>BSBM01001035.1:6792500-7992500 GCA_027924585.1 Larix kaempferi
TGAAGGCCTTTCGAATATTTCTCAAGGGGATCATTTCTCGTGCAAAGGATCCCGGGCGTGCGTGACCACTATGGCCACATACACAATGGCCATACGCAAAAGCGGGAGCTGATGGAACCCAAGTCCGCTCGCGGGTTTGGGTTCCGTGCCCCCGGAGCAATTCCTCAAAGTGTCCCTGAATGGCCCCGGGGTGCCGTACCAAGATGCTCTGAACACCCAAACTATGGCTCTGGTTGTGAATTCGTCAATTCCGGTGGATCCGGGACGCTGGGTTTCAACTAGGGGACCCCCTATAGTGTGCCGCCAAACCCCAAAAACTGTGTTATTGTTCCATCTCCGGAGCTAGGGTTTTGCTCAGTGAGGGTCATTCCAAATTCGCTCAAGGGGGTCATTTCTCGTCCGAAGGCTCCCGGGTGTGCGTGGACACCGTGGACACATCCACAATGGCCATACACACATGCGGGAGCCGACGGAACCCAAGTCTACTCGTTGGTTTGGGTTCCATGCCCCCGGAGCAATTCCTCAAATGTCCCTGAATGGCCCCGGGTGGTCGGATCAAGATGCCCACAAAAACCAAAGCGTGGCTCCGGTTGCGAATCTGTCGATTCCAATGAATATGGGATGCCGGGTTTCAATTAGGGGACCCCACACAACATGCCTCGAAGTCCCAGAAATGGTGCCAATGTGCCATCTCCGGAGCTAGGGCTTTGCTCAATGAGGGCCATTCCAAATTCGCTCAAGGGGGTTATTTCTCATCCGAAGGCTCCCGGGCATGCGTGGCCACCATGGACGCATCCACAATGGCCACGTTCACTTGTGGGAGCTGACATGACCCAATTCCGCTCGCCGGTTTGGGTTCCATGACTCCGGAGCAAATCCTCAAAGTGTCCCTAAATGGCCTGAGGGTACCCGACGAAAATGCTTGTAGCACCCAAATCATGGCTCCGATTGCAAATCCATCAATTCCGATGGATCTGAGGCATCGGGTTTCAACTAAGGGCCCCCCCACAGCGTGCCTCAAAGACCCGGAAATTGTGCCAGTGTGCCATCTCTAGAGCTAGGGTTTTGCTCAGTGAGGGCCATTCCAAATTCGCTCAAAGGGGCCATTTCTCATTCGAAGGCTCGCGGGCGGGCGTGGCCACCGTGGACACGTCCAAAATGGTGTGTATTTCCATTGTGGACGTGTCCACAATGGCCACACATGCGTAGGAGTCTTTGGATGAGAAATGATCTTCTTGATCAATATTTGAAAGGCCTTCACTAAGCAAAACCCTAGCTCTAGAGATGGCACAATAACACCATTTTCGTGGGTTGGCGGCACTCTGTGGGAGGTCCCCTAGGTAAAACCTGGTGTCCCAGATCCATCGGAATCGATGGATTCATGACCAGAGCCACTTTTTGGGTGCTATGAGCATTTTCGTCGAGCACCCCAAAGTCATTCAGGGACACTTTGAGGATTTGCTCGGGGGCCATGGAACCCAAAACGGAAAGCGAAATTGGGTTCCATCGGATCCCATAGGTGCACAAGGCCATTTTGGACATGTCTACGATGTCCACGCATGCCTGGGAGCCTTCAGATGAGAAATGACCCCCTTGAGCGAATTTGGAATGGCCCTCACTGAGCAAACCCTAGCTCCAGAGATGGCACATTGGCACTGTTTTTGGGACTTCGAGGCATGTTGTGGGGGATCCCCTAGCTGAAACCCGGTGTCCCGGATCCATCAAGATAAACAGATTTGTGACTGGAGCAATGGTTTGGGTGCTGCGGGCATCTTGGTCCGACACCCCGGGGTCATTCAGGGACACTTTGAGGAATTGCTCCGGGGGCATGAAACCCAATTGACGAGTGGACTTGGGTTCCGTCGGCTCCCGCAGGTGTGTATGGCCATTGTGGACGTGTCCACAGTGGCCACACACGGTCGGGGGGCCTGCGGACGAGAAATGACCCCCTTGAGCAATATTCGAAAGGCCTTCATTGAGCAAAATCCTAGCTCCGGAGATGGCACAATAGCAGCGTTTCTGGGGGTTGGCGGCACGCTGTGGTGGGTCCCCTAGTTGAAACTTGGCGCCTCAGATCCACCGGAATCGACGAATTCACGACCGTAGCCATGGTTTGGGTGCTGCGGGCATCCTGGTCCGACACCCCGGGGCCATTCAGGGACACTTTGAGGAATTGCTTCAGGGGCACGGAACCCAAACCAGTGAGCGAACTTGGGTTCTGTTAGCTCTCACAGGTGCATGTGACCATTTTGGATGCATCAACCATGGCCACGCATTCCTGGGAGCCTTCGGATGAGAAATGGCCCCCTTGAGCGAATTTGGAATGGCCCTCACTGAGCAAAACCCTAGCTATGGAGATGGCACAATAACACCATTTTCAGGGGTTTTCGGCACGCCACGAGGGGTACCCTAGCTGAAACCTAGCATTCTGGATCTATCAGAATCGATGGATTCACGACCGGAGACACGGTTTGGGTGTTGCTGGAATTTTTCGTCGTTCACCCCGGGGCCATTTAGGGACACTTTGAGGATTTGCTCTAGGGCCATGTAACCCAAACCGCCAAGTGGACTTGGATTCTGTCAGCTCCCAAAGGTACGTATGGCCACTTTGGATGTGTCCACAATGGCCATGCACACCCAGGATCCTTTGGATGATAAATTCCCCCCTTGAGCATATTTGGAATGGCCCTCACTGAGCAAAACCATAGCTCCAGAGATGGCACAATAACACCGTTTCTGAGATTTCGAGGCATGGTGTGGGGGGTCCCCTAGATGAAACACGGTGTCCTGGATCCATAGGAATACGACAGATTCACAAACAGAGCCACGGTTTGGGTGCTACGAGCATTTTGGTCAAGAACTCCAAGGCCATTCAGGGACACTTTGAGGATTTTACTTCGAGACCACGAAACCCAAACCGGTGAGCGGACTTGGATTCCGTTGGCTCCCACAGGTGAAAGTGGCCATTGTGGATGTGTCCACGGTGGCCACGCATGCCCAGGAGTCTTCGGATGATAAATGAACCCCTTGAGAGAAATTAGATCACCTCTCTTTCAAATTTGTGAAGACCTGTGATCACTAAGGTTACTAATATCTTGTTCTAACACTAAGGCCATTTCCCTAGTAGAACGCATGGAGAGCGGAGCTAACACCTAAAATGATTTTGGATGTCAACACCGGAGGAGACCACCAATTACAATGATATATAGAATAAGGAGTTATTCCTTCTCATACCATCAATATCATGCTCTTTTATTTGTAATTAGCTTCATGGAGGAATTAACTATGGTTCATGAAAACACCCCTAGGAGGATATATGAAGTCTAAGGAGGACAACTTGGCTTGAGCTTGATCCTTCTGAGATTATAGGGTTACATCCCTTGGAGGTTTATGATGAGGGTTTTTTTTATTAAACCCTTGCTGCATTTTCTAAATAAGAAGAAGAGAAGCAGATGTATTGCATTGGATGACTTGTTTTAGTGATTCATGCATGTTATATCTCCTTGGTTCAGCTAGGGCTTTCACTATTTTACCTAGCTAGTGTTTTGGAGAGCTAGTGAATTGTACTAGCCTTGCGATAAGACTCTCATGCATGTTCTTGAATTGTAATTTATAGTTATATATGTATTGCTAATTTATCACAAGTAAAGGATAATTTTGTTGAGTGATTTGACATCATCATTGAATAAGTTAAGGGTTGTTTTACTATTGCTATAATTGTTGTAAGAGTGAGTTTTCATATTTGGTTTATGCATGATAAGTTTTCAATGCAACTAAATCTAATATAAGAACTAGGATATTTTTGTGAGGCTCCATGCAAATTCACTAAAGCACAAAAGTGATTGTGACTAGGTGAAACTCCACTCTTTGAGGTTTCAAAGGCTTTGGATTTATGTGTTTCCTCCTACCATATTTAAGTATATAAAATATTTTCTAAGGGCATGCTAAAATATTCTAACGTATACATTCATTGTGGGTAAGCCAGATGGACCACATTTCTTACAAAGCCAAGGATTGATTTACATTAGATGTGTGTGATATCCATCGATGGAGAGTAGAGTTGAGATTTTTTGTGTGCCCATGGTTGAGGGTCTAATAGTATGTGAGATAATTGGGAACCCCAAGTAAAAGGCCTCACAAAGGGAAATTCCAAGTAATTTTGAGAAAGTGACAAATTAGGTCAAAAGTTGAGCATGGTGTTCTAACACTAAGGTCATTTCCCTAATAGAAGACATGCAGAGTGGAGCTAATGCCTGACATGATTTTGGGTGCTATCAATAGTGTTGTTTTGCCATGTACTTGTGTAATGTGACAGGCTACTCTTTGTAAACCCTAAGAAAGAGAATCATGCTAGTGGCGAGAGCTTGATTGAAATAATCTTGTTATTGAATCCAACGGGGACTTCTTATCTTTCATGGAGATTATAGGGTGAATGAGTAAACCCTAGGAGTTAGATTTTATGTATCACGAAGATATAACCAGTGGAGAAGATAATAGAAAGATAGACATGTTGGATGTTCTTGTAGAGATTTCTCTTGTGCGATGCTAGAGTACTTGTGTGATGTGACATGGCTAGAGATTGCATGAGATATCTCATATTAACATGTCCATGTACTCTTGCATGTACCCCAACATTCCAAGAAAATAAAATATTTATATTTATTTGCAAGGCAAATTTAAGGTCTTGGAGATGACTGCAACCTTTGTATCTCATAATCACAAGCCATTGACATCATTGAAATATGAGATCATGGTAGTGGAGGAAGTTACAGACGTGTTAGAGACCTACATATTGAAATAATTCAATCCCAACATAAAGCATCTCATTCTTATCACCAACCAAATGCATATTAGGGTTTGATTCTAGAGTATAAGACCTAGGGTTTGAGGATTGAAATACCAAGATGGACATGTAGACTTGGATTCTATAAGTTGAGTTCTCTAGTGGTGTGCTTGTGTGACATGAAATGGGTAGGGTTTTTAAACCCTAATAAATATAATCATGCTAGTGGGGAGACATTGATTAACATAAGATTGTTGTTGAAGCCAATGAGGGATTCCTAGATGTCCTAGAGATTATAGGGTTACAGAGGAAACCCTAGGAGTTATATGTTAGGGATCGTGAAAATATAACCACTGGTGAAGATAAGGGGAAGAGACATGGATAGAGATAGAATTTGCATGAGAAGAGATTATGTCCTTTATTTAATAGCATGTGTAATTCTCATCATAAATGTGTCATACTTTCTAAGAGTAATATGCCATAACTGTGAAAAAATATAACATAACCTTACACAAAAAAAGAGAAGCTATTAATTGTCATAATTGTAAGGAATCTATCATACTAGTATAAGGTATTCTATTCCATGTGGCTTTCCCAATCTAAAGGAATCTCCTTCAACACTCATCCTCACTTGTCCCAGGAGAACGTCTCAAAGCAACAAAAAACTAACACCATAGCCATGGCCAAGGATTTGAGACCCACCCCTCATATACAAACCCTTCTAATAGTGACCCTATCCCACTTGGAGTCCAAATACCCCCTATTGAGGGTACGTGTGGTGGTTCACGGATTATAGGGATAGATTAGGTTTCTAGGATTCTAGATCGGTTTCCTAGGGTTAGATTAGTGTTTCTAGGGATAGTTTAGGTTTCTAGAACTAGATTAGGTTTATAGTATTCTAGCTTAGTTTTTGAGTGTTAAATTAGTGTTTCTAGGGTTAGTTTAGCTTTCTAGGATTTCCAGGGCTAGATTAGGTTTGTAGGGTTATATTAGTGCTTCTAGGGCTAGACTAAGTTTCTAGGGATAGATTAGGTTTCTAAACATTAATGACAAAGGGTGAAATGATGACATTGCAAAATGACAAGATTACATGAAGGACAAGCAATGGAAAACACATTAATGACAAAGTGTTGATGACTCGACAAAGGAGCATGCCAAGGTAAGCAAGATTGATAGGATGAAAAAGGAGTATGACAAGTGGCCAAGTATGACAAGGACAACAATATGATGATGCAAAGAACGCCAAGTATGACAAGGACAACAATATGATGATGCAAAGATCAAGCAAGTATGAGATCATGTCAAACAAGCATGACAGATGTTGTTGACATGCATGGTGAGGATGACTTGTTGACATGGAGGAAGCATGACAAATTTTGTTGACTAGGAAAACAAGCAAAGTGAATTTGGAAAGCATGACAAGTGTTAGTGACATGTAACTAAGTATGTATGTATGTATGTATAAACAAAAAATGTATCTCTATGTATCTCTATGTATGTATGTATGTATGTATGTATGGAAAAGACATGTATGTATGTATGTATCAACAAAAAATGCATGTACCAACAAAATAACATAAAACTACACATACCTCGATGTAGAACATAACATTCTTTGATGCAATTCTTTCTCTTATGTAAAGTTGATTGACCTCATTCAATAAATACATCTGGATCCTCTATGTTTCTAATTGCCTCCATCAATCTCCCGTGCTCTGAATGAGGAAGGTAGTAGCGTACCTTGGTTGAGCTCTTGCTTGTCATTGTCTGTAGATGGATTTTTGTGCCAACGATCAAGTTTGTGAAGTGATACACCACTGAACATGGTCTCCATGAATACATGCCCACTAGTCTTTCTTGACTTCCCATCTAGTGTAATATATTCTCCCTTAACCACCATCGATCCAATAAAAAATTCAATTCCTTCATCATGGATTAATGATCTATAGAGGGTTTTCTTACCTTGGATGCACCATTCCAACCTATATTTTGTGCCCCATTCATTGTCTTTCGGGGCAACAACTGCGTATATGTGTCCTGGTTGTACAAGATCTAAGATATGGTCGTAGTATGTCGAAATCACTGACTGACCCTCCTCTAAATGGGTTGTTTTAACAACTACACATTGATCTACTACAAGTGACACACGATCCCATTCATCAACCCAGTCCATGCATTCACATTCATCCCATTCGCCACTGCTGCAAGGGTTGTAAAAGCAAGCAAGTTTTCGCGTCCATATTTCAAATAAGGGGTTGTTTGATCTTTGAACCGAATGAAATCCACATATTCCTTGTACTGTGCTGCAACTATAGGAACGCGGTCAATCTATGTCAACCACTTGCCAAAAATTTCTTACCACACATCCTGCCACTGATGATGTTTTTCGATCTCTTGCTCGGTCTAACATTGTTGTAGAGCACCATTGAACTATGGATCTTGCATCTAGGATATGAGGTTCTGTGTTAAAACTCATCTCTTCCCTTCGTAGTGTGCTCTTGATGCATGCACCGGCCCAATCATGCTTGCCTTTGCCGTGCCGGGTCTCAAAATAGTTCCAAATAATGTGGCACATTATAAGTCTTATTCAAAATACTCATCCATTGGAATACTTGGGCATATTTGAACTGGCCCGCACAACTGTCTAACCATATCCAATGTTGATCCATCTATATATCTCTCTCCTTCAAATGATCATAGAAAGTTCAAAAACAATGTTGCACATAATGCAGATCATGGGTTCTATCATCACTTATGTAAAAGTTTGTCTCGTTCAGTATTTTCCTCTTGTCATTACTGCTCTTTGGCCCATGCCTATACATAATATGTACCATGATGCTAACTTGTTCTAAATGGTAGTATTGACTCTGTATTTCATTTTGTGACTGAAGGGTGTAATTTTCTACAAAATTCACAATTCACACTATGGTTCCAACAGGAAATGTGTTCCTTCATTTTCTGTGTTGCTCATCTTTCCAGCGTGCTACATGCACATGTTGAACATACTGCTCTATTTTCTTGTACAACTCCATCAAGAAGTCACATACACATACCTGCTACCATGAAAACAAGGTAAATATTACAATGTGGCCTTTGGAAAAATGTATATGTCATAAATTGAACGTGTAATATGAAAAATGTGCAATATTCATTTGTACATGTGACTTCAATAATGCAACATTTTCACTTTCCATGGCACTATCTAATTGATAGGTTATGTACTTAAAGCTCTGCATCTCCACGCCCATCCTGCCAAATTCATACTCATCGCTTTCATGAATGCAATTGTTCAAAAGAGAAAACCCACTGCACCTAGAACATGTCCCATATACACACAATTTTTCATATTATTTTTGTCCTTCGGGCCTTGGACACATGATGTTGTGGATAAAGTCTCTTGATGCATTCGGTTGTAGTATGGATTCATTGCAGCCCTGCACAATGTTAGTATGCAAATCACAAAATATATGTTTATATGTGTCATAATAATATTCATATTCTACGTGGTATCTACAACAATAGGTGCTATGATCGATGCATATACGAACGTACCATGGTTTGCATTTCTCAAAGGACCTTTGGCCCAGGTCCAATTGTGTGTGGTCATTATTGAATCTCTCGTAGAGTTCAGTTTGTGTGGTGTCAAGGAAGTGTTTAACATGGTGTTCATGTTGAGTAGAATCTTTTCTCATCTTTAGCACGTCTCTTTGGTTTGATGAACGTCTGGTATGATCATGCCAAAACTTTTGTACTAACTCCTTAATAGCATCAATTAGCTTCCTATCTCCATGAGGAAACCTACCAACAAAATCCCAACAATCATTTCCACCCGGAGTGTCAAGATTTTATCATATAACATAGTACTTTTTAATAGTTTTTCTATTTAATCTAATCATGTGAGAAGTGTGTGATAACATGCGACGTTTCCTTGTGGACTTGCTTACAATTGATTCCGCTAACACACGACGAGCTGCACAAAGATATTTTATACGAGACGTCTTCCTAGTCAAATTAAAAGAAGATTGGAGATTTCTAACAATATGACTACTAGCCTCTGAAATTTTAACCATCTTTATGCCCAAAATTCTCCTAACAGCTAAAAAATGTGACTTTAACAAACATAGCAATAATTGAAATTTACCTGCATCACCGTTGGATTCAAAATATTCTTTGACAATTTTGTTGCATTGCCATTTGATAGTGTGTTTTGGCAACTTACCCTCAAGGCCCGATAGAGCACTTTCATCCACATGAATACGCCTAGGAGTTCTTCCTCTTGCACTAGATAGATGAGGTAGGGAAGGTGTACATGAGACATGAATACCAAGTGTTTGTGTTAGAAATTGTTACTAAGGCTAAGGTAACAAGCCAACACAATCTCAAAAGTAAAAATCAATTCAAACTAGGGTTTAGGGTTTTGTTTCATATGTTTTTGGTCATTGACTTCAAGAGCATAAAGGGAATACATTCAGTAAATAAGCAACAACTAAATCATACAAAAGATGTATATATATCACAATAATCCAACAAAAGACTGTAAATGAAGTTCACACATAAAGGACAAGCATCACTGGAAATTACACATAAACCAGAAATGAATTTGTCATTCATGAAACTAAATAAGTTCAAAATGAAGCCAACACAGATCAAATGTAGGGTAAAGAGTCATATATTCATAGTTTCATCAAAAAATGCATATGAGAGTTTACAGTACCTATCACTGAACAAGTCTGGAAGTATAAGCAGCTTAGCAGACCTCCTAATGCTCTCCAAAATCAGAACCCCCTCAATGACCCTTTTTCCCTCTTTTATAATTACAAAGAAGTGGTTCTATTTCCCCTTCATTAGGTCGAAATTGAAACCACTGAGCAGTTACATTAACTAACTAACTCAACTAATTAACTAAAAATAGTAAATCGGATTCCTGGCAAATATGGCGAATTTCTGGAAAATAGGTGTCAAAGAAGCTTCCATATCTCTCAATTGGTGACACCTGTGTAAAAACTGAGAGAGGTTTTTGTAAATGGGTCCGTGATGGAAACAAACCTCTCTGGGGTTTTAAAAATTCATCTCCAGTCAATCAGAATCTGCCTCGCAAGATGAACACTAAAACAGGAAAATATTAAATCTTTAAAATCCCTGGAAAATAGGCTGCAAAGATTAAACTGAATCTTTCAATCCTTGATAGTTGTTGAAAAACTGAGAGAGGTTTTTGTAGATGGGTATCTTAGGAACAAAAACCTCCTTCTGTTTTCAAAAATTCCTCTCCATCAACTCGCGGTCTGCATTTTACCTCAATGACCCAAAACAGGAAAAACTGAGCAGAATTCTCAGTGATCTGTGCATTTCACTGGATAAATACTTCTGACTGCTTGAGAAACTCTTTGTCTGATTCATCTGCTTCTTGTTTCTTAGATTCCCATAATAATATTGCCTCTTCATTCAAAGTTTCCTTCTCATAGAGTACTTCCAAAACCTTTGAGAACATTGGAGCAAACTCTTTCCCACTTTCCAAACAAATTTCTTCAAACTTCAAGAGCACTTCAACCTCATCATCTTCAGATTTAGAATCTCCTGTCGAAAATCATGCCCCATTCCACGGTCTATCATGATTTTTCCATAAATCGGCATACAGTTGCCAGATAGTTGCCGGAATCTCCCTCACATGAGATTGACGCCTGTTCACAAAAAAAACTTGGCAAAACACATATCAAACATGACCAATGATTTATTTAACACTTCCCCAACGAAATCCCCAAAAAATCGGACTGAAAAATGACCATTCTGGAAAAAAAAACGATTTTCTTGTAGCGCGCCCTTTGTTAAAATTTTGTCTAGCGCTACAGGAATAGCTGTCATGCCAGAATTTAACAGTTTTTCAACTTTCTGCTAATTTGTCGGAGGTTTTAAAAGTTACTTGATTTAAGAAACAAGTCTAACTGCTCTCTCAACACATTAATGAATCAACCTTTGAAAATATGACTTTCTTTAACCCCCTTTAAAATATAAAAGATCATCAAAATCAAATAAAATCTAAAAAGAATGGGCTCGAAACTTATTTAATCACCCATAGAGTTTCTAAGGAGACTAAAACTAAAACTTAAAACCAAAAAATTAACCTAGGTAGATTGAAAAACAAACAAAAACTTGAGAAAATAAATCAAAAAATGGAGAAAAATTTACTGACTTAACATCTGGCTCCAGCTGCGGGATGAAGTCCTCCCTGTGAGGCTTCAAGAACCTGTAGACTAGTGCCTTCTGTCTTCAATCCAACTGCCTGCAAACTTCCATTGGGCTATGGAGTCTTTATTCAATCTCATTCACACCGGTATATACAATGAAAAGTGACAATGATCCTCATTAACTGTAGAAATGCTTGAGGAATCGCCCATTGACAGGGATGAGCAACTCCTCACCTTCAAGGGACTGCAAGATGAATGTATTATTTTCCGAAACTTTAGATATTAGAAAAGAGCCAAACCATAGATTATCAAATTTGCCATGCTTACCCTTCTGTTCCTTTCTTGCATCCCATCTTAAAACCAACTCACCTTCTGAAAAAATATGCTCTTTAATATTTCTGTCAAACCTGTTTTTCATTTTAGCTCTGTACAGCTGTGCTTCTTTGTCTACCTTTTCTCTATTTTGCTGTAACTCAATCATTTCAAATATTTTCCTTTGCAAATCATCCGGTTCCTCTTGAGAATTCTGAAGGAACTTCATTACTGAAATTCCCAATTGAACAGGGAACAAAGCTGGATTAATCCTTCTTAGTTTCTGTCGGAAAGGCTTAACATTAAGCTTCAAAAGGACCTTGTGCTGAATAATTGATGTATCATAAGTTCTCAGTTCCTGATAAGGCCAAGAAAATACATCTACATGTTCTTTCAAAAGCTTGATATATCTGCTCCTTTGTTCAGCTGTCAGAGATTTTGAAATCTTAACCATTCTTGGATTTTCTGCAGTAGCAATATTGCAATCCATAACATTTTCTTCTGAGGATTGGACCACTGGCTTAGAAGGTGTGTCATCTTTGGTAAAAATTCTTTCTAGAGGCACTAGACCTTTTGGAATAAAGTTACTCTTCAACTCAATGATCTTATGGCCTGCTATTTCTTGTGCAGTAAACTCATTCTCAGCAGCTTCACTTTCAGTAAGATCATTATCTTGTTCTTCTCCTTCATCCTGATCAATCTGAGCATTTGCAAACTCATCTGTTAGCTCAAGAAATTTCTTGATTTCGATGTTATCTTCGAAGACCCTCCAATGCTTAACATTATCAGGTACACAAGGCCTGTACCTCACTTCTATAGGATATCTTAACTGAGTAGTCTTAGGAATTCTGAAATATGAGGCTGTTAGAGCCAATGAATCAGCTGTTTCATTATGATTCCTTGGAATATGAGTAATATTAAATGCTATGAAGTAATTTTCCAGCATATCCCATACCTCATTTCTGTAAATCTTCAGCAAACCCTGCTTTACTTGATAGTTGTTCTTTACCTGTTGAACAACCAACTCGGAGTCGCCATATGCAGCAATTTGCTGAATGCCTAAGTCTTTTGCAGCTTTCAATCCCAGTAAAAGTGCTTCATACTCAGCAGTGTTGTTAGTAGTGACAAATTCCAGCTTATACATTAGTTTGACTGTCTCACCTCCAGGAGAAATGAGCAGAACTCCAGCTCCAGCACCTTCTTTGCACGAGGATCCATCAAAGTACAGCTCCCACAATGCATCTTCTTCCTCTTTGCTGTGCTTTATTTGCTTCTCTTTTTCTACTTGCAACATGCCAGCAGAGTTATCCTCTTCACTAAAATGTAACATACATGTACCAAGATCTTTATCAACAGAAAACAAAGGATGATTAGTGGGGTTCTTATCATCTGTGACAATGTATGCAAACTGAAGTTCTCTGTAGAGTCTCCTATTCTCTACACCAAAAACAGGAATAGTGGCATATGAAAGGTCCATCTGTAAGGTTCCTCCAACCTTCTTTGCCCAGGATCTTGAAAGAAGCAAACCAAACTTTGGGGTGATATCAGCCACTACAACATCCATTATGACACTCTTCATTGGCAACTGAGCAAGGCTGACAACCATATCTTTAAGCACTCCTAGACACTTTACAGCTCGGGAGTCAAAGGCATATAAATCATGGTAAGGCTTGGTGACATTAAGGCCCAGGGCTTCCATTACAGCTTTTGGCATCAAGTTATGGGATGCTCCTGAATCTAGCAGGCAATTATGAATCATCTGCTCGTGTACAGTCAAGGTAACATAGAATGGAGGAGAAGCACCAGCTTCATTTTCTGTTTTCTCAGCCAGAGCTGATCCAATGAAAATTCTAGGGTTTTCTTCCTGCAAGTTAACTGTATCTGAAACAGGCTGATTACTGGGTACATTCATCACTTTCAGAACTGTATCTTTATATGATGGATTCTTTATTAACTCAGTCAAAGGTATAGGAATCTTTAACTTCCCCAGTTCATTCTCCAAATTAAAATTTTGGACAGATTTGTTTACCTCTTCAACTTCAGCATTCTTCTTTGATTTTTCTGCAGATTGCTTCTTCTCAATAACAGGATCAGCTATTTGTTTAGCAGGAACAGGTGCAGCAGGAATAGCTGCCTTCTTCTTCGGAGCTTGGGCCACTTGTTTTGGACCTGATCTGAGATTTATGGTCTTTTTAAGTGGTCCATTCTGAGGAACAGCAGCAGTTATAGCAGCATTTTCCAAGCATAAATCATCTTCAGTTTCAAACATATCAGCATTGCAGTATTCTGAATTCAGAAAATCTTCTTCAGTAACAAAACCTGTAAACAATCTATCTCCAATGTGGTTCATATCCTGATCAGTCTCAGTCTCTTCAAAGAGCAACTGTTGATCAATTTCTTCTTCATCAACTAAATTATTTTGAAAAGGTGGGGGCACTCTTTGATCCTCATTCTCCCTTCTTTCTCGCTGAATATCATTGTTCCTACGCTCTCTTGGTATAAATCTAGGAGCAAACTGCCTTCTGAACTGATTCTGGTTATTTGGATTTCGTTCAGCTTCTGGAGCAGGTTTGCTAGCATTCTTTTCAAGCTCTAGTTTATTGAGTTTTGCAGTAAGAATCTTCACCAGCTTGGCCATCTCATCTATCTTGGCTTCAGCAGACTGAGGAGCAGCACTTGCTGAAACAGCCTCCTTCTTTCCTTTCCTTTCATAAAGTTGTTGTGCTGTTTCTTTTTTAAGTCTGTTTGAAGCCAGCAAATTGGACTCTACCTCCAATGCTGCATCTTGCATGTTCAGCAGGGTGATAGGTCTTCTTTCCCTCAACAATAAGGAAAACTCGTGATCAAAGGCATTTGCATAAGTAAGTTTAGCTGATGTTTCTATGGGCTTTATTTCTGCAGGAATTCTACTGTACATCTTGTTAAATCTTTTTGAAAAGTCTGCAACAGTCTCCTCCTTTTTCCTACAGAGAGCTCCAAACTCAGTTATATAGTAGGTGTGGTCCTTTGTATCTCCCCATTGCCTCATGAAAAGATCATGGAGTTCTTCAATTATAGTGATTGAGTTGGCAGGCAAATCTCTAAACCACTTTCTTACATCCCCATCAAGGCTCTGAACAAATACCCTCATCCATACATCTTTAATTTCAATGTTCTGATTATCTGCATAACTCTCAAAAGCTTCCCAATGTTCCTCTGCAGTTGTTTCACCTTGTCCATTAAATCGAGGCATATACTTTTGGTAATCATGTGTAGGCAAGGCATGTAAAGGCTGAGGTAATACTAATGGTGCATACCTAGCTGCTACCATTCTGTCCATCATATCCATAGGTGGATTTTGGGCTGCCATTGTGAACTGAGGTTTAGACTGGGGTTTTGAGGAGGAAGAAATTTGACTGGAACTTTTTTGAAAAGGATTCCTTCCTACTTTCAACTGAAAGATGGGTATTTTATCAGGAGAAGAGGTTTTAGATTTCAAAAAGCTTCGAGGACTAGTGAAAACCTGGAAAGTGCTCTCAGGGATGATAGGTTTTACACAAGGTGAAGTTTCAGCTGGGTCTAATGATTCACCCAACTGGTGAGAGTCACAAGAGGCTGGTAAAGATTGAGACCTGCTGAGCTTTCTTGCTGTTTTTATGATCTTTTCAGGGTCTGTCACACCCAGCTGTAATGAAGATGTAGGTCTGGTCCTGGTTCCAATTATGTTAGAAGCCACTGTGACAACTTTCTGGTGAAAATAGCCTTCAAAAATGCTGGTTCAAGTCCACCTCTTAAACCAGAAAAATGATGAGTATCCTAGGGAAGATATGCTTCAGCTTCGTCCCCGGCAACGGCGCCAAAGATGTTTGTGTCAGAAATTGTTACTAAGGCTAAGGTAACAAGCCAACACAATCTCAAAAGTAAAAATCAATTCAAACTAGGGTTTAGGGTTTTGTTTCATATGTTTTTGGTCATTGACTTCAAGAGCATAAAGGGAATACATTCAGTAAATAAGCAACAGCTAAATCATACACATATATCAATAAAGATGTATATATATCACAATAATCCAACAAAAGACTGTAAATGAAGTTCACACATAAAGGACAAGCATCACTGGAAATTACACATAAACCATAAATGAATTTGTCATTCATGAAACTAAATAAGTTCAAAATGAAGCCAACACAAATCAAATGTAGGGTAAAGAGTCATATATTCATAGTTTCAATCACTGAACAAGTCTGGAAGTATAAGCAGCTTAGCAGACCTCCTAATGCTCTCCAAAATCAGAACCCCCTCAATGACCCTTTTTCCCTCTTTTATAATTACAAAGAAGTGGTTCTATTTCCCCTTCATTAGGTCGAAATTGAAACCACTGAGCAGTTACATTAACTAACTAACTCAACTAATTAACTAAAAATAGTAAATCGGATTCCTGGCAAATATGGCAAATTTCTGGAAAATAGGTGTCAAAGAAGCTTCCATATCTCTCAATTGGTGACACCTGTGTAAAAACTGAGAGAGGTTTTTGTAAATGGGTCCGTGATGGAAAAAAACCTCTCTGGGGTTTTAAAAATTCATCTCCAGTCAATCAGAATCTGCCCCGCAAGATGAACACTAAAACAGGAAAATATTAAATCTTTAAAATCCCTGGAAAATAGGCTGCAAAGATTAAACTGAATCTTTCAATCCTTGATAGCTTTTGAAAAATGGAGAGAGGTTTTTGTAGATGGGTATCTTAGGAACAAAAACCTCCTTCGGTTTTCAAAAATTACTCTCCATCAACTCGTGGTCTGCATTTTACCTCAATGACCCAAAACAGGAAAAACTGAGCAGAATTCTCAGTGATCTGTGCATTTCACTGGATAAATACTTCTGACTGCTTGAGAAACTCTTTGTCTGATTCATCTGCTTCTTGTTTCTTAGATGCCCATAATAATATTGCCTCTTCATTCAAAGTTTCCTTCTCATAGAGTACTTCCAAAACCTTTGAGAACATTGGAGCAAACTCTTTCCCACTTTCCAAACAAATTTCTTCAAACTTCAAGAGCACTTCAACCTCATCATCTTCAGATTTAGAATCTCCTGCCGAAAATCATGCCCCATTCCACGGTCTATCATGATTTTGCCATAAATCGGCATACAGTTGCCAGATAGTTGCCGGAATCTCCCTCACATGAGATTGACGCCTGTTCACAAAAAAAACTTGGCAAAACACATATCAAACATGATCAATGATTTATTTAACACTTCCCCAACGAAATCCCCAAAAAATCGGACTGAAAAATGACCATTCTAGAAAAAAACGATTTTCTTGTAGCGTGTCCTTTGTTAAAATTTTGTCTAGCGCTACAGGAATAGCTGTCATGCCAGAATTTAGCAGTTTTTCAACTTTCTGCTAATTTGTCGGAGGTTTTAAAAGTTACTTGATTTAAGAAATAAGTCTAACTGCTCTCTCAACACATTAATGAATCAACCTTTGAAAATATGACTTTCTTTAACCCCCTTTAAAATATAAAAGATCATCAAAATCAAATAAAATCTAAAAAGAATGGGCTCGAAACTTATTTAATCACCCATAGACTTTCTAAGGAGACTAAAACTAAAACTTAAAACCAAAAAATTAACCTAGGTAGATTGAAAAACAAACAAAAACTTGAGAAAATAAATCAAAAAATGGAGAAAAATTTACTGACTTAACACCAAGTCTTGTTTGTTGTGGTGCTTCATTCACACATTGGACCATAATGGGAGTGTGCTTGACATGGTGTTGTAGGCACAATAGATCCCATGTTTTACCTAAAATATGGGAGCCCCATTTTTACACCAAAGAGTAACTTAGTCGATTTTGGGGTTGTTCAGCCTGTTTGCCATTATTTTTGGCCTTTGATTTAATTTAATTTAGCTATTAATTTTCCTTTTGAAAATTCATGCATTTATGTGTGTTGTATGAGTTGCGGACATAAATCATTTGTCAACTAATTTCAATCTTTCCGCAATCCGCAATCCGCAATGCGGATTGCGGATGCTTGTTTTGTTTGCATTTGAAGTTTTTCTTTCCGCAACCCGCAACCCGCAAATGCGGATTGCAGAATGCGGAAAGGTTTGTAAAATAAGCTCATCTCATGCGCTCGCAACCTGCAATCGTGGATTGCGAGAATATTTTTACACTGCGTTGTGTTTTATGTTCTACAACCCGCAATTGCAAATTGCGCAATGGGGAACGTTTTGGTCACTTTTTAGTTTGTTCTCTCCACAACCTGCATTGCGGATTGCGGAAAGGTGGTATGTATTTACAAATAATGAACACCTGCAATGGGCGTCCCGACCGTTGATCTAAGGTGATTCGATGGCCCTGATTGTATCTGGTAGAATGGTTTAAATTTTCAAATTTCTGATGTTTGGTTGTCATTTCCAAGTGTTAATCGGTTCGTCGACTGCGTTTTCCTTGATCAGACATGAAATCATTGAATCCAATGATTGCTTAGTGATTAAAACTTTGAGATTTGATTGTTGATCACATGTGTTATTATGTAAATTTATCTGATCTTATGCCAAATTTTGATTGATGCATGTTGACTGATATTTCTCTCACAAATATGATAATTTCAACCTGCACATCATAGACCTACAATCGTGCCAGTTAGTTACGCTCAGTCGACATCATAGCTTGTTGTTTCATTCCTTATAAATATTAGTATGAACAATTTGTTGGTTTATAATGTCTCATGCAAGGTTTTATTAATTGAATCTCTGATATTTTCTCCTAACATTTGCATGTTGTAAGAAAAATGCAGAAGGATTTCAATATCTCAATCAAACTTGGTAATGAGAAGGAGCCTCATCCAGTGGAATACTTTGAACCTGTTTCTCCACCATTTGACGCTAATGTTTATGATGACAGCACAGATGGTGAAGAGGAGGGCTGTGAGATTCAATTCATGCATGTTCGACTCCCTCTCAAGAAGCAAAATAAAAGTGATGAAGAATGCGTCGGTCGAGATAACACAATTGTTTGGGACTTAATAATCAAATTGCCCCCTGTTATTCCCGCAATCCCTCTCAAAGAAAATCCGATAGCTGATTTTTCAGTCTTTGAAGATATGTTTGGGACAAGTGTTAGTTTTTCCTTAGTCATTTTAGAATAATCATGTTTCTGTAATCCCTCTTTTATGGGATATTTCCCTTGTATTATTATTTTCTAATTATTATTTAAAGGGTTTGAGATCCCATAGGAGATAATGTTAGTTGGCAGGATATAATGGCCAGAGAAGGACTGGAGAAACGTTGTTTCACTTGTGATCATGTAATTTTTTACAGATCATTCTCTGTTATCTATTATATTATACTGAGAAGAATTGTTGGGGTTTTTGTTCTCATAATTTTGAGGATTTTCCCTAGAGTATATCTTGTGTTATGGGTGTATGAATTTCATGGATTGAATTGTCTGATTTCTTCAAGTCTCTGAATCTAAAAGAATTAAAGATCAAAGCTCAACCAAATTTCAACATGGTATCAGAGCTCAGGGCGTGAAGGCCGAGCTCAGTTTTGCAAGCCATCTAGATCCTACGTAGATCCTGAGAAGTTGAGCACAAGATTTGAACATTATGGCATCAGTATCTGTACGACTGTAAGACCATCTTGAGGGTACCTCAAACTTCAACACTTAGAAGGCTAGAATTCTCAAAATTCTAGAGGAACATGAATTGGATGGCTATGTATCGACTGTGGTGGAGGAGCCTAAATCTAATGCAGGGCGCATAAACTTCAAGAAGAATCAGGCTAAGGCTAAACAGGTCATCTATGATTCGGTAAAATATAACTTGATGCATGTGATCACACTGTTGAAGACTGTGAAAGAATGTTATAATAAATTGACTAATATATATGAGAAGAAGGCCCTGATTCAAAAGAGGGCATTGAAGAATAAGCTTCAAAAATTAAATATGTAGACAGATGAGACAGTGGCCTCTTTCTTCTCAAAGATATCTCAAGTAAGATATTAGCTTGCTAGTATTGGATTAGTGGTGGATGAATATGATCTTATCCAAACTACTATTGATGGTATCCCATCCTCATGGGAGACATTATTGGGTGCATTAAATGGCTGAGAGGTACAACCTAACTTTGAAAGGTTGTGGCATGATTTCCTCCAAGATAAGGGGCGAATCCAAAGCAAGTCAGTGTGCATCAAAGAAGAAAATATTTCCCTCATGGAAAGAATGATGAAAGGAAAGAAACCCTTCTTCCAAAATAAGTTCTCTCATTCAAAAAAGAAGGATTTCAACAAAAACTTTGACAAGTCAAAATCTAGATGCTTCACTTTCTACAAGAAAATTCATTTCTCAAGGGATTTCAGAGAAAAGCAGAAAGGAAAGTTTCATGATTCTACCACCATAGAAGATGAAATCACTCAAAAGAATGCATCTGAAGAAAAGGAGACCATAATGGAGTATTATCTTGTCTCATCCATTTTGGGATCCATCATCACAAATGCAGACACATGGTTGATTGACAGTGGTGCATCCAAACATAAGACTGGGGAGGAAGCAAGGAGTCATGTTACTTGGTTATACATACTCGGACTAGGGAGGAAGCATTGTAGACCATAAGAGCACATCTGGCTACTGTTATAGCCTGGAATCATCTATGATATCTTGGTCCAATGGGAAGTAGGGCTCCATAGCCTAGAACACTACCGAAGCAGAATACATAGCTGCTAGTGTTTCCTGTCGATAATCAGTGTGGATCAGAAAGCTACTTGCAGGGTTGTTCGGCGAAAAGCTTGAGCCTACCATTATTACGTGTGACAATCATAGTTTCATAAATATTTCTGAAAACCCAGTGTTTCATGATGAGTCGAAGCACATTGAAATTAAGTATCACTTCATCTGAGACATGGTCCATAAAGGTACAGTGAAACTTCAGTACATTTCTATTGATGAGCATATTGCATATGTGTTAACAAAGCCTCTGTTAGTGATGAAGTTCAGGTACTTTTGATACAATCTTGGTATGCTAGAGAATGCCTCCCTCGCTGAGAGGGAGTGTTAAATATACAACATTAGGAGACATTTTCCAAACCAATCTTGTGTAGCCAAGATTGATCCTCCCGTATAGAGGTGAGCACTTTGATTACCTTCCATGTAAAGGTTATTCCTCCCGTATAGAGGTAATTGATCAAAGTAATGATGTTGTAAATTCTTGTTGGACAAGGATCCGAACTTGTGTGTATCAAGTCATGATTATCATGTGAACCTTCCTTATAAAGGTATCCATGAGATGGACCTCCCGTATAGAGGTGAAACTTCAATATAAAGGTATCCATGAGATGGACCTCCCGTATAGAGGTGGACCTTCAGTATAAAGGTCATGCTTTACTTGTTAAAAGCATTTAATGTTGTGTGATATATTATTAACCATGATCACCAGATTGCTATTAAGTATCCTTTAGAGATTAATCACCTATAAAGTGAATTACTTTAGCATATGATCATTTGGTCCAGAATAATATAATATGATCAGAACATCCGATAATTCTTCTTATTATAATGTAATGTAATGGATCATTAAAGTTAGCACATATTGACCATGTAGTAAGAGATAAATAAATAAAATATAAATCATAGAGATCAAGAGAATTCGAAATTTTCCATGCAGACACTTCAACTAATTAAAGAGAACTCGATTGTTAAAGATTCAGTTATAAAGCTTCAGTTAAGTATCAATGCTTCAGTTAAAGCACCCGTTAAAGATATGCCTCAGTTAACTAAAGAACTCATAGTGGTCACTTCAAGTAAATCAATCAGCATGATTTAAGTTAACTAAGTGTTAAATAGAAAGGATTAGTAAACTAAAGTATTTACACTTTAGTTAAACTAAAAGATGACACTTCAATTAAAAATAAGATCTAGTTAACTAAGTGTTATTGCATGATGACACTTATGTTAACTAAAATATGACATGTGAGTTGTGACACTTTCATGTTGACACTTAAGTTAGCCACCTAACTAAGTGGGAAAGCTTTCAATTAAGAGGCGAGTTCATCCTAAGTGACATCTCGGTGAGATGAAGCATTGCATGAGAAGTGGAGAACATCACTCCATTCAAGATTAATACATCCAGTTTGAGAGCTATTTTATCATGAAGTTAGGAGTTAAAAATAGAAGAGAAGAATGTATAAATATGATATACATGATTGTTGAATCCAATGTGAAGCGAATTCTCTTCTCCATTGAAGGAAAGACACTTTTATTTTTGGAGGGTATTATTCATGCTTATTATTGTTGTGTTGGGCACACATCCGATTGATTTCTCTTCTCTATTCCTTCTTTATATTCACCAATAATTTTGGTGATATATTATCTTCCGAAAGAAATCTATTATGTTGTAAAAGAAAACATTCTCTGCTATCCAATATATTATACTGAGAAGAATTGTTGGGGTTTTTGTTCTCATAATTTTGAGGATTTTCCTGAGGGTATATCTTGTGTTATGGTTGTATGAATTTCATGGATTGAATTTTCTCATTGCTTCAAGTCTCTACAATTAAATTGTCTCATTGATTGGCAATGGTGCATCCAAACATATGACTAGTTACAAGAGTACCATCATCGACCTAAAAGAGAAAGAATTCATATGCATGCTAGAGTTGGGGGACAAATCAACTTATTTGATCCAAGGATTTGGATCCACCTCATTCCAACTGAGCATCGATGATATTTAATACATGTGGAGGACGTTCTATATGTTCCAGGATTGAAGAAGAACCTCCTCTCAGTTTCAGTTCTTGAAGACAAAGGATTCCAAGTTATCTTCATGGATAACAAAGCACTTTTATGGCCAAAGAACAAAATCCTAGAATCTGTTGTTGTGATTGGAGTTCAAGAGGGAGGACTCTACAAGGTACCCGGGAAGTACATTCAAGCTATGATTCACCACACTATCAGTCCATGTGAGCTATGGCACCGAAGGCTTGGACACCTACACTACAAAGCGCTACCAAGAATTCAAAAGATGGTGAAAGGTATGCCTATATTTGATTTTGAGCATGATAGTGTATGTCGGGGTTGTGCACTTAGGAACAATGTTAAGAAAATATTTTCTAGCAGTTATACTAGATCTAAAGGGATTTTAGATTTAATACATTTTGATGTATGTGGTCCCATGTCATCCCCCTCCCTGAGTGAATTCTTATATTATGTACTGTTCATAGATGATTTTAGGAAATCATGGATTTATTTCATGAAGGCTAAAAGTGAAAGTCTTAGAAAATTCAAAGAGTTTAAAGCACTAGTTGAAAATCATAAAGAAAATCACATCCGTGCATTAAGGTCTGATAATGGAGGTGAATTTGATTTACATTCATTTAATGAGCTATGTAGTGATACAGGAATATATAGATAGATAACAATACCATACAACCCTCAGCAAATTGGGGTTTTCGGAAGAAATAATAGAACCATGTGTGAGGCTGCAAAAGCCATGATGCATGATCAAGATATGTCTACCTCATTATGGGAAGAAGCCACCCGTATAGTTGTGTACATCCAGAATAGAAGCCCGCATGCCATTCTAGATGAGAAGACACCACAAGAAGTCTCTACCGATGAGAAGCCATAAATATCACACTTGAGGATCTTTGGGAGCCCAGTATACATTCATGTACCGAAATAAAAGAGAACAAAGATAGAGCCTTCTGGAAATAAAGGCACCTTTGTGGGTTATAGCGAGTCATCCAAAGCATATCGAATATATGTATCCAGTGAGAGACACATTGAATTTAGCCGAGATTTTACCTTCCATGAGGAAGCTGCTTTCAAAAGATCGAAATAGATTCAATGTGATTCTCCCCCTTCAGAGTTAGAGAGGGAGAAACCAGAAGATGCCTCAGATTCACTAGCTCCTAAAGAACTAGTAGAACTAGTTGAGAGGTCACCTGATGAATCTCCCATTAAAATAAGATCTGCTTGGTTCCGAGACATCTTACAAAATGTAGAGAAACATGGAGCACCAGTAGGCTCATCTAGAGAGTGCAAATAACCTGACAGATATTCAGGGTATGTTGCACTGATGAGTCACATCAGTGATTCAGAACCATCCTCATATGAAGAAGCTACAAAGAAGAAATTTTGGAAAGATGCAATGACAGAAGAGTACAACTCTATAATGAAGAATGATGTTTGGGAGGTTATTCCCAAACCTGATGGGAAGTCCATTG
Source organism: Larix kaempferi (assembly GCA_027924585.1). Taxonomy (NCBI): domain Eukaryota; kingdom Viridiplantae; phylum Streptophyta; class Pinopsida; order Pinales; family Pinaceae; genus Larix; species Larix kaempferi. The sequence goes on from BSBM01001035.1 coordinate 6,815,980, forward strand.
TGACTTCCAGATGGATTTATAAGATAAAGCATGCTGCAGATAGTAGCATTGAGAAGTATAAAGCCATATTCGTTGCTAGATGTTTCTCTCAGAAAGAAGGCATCGATTATGATGATACCTTTTCCCTTGTGGCAAGGTGCTCCACAATCCGAGCAATGATTGAAATTGCATCTATTCTAGGATGGAAACTTCACCAGATGGATGTGAAGACATCATTTCTCAATGGTGAGGTTGAGGAAGAGCTTTATATTGAGAATCCTGAAGGATTTTTGGTGCATGGGAAGGAGTCCCATGTTTGCAAGCTAAAGAAATAACTATATGGGCCTAAGCAAGCCCCCAAGGCTTGGTACTCCAAAATTGATAGCTACCTTCATAAACTGGGTTTCTGTAAGAGTGAAGTTGATCCAAATTTGTACTTCAAAGTAGTAAAGAACCAACTATTGATATTGGTTATGTATGTTGATGATTTGTTTCTCACTAGAGAGGAGCATCTGATTGCTTGGTGCAAGAGGGATCTCACATCAGAGTTCGAGATGAAAAACTTAGGTCTAATGCACTAATTTCTTGGACTTGAGATATGGCAAAGAAAAGATGAATTTTTTCTATATCAAGGGAAGTCCACAGTGGATATATTGCACAAGTTGGGCATGATATATTGCAAATCTATGACTAGACCGATGGTTTCCAATTTGAGGAAACTTCATGAGTTAGCCTTTGGATCCAATCCAGTAGATCTCACTTTGTATAGACAAATTATAGGCTCGCTAATGTACTTGATACATTTGAGGCCTGATATATGTTATGCTGTGAGTATTCTGAGTCAATTTATGTCTGATCTGAGACACAGGCACTAGACAGATGCTAAGCATGTGCTTAGGTACCTTCGAGGTACAATTTCATATGGACTTAGATATGCCTCCAATGGAGGAGTCATGTTACTTGGTTATACAAACTCAAACTGGGGAGGAAGCATTGTGGACTGTAAGAGCACATACGACTACTCTTATAGTATGGTAGAACTTTATTCCTACGGGTAAGAAGAGGTTCTATTAGGTTAGACTAGGATGTGCTAACTCTAATCTAAGACAATTAGGTAACAAATGAAACCTTGAATCCTAAACTAAACTCATACACCAAGATTAAACGTATTTGATGACAAAAGGATGTAACTCACCTTCAAATCGGACGTTTTTCCCATTCCCATCTTTTATTAGGGGATTTTTGAGGTCTAAAATGGGCCTCCTAAGGGAAATAATAAAATAAGAGTTCTAAATTTTAGAGAGGAAAAAGAAAAACTACTTTTTCTTATTGTATTTTTGACATATGTCCTTAACGGTTCGCCCAAATTTCATGTTTGGGCACTCGTTGGATGTGGATTTTAGTTCCACGTCCAACCCATACCTACATTGCATACTTCTGAGGCACCCGCGACATGAAAAATTTAAAATTTCAATAATAAAAAAACGTATTTTAATATTAAAATACATTTTTTATTGAAATCTTCATTTTTTCATGTCATGGGTGTCTCGAAAGTATGTAGTGTGGGTATGGGTTGGATGCGGAATTAAAATCCTCATCCAACGAGCTCCCAAACTTGAAATTTGGGTGAACCGTTAAGGAGATATGTCAAAAATACGATAAGAAAAAAGTAGTTTTTTCTTTTTCCCTCCAATTTGTTTTACAAATTTTACCCTTATGGTTGACATCATCATCTTGAATCCTATTAGTTCTTATAAAGTGATTTTTTATGGTTCACTATTTGTTTTGAGGCCCATTTTATCTCAAAACTCTCCTAATGGATCCCGAAGCTCCCAAGTTGAACCTGTCAAGATCAAACAAGAAACAAACACGCAATCTCCCAAATACCATGAAGTACAAGTTAGATTCAAATCCTACTAGATACACTTCATACCAATGATCCAAACACAATGCACAGGAAATGGGAAACAAGACAAGTTATCATAAATAAGAAACTTGAAGACACTTACATAGAGTTGCTTGATGTCCAAGTCAGCTCCAGTTCCAAGACTTCCTCCATCTACCTATCTCTGTAAATCTCTTAAGATCATAAGGTGGATGCCCAAGTAGTCCTCTCCTTGGCTCATGGATGGCCTCTCCTTTATATCACTTGAGAGGTTAACCATAAGGAGAGGAAGGTGGATCTAGTGAGGGTTTAGTGGATCAACCAGGCTAAACAGAGAGAGGAGGTTGAGATTGAATCAAGGGTGTCAATCCCAAGGAAATCTCTCGGAAGGTACAGATCCAAGATCCAAGGACAAAGGATATATTGGGATTTTTGCACCCAGATACTGAGCATAGCACGAAAATTTTATGATTTTCGTGCCCAGGGGTTATGCAGAGCATGAAAATTATGGGTTTTTCGCATCTTGGGAGATGTGCGGGGCGCGAAAATCAAGGCAAACAAGGTCAATCTGGGTGACACTTGTCCTATTAGGTTGTTTCTCAGCAAACAAGAAGTGGATTTGTCTCCAAGGTGTCCAGATGAGACCAAGGAGGGTGCCAACAACATGTAACATGCATTATGGAGAAATGTCGCTAGGTCACATGGTACAAAGATGCGACACTAAAGCTCGAAGTGTAACTTTGAGCTATAACAATAGCCTAGGATCAACTATGATATCTTGGTCCAACAGGAAGCAGGGATCTTGTCATGTCCCAAATTTGGTATTGGGTCACAATGGCCTAATCACATTGGCCCTATTCATTAGAGTTTGTAAAATTAATGCTAAAGGTCAAATAATTGCCAAGGAGGAAAATTACTAGTTTCCTAGGTTTGGGGTGGAAGCTTTGGGATTTGGAATAATGGGGATAATAAATGATGTTTGAACATTAGAATGGCATAAATATTTAATAAAGGAGCTAAATAAATATATACAAGTGAAAATCAAAGTGGCATTTCATCATGAAGACACATGGAGGAAGTGGGACCCACATATGGCTAGATTTCCCCACTACATTTGGCATCATTCTCTCACCAATTCGAATTCAAGGTGAATGGTAACATACTTGGGGGATTCCAAAAGGTACTATTCATTTCATGACTCATCCAAGGTCGAAATATAGAGGAAGAGTAACTCCCATGGAAGAGGAAGAGGCAATTTGGAGCTAGTGAGACACTTGGGCTAGATTCCCTAGCTCTATGACAACAATGATGAAGATACTATGACACCTATGACACAAATCAGACCTGAAGGATGACATATGACATATATGACATGTCAGGGATAAAAATAGACTCCAAGAGGGCGCTCAAGGGTGTTAGGGCAGCCAAGATGCTTCCACAAGTGATTTGGTGGAAGTGGGAGACTAGGAATTGTTGTACACATGGCGTTCTTTGGAATCTCTTCCCAACATGAGTTGGCATGAGTCTCTTGGAATGAATTCAACCCATGGAGGACATTAGAAGTTTATAAATGTCAATAACAAAGAATGAAACCAGATTTTGATCATTTGTATAATTTGCAATTGCATTTGTGAAGAGGGAGAGCTAGTGGATGACTAGTTTCTTGCCTTAGCCAATTTCGAGGGTGAAAGATTCCCATCCAAGTTGGAAATTGGAAAGGCCACTCAGACCTTTCATTTGCATCTTTAATGGAGTCTTTATTTTCAGGTTTAAGCTATAGGGAAGCTCATGGTTTCTTCTATTGCAGCTCACTCCTTCAACCATTTCCAGTTTTGATGGCATATTCTTGATCCTTGAGGGAGGGCGTTTTTGGTGAGCTATTGTACTCTTTGGGGAAGCTTTTAATGCCCCATTTATTTTTTAATATGAATTAAATACTATTTTATTCATCTCCAAAAAGTTTCAGGTCGAAATTCCAAGTAGAAATGTATAAATCTCATTTTTAATGGAAGAACAATGCCATTTCCCCACTACCTTGTTGTGAGCCAATGTATTGATGATGATTTCGAATGAATGGATGATTCTCTGATATATTTGTGATAAATATACTGCCATGGATTTATTCTACAAGTTTCATGTACTGTACTTGAGCATTTGAAGCATTTTTACTCAGTTTAGTTGTATTGGGAGGTGAAATAGTGCCATTTCCCCAAGGGTCGAATTGGGGATTTTTGCAGTTGAATGGGAGAGGGTGAGAACAGTTGTAATAATCCATTAATGGTGCATATGAGACTTTAATAAAATAATTAACACATTACATACCCATTTTCATAAATTTGAGTGGGTTTGGAGGCATTTGGGAAGCCATTTTCAGTACTTACCCCAGGGGGATTTGAACCCCAAATTACTAGTAAAATTGCATAATTGGTCCAGAATCTTAAGAGAGTTTGCAGAGGTATTTTGGTGGCCATATTCCATCCATAAAAATCATATTCAAGTTCCAATATCATTCATACACCTTCCTTGAATATTTGAAGGCATTTGGAGTCAATTTGAGACCTAGAGACCAATACTAGTCAAAGAAAAATCACTAGTAAAGTTACCTACATTGATCAGAATTGAAAGAGGATTTGTAGAAGTATTTTAAAGGTCCAAAGGAATCCATGAAACACATATTTATGTTCTAATATCATTCATATACCTTCTCAGAATATTTGGGATCATTTGGGGCAAATTTGGGACCTAGAGATCAAAACTAGTCAAGGGTCGAACTAGGGAAAAAAAAGTGGAAAATTGCCATTTTAATAAAATTCCTAATAAGGGACATTACAGATCTGTAGCCCAGAGAACTAACGAAGAAGAATACATAGCTTCTATTGTTTCCTGCCAAGAATCAGTGTGGCTCGGAAAGCTACTTGAAGGGTTGTTCGGTGAAAATCTTGAGCCTACAGTTATTAGGTGTGACAATCAGAGTTGCATCAAGCTTTCCGAAAACCCAGTGTTTCATGACAAGTCAAAGCACATTGAAATGAAGTATCACTCCATTCGAGACATGGTCTAGAAAGGTAGAGTGAAACTTCAGTACATTGCTATTGATGGGAATATTGCAGATGCGTTAACAAATCCTCTATCAGTGACGAAGTTCAGGTACTTCCGAGACAAGCTTGGTATGGCATAGAATGCCTCCCTCGCTGAGAGGGAGTGTTAAATATACAACATCAAGAGACATTCTCCAAGCCAATCTTGTGTAGACAATATTCATCCTCCCGTATAGAGGTGAGCACTTTGATTGCCTTTTGTGTAAAGGTTATTCCTCCCGTATAGAGATAATGGATCAAAGTAATGATGTTGTAAATTCTTGTTGGACAAGGCTCTGGAATTGTGTGTGTCAAGTCATGATTATCATGTGAACCTTCTGTATAAAGGTATCCATGACATGGACCTCCTGTATAGAGGTGTACCTTCCATATAAAGGTCATGCTTTACTTGTTAAAAGCAGTTAATGTTGTGAGATATATTATTAACCATGATCACCAGATTGCTATTAAGTCTCCTTTAGAGATTGATCACCTCTAAAGTGAATTACTTTAGCACATGATCATTTGGTCCAAAATAATATAATATGATCACAGCATCCGATAATTCTTCTTAGTATAATGTAATGTGATGGATAATTAAAGTTAGCACATATTGACCATGCAGTAAGAGGTAAGAAATAAAAGATAAAGCATAGAGACCAAGAGAATTCGAAATTGCCCATGCAGACACTTCAGCTAATTAAAGAGAACTCCAATTATTAAAGCTTCAGTTATAAAGCTTCATATAAGTATCAATGCTTCAGTTAAAGCATCAGTTAAAGATATGTCTCAGTTAACTAAAGAGCGCACAATGGTCACTCCAAGTAAATCAATTAGCATGATTTCAATTAACTAAGTATTAAATAAAAGGGACTAGTTAACTAAATTATTTACACTTTATTTAAACTAAAAGACGACACTTCAGTTAAAGAGGAGATCTAATTAACTAAGTGTTATTGCATGACGACACTTATGTTAAACTAAAATATGACACTTGAGTTGTGACACTTGCATGTCGACACTTATGTTAGAAACCTAACTAGGTGGGCAAGCTTTTAGTTAAGAGGCGAGTTCATCCTCAGTGACAACTTAGTGAGATGAAGCATTGCATGAGAAGAGAGGTGCACCACTCCATGCAAGATTAATACATCTAGTTTGAGGGAAAGTTTATCCTGAAGTTAGAAGTTAGGAATAGAAGAGAAGAATGTATAAATATGTTATACAGGATTTTTGAATCTAGTGTGAAGTGAATTCTCTTCTCCATTGAAGGAAAGGCACTTCTCTTTGTGCAGGGTATTGTCCGTGCTTGTTATTGTTGTGTTGGGCACACATCTGATTGATTTCTCTTCTCTATTGCTTCTGTATCTTCACTAAGAAGTTTGGTGATATCTTATATTCCGAAAGAAATATGCTATGTTGTAAAAGAAATCATTCTCTGCTATCCATTATATTATACCGAGAAGAATTGTTTGGGTTTGTGTTCTCATAATTTTGGGTATTTTCCCCAAGGTATATCTTGTGTTATGGGTGTATGAATTTCATGGATTGAATTGTCTCATTGCTTCAAGTATTAGCATCTAAAAGAATTAAATATCAAAGCTCAACCAAATTTCAACGGCAACTACCCTCAAAAGATAATTCAATAATGAATACAACAGGAACAAAAGGGATGATGACAAGCAAAAATCTGGCTTTCTCCATAAGAACAACATAAACAAAGAATTTGTCCCATCAAGAAGACTCTTCACCACTAGGTATCAAATTCTCTTTCTAGATTACTGTTTTTCCTGTAATAATTTTGGGCACAAAGCAATAAACTATAGATCTTGTGTAAATGATGATTATATGCAAAAGAGAATTACCTACAAGGCCTCCAAGGATTATTATGTGAACAATAATATCATAAATACTCATTATAGGGTTGTTGACAAAAATTAAAATAATTTTGTCTCTTTGAATTATGACATTGAATGTTATAGATTTTATAACTTTGGGAATAAAACCTATGATTGTAGAAGCAAGACGAGTTATGCTATGCAATATGCGATAGAAAATTCTCTTACCAGTCATGAAAAGGAGTGTACAAAGGTGTGGAAAAGGAATCTAGAAAAGTAGAACATAGAAGAATGTGAACTAGCCTTGCATGCCCAAAATAATAGAAACCAATGGTACATTGGTAGTAGATGCTCCAAGCATATGACTAGGGATAAGAACAAATTTCTTAGTCTTAAGAAGGAGAAAGGAGGAATTGTCACTTTTAGTGATGATGGATCTGCCAAAATTGTTGGAAAATGTATAGTCAACCTTGGGAGTAAGGATGTTAAAGCAGAAAATGTTTTGCTTGTTGAAAACATGAAACATAATCTACTAAGTGTGAGTCAAATGTGTGATAAAAAAACACTCTTACATTCAATTATAAAGAATGTAAAATAAGAAAGGAAGGTTAAGGTTGATTGGTAGCAACAAAAATTATGACTCCTAACAACATATACATCCTAAATGAAATAAAAGGAGAAAATTATTGCATTGGACAAATAGATGAAATCTGGCTATGGCATATAAGAACGGATCACTTAAAATTTGACAATCTAGTGAATATTAATAAGGAGCAAGCAATAATAGACATGCCTAATATTGCAAAACCCTCGAACACTGTTTGCAAGCCCTGTCAGCATGGAAAACAAACAAGAGTTACATTTAAGACAAAGGAGCATTCAACAAAAAAACCTTTGGAACTTGTTTATACTGATCTTTGTGGGCCAACAAGAACAAAAAGGATGAATGGTGAGTACTATTTTATGTTATTCATTGATGACTATACCAGGATGACTTGGGTCTCTTTTCTTAAGAAAAAATCTAAGGCATTTGAGATGTTCAAAGTATTCAAAGCTTTAGTTGAAAATGAAGCTGACTTGAAGATCAAGTGTCTAAGATTAGATAATGGAGGTGATTTCCCCTTAAATGAGTTTGAGGAATGTTTTGAGAATCATGGGATAAGGAGACACTTTTTAGCTGCTAGGAATCCACTACAAAATGGAGTAGCATAAAGGAAGAATAAGATTGTACAAGAGATGGACATAACTATGTTAAATGAGTCCAATTTATCTAACATTTTTTGGATTCAAGCCATTCATAATGCGGTACACATTCTAAACAGAGGAAAACTCAAATTCGATGACAGTAAAATACCTTATGATCTTTGGAATGGAAGACCAACAACTAACAAACATTTCAGGGTGTTCGGAAGCAAATGCTATATAAATAGAGTTGATGAAAATTTGAGAAAATTTGACTCTAGATCTTATGAAGGTATTTTTCTTGGATACTCCTCTAGAAGCAAAGCCTACAAATGTTACAACTTGAGACTAGATAAAATAGTAGAGAGTGCATATGTGAAAGTAGATTAAACAAAAAATCATGGATCAAGAGAAGATACAAACTTATCAGGTCCCATAGAAGGACAACCAAAAGAAGAAGAACAACAAGAAGTATAACAACAACAAGATCCAGAAGAAAGAAATGATACCAAAAGACAAGACACAAGGGATCCATCCAGGTATGTGCAAAATAATCATCCAGATGATTTAATTTTTGATGATAAAGATGCAGGTGTAGAGACAAGAAAAAGAAAAATGGCACGAATATATGAAAAAGGAAAATTCTCCCTACTATCCAAAATAGAGTCTAATAGTTTTGGAGAAGCCAACAAGGATGAGCATTGGGTTAAGGTCATGAATGAAGAATTGACCCAGATTGAAAAGAATCAAACTTGGGAACTTGTTCCTGGACCTAAGAATAAAGATGTAATAGGCACTAAATGGGTCTTCAAAAATAAATAGAATGGGAATGGCAAGTAGTAGTAAATAAAACAAGACTAGTATGCAAGGGATATGCTCAAATTGAAGGAATAGACTTTGAAGAAATATTGGCTCCCATAGCAAGATTGGAAGCAATCAAGATGTTTTTGGAATTTTCCTGCTACAAAGACTTCAATTGTTTTCAAATGGATGTCAAGTCAGCATTGTTAAATGGAAATATAGAAGTAGAAGTATACATTGAGCAATTTGAGGGGTTCGAATTATTAGAAGAAAAAAATTATGTATGTGAAATCAAGAAAGATATTTATGGCTTAAAGCAATATTTTAGGGCTTGGTACTCAAGATTGGACAAGCATCAACAATGATTCAAAAGAGGAGCTACAAATAACAACATCTGCATCAAAATTGAAAATAAGGAAATGATAATCATTGTTGTTTATGTTGTTTATGTTTATGTAGATGATATTATATTTGAAAGTAGTACTTACAAAATTAAGTAAAAGGTTTGTTGTAGAAATGCACAAGAGTTTGAAATGTTATTGCTAGGAGAATTATCATTCTTCTTAGGACTACATATCTCTCAATCAAACAAAGGTATCTTCATTTCTCAAACAAAATACATGAAGGAAATGCTCAAGAATATCAATATGGAAGAATGCAAACCAATTAGTACTCCTATGATTACAAGAAGCAAGCTAAGTAAAGATGATAAATCCATGGAAGCATATCAGAAATTGTTCAGATCTATGATTGACAACTTGTTATATGTGACAATTGCAAGGCCATATGTTATGTAGGTAGTTGGAGTAGTTGCAAGATTTTAATCTGCACCAAAGGAAACTCATGTACAGGAAATTAAAAGAATATTCAGATATTTGAAGGGTACTTTGGACTTTGGAATATTATGGTATCCAAAATGTGAAGAATTTACCTTGACAACATACATTGATGCCAATTAGGCTGGCTGCATAGATGATAGGAAAAGCACAATTGGGTATGCATTCTTCTTAGGAAATTGCTTGATATCCTAATTGAGTAAAAAGAAATCTTCAATCTCTCTGTCCATTTCCAAAGTAGAATATATTGTTGTAGCAGCTTGTTGTACACAAGTTTTATGGATGAAGCATACATTGCAAGACATTCAAGTAGAATACAAGCAACCAATTTCCATATTATGTGATAATACTAATGCTGTAAGGATTTCTAATAACCTTGTCATGCATTCAAAAGCAATACACATACCAATAAAATACCATTTTCTAAGGGAACAAGTTGGAAACCAAGTTCTTAAATTGGATTATGTGGCTACAAAGGAACATGTTGTAGATATCTTTATGAAACCTCTTCGCATAGATACCTTTGCATATCTCAAACTGAAATTGGGAGTAATATCCAATCCTTATTAATTTTCTCAAACTTCATTAAAGATGGAAGTTGCGGGGAACGAAGAAAAGCACAAGGGGAGCAGGTAAAGAAAATGGAAAAAGTGGGTAAGCAATCAGATGGGGGGAAATAGAAAAAAGAAAGAGAAGCACGAATCCAGGGGGAACATTCCTTATCAATGGTTGGTGTTATAGACAAAGGGATATTTGTAATACGGGAATTGAATCATAGACAAGAATAAGCATAAGGGGAGCAGACTTGAACAACAAATACGGTACAATCCTAGGGGAATTATCCCCTTTCCATTGATGCCAAAGGGGGGGAGATACAAAAGATTTATGGAATCAATGACTGTAGATTCGACAAAATAGTTTCCATCAATGACAAAGGGGAAAATTGTTGGAAATAATGTCATCGATCTCAAGTCCAGTAAAGGATTTGAAGTCAAATTCATGATGGAGTCTAGAAGAATGTGAGCTTTGAAGTATGTTTTAATAGATGAAGTCACCTTAAAGACAAGAACATTGAAACCATAATAAAATTATTTTAGACAAAAGTTGAAATGTTGGAAACATAATGAAGTGAAAATAATATCTACACCGAAACAAGAGTCAACCCTCCTCCATGTAATATTTTTCAAAGTTAAGCAAGGGAAGTTGGGTCTCCCCAAGCCTGCACAATGACCTCAACAAAGTAAATACAAGTTGGAAATTATTGAAAAATAGTACGACTATGATCATGATTTGTAGTATGTTACCCATGGGTTGGGGCTCTCATTATCCATTAACAGTCGACCTATTCAAATCTAAAACTCCCAAGTTGAAATAAGTCAGGCGCAAAAATGTGAAGTTGAATCATATAAGTGAGGATTGATCCAACACATTTGGTGAGTAGGCATGTAGGAGATGATTTTATAACGCAATAAATATTTTTTGGGAGAGATATAAACAAATGGACCAATTTTGAGGTGCACAGAAGGAAGAAGATGAAATCATTTATAGAGAGATTTTTATGTTTTTAATTTGTTTAACAGACTACGAATTTATAGGCTTAATGGAGAACCCAAAATGAGTAACATGATAGAGATCTACAGTTGATATTTGATGAGAGATCAATGGTAGGAATTGCATTGGGTGGTAGAGATCTACGACTAAGATCTGGCGTCGAAAATATAATTCAACAAAGAACTAGACCAAAGTCGCGGACCCCGACCCGAAGTTGTTATAAACTAAATTATATACCATGGGAAGCCTACATGAGGAGGAAGTTGAGAAGCTATTGGTGAATGGTTTCAATATAGAGGACCCAAAGTGATTCTGAGGCAAATTGAATAAATAGATAAGTCCACATCAAGAGGAAATTGAGAAGATGTTGGTGAATGGTTCTGATATAGCGGACCCAAAGTGATTATTAAGTGAATTGAATAAATAGGCAAGTACATATCAGAAATATGATGTGGAAAGAGTAAAAAGTACTTGTTGAACAATGCCGAAGTAACGAACCCAAGAAAATTTGGAACCAAAGTGATTATCAACTGAATTGGATAAATCTTGAAGTTCACTTCGGAAGGAAAACATCAAGATGATCTCTAAATGTATCCAGTTTATGAAATAGAGTGAATAACTGTGAGATGTTCACGTCGATAGAAAAACATCGAGAGTATATTGAAGGAGTGCAAGGTAAGTTTCAAACATATCAGATACGAAGTAAATTGAATAAAATTGGGAATTTTGTATCTAAAGTGAAAATTGAAAGAGATACATCGAACAGAGATATCAAAATAGATACATCGATATAGAATCGTCGGACATCAAAACAAATATATTGGAGGAGAAATATCTGAATAGAAACATCAAAACAGAGACATCAGGACAAGATAGTGACATCGAACAACAAACATCTATATCGAAACAATGGCATTAGAATATAAACATTGAAACATAAACATATTATAGGGTGGTAGGGTGGTGCAAGGCATGGAGTTGACGCTTCCTCTCAATTGGTGTTGAAGAATCTAGGGGGTTGGTTCCTCCTTCCAGTTGGTGTTGGAGAATACATGGAGTTGGTGTGTCCTTTCAGTCGGTGCTTAAATCCAAGGGGCTGGTGCCTCCTTGAAGTTGGTATTGGAGAATCATTGTAATCATCATTTATTAAAATAATATATTTTGTGGTTTTCTCCCTTATTGGGTTTCCACGTTATATCTTTTGGTCTCTTGTGTATTTATGTAATGACTAATTTTGTTGAAGAATAATGAAGATAGTAAACAAGATTTGAAAGTTAAAAATATGGTCTATATCAATTCATCCCTCTTCTTAGTATAGATGAATATTCCAACATTTGGCCAAGTTTCTAGTAGAAAAAGGCATATGCATGATGATGTAGATCCATTGTTTTAGGGGTTTCCAAAGTTAATATGGCAATAAATTATATAACTCCTAGATTTGTGGAATATTACACTAGAAGATAAGTGAATCACTATAGAGGAGCATCAATTATTTTGAAAGAATCCCACAATTGGGGTGATAGTAAAGTGAATAGCTTTTGGATTTCTAGAGGACTAGATTAGAAGAGAAGTGGAGTCCTTTGAAGAGAACTAATCATTTGAAGGCATTGGTGAGAGCATTTCCTTTATTGGATAGTTGAAAAGAATATAGCTCTTGGATTTCTAGAGGACTAGATTACAAGAGAAGTGAAGTGAAGTCATGTAGAGGAGCACCAATTATTTGGAAAGCATCAGTAAGAATATTCCTATTGTTGGGAAATGGTTTCTTTGAAAAGTATGGAATATAAACATAGTAAGAAACTAAGAAGATACTACACTAATGGATTTTTAAGATAACTTTCGAGTTATCACATTAGTTTAAAGAAGCCTTAAATAATAGACGAATGCAATTATTAGCAGATGCAATAGATCAATGTTCTAATACTACTTGCAATGAAGGTTGGAAAATTGTAATACATTTGGAACACATAATAATGGTATCAATCCATTGTTAGCCTAAAACATATTTCCAATAGGGTCAAAGATGAATATGTTGAAAGCACTTGGTAGTGTTAAGAATTGTAATCTCACTCATCCAATACTCGTCATAAATGCATTAATTAGTTGAGTGATTAGTTGGTTAGTTTGACTAGGACACTTTGATGTCCCATAGTATTTTCTTGCCCATAGTATTGGCCTGTAGTATTGATGTGATGTAATCCTACATATTCTTATGGTTAATAATGAGAAGGAAATGAATATGTCCACTTGTGTTCCATCTTTTATTTGTTTCTTTCTATGTTAAAATTTAACATGCTATCAAAGTTGCATGGCATGATCCATACCTGTTGTATTTGGATAATCCTTTTCACATAGTGGAGAGCACACAAACGAGACGGGAACACATAATCGTGGAGGATTTTTTTCATAGCACCAGGGTCGTTTCTATTTTTTTTATTTTTTCCTTTGGAAGCATCAATGCACCCTATCCCTATCGCGTACTATGTCACCCTTCCACCGACGCACATTCTTCTAAGTAAAAGTGTGTCGTTGTGTTAGGAACCCATGTCTTTACTTTGTTAGTATATTGTTTTTGGATGCATATGCTTTGTAAGTCGTCCCGTAGTATTTGTTAATCCATAGTTTGTGATATTGTTGTTGGTGCATATGCTTTGTAAGTCGCCCATAGTTTTGTTGATCCATAGTTTGTATTGGCCCATGGTTTTGACTCATAGTATTGGTCCCTAGACTTAGCCCATGGTTTGTATTAGCCCATGGTTTGTATTGACACATAGTATTGACCCATGGTATTGGCGCCTAGACTTAGTATATAAGTGTGTGTTGAGGCCTATGAAGGCACCGTGAAGTTATTTGTATTGAGCTTGCTCAAAGGAGGTTGCCCCCTTGAAGTGGCCTGCGATCAATATAATAGTGATTCTAAGTTTGGTCATTTCTACTATTTTGCATATTCTTATTAATTAATTGTTGCAGGTGCTTCACATCTGGTATCAGAGCACTTTCTTGGGCTCACTGGGTGAAATTTCTGCCAAATTTTTTTTTCGCATCTGTTGCAAGTTCGGATTTGGGAATAATCCCTATTCGCTTAACTGTGGGAAGTACTTGGGCATAAGCCCTAAAAATCATTGTGAGGAGTACCACAGGAACCCCGAAGTAGCTGGCCCATTCAGAGGACCTGCCAGCAAAAAGGGCAACGACCCCTACCTGATTGACTAGTTCCCACTTATGAGGTAAACCAAGAGCTGTCGTTTGGGGCAAAGCGTTTATTAGTTTTACCTAAGCCGTGGAGTGAGGGGTACTGCCCCAATACGCAAGTCGTCATACAGCATTGGTGGCCGAGTGAAACCCCTAAACTGTTAGGAAGCCGCACATACCTGGGGTCCATATCTATTTTTAGCTAAACCGTTGTCGATCACTACTATGTCGTTTCAGATCCAGCCATTCATATCCATTCTAAAATCCGTTCCAGGTCCATCCATTTTAGATCCAACCGTTTTCGATCCATTCGGCGCCATTTCAGATCCCTTTGTTTTTGCTCACTTCTATGCCGTTACAGATCTATCTGTTTTAGATCCCTTCCGAGCTGTAGCCACTCCATTCTTAAAAAAAAAAGAGTAGAAAATTCAGTTTTTTCTCCATATCTCCCTTGTTTTAACTATGTTTCCCTTGAAACTTCTCTGACACCCCTGCAAAAAAAAAAGGGAGAAAATTCAGTTTTTTCTCCATATCTCCCTTGTTTTAACTCCGTTTCCCTTGAAACTTCTCTGACACCCCTGCAATCCCATTCTGCATATTTCATTCCTGAGGACCCTATCCCACATTCCACTTCCCAACACCCGGAATCTCACATTTGTCTATTTTTAGGGTTTGCCATAACTTCTTCGATTTTCACACGATCGCCTTCAAATTTAACCACAGAGTTCCTTTTCTAATTCTGCTTCTTTGTCCCTCTCTGCCAAATTTTCTCATTCTGAAATCCCCCTTTTCTGCTTTCCTATCCTTTCGACAATGTCCAAAATCTCGTCAAACCCCAATTACCCATAAGATTTTTTCCCCAATCCAAATTTCCCTTTACTAAATCAACTTATGTTTGTGTTTTTCTACCCATTCCAAAAAAAAAAAACCCTGGTTATGGTTGTCACCCATGCAGGAGCACACACCATGGAGGAAGCACTTGCAGCCATCCAAACCAAACTCCAAGATCTGGATGAAAAATTTCTCAGCCTCCACCTTCAACATTCAGCCATGAACAATAACCGATAGCCAGAATCGTTTGCAACCACTGGGCTCTCTTCTTCCAGCAATTTTCGTGGGTCGAAGCTTGATTTTCCTCGCTTCAATGGTACTGATTCGACTAGATGGATATACCGAGCAGAACAATATTTCAGTCTGCATAATACTTTTGATGTCCAAAAAGTTCCACTTGCATCCTTTCATTTGGAATAGGAAGCCCTTCAATGGTACCGTTGGTACATCAAAGCTCATCCCAAGCCAAACTGGACATATTTTTGCCACGATTTGGTCCTAGTGCTTTTGATGACTTCACAGGAGCACTCACTAAACTTCACCAAATGGGCACAATGAGAGAGTATCAGACAGAATTTGAGAAACTGGCCAATCACACAGAAGGATTGTCTGATGAATTCTACAGGAGTTGTTTTATCAGTGGTCTCAAGGATGAATTCCGCTCAGAGGTCAAAATGTTCTGTCCCAACACAATAATGGAAGTCCTAGGGTTGGCTAAGTTGGCAGAGGACAAGATCACAGCTCAAAAACACTCCAAACCCACCTTTGTTCCCTTTAGAAATATGGGTTCCCAACTACCTCCCATCACGCTTTCTCCTCAACCAACTCCTATCAAGCATTTGTCTGAAACAGAGATGCAAGCACGCTGAGAAAAAGGGATTTGTTATAATTGTGATGAGAAATTCACTCGGGGACATAGATGTGTTCAACAAAATCTCTACCTCTTGGATGTGGATTCTCCACCTGCCTCAGAACTTTGTGAAGAAGCTACAGATACAGTAGATGATCAGGTCGACATTCAACACCCGCCTGTTGACACCCCATCTCAGGACAACCCACCCGAGATCTCTCTCCATGCTATAACCGGCGTCACCACCCCACAAACAATGCGGGTCAGGGGATACTTCAAGAAGCTCCCTCTTACCATACTCATTGATTCTGGTAGCACTCATAACTTCATTGACCCTTGGATTGCCAAACAGGCTGATTGTTTTGTCCATCCTTGCTCCAACTTTGAAGTCATGGTTGCCAATGGGGGCACCTTACCTTGCAAGGGGAAGTGTCAAAATGTGTGTATCTCTATGGAATATTATAACCTACGCTCTGACATGTTTTCCTTGTCCTTAGGTGAATGTGATGTGTTTTTGGGTGTTCAATGGTTACGCACACTTGGCCCCATCTTATGGGATTTTTCTAAACTTTGGATGCAATTTTCAGTCAATGGGACACAACACAAATTTATGGGATTACAACCAAGGTCTCTCCACATCATCAGTTCACATCGCCTAGAAAAAATCCTTAAGAAGAATTCACATGGTGTCATTGCGCATCTCCATTCCCTTCAGATGCACCCACCAATGGTCTCCACTACTTCCTTGGATAGATATGCATGTGTCTTTGTTACACCAGTGGGCTTGCCACCTTCACGAGACCTTTCCGGTAAGCATTTCGCCGCATCTACATCTCAGCAGGACATGATGGCTCTTTTGCATACAGTACATAAGTGGCAGCCATCCCTATTGGGGAATTATTTGTACATTAAGACTGATCTCCAGAGTCTGGAAACTTTCCTGGAACAACGGGTCTCCTTCCCAACACACCTTAAATGGGTTATCCAACTCATGGGTTATGACTATACGACCACTTACCAGAAGGGTAAGGACAATATGGTGGAAGATGCTCCTCCTAGCACATTTGATGACCCAGTTTCTCTTACATTTATTTCTCTGCTTGTTCCAAATTGGTTGCAATCTGTTCAACAGGGCTATCTCTTCTATGAACTCCATGCTTCTTCATTAGTAGGGCACTCTGGGTTCCTCAAAACGTATGACCAGGAACAATGTAACTTCTTTTGGCAGGGACTCAAAATGGAAATTCAACGGATGGTGGTTGACTGTGATACTTTCCAGGTCAACAAGGGTGAAACGACCCTCCTTTCAAGACTGCTCGAACCCTTGCCCATCCCTCCACAGATTTGGACAACTATTTCTATGGATTTCCTAGAAGCGCTCTAGTGGTATAGTACCACATCTCAAAGGACACCATATGAAGCTGTCTCTGGACAGGCACCACCAGTTCTTCTTCCATACACCTTCAGTAGCTCCCCAGTTCAGGCAATTGACTCAATTCTTCGAAACCGTGATCAGCTTCTTCTCATTCTGCAGGACAATCTTCACATGGCAGGAATTCGACTGAAACAACAAGCCGATCAGCACCGTTCTGAGCACACTTTTCACATCGCTGATATGGTTCTTCTTTGTCTATAGCCTTCCATGCAATCCTCCCTGAAACTCCAAAGGCGCCAATGGCTCGGAATGCAACCCGAGGATGGTACAGGGGTCCCACTCCTTCATATTTTGTATCAATTTCCACATCTAAAGCTTTGAGGACAAAGATTTTTCTAAGGGAGAGGGGATGTTAGGAACCCATGTCTTTAATTTGTTAGTATATTGTTGTTGGATGCATATGCTTTGTAAGTCGTCCCGTAGTATTTGTTGATCCATAGTTTGTGTTATTGTTGTTGGCACATATGCTTTATAAGTCGCCCATAGTTTTGTTGATCCATAGTTTGTATTGGCCCATGGTTTTGACTCATAGTATTGGTGCCTAGACTTAGCCCATGGTTTGTATTAGCCCATGGTTTGTATTGACACATAGTATTGACACATGGTATTGGTGCCTAGACTTAGTATATAAGTGTGTGTTGAGGCTTATGAAGGCACCGTGAAGTTATTTGTATTGAGCTTGCTCAAAGGAGGTTGCCCCCTCGAAGTGGCCTGCGATCAATATAAAAGTGATTCTGAGTTCTGTCATTTCTGCTATTTCGCATATTCTTATTAATTAATTGTTGCAGGTGCTTCGCACGTTGATGCACCCTGTGCATGGACTAAGCGCGTCACTGACACACTTGTTGTTAAGGAAAAGTGTGGTGATCATTGTTCACTTACACGCATTTTTCCCAATGCACCCTGTGATGCACTATGCTAGATCCACTAGTTGTTGCACTCTGTTAAA
The DNA here is from genome assembly GCA_027924585.1 of Larix kaempferi. Taxonomy (NCBI): domain Eukaryota; kingdom Viridiplantae; phylum Streptophyta; class Pinopsida; order Pinales; family Pinaceae; genus Larix; species Larix kaempferi. The sequence continues at coordinate 6,834,383 of BSBM01001035.1, forward strand.
GGACCAGATCCATTTATCAAATCTATAGATCCAGTATTGAAGAGTAGGTATTGTTGACACTGAGCCAAAATATTGGACAATGTTCGAGCATTGTTCAGATCAGATTAAATAAGATCGATCTTTGTTGAGCCAAAATATTGGACAGCGTTCGAGCAATGTTCAGATCAGATTGAAGAAGATGGAATCTTCCAGAGATCGATCCAAGAAGAGATTGTGTACAAAAGGGAAGAGGCAGAGAAGATCTGAAGTTTCCATCAAATTTTCCAAGGATCTGAAATTTGAATGGCCGCTGATATCGGAGGATAAATGACCAAGAAGATTGAATCTTGAAGATGGGGCTACCAAAAGAGCTGCCAGAAGATATTGAAGAGGTAAGAAACATGTTAACATCATTAGGATTATGGCAGACATTTGAAGGAGAAAACTATGAACTATGTTCATTAAAAATAAGAAATTTGTTAAGGTCACAAGTTTTGTGGCATTTTGTAGCTGAAGAGGATCCTATTGATCTAGAATCATTTGAGACTTTGAAAGAATTCCAGAAAGAAAGAAAACATGTTGTTTCCTTAAGTCTCATACAAAACAGTATAGAATATTCCATTTTTTCATACCATTGTCAAAGCTTATACTCCAAAAGAAGCATGGGATATGTTGAAAGCGGAGTTTAGTGAAGAGGAACTGGTTAGAGAAGAAGATGAATTTTCAATCCATGCAAAGCACCAGGAATCCCACAGTGAAGTGGAATACAGTCAAGAAGACCGTGTTTATGACTTAGCAAGCCACATAAAGCAACATGAATCCCACAGTGTAGTGGAAGACAGTCAAGAAGACTGTGTTTATGATGCAAGTCACCTTTTCACAACAAGGTTCTTTCTTAACAATACACACCACACACACGTTCACACAGACAAGATGCAAACAACATGCCAGAAGCTGAATTATATTACTTCTATGAATCGGATACAATGAAAACTGCAAGGAAATGAAATAACTAGCTAACTATCGGCCTCAGCCATTACAACATAGAAGTAACTGTGTGCTATCTCAGTGTGTCGACCTCACCCTCTCCTGGTTCACTACGGAACTCTGAGCTATGGCTCGATCTTCTCGGCTCTGTAGATGTGTGACTTTCCTATCCAATCTACCAGACTTCTCTTGAGCTCTGCTTGACTCTGCAAAATTCCAAGTCTCCCTCAACTGATCCAAAATCCCTGGTATTCTACTCCACTGCTGCTGTTCTCGAGACCACTACGATCCCTGAGACACGCATTCTCTGTCAGTCGATCCTTCCAAGATCCTGCGTTCCGACCATGCTGCATAACCCCTACCTGTGACGACATCTGTCATGTCTTCACCCACCTGCAATAACTTCCATTAACTTCCTTAGCAACCCTGAACTATTGCAAGTAATCTCCTTGACTTCTACATGTCCTTTTGACATGCTATAGTAAACCATCACGTTGGCCATACTGTCCTCTGTCAGCTTCGACTGATCTGTTAGCTTCACTCTATGCTTAGGCTTCGCCATTTCACCCCTTCCTCCTCACTTGGTTGATGCCCAAGTCTGACAATGTCGCGGTCTGACAACATGTTGACCTTCCTACGACCCTGCGGCAACTTGTCTCCTATCGACATTTGCATGTCGACTATCGAAAATCATCTATCGACTACTGACATGTCGACTCTCGACTTCCTTTTGGACTCCTATCGACTGCTTCAACAGTTATCTACTCGACTTATTGACTTCGTCAAGTCAATCTGATTCACGTACCAGCGGTTATCGACACTCCCTCCGGTCGGCTCTCCTTATATCGATCAACTTTGACTGATCTGCCTAGGCCCCGATGCTCCTGCATCATACTCCCTAGGTGAAAAATAACTCGACTGCTCTGTCAGTCTCCTGAACTCTTCTTCAGAAATCCACGTCACCTCCTGCAACTCATCATCCTTCCATCACACTAAGTATTCCTTCCTTCACGAACTGTGCATACGCCTGACTTCATGTTCCTCTATTACTTATGCGATCTCCTTCCTGTGTCGATCTGGAATCTGCTTTGTCCAATCGATGTTTGACACTTTTGCGCTTCCACTGCTTGAACCTTCTTCAAACTTGTAGAGATATGAGGCATTGAACGTTGATGAAATTCTCAAGTCATTCGGTAGCTCCAACACATACACGTTGTCCGAAATTTTCTTCATAATCTTACATGGTTCAATCTTCTTCAGCTTCAGCTTGTTATAGGTTCCTGTTGGAAATCTCTCCTTCCACAAATGAGCATAGACCAAGTCTCCTTCATTGAACGACTGTAGTCTCTTCTTCCTGTCGGCTCTCAACTTGTATGTCACGTTGCTTTTCTCTATGCGCTTCCACTCATCTTCATGAACTTCTTTCATTTGCTCTACGAATGATTCTGCATCCACGCTTTTCCTGGTTTCTGTCAGTAACTCGACCAAATCCACCACTCTGTGTGGGATTCTTCCTTGAACAATCTAGAATGGGCTCAAATTTGTCAACCGATTCACAGAATTGTTATATGCAAACTCTGCTTGCGCCAACACATTCTCCCACTGCTTGGGTCTATCGGCCGTCAATTACCTCAAAATTTTTCCCAAACTTCTGTTCACCACCTCGGTCTGTCCATCTATCTGCGGATGATATGCCGAGCTAAACTGCAACTTCATGTCTAGTTTCTTCCATAGGATTCTCCAGAAATTCCCCATAAACTTGGTATCTTTGTCCAATGTGATACTCTTCGGCAACCCATGCAATCTGACTACTTCCTTGAAGAATGGTACAACAATGCTTGTGGTGTCACTTGTCTTCTGACATGGAATAAAGTGTGTCATTTTCGAAAACCTGTAGACTACAACAAATATTGAGTCTCTCCCTTGCTGCATCTTTTGCAATCCTAAAACAAAATCCATGTTCAGGTGCTCCCATGGGGTATTCGGTATCGGCAACGGTGTATACAACCCCGTTTTCTAACTTCTTCCTTTTTCCAACTAACAAACTCTACAATGTCGAACCCACCTTCTAACGTCTGTCGCCGTTCCTGGCCAATAATACTTTTCCTCGACCAATTCCCTGGTATTATCGATGCCAAAATGACCTACCAATTCGTCGCTATGCAACTCTCGGATTAGGTTCTCCCTTACAGATCCTCTAGGAATAAACAACTTTCATCCCTTGAATAGGTATCCCTCTTGGATAAAATAATCCAAGTATGGAGTTTTGTCAATACTCCATGGTTCGCGACAAGATTCCCATGCTTTCACAAAATCCTCGTCGGTAGCGTACTCCATCTTCCTCGACTCTATTCCTGTTGCCTGAACCGTCATCGTGTTCAGCAATGCAACCCTTCTACTCAGCGAGTCAGAAACCTTGTTCGACTTGCCCGACCTATGTCGCAACATGAACGTACATCCTTGTAGGAACTTGACCCATTTCATGTGTCGCTGATTCAATTTCGACTGAGTATTCAGATACCTCAGTGCTTGGTGATCTGTGTGTAACAAAAATTCCTTAGGAAACAAATAATGCCTCCACTTCTTCAATGTTTGGACAATAGCATAAAATTCCTAGTCATAGACCGAATATTTCCTCTTCGCATCATCCAACTTCTCATTGAAGAATGTAATTGGTCAGCCCTCCTGGATCAACACTGCTCCAATTGCTATTCCACTCACGTCGCAATCCACCTGGAAAACTTTGTCGAAATCTAGGAGTGCTAACACTGGGCTCTCAGTGATCTTTTCCTTTAATTTGTTGAAAGCTGGCTAGGCAGCTTCTGTCCACTTGAACTCCCCTTTGCGCATGCACTCTATCAATCGTGTGCAAATCCGACCGAATCCCCTAATGAAATTCTTGTAGAAAGTGGCAAGTCCATGGAAACTCCTCACTCCAGTCGCGCTTATCGGTTCAAGCCAATCCAATATCGCCTTCACATTTTCTGGGTCCATCACCAACCCTTTACCTAAAATTATGAATCCCAAGTATACCAGTCCTTCCTTCATGAAGAAACACTTTTGGAGGTTCACCATCAACTTCTCATCCTACAACTTCTACAATACCTGTCGAATGTGCCCCAATTATTCTTCCTTGGTTCGACTGAAAATCAGAATGTCGTCTAGATAGACTACGATAAACTTTCCCGAGAATGGTTTCAATACTTCATTCAGCAATCGCATGAATGTACTGGGTGCATTAGTCAATCCAAATGGCATGACTAACCACTCATACAACCCTTCCTTTGTCTAGAATGTTGTCTTCCATCCATCTCCTTCTCTGATCCAAATCTGGTGATAACCGCTCTTCAGGTCTATCTTCGTGAAGTACTTTGCTCCACTCAAATAATCCATCAAGTCGTCCATTCTCGGCAATGAAAATCGATACTTGATCATGATCTTGTTGATAGCTCTGGATTCTGTACACATCCTTCATTCTCCACCTTTCTTCGGCGTTAATAGTATCAACCCCCTGTCCAACAACTCCTGGACCTGTCGATTGAGTTCATGACCTTCTGTCAGACTCATCCTATGTGGTGCTTCTTTTGGCAGACTCAACCCTGGAATCAAGTCGATCTGATGGGATATTCTCCTTTTTGGTGGCAATCCCGTCGGTGTCTCATCAACCACTATGCTCTAAAACTCTTCGAGCATCATTCCAACTTTGACCAGAATTTTCTCCTCCATTGTCGCCTTCTCGACACATGGGCCTTTAGGAATGATAGCGTAACACCCCGACTACTTCTCCTCTTCCACGAGGAATTCTTTTGCTAAACACATCAGCACTCACTTCTCCCAAAAGTTGCTCTCACCCTGCTTACCATCGGCCTACTCCTTCGGTTTCGACTTAAGAGTCCTCTTCACGCCATTTTTCCACACTGTGAATGTGTTGCCTCGACCATCATAGATCATTTTTCGATCATATTGCCATGGTCTTCCTAACAACAGATGGCACACATCCATTGGGATTACATTGCACAGTACACTGTCCTCTAACTTCCCAACCTTGAAGTTAATCACGCACTATCTAGTCACCTTCACATGGTGTCCTTTCTACAACCATGAGATCTTGTAAGGGTGTGGATGTTCTCGACATCTCAACTTTGCTTTCTCGATCACCTCTATCGACACAAGATTCTCATTGCTTCCACCATCAACTATCGTCTTGCAATGCCATTCACCGATTCGTACCTTTGTTCAAAAGATCGCCTTCCGTTGTGAGGACTCTTGCTCGTCGCGTCTTTTGTCCAGAACCAGTGTCTTGCTGGCTATCATGGCCTAACTCTTCTTCTTACCATCTTCACTACTGTCGGATGCCGATTCTTCCCTCTCGTCGACTTGCTCATCTCTTCGATGTCTGGGTTTCAACTCCTCTACATCATGTAGGTTCTTTGGGAATTCATATGCCTTGTGCCCGCTCCATGACACTTGTAACATATTATGGTTGGTTTGTTAGATCATTTTCTAATGGATGGACTACTTCAAGCATACGCACCTCCACCGCGGTTCTCACAACCATCGCGTCGGTTTTCTTGCACTCTCTCCCTTGTCGATGTCCCTTCCAAATGTCAACTATTTTTTAAAGCTTCCCTCCTATAACTGCTACTTTGGCCTTTCGCGGAAACAGTCCCACACCCCAACTAGTCGTCTTGCCTCTGGTCACTGTAGATTTTCTTGACAGTTTCTCTTCTACCTTCAGAGCTAACTGATAGGCTTCTCCCACTCCTCTGAATCTTGACATGCTCAATTCATCCTGAATGGCATATTTCAAGTCGTTCACATACCTAGCAACAACTTCTTCTCCTTCGTCGGTCTGGTCCAACCTTATCGACAATCTATAGAACTCTTCCATGTACTCCTTCACGGTCATCTTCTTTTGTCGAAAGTTCTGCAACTTCCTGAACAAGGAAATCACATAGTCATTTGGAAATAACTTTCCTTTCAACTTGGAGACCATCCTATCCCAAGATTTGATTTTCTCCTTGCCCTTCTTGACTCTGTCAGCCTGTACATTGTCCCACCACAATGAGGCATGACCCTTCAACTTCAGACATGCAGTCTTAACCCGCTTAGGATCCTCGATCTGCTCTATGTCAAAGTATTTCTCCATTTCTCTAAACCAGTCGATCAAGTCTTCTGGATCTAGACGTCCTGAGTAGGTACGAACATCTATCTTTGCCCGACCTCTCATATCCGTCAGAATTTTGATCAGTTTTTCTTCTAGTTCATCTTCTGCGGCTTCCCGTGGTCCCACTTCTTCAACTTCCTCATCCCTCTGGTCTAATGCATCAAGAATACAACCACGCCTTTGGCTTTCTTTGATCGCTGCGACTTCTTTTGTCAAAGTTCGCATCATTCGGATGCACTAGTCGAACATTTCACGATCAACTGTGACTGCTACGCCATGCGCTCTTCGCCCTCGGACATTAACGCCTCTGTGAACCATTTTCAACCTCTGCTGAAACTCTCACTCGTCCAATCGCAACCGGACTTCAACAAGTCGTGTACAACTCTACTTAACCTCAACTGGAGTTGTTTAACGCACTTGCAAGCTCAATATCACTCAACGTTCTTCTGCGCATAGGGATTCACTTCCCATCCTGATATGGCTATCCCGTAAATCTCATGATGCTATGGCTCTGATACCAACCGACGCAAGGAAGGTTAGTATCATCGCCTTTCTCCTCGACAGGATTCTCCTCCTGCTCTGATACTAACTGACGCAAGTCGCCTTATCGCAACAAGGTTCTTGCTTAACAATACACACCACACACACGTTCACATAGACAAGATGCAAACAACATGCCAGAAGCTAAATTATATTACATCTCTAAATCGGATACAATGCAAACTGCAAGGAAATGAAATAACTAGCTAACTGTCGGCCTCAACTGTTACAACATAGAAGTAATTGTGTGCTATCTCAATGTGTTGACCTCACCCTCTCCTGGTTTGTTGCGGAACTCTGAGCTATGGCTCGATCTTCTCGGCTCTATAGATGTGTGACTTTCCTATCCAATATACCAGACTTCTCTTGAGCTCTGCTTGACTCTCCAAAATGCCAAGTCCCCCTCAACTAATCCAAACTCCCTGGTCTTCTACTCCCCTGTTGTTGCTCCCGAGACCACTGCGATTCCCAAGACATGCATTCTCTATCAGCCGATCCTTCCATGATCCTGCAAACCTGCAACTGTCAGTGTCTTAACTGTGTTGCACAACCCCTACCTGTGACGAAATCTGTCATGTCTTCACCCACCTACAATAACTGCCATTAAATTCCTTAGCAACCCCGAATTGTTGCCAAGTACTCTCCTTGACTTCTATGCGTCCTTTTGACACGCTACAGTAAACCATCACATCAGCCATACTGTCCTCTGTTAGCTTCGACTGATATGTCGGCTTCACTCTGCGCTTAGGCTTCGTCATTCTGCCCCTTCCTCCTTGCTTGGTTGATGCCCAAGTCTGTTGATGTCGCGATCCAACAACATGTCAACCTTCCTACGACCCCACGATAACTCGTCATCTATCAACATTTGCATGTCGACTATCGACTGTCGTCTGTCGACTACTGACATGTCAACTCTTGACTTCCTTTCACACTCCTATCAACTGCTTCGACAGTTCTCTGCTCGACTTATTGACTTCGTCAAGTCAATTTGCTTCACGTACCAGTGGTCGTCAACACTCCCTCTGGCCGGCTGTCCTTATATCGATCAACTTCGACTGATCTTCTTAGGCCCCGATGCTCGTGCATCAGTTTATGAGGTAGCCGATGATCATGCACGGGGGCTTCACTCAATAAACCGCTATCATAGCACGTTCGTTCGTGGCATATGAAACAATACCCCTAATTTCACTCAATATTGGAAAATACCTCCAAAATCTTTTTTTTAACCTCCTCCCAATATGCCTTCCCAATTTAAAAAAAACCCCTATTTTCACTAGATATTGTATGTATCAATTTTTTCATTAACATTTTTTATACCCCTTTATATTTATACCCAGTATATTGATATGATACCCCTCTTATGACCCCACATGCATTATACAATGCACCTTGCTTCTTTTGATGTATATTGTGGATGCACATTACTTCACCCATAATGCAATTAATCAACCACATATCATTATGTTTTGCAACATCTAATGGTCTAATGAAGAGATAGGAGATCACTTCTTGTATGTCACTAGAGCCAATGCACATAGTACAACATTTAGATTGCATGTTACAGTTCCCCAATCCTTGACTAAGCCTGTTGTGGGCTAGGTATCCAAGCCCCCAAGGCTTGTAACAAGCTCTAGGAGGCTGACTAAACCTCCCAAGGAATGTAATAGGCACGAGTGGTTGGGTATTCAAGCCCCCAAGACCTATCGAGGGCCTATAACAAGCCCTAGAGGCTTAGAGCCTCCCAAGGATATTGGTAAAAATTGGTTGACTGCTATTGGTAACAATTGAATGTTGATGACCACTGTCTCTCGACTATGATCGACTGGAAACCCGCTTCACCACGAAACCCCCTGGGTTCAAGCATGCCTCAAGACACGATTTCCCTGCATACTAGTAAGCCCGAGCCTTGCCTCAACCTGATTTCTCATCCCGTCGTGATCCCGCCATCTCCATTTGGCAGATATTTGTCAGCCCGCCCATATAAAAAAGACCCCAAAGTATTTTTGTATTGTTACATTAAATAAAAAAATCTCTTTGCCCCTTAATATATAAGCAATATAATTTTTAGGTTTTCATGAATATTTAATACCACAATATGAATGAACGTGGTATTATATTGCCTTCTAGTGAAGCCCTTGTGTGATCATGTAAGCCGAGCAAAGTTTGTTGATCGAGCTTATTTGCTGATGATAGTAAAAACAAACCTGTCAATGTAATAGTCCCTAGTGATGTGAGTGATAGTCTCTCAGAGAAAGAGCCATTTGATAGCAACATAAAAGAACCAACACAATACCAAAAAACCAGAAGTTTAAGGGAACTATATGAGCAAACTCCTACTATTTATGAGCAACTACAGTATGCTCTATTTCCTGTCAACCCCCAGCTTTTTAGGATATGGGACACACAGAAAAAGAACCAACACCTATTTTTTGTGACAATAGTTATGCAATAACATTGTCCAAACATAATGTGTTTCACAGAAAGAGTAAACATATTGACACTCGCTATCACTTCATTCGTGAGTTAGTCAATAATGGACATATCTCTAAATACTATTCAATGGCACTAAGGAACAATTGGCTAATATGTTTACCAAACCTTTGGGAACATTTGCATTTGAGTTTCAGAGAAAGCACTTAGGCATTGATAGTGTTGAGAATATTGCCCAAGTTGAGATTAAGGGGGTGTGTTAATAATTGTAATATGAGTGGTCATAAGTTCATTAATTAGTTGGTTAGTTTGACTAGGACACTTTGATGTCCCATAGTATTTTGTGTTCCATGGTATTGTGATAACATGGAACATAAATACTACGGTCCAATACCATGGAACAGAAAATACTATAAGACATCAAAGTGTCCTAGTGAAACTAACCAACTAATTACTCAACTAATTAATGCACTTATGACCATTGAGATTACAATTCTTAACCGGTAGAGGAACAAAGCCTCTCTAAATTATTCAATAAACATTGGGTATGAAGCCAAAATGGAGTACTAAGTAACCCCATAATTTTCTATTGTTAGGTTTGGTCTATCTCAACTTGTTTTGAAGGACTATATAAGAAATTATTCAAGAAATGATGGGAATGAGTCCAAAATGGAGTACTAAGTAACACTGGAATTTTCTATGGTTAGCCTTGGTCCATCTCAACTTGTTTGGAACGACTATATAAGGATAAATTTTGTTTTGCCCAATTGATTTAGAAATATGATTAGCAAGAAATAAAATGACCTTTCAATGTCCCCAAATACTTCCAACTCAAGTTAGTTTTGCAAATGGTGGAATATGGAAACCAAAATTAATGAATACCCCTATACTTCTAAACTGTCCACAAATTATAAGATTAGGGTTTCATTGATATTGCATATCAAAGAATCCAAGGGATGTATAGAACTAAATGCATTATTTTCATAAAGAAAAATATGTTATGTTATTTTATTTAAAGAAACTATTGTACAATATACTAACAACATGGCTGAACTTTTTAAATGTCCACAAATAAGCCTAAGGTTTCATTGATATACTAAACTTCTAAGATGTCCAGAAATAAGCTTAGGTTTCAGTGATACTTCATATCAAGGAAAAACATGGCTGAACTTCTAAAATGTCCACAAATAAGCTTAAGGTTTCATTGATATGCTGAACTTTTAAGACGTCCACAAATAAGATTAGGGTTTCATTGATCGTGTATATCAAGGAACCCTAGGGATGTATAGAGGTAAAGGCATTCTTTTCATAAAGGAAAATCATATTATTGTATCTAAAGGCATTCTTTTCATAAAGGAAAATCATGTTATTTTATTTAAAGAGACTAGTGTACAATAGCCTAACAACATGGCTGAATTATTTGCATTATGGTTTCTTAAAGAAAATCTTAAATCTTTAAATCATGTTAGATTTCAACCTGGGCAAAGGGAATAAATAGGCTGGCAAACTTAGTGCGAATCCCAATTGTGGATGGATAGAGTGAAAGAGCCAAGCAACAAGTGTTTAGATATGACTTTCGATCATGTTTTCATAGAGTTTTAGTGAAGAGGCTTTACTTCTGTATGTTTTCAGAGTTAATTCAGGAAGAGGCATTACTTCTGTATGAAGAGGCTTTACTTCTGTATGTTTTCAGAGTTAATTCATGAAGAGGCATTACTTCTGCAGGAAGGTTTGCTATGTTGTAAGTAATTAAAAAGGATCTCTTCAGAAAAATAAGTTCAATGCTTATCTTGATTATGAACTGATTTGCTGACTATGAAATGATTTTGTTTAATTATTGAAGTAATGACTAATGAACTACCCCATAGCTATCTTCTTTCAAAGTGCCATTTGGAATACTGTGACAACAAACATGATGAATTTATGTTTAGTTTTATTGATGAAAACAAAGAACCAATGTTGTGGCAGTATCAGATATAGATTACTATGTCAATGGTAATTTCTTCTCAAAATATCAAATATAAAGATATAAAGTTATCTTTATTTTAGAAAAAAAACACTCTGAAGTTGGGAGAATAGGGAGAGTAAAGAGTGAATGAAATAGGGTTGGATCCTTCATAACTATGAAACCAACAAACTTGTACTGCACTGTATCGCCCTACAATATCATAAACTTCACAGGCACTGAAGTTATTCTCGGCAGAAAACCAAAGTAACTGAAGCTAGATAGTATCACGTTACAATACCATAACATCCATTGATGAAGTTATTCTTAGCAGAAAACCATAGTAAAATTCTAAGCAGAAAACCAAATTAAGTGAAGCTAGACAGCCATACACATGGATAATTTTTTCTTAAATTCATGACACCAAGGACTTATGGCCGTTTGTCTTTAGATCACGCATGGCTTGCAGCAGAGGATTACTGGTAGCATATACTTCATTCTTTGCAACGTCAACGAGTATCGCCTTCGTTCGATGGTTGAGCCATATAACGATATATACGTATGCAATTATGAAATAGCCAGTTAGCCTTGCTGGAATTAGTGCAAACAGATCAAACACGGCCATTGCAAAGGTTTCAGCAGGCAAAATCCCTGCCGATAACTCGGACAGCATCCAACCCTTCCACCCACTTGCAACTAGGAAATTGCCTCGTTGAGCCGCCTTTAAAGTGGCTTTTGCAACCTCCCTCGGATCCCCGGCCTGTGTTCTGTCATAAAAGCCGACTTTCATCGCTACCTCTGCCAATAATGGATCATCCACACTATCTGCAGACAAATTCAGACACTACTGTGAAATAATAAATATATGATCAGATATACATGATATAATAAGACAATATTTGTTCCGATTTTAAAAAACTTTATAGTTGTATAGATGGTAATATTAATTGTTTGACTAACCTATTGGTTATGTGTTTGGTTTGTAAGTTATGTGATATAATATCATATTTGTTAGGATTTTATTTTTTAGTTGTATAGATGGTCATGTTAATGGTTGGACTAACCTCTAGGTTATGTGATTGATTTAAAAGTTATGTGATATAAAATCATATTGGTTTTAATTTTAAAAAAGTTACAGTTGTATAGATGTTAATATTAATTGTTGTATTAACTATGTGATATAATATTATATTCATTAAAAACTTTATAGTTGTATAGATAATAATATTAATTGTTGGAGTTTTTTTTTTGGTATTCTCTGGATGGATGGAGGTAGTCCTTTATCAAACTTATTTCTAAGTTTTTTTTTACAGGAATAAAATGTTATAACAAATCAAACCAAACTAAGTATTTTATTAAAGTACTTTATTTCAAGTATTTTTTTCTTTCTTTAAAGTACTCTCAAAGTCTATCTTTAACCACCACCTCCATCATCATGATTTGGATTTTAAAAACATTATAATTGTATAGATGGTAATATTAATTGTTGGAGTAACTTCTCTACTATGTGTTTGGTTTGGAAGTTATGTGATATAATATTATATTCATTCAGATTTAAAAAACTATATAGTTGCATAGATGGTAATATTAATTATTAGACTAATCTCTTTATAATGTGTTTTCTTTATAATGTGTTTGGTACAATGATATAGTGATAGGAATAGGGTGGTGTAGTATAGTTTGGTTAAATATAAGTTATTATAGTTAATAATACTTGTATTAATAAGATTAATGTGTTGGAATGTATAAAAAACATTATTAATATACCTAATAATAAATATTTGTGAAATATATACAAATAAAATTATTGTATGGAGAGTAGTTATGTTATTAAAAATAAAAAAGTAACTAAGCAAAATCATGTGGACTCATAAAATAAAAAATTAAAACCAAATAAATAAATAAATTTATGTAGACTTGTAAAATAAGCAACATAAATTTATCTTAAACTCTGGTCAATCAAGAGAGGATCAAATTCTTGGAGGTATAAATTTTGTCTTAACATGTAAAATATTTAAGATAAAAAAAATTTACACTTTAAAAAATTGAATCCTTCTTAATACTTAATAGATCAATATATATTAACATTTATAAAAAACTTATTATATTATTCAATAAAAACTATATATCTTCTTGAAAAGAATTGAATTATATATATTAACATTCATATAAATTTTTATTTTTATATAAATTTGTATTTTTTAAGTGTTTGAATAAAAACTAAAATAGTTTGTAACTGGTAGAAAACATTGATATTTTAGTTGTTATTTTTAGTGTTTTAACCAGAACTAAAACGGTTTGTAACTGGTTGAGAGTTATTCCCGTGATATAGATTTCACCATTTTTCAAAACGAACCAATTTTTTTAAATAAAATCTAAAAAAACTTGTAATTTCTTATTATGCTATTTTTTTTAATAATTTTAATTTGATAATAATAATATAATATAAATAACAATCCAGTACATTTACAATGCAAAATATCTTTAAAATTAATAAATTAAAGTGCACACATATTTATGTATTAGAAATTATATATATATATATATATATATATATATAAACTCTTTTAATCAACCATACTCTTAATTTTTTAGCCTTCATATGAATATATCTGAATCAAGTAAAGCAGGTTGATGCAATGCACAGCAATATATGTGGATTAATTAAAACTGAAGGATGCGCTATATAAAAAATAATAATAATACAGGCAGCAATATTTCAAAACAAAATAAGAAATTACCTTCCATTTTGTTTAGCAGAGGAGTTTCTACAAAGCCTGGACAGACCAGAGTCACTCCAATGTTAAGGGGCAGCAGCTCAAGCCGGAGGGCCTCCGCAAGTCCTTTGATCGCATATTTAGTGGAAGTGTAAACGCCACCGCCATACAAAGGATACTGCATATATGATGCCGACAATAAATAGATAAATGGCGGCCACATCAAGCTGAACTCCCTAAGAAATCTTCACAAAAATACGTTTCTAGACCCTTATGCAGCATAGTAGGGTTAATATTAATATTTACCAAGGACCCAAGTGAACCCATGAGAACAATAGCTAAGGGATGCCTGTAGCTCCTCTGCTTCATGAATGGAAGAGCCGCCCGGAGTGTATAAAGTGTGCCAGTGAGGTTGGTACCAACTATGTCATCAATCCACTCAATGGATTGTTGCTCTAAATATGAAACACCAACAATGCCGGCATTGCACACAAGCAAATCAATTGGCATCCACAGGAAGGATTCATTTATAGCTGCAGAAATGGCCTCATAGTCTTTTACATCTGCAACCTATATAAAAAAATAATTATATCTATATATAATGTCTCAATATATCAGGGATATCTGGACGTGTCTCAGTCTATTTATTCATTTATGTGTATGTAAAAGAGAGATGGATCTGAGAATTTATATTGCAGAGAGATCAATACCTTCACATTAATCCTGTCTTTTTCACACCCAGTTTCCTTGAGGATTTCTTCACTGGCCTTCTGGAGATTAGAGAGATTTCTGGAGATTAATGTCACGTAAGAACCCTGTGCAAGAGCTTGTTTGGCGATCTCCAGTCCTATTCCACTTGATCCTCCTGTTATCAAGACATGCTTATTTTGCAAGCTGTGGATAGTGGGTCTACGCTTCCAGAGGGACAGGAGAAAGCAGATGAATAAGAAGGTTGCTGTGATAGATAGGGCACCGATCACTTGCAAAGGGTCAGCCATCATGAAAACAGAATTTTGAGGATAGTCTGCCTCATATTTTAAAATATATATACAGTTAAATATACTGGATGGAGTCCATAATATATATTATATATTATAGGTGGAGCCCATAAAATATATATGTATATACTTAAATATACTGGGTGGAGTCCATATATTTCATAGTGTTCACAGGTGCTGTATCAATATGCTTTCAATTATAAGAGCGAATAAATTATTTTAATAAAAACATTTTATTTATAAAGCAAAAACAGGCTGGATAGTCACATAAGTTGATAGGTCAGTGACAGGAACGAATAGCATAAAGGCAAGGTGTGGGATAATTGGCACTCAAATTGCTCGGTTTTTTTGGTGATTTGTTCCTTAGATTCGGTTATAAAAATAGTTTCACCCCATTTATTGTGGAACTATGCCATGGAACTGTGCTCCTAGAGATTTTGGCCCATTTTAAGACGTTAAAATTCCAAACAAATAATGAGAAAAAGTGGAACAGTGCCTCCCAAAACTATATTTGAGTACCACTTATCACTAGCCCAAAGGCACATCAACAGTGGCGAATTAGGTTTTTTATAAAGTCTCATCACAACTTTGTGTTGAATATATACTCTTCAAGCTATTTCCTTCATATAGCTTTCCTTCCATGATATTTTATACTTCAATTATATTTTATATTTCTTTAAAAATTATAACCTTTGTATGGTCAGCTAGTTAGGATTTTGGGTATATAACCCAGGTTAGGGTTAGGGCTGGTATCAATATTAAATGGAAGAAAAATCTGTTCAAAAGATGTTGTCATTTGTACTAAGATGAGGACGATCCTCTAGGCTTTATAAGTCCTTTCAAAGTATTTGTCACACTCAACCAATAAATCTCTAACCTGTAATAATTGAATTAAAAACTTATAATGAATTAACTTCTAAACCTCTAACCTGTAAGAATTGAATAAATAACTTATAATGAATTAAGAGTTATTTATGCATCAATATCTACCGACTGTTTTTTATATTTCTTTTTATAATTATTTATTATTTAAATAACTAAACCCTAAACTAAAACTAGTTAAAAGTCAGCCTTTCTCCATGTTCTAAGCTCAGTGAGTAAGAAAAGAACACACAACAAAATGAATAAATTTAACTTGAAAACTTACTAAGTGAAGAGTTAATGGCACATGCATGATGATTAATCAGAGGTAAATCATCAATAAATTTATTTCAACACCAATGGTGCTAGAATGCCATCTCATTTCACTGCTTATTCTCTTTTTTCACAGAAAAATTTAACTTACTATTAATATACGAAATAGTAAATAACACCAACTGTCAGAATCATACATGCCTGCTCACAGCTTATTCTCTATAAGAAGCAAATTTACAAGAAGCAAATTTACAGAAAAATCTACCGCATTGATTATCCACTGGTATCCCTATTTGCTACAGCTAAGTTTGGCTATCTTGTCAGAGACGGACGATGTAAAAATACATTAATATAGTTCCAGTCTACATCAAGAATGTGGATGCATGATCTGATATAGTATAGGTTGTTTTTTGGTTATTTATTTATGACTCTCTTTTATTGAAATTGAATTCAGTTTTCTTTCATTTATTACTATGCCTTCGCAAGCTCCAACTCATTCGTCCCATATCACTTATGGCTCAGAGAACCTTCATTGTCATAAGTATGTACTGAGTACAGGTTGGTGGAGATTATTAATAGTTTCACCAGTTAATTGTAATTTTTTATTGCTATGATACTTCTAAAACTTATTGAATAAATAAACAAAGATATATTGCAATCCAAAGGGTAAAACTTTGGAAAAGCAACGGAGAGGGTCGGCTCAAAAGAGCCGTATGTGGTTTTGAGAAATCATAGGTTAATTTTAATTTATAAGTCTTATAATACTGTTCACCTGTATTTTAATTTGTTGAACTGTGTTTCTTCTTTTCTTTATACTGTTGGGTAAATATGATTTTAAAAGCTATTAAATATACAACTTTGCAAATACCAATCTAGTATGAGAGAATGTCGGTCATACGCTGTATTTGCTTTTTGAAATTTTGTCAGTGATATTGAAGTTTCAACCCACGTTACTCTCTGTCCCACTTCGTCAATATGGCTGTATTTTGCTTTTTGAAATTTTGTCAGTGATATTGAAGTTTCAACCCACGTTACTCTGTCCCACTCCGGCAATATGGCTCTTCAGAGGCCAAAAAGCCTTTTGATAACCTTTTCCAATATTGCTTTCAGGGAAGTTGAAACAAAGCTTTCTTAAACTTTTTGAGGAGATGCATAGGCTTAATTAAACTTTAAAATATATATATTGAAAAACAATAGTCCCTTGCATTTTAATATTTACTTGTACATATTTGATATATTCAGCAGATTCATTTAATTTGTTATATAAAAAATAATGGGTAACTAATACATTCATAACTCATAGCTCATGCATGGATAATAGGTAGTGACAAACAACTCATTTAACTAAAGAATGTAATAGACAACCAGTGATTAAAGTATGTGTTCACCCCCAAGCCACAAGTTAAGTGGTTGTGCTAGTTGTAGTTATTAGGTATTTATGCTTCATTACATGTTATACAAGTTATTTTTTATATTCTTTTTCTAATAATTGTTTATTTGAAATTTGAAAGGACATCTATAAAATCAATATCAAATACATCTCTCTCATCAATCCATTTTAGAAAAAAATCATACTTATTACTCCACCCCAAATTCTAAAATATTAACATCTATCCATATAATTATAAAATATTTATTCTATTATATATTTATATATAAATAATTACAAAATATTAGTAAATTAATTACAAAATTTAAATAAATAATTAGTTAATCGTATTCATAAGATGGACTAAAATGTTGGTTCACATACTATTATTGGGTAATATTGTTTTGTCTTTTGTATGCACTCTAGCAATGTATCCTAGCTTATTTTAGTCCATCTTATGAATATGATTAACTAATTATTTATTTAAATTTTTTAATTTTGTAATCCCACCTCGTCTTCTCACCGCCTTGCCTACAAATCGGGTCACGAACCCGAAACCTCCGTTCCAGTCACTACCTGCACCACATCCACCATCGCCTTTGCCTCTACCACTGCCTTGGCCTCCATTGTTACCCTGGACAAATGCACCATTGGGCCCCACAACATCTAGGGCCTTGGTTATTCCGCCATTCCCATGCTCGACCGTGTACTCGATGGCCTCTCCCTCAACCAGCCCCACAAATCGGAGGAGGCTTACAACAACAAAAGCCGCAGACCACAGAATAATCAAAACATTGAAGCGAAACAAGAAGAAATAGGTAGAGGAGACGACGAACCAAACCGAGAGGGCGAACCAAACCGCCAAAATAGCATAATGTCGCTAAAATTGGATAAATGCACTTGGTCATTTTTCATTGCACCTTAGAGGACCCTCAACGACTCTTATTTTCCCCAAGGTAGCTCGTAGGGAGCAGCAGAGCGACTTCAGGCTTCTTCAGCACTTGGGGATTTCTCACCATCGACTATTCAACGTAGAGCGGTTGAGGTCAGTGCGGCTGTTGACCATGCGTTGTAGACTGTCCCAAATCCTACTTATACAATTAATAGATGTTCCACATATATATACAAATGAAATAGATGTGTAGCATATTGAACTTAAATGAGAAACATAACAAATAATTCTCTCAACCACCAAAGAACTCTAGTATAAAGAATAAAATCAACATTCTTAAATAAGAATAAACTTTCATGAGCTTCTTAGTGAAAGAATTTCTCATCCTTGTGAAACTAAAAGGGTTGAAGATAAAATTCACTTTCTTGTAAAATATTATGCTTACACCTACATTAATAGCAATTTCAAAATATTTGTTACAATAATACTACAAAAATAAAATTCTAAAAAAATAAGTGACTCTTACTTTTTTAAAATCTAATAGACCAAAATTTGACTTACCAGATATTCATAACATCATTATCATTTAAACTCATGTAAATCAAGCGTGAGTTATGATGGTTCTCTTGCGAGAGACCAGGGTGAGTTATGTATAGGATAGTTCCAGTTAGAAAGAAAAAAAACAAAGAATTACATATTCATCAATATTTCATTATGATGGAATAAGTTAAATTAAGTAAAATATGTATTTTTAAAAAATATCTATATTAATAATAGAGAAGAAAAAACTAATTTAAAAACTATACATACCTATATTAAACAATCATACAAAAAATTGTGTATTGTATTTTTTAATAAAAAAATATATTTTATGATTTGGCAATGCAAAAACATGAAACATCAACTTCTCATTGTTATCCAATCAAAGAGGAGTTGAATAAAATATTAATTTTTAAAAAACATTTTAATAATACTTTTACAAAACATTTTAAAATTCAATTCATCTTTTTGCAATCTATACAATTAATTATAAAAACTTATTAAAAAAAATATCAAATAAATTCTGATTTATATCAAAATCATCCAAAACTCTTAACAAACATGATTAGAGAACATTAAAAAAACCAAGCATATTATACACTTAAAGAACCTACCTTTGACCAGCTGCCAAAAACTTTAAAGTCATAACATCCTGCCAATTTCACGTTCTGCATTAACATCCTCGAAAAAACTTTACTCCTGTCTCGATCCTTTACCTAACTTGTAAGGAATTTACATTGATTTCGGTATGAAAATGAATTCCCTCATTTATTTGGGTTTGGAGGATATTAAACACCATGTTGACATGAAATGAATATCAGGAGTGGATCAGATTGAGACTGACGTACTGATTAGACAGATTTTTTGAGAGTAGGCTATTTTTTTTATTTAAAATGGTAAGGAATTCATTTTTAAGAAATTTATGGAGTCTGCTATATTTTCATTATCAATTAAAGTGAGGGATATGGTTTTTCCATAATTTCAAATTTGCAAAATTTAAATAAACAACCTGCAATTATATAAGATTTAGAACTGTTTTAAATGAAAGTATTCTGCTCCCTTTATTTTGGAGTGGCATAAAGTTTGGAAGTATTTTTGAGAGTGGGCTAAACATGGTATGTTTTGGATTTTAGGTCATTCTTTGTTGGAAATTTTTGGTTATATTTACATTTCATGTTTTATTGAGCAAATTGTGGAAATGGAATCACTGTATTAGAATAATCAAATTATATAATTTTAATAATGTGTATTTATAATTTCAACCATTTCAATGAAATGTTGACATAAGAATGATCCAAACCTAAACCTAATTTTGGGTAGTTTCAATTTTATCGGTAGCTTCAAATTATGATCTTCTTTAAGAATCAAAGAACTCAGGTAACCTTGAACTCTCAAATGTTAAGAATTGTAATCTCACTAGTCATGGGTGCATTAATTAGTTGAGTGATTAGTTGGTTAGTTTGACTAGGACACTTTGATGTCCCATATTATTTTTTGTTCCATGGTATTGATCCATAGTATTGTTGTTATGTAATCCTATATATGCTTCTGATTGATAATGAGAAGGCAATCAATATGCGCAATGTTGTTCTCTCCTTTATTGTCTTATAAACTTTAACATGGTATCAGAGCGAATGGCTTGATCCATACCTGTATTTGGGTAAGCATTTTCACATAGTGGAAAGCACGTATGTGCATCTTCTTAGAGGTTGTAGATCGAGACAAGAACAAATCAGCGTGGAGGAGTTCATGACTCGGATTTCGGGTATTGTGACTCAATTCTAAACCTATGGCGAGGCTTTGGAACAAAAATTTTTGTCCAAAAGATTCTCAGATGTCTCACTAAGAAGTTTCCTATGGTTGTTACTGCTATAGAAGAATCTAAAGATCTGTCCAAATTGATCCCTTCTGTCCCACGAAGTTCGACTCAGTCAAGAAGAAGAATCTCTATCAAATGCATTTAGCACCCAGGCTTCCCTCAACAGAGGTCGAGGAAGAGGAGGTAGAGGACGAGGCATAAGAGGAAGAGGTTCTCATTCTACATAGGATAGAACCGCTCACGAGCACTCAGATCACTGTGAGCACTCTCACAACTCTCAGAACCAGAGGGGGAGAGGCAAGGGATGGACTAATAGGTCCAACATTCAGTGCAACTATTGCAAGAAGTATGGCCACTATGAATGATACTGCAGAAAGAAGCAAGCAAACCACAACAGTGGCAGAGCCCATGTCTCAAATGTTGAAGAAAGCTCATCAAAATTCATGTTTCTCTCATGTCAAGCAACTGAAGAAGAATATCATTCAGATGTATGGTTGCTAGAAGTGGCTATAGCAATCATATGACAGGTAACAAATCATTATTTTCTATCCTAGATTCATCTATCATTACAAAAATTAAGCTTGGTGATCATTATCCAGTTCCTGCTCAAGGAAAAGGCATTGTTCTCGTTCTTACTAAACAGAATGAGAAGAAATATATACATGATCTATTCTATGTTCCAAATCTGAAATTCAATCTAATCAGTGTGGGTCAACTAATTCAGAACCAGTATGATGTCAGGTTTATTGATACTTATTGTGTTGTTTATGATAAAGCCCCCAGTAGAAGACTCTTGGCCAAAGTATAAATGACGAAGAATAGAATATTTCCACTCAGTCTGAGAAGTGCTATCCTATCACGGTCATATGCACATACTATTTCTAGTCTAGATGAAACTTGGTTGTGGCATTGTAGGTATGGTCACCTACCCTTTCAAAGTCTCAGTCTTATGCAAAAACAATCCATGGTCAAAGGGTTACCAGTTTTGAATGAACAATCCAGTTCTTATGAAGAATGTATCTTAGGGAAACATCAAAGGGAGAATTTCCCCACTTCCACATCTCAAGCTAAAGAACACCTTGAGTTAGTTCACACAAAGCTATGTGGACCCATGCAAACCCAATCCATAGGAGTTAGTCTTTATTTTCTGACTTTTATTGATGATTATAGCAGGAAATTCTGGATCTATTTTCTCAAACACAAATCAGATGCCTTCTCCAAGTTTAAAGAATTCAAGGCATTGACTGAAAAGCGGTCAGGTAAATCCATGAGAATGCTCCGGTTAGATGGTGGAGGTGAATATGATTCACATGATTTTGCAAAGTTTTGTAAACAACATGGCATCCAACATAGTTCACTACCAGATACACTCCACAACATAATGGAGTTGTTGAACGAAAGAATTGAACCATCATGAACATGTCCCGAAGTATGTTGTCATATAAGAAACTGTTAGATGATTATTGGGATGAAGTTGTTGCATGTCCAGTTTATTTACTAAACAAATCTCCCATAGTGAGTATAAAGGATAAGGTTTCTAAAGAATCATGTAGTGGCACTAAGATTAGTGTTTCACATCTCATAGTTTTTGGATGTGTAGCATTTGCACATGTCCCTGATTAATTGAGAAAATTTTTGGATAAAAAGAGTAAGAAATGTATCTTCACTAGTTATAGTGAACATCACAAGGCTTACACGTTGTATAATCATGTCACCAAAAAGGTTGTGGTGAGCAGAGATGTAAAGTTCCTTGAAGACAAATGTTGGAGTGATCCTCAAAATGGTTCAACAGAATGAAAGATTAGATCTTACAGATCTACCACTCAGAATGCCAAGATTGGAGATACAACAAGAAGGAAAATTAGCAAACAATCCACCACATAACCAAAGAACTAGAAGTTTGAGGGAGTTATATGAGCAGACTCATGTTATTGATGAGCAACTACAATATGCTCTATTTTCCTGTCATCCCACATGTTTTGATGAAACAATAAAGGATGCACAGTGGGTACAAGCAATGAATGAAGAAATTGATTCTATAGAAAGGAATCAAACTTGGGATCTTGTTGATATTCCACCAGACAAAAACAATATTGGAGTAAAATGGGTCTATAAGAACAAACTCAATGAAAAAGAAGAGATAGAGAAGCACAAAGCCAGGTTGGTTGCAAAAGGATTTGCTCAACAATATGGTGTGGACTATGATGAAACCTTTGCTCCAGTAGAAAGGATGGACACCATCAGAGTTGTACTTGCAATAGAAGCTCATAATCAATGTCTTGTTTATCAAATGGATGTGAAATATGTCTTTCTCAATGGCATACTTGAAGAAGAAGTCTATGTAGACCAACCACCTAGATTTGTTGTCAAAGGTCAAGAACACAAAGTGTGCAAGCTAAAAAAAACCTTGTATGGTCTAAAACAAGCTCCAAGAGCTTGGTACAATAGAATTGATTCCTACCTCATCAACAATGGGTTCAACAGGAGCAGTAATTAGCCCACTTTGTATGTCAAAACAGATCAACAAGGTAACATTCTGATTGTATGTCTTTATGTTGATGATATGATTTATACTGGAAATTTGATGCTGGAAGAATTTAATACAATCGTGAAAAAGGAATTTGAAATAAATAATCTAGGCCTTATGAAGTACTTCCTTGGTTTGGAAGTTGACCAAAGTGAAAATGGCATTTTCATTTGTCAGCATAAGTATGCTATAGACATTCTGCAGAGATTTGGAATGGATAAATGAAAACTAGCAGAAACCCCCATGATTGCTGCAGGCACAAAGTTAAGCAAGAATGATGATGGATCAACAATGAAATCTACAATTTACAAAAGATTGGTAGGCAGTTTAATGCATTTGACTACAACTAGACCTGATTTGATGTTTGCTGCCAATTTGATCTCTAGATTTATGGATTCTTCCAAAGACTCTCACTAGAAAGTTGGTAAATTAATTCTGAGATATGTTGTAGGAACAGTTGGTTATGGACTTTGGTACTCTCATTCACCAGACAATACTCTTATAGGGTACAATGAAAATGGTTATGCAGGCAGTATTGATGATATGAAAAGCACATCTGGTTAAGCTTTCCATTTGGGTACCAATCTGATTTCATGGGCCTCTCAAAAACAACCCATTATCAACATGTCTTCTATAGAATGAGAATATGTAGCAACAACTACAACAAAATGCCACGTAGTTTGGCTGAGAATACTTTTGAAGGATATGGGACACATAGAAAAATAACCAACACCTATTCATTGTGACAATAATTCTTCCATACAATTGTCCAAACATAATGTGTTTCATAGAAAAAGTAAACACATTGAGACTCGCTATCACTTCATACGTGAGTTAGTCAATAGTGGAGAGATCACTTTGCTATTTTGTGGCTCTAAGGAGCAATTGGATGATATGTTTACCAAACCATTAGACACACTTGCATTTGAGTTTCAAAGAAATCACTTAGGAATTGACAGTGCTGAGAATATTGTCCTAGCTGAGATTAAGGGGGTGTGTTAAGAATTGTAATCCCACTGGTCATCAATGCATTAATGAGTTGAGTGATTAGTTGGTTAGTTTGACTATGACACTTTGATGTCCCATAGTATTTTATGTTCCATGGTATTGGTCCATAATATTGTTGTTATGTAATCCTATATACACTTTTGATTAATATTGAGAAGGCAATCAATGTGCCCACTGTTGTTCTCTCCTTTACTGTATTATAAACTTTAACATCAAAGTCTAAAGATTCATTAATTTTTTCAAAGTCTACCAAGGTAATGCTTAATTAAATAGCTTTATTTCCACGACACCTTCAATTTTTTTAATTTATTTATTTATTTTAATTCGAATGTAAAAAAGAAATTGTAATGTCCTATTTTGATTTAGATAACTAAACTACATATTGACCTATGTTGCATTTTTTTACTTAATATGTGTTAACCTCACCTTTACTAAGAAAACTATCTATGTGTAGATTGTGGACCTAGTGAAGTAAGGAACTTGTGTATAAAGTTTAATGATTTGTTGCAAATGAAGAAAGTAATAGATGATGTCCTTCTAGCATGCTAAGTTAGACAACTATATGTGGTAAGTGGATACAATTTATGTTATGTTTGGCAATAAAACATTGAGTAGCATGCACATGGTAAATATAGCAACTTGTTTGCATTCCTCATTAGATAATAACACAATAATCAGAGTTAAACTATTATAAGGTTATGCAATATCTCGTGTCTAGTAACTAACATATAGGTTAAATAGACCAAGTGATGGTTAAATAATTATGATACTAAGGAGGCACAAATGGCGTGGATTTCAAAAGAGTACTGGTATGATAGTAAAGAATTTATTTAAGAGTATTATGATGGGTGGAAAAGTGTAGGTTTTACAGGAAGCATAGTTTCCCAAATTGGTTATTCGATGACAACTCCTAGAAAAACACCAATGAAATAATATGCCAGAGTATGGTTTTGACCCTTGTTTTATTAGGAGGGGTGAGGTATTACCCACCCTGTATACTCTGAAACCTGGGGTTGTGGGATGGAAGTGCTAAGCCATGCTCCCCAAGTTGTGTGATGACAAATACTGGTATCCTGCTAGGGAATATTGATTGATATAATCAACAAGTTCCGCTTACAGGTTCTATATGGGGTTAAGTCAATACAGTTGATGCCTCAACATATTCCAACATAGGAAAGGATAGGATGTGGAAGATGGAAGTAGGTTAGGAAGGAAGGATGGTTAACTATAGTAGTTTAGATATGTTGTTGGAAGTTAGTTATGACAGCTTGGTTACTTGTATGATAAATCTACATTTTGTTCATTCGTATTAAATCTATTGTATGTTCATGTTTGATGATCTTGGATGTTGTGCAGTGAATTGTATGGTTGTGAACATGTTAGTGAGATTGTTATATTTTTTTATTAATGTTGATTGCACTCTTAAATGAAAAAATATAGGAACTATGCATTAATGTTAGAGTTGTTATTGTTAGTACATGCATAACGCATGTATGCATCAGCTATGCATACATACTTTACACAAATAAACTAGTATTATTCAAATATAGATTTATTTTTTAATTAGGATTATTTGTATTGAAGTATATTGGGTAAGTTATACATTTATTTATGAATGAAAACTGCATTTCATTTAATATTAATTTTTGTTTATTTTATATGCACTTAATTGTAATATTGATTGGGATTGAGATCATAAGAATTATTCGCAATGTTTTACTAAGGTTGAAGTTATTCAATTTGATGTGAATGTTAGGTAAAAATTAAACTAAATTAAATGAATGGATATGGCTGTACATTGAAAGTGATTATTTTAATCCGTCTTAGAAAATGGCGTAGTTGAAATTATTCAATTTGATTTCATTGTTGGGTAAAATTTCAATTGAATTAAATGAATGGATATGATTGTACTTTGAACATGATTATTTTAACCCTTCCTAACTGAAAGTGCAACACTCCTCCTGAAGGGAGAGGCGGTGGGAAGTGCTAAGGGAGGATGAGAGAAGATGGAAGGGGGTTTCTCTTCCGGGGAATAAAGAAAAAAACAAAAGAGGAGGAATTGATGAGAGGAGGTATCCATGGAAGTGGACTTGAGACACTATCATTTTGGGACTGGATGTTGGAATATACACCAATACTGAGAGGGAGGTGTGAATCAACATTGGACATATTTTAACACTTTTTACTTTTACAAGTTTAAACAATAATTACATAATCAATCATATCAATAGATATCAACACCAAGACATAGTACATATATATTTTATGTGGAAACCTAATACGGGAGAAAAACAAAGAAATTTTTTCTTATATTAAACAAGAATTGAATTATTTACAAGCTTCAATCTGTGAGAGACACTAATCCTTGCAGTAAGCACCCACTTACAATCTTCAGGCACCAACCTTCCAGGCACCCACTTGTTGACTTGTTGAGGACACCAATCCTCATTGTAAGCACCTAGGCATAGTTTGTAAGAATCGACTTGTCAAGCACCAACCTATTAAGAATATGAGGACATCAATCCTCTTTGTGAGCACCCACTTATAGTTTGTAGGAACCAACCTACCAAGCTATTGAGGACACCAATCCTTTTACTTGCACCTCCCAAGCACCCTGTGATAAATATGCTTTTGATTTATCTTCCTTGCACCACCCAACCATCCTGTAATAAATATGCTTCTCAATCTGCACTCTCTATAAGTCTTCACATATGCATTCTATTCTTGTTCATTTCACAGTGAATCAGATCATATCTCATGACAACACATAGATGTTGCTATGTTTATATTTTTATTACACAATCGGATTACCCGAAGTCTCCTATTCACATCCTCATATACACACTGTAAATTTGCAATTTACATGTATAGTCCTCATTCCTTTTTACACCCAGTCCTCAAACCTTCTTACATAGTCCTCAACATCGTAGTCTATCCCGTGGATGCAACATAGTCCTAATACTTTCAAAATATTCACACATTTGCACTTTCATTTTCAATGCATTACACAAAATGAGAATATTAGCAATTCAATCCTTGGATGATCTACCTTCCTAGAACTCCTCATCTACACATAGACATCGAATGATCTCTTCATTTGAACACAATAAACATTGTCTCCATTATTATTGTATTTGCTACAAAATCCTCAATGCTTCTTTAGATTTGAACATAATATACAAGTTCTCTATATTATTTCCAAGTTCTCTATCTTATTTCCTCGTATATGTTCACTCACGATTGTTATTTGCAGGTTTATTCCATCATTCGAATTCATCTTCAATTAGACTTCAACAGTTACCAATGGATCTAAAACTGAATTCATTCAATTATGTCGAAAGGAAGACCAAGATGGACATCTTCATAAAGTCCAAGAGCCTCTCTAGAGTATTGAATGGGACTGCAGTCGAACCCATTGGTGTAGTAGAGAAATCCATGTACTTGGAAAAAATTGATGAAGCAGTAGGACTGCTACTCCTCAACATTTTCGAAGACCTTCATTTTCATGTCATAGATCTATCCACTCCAAAAGAAGTTTGGGACAAGCTCGAATCTCTTCTTGGACAGAACTATGACTTGAAAGGTCACAAGTTGGAAAATGAGCTTATCTCACTGAGCCCTTGCAGCTTCGACTCCATCAATGAGTTTCTTACCAAGTTTAAAAATATGATTTCACAATTGAATAGATATGGAATAGAGAAGGAAGAGAAGCAGCTCATCCTTTCCATACTATCAAGATTGGGCCCTAACTACTCAGTATTTGTCTCTACCTTTCAAACAACGAAGCTATCCATCCCAAAATGGAAGTTTCCCACTCTTGATGACTTTCTCCAATCTCTCACACGAGAGGAGGAGAAGTTGATTCAAATGGGAATGATAAAACCCAAGATGGATTCAGCACTTGCAGATGCTAAGGTGAAGAGAGAGAATTTCAAGGGCAAGCAAAACGTTTTTGACAGAAATTCGAATGAGCAGAAGCAAAAGGAGGCTCCCTGTCAGTTAGAAGGGGCTTCGAATTCCAAGAGGACCAAGCATTCTCAAAAGGAGAAATCCAAATGTACCTATGGCAATAGAGGATTTCATCCCAAGAGTTCTTGTATGAATAAGACTATAGACTTAATGGCTCAGTTGCTTGAAAAGATTAACCTCCCAGTAATTGCATGTGCTAGAAAGAAAGAAGTTGAACCTTCTAGATCTAAGGATAAGGAGAGATGCCATGCTCTCATGGAAGGTGCATCAAGAGAGTCCTCCTTCATCATAGATTCAGGAGCATCAAGACACATGTCTTCCTCCAAAGATCTCTTCAGTGGATTCGAATGCACTGTTGCCCCTTCCATCATGTCAGGGAATGATTCTAAGGTCTCCTCTGAGGGGATTGGAAGGATCAAACTTGATCATGGATACTTCTCATATGTACTCTATGTTCCTATAGTTACTTCCAATCTACTTTTAGTCTACCAAATGACCCATACTGGAGATCCCAAGAGGGTGATCTTCTCTCCAAATGAGGTCGAAATACAAGACATGGTTACAAGAAATATCATTGCAAAAGGTGTTGGAAACCACAATTCGAAACTCTATCAGTTATCTCACTTTCTTCCTCTCTCCAAGCAGTCTGCTCTTGATCACACTCATGCAAACGAAGAGAGTAGGCTATGGCATGAAAGATTTGGGCATCTCAACTACAAGTACCTGCAAGATATGCATACTCAAGAGATGGTTGAAGGACTACCCAAAGTCAATTTTTCCAAGGGAAACTATAAGGGTTGCTTGATGGGTAAACATCCTAAAAAGAAGTTTGAGAAAGGAAAGGAGAGCCTATCAACCTCTAGATCTGATTCATAGTGATGTTGCATCACCATTCCCAGATCTATATTTGAACAAGGCAAGGTATATTCTTACTTTTATTGATGATTATTCAACATTTACGTGGGTATACTTTCTCAGATTAAAATCAGAAGTGTTTGGATACTTTAAGTTTTTCAAGTCTTCTGTAGAAAAGTTTTCAGATAGAAATATCAAGGCCATTCACACTGATAATGGAGGAGAGTATGTCAAGGGTGACTTTCAATCCTTTTGAGATGATGAAGGGATATAGATCTAGCATATTGTTCCCTACACACCACAATAGAATGGTGTTGCAGAAAGGAAGAACAGAACATTGAAGGAGATGGAAAATTGCATGCTAAGGTCGAAAGGGTTGCACCCTAGTCTTTGGGAATAAGCCATCAACTGTGCTGCTTACCTTCAGAACAGAGTCCCTCTTAAAGGACTGAAAAATATGACTACTTTCAAAGCATGGATGGGATAAAAACCTGATGTATCCCATATTAGAGTGTTTGGATCCAGAGCATGAGCGAGGATTCCAACTTAGAAAAGGAGGATTCCAAAGGAGAAAAGGAGAGTGTATACTGATGGACTATGCATTGAGTGCAAATGCCTACAAGCTTCTTGATCCTTCTAGTATGTAAAAATTCCTTGATAGGAGTGTACAATTTGAGGAATGGCCTCTTCGCGATGCCCATCCTGTTGAGCAAGAGAGATTTCCTACCACACCACCACTCCTTGATGAGCAAGAGAGCGAAGATTCATCCCACAAGAGTTCATATTTTGAATATGAAAGTGAAT
The DNA here is from genome assembly GCA_027924585.1 of Larix kaempferi. Classification (NCBI taxonomy): domain Eukaryota; kingdom Viridiplantae; phylum Streptophyta; class Pinopsida; order Pinales; family Pinaceae; genus Larix; species Larix kaempferi. Next base: position 6,864,063 of record BSBM01001035.1, read on the forward strand.
ATGATGAAGAGAGAATGCTAGATCTAGATCCACAAGAACCTGAAGATCTATGTTGGCTGCTTTCTGGGGCAGACCCGGGTTTTAATGAAGCACAGAAACAAAACCCCTTGGCGCACTGGCCCTCTCGGCAACGAGCTGCGCAGCAGCTCGAGGTCTCACCCGAAGTGGCTATGGGGGGGTTAAGGAATCAGGTTTCCCTAACCAGGGCGACGCGGACACTGTTTCTCTCTTCCTTGGTGATTCCCCAAACCGGATTGTCTTACTTTTCCGCAGCCCCCTCGGCGTAACTGCGCGGAACTTACCCAACAGTCTAGCTGCGCGGCATCTCCATCTCGGCGCACGGGGCAACTATCCCCTGTGTTGATGCTCTATGTGTCTTTTCCTTTCTCGCGCCCGGCGCAGCAATGGATTCCCTTGTCGCTGCAGCGACAGCGTTCACTTATTCTTCGCCACTTAACAATTATAGTTACAGGGAACTTCACGAACTCACTGAACACTTATAAAGATATTGCACGATTCATGTATACATAAGTAATGAACTAAACAGGCAGTCATTCAACACAGCATCATGACAAGAAGAAGTATGAAGTTCATCTCCTCGAGGAAAACCACGTCCACGGGAGTGTTATATTTAACCAGAAACTAATAGAGCTACACAATATGCTGCGCACTCAGCTGCAGCCTTAGATCTTTCCAGGAAACTCCACGCACACAGCTGGGAGCCCTTCTCTCGATCCAGTCTCTCTCATAGATTACAATAGTTCAGACGTCGAATCAGACAGTCTGCAACTCAGGGATTAACTCCACGGCTATCCCGGCTCGACTCTTCTTCTTCTTACAATACGATAGAAGACTGAATGGCTAGCTTACTAGCGGGCCGACTAACCCACTCACTACTAATCAGCTAACTAACTAACTAACTTCTATTCTTTGTAATTACACATATATATAGGTGGCCATGGCGGTCACACCTTTACAAAACTGTGGGCCTTTCCCAACAGTAATCCCCAAAAACCCTAACCACGCACATGGCTAGGTGTACTGTAGGCGCCGCTTGTAGTCACATCGCCGCTTCCTGCAGGTTCTGTGACTTCCGGCGCAGATTGCAGGTATGGGTGCCTTGTCCTTCGCCTTCAATGCTTTGGTCCGTTGCTCCTCCTTGATCCGAGCAACCATAACTTCTGTACTTAGCCTTAAATGAGGGTAGCTGAGCCCTCTACTCCGTCGCTTTATTTATTATGGTAGCTGAGCTTTCTATTCAGCCACATTCATCCTTCTATGATGTGCGCACGAGCTCCACGATTTCTGGTCCGTGATTTGCGCTGAGCATATCCATCTGGCACCGTACTGCGCACCGTCTCCTTCTATCCAAAACTTAGTGCTTGTTCAACATTAGCACTTTCCTTTCATACTTGTGCTTTTTCCTCAAAATTCGCAGCTTTACCATAGCTACGGCCTATGCTCCAATAGGCCCCTAACACTTACTTGTGGCTCGCCCTCAAGCCACTCGCACTAGCACGTGGTCGCTTTACTTGCGCATCTACTTTTACTTGGGTCTCCGTGAATGATGTCTTCCACTGCGCAATAGCGGAGTCCATTTCATCGACGCATTCCACGGCTGTCTGCACCGTTTCTGCAGTGGCTTCTTCTTTAGTTGTGCTATCAATCACCTGTTGAGACTCTGCAATGTCTTTGATCTTTGCCTCAATCTGGACGGCAAGGTCAGCATACTCATCCATAAATGGCTGAATGTTGTTGGTGAGGTTGGCATCCTCACTTCGGAGCTTGTGCAGATGCTGTTGGATTCTGCGCACTTCACTCATTTTCTGCATTTTTGCTAAGCCGTCTAAGGCCTTAGCTTCTTCAGTCAGAACAGTTAGGGACTGTTCTGCGGCTTGTACCTGTTGAAACAGACCAACTTTGAAAGGGAGCGTCTCAAGCTCCGTCCAAGCCTCCATAGCTTGCTTCATCAGGTTCTCGGCTTCAGCTACTCTGGTCTTCAGTTGTGTAGAAGTTCTGTGCAGCGCTTCAAATTGTGCCTGGCTATCGTCCGTAAGATGTGCTGCAACACGAGCTTCTAGCTCTGCGATCTGCATTCTATGGTCTTCAGCCATAGCAACTATTTCGTGCTCCAGGGTTTTCACCCTTCCTCCAATAATTTGAACTTTCTCAACCAGAGGAAGGTCTGGCTGAATCTCGCAGGCTGGTAACTCCTGGGCAATTTCATCGATTACATTTCTTATCCCAGTGTCTTGTGCCTCATAAAGTGCGAGCTTCTCGGAGATATTCTTATGGCTTGCCTTCATCTCTATCTCTTGCGATTGCAGTCTTTGGTTTGCATGGAAGGTAGAGAGCTCTCTAGATCTCAGCTCAATAGAAACTTTCTCATGTACTAGCTGTAGAGTCTCTATAGGAATTAGAGACAAATTTATTTCAACGGGCCCAACTGCGCTTACCTGTAGTGCAGCTAGCGGATCTGGAAGTGTCATGCTGGTAGGCGGAATATGCACGACAGTATGCCTTTCTAAAAGTTCTTCAACTCACTCGGTACTTGGAATTACTTGTGGCGCCTGTGAAGTAGATGCTGGCGCATGGGTCTGTGCAACTCTTCCTGTGAGACCTTTCAATTCCACAAACTGTAGGTCTAGAGCACTTCTGATGTGAGCGTGCGCGGTCCGCAGCTCACGAAATTGCTCTTTCAAGTAGTGGTCGATCCCCGAGGGAATGGGCTCAGAGGGATGCGACACCTTTTGTTTCTTGGTTGCTGGTTCTGTCGAACCTTCATCACTTCCTTGCTCGGGGCCTTCCTTGCCCTTATCCTTCTCTTGCGGAGCAGCGGGTGGCATCGCAAATGCGATATCAGTGGCCTCCCTCCACTCATCCGACCAAGACTTGATGGTTTCTTCAACGTCTTCAGTGGTCATCCTGTAAAGGCCTACGGCCCATTCCTCTTGAATGCCGCAGGGTCGGAGGTAAAGTTGATGCAAGTCGGCAGTAAAGGCCAACTTTCCTTCATACATTTTTGCTGTCTCCCCGCTCAGCCTTGGCATTTCCTGAATGGTATCTCTGAGGAGATAGTAGTATTCACAAAATACAGCGCGATTCATCTTGCGCTTCGCAGGATTAGTAGACTCCCAAAGGTTAACATAGCGGATTCCCGCAGCCTCTCCTGCGCGGCGCGGAAGGAACTGAGTGTTCGGGGGCTCCTTCCACCCGACAACAGCGCATAAAATTAAAAGCCAAGAAAAATGGAACGACTGACCAGGGTTATCTTGGACGTTCCGGCAGTCTTCCAAGAAAGAATTGAGGAGGAAGAGGCACCAGTTGTGCTGTTCTCCCTCCGCAGCTGCAATGGCGAGCTCCACAACAGCTCCAGTAACTTCCTTCGGTATGCACTTTGTGAGAAGTCTTCCTGCAAGCAGACTTCCTGTGAATCTAAGTGCTTCGTCTTCTACTATAGTGAGGTCATATGCGCGACCTCCTCTTGTTAAATTGTATTTATGCACCAACTTTGCAGCCAGTTTTCTATCCTTGTCCTTTCCCACAAAATGGATATTGGGATCCTTACTAACGTTAGACAGACCAGTAATGCGATGAATCAAATCGACATTTAGATCGATTGGCCTCCCGAGCCAAAGGTAACCTCCATGAATGCAAGATAGCAGTGTCTTAACAACTGCGTTCACTTCATTGCTACGCCCGAAGTGTGGTAGCTTTAACAGGTTCAGGAGTCTAGGCCGCTCAAGATTTGCTGCAAATCCCTTTGGGGTAAATTCATCAACCTTTGTGGTGGGATTATGAACTACCGTCAGATATCGATCTGGCGCAAATTGAGGATACGTTTTATAGTCTCCCAGATTGAAATCAGAGAACTTGACCAGTGGAAGGTGTCCAAGCAGGGACCCTTCTTGTCGCACGCCCACGGGCAATGGGGGTAACGGAATCGGATACTTTGCGTTCTTTGGGATATGCACCTCTGGCGCATCATCCGGACGGGGCGAAATATAATTCACCATGGTGGCCAACGGCTCTGAAACGGGCTCTTCTGGCTGTTGCTGAGATGCTCTGGTGCCCGGAGATTGCCTTGGGTCGGTCCAACCAGGGTGTACATAAGTCGAAGCAGTCACTGGAGTAGTCATGCCGAAATCTAAGCCTCGGCGCAGGAATTGATGAACAACTTCTTCAGTTGACAGGTTCTCCATCGTGAACCAATGTAAGCAACAAGAACTTGCATAGATAAATGGTGAAACAGCGTAAGATACGAACGCTGAAAACAAAGGAAATTCTGCACCACTCGGCTCTGAAAGTAATAACTTAGATTCTCAACCAAGACTATGCAGCTCGAGAAAAGTAACCCGAAAATATACAAGTGTGGGGTATTTATAGCCAAATGTGATAGTAAATGTGGGCAAGTGGGGTTACTAGCTATAGGCGGCTATGCATGAGTTGACAACCCTTCTATCCCCTTCGCGTTTGCGGTGCATTTATTTTGATGGACGGGCTCTGACAGGCTTCCGGGAGAGGCTAACGCTTTCGGTGCATGAGTTAAATGCAAATCTTACGGAGATCAAGCGAAATCTGTCAGAGCGGCTATACTTAAATGGCGGGCTTATCCGTCATTTATTCTCAGACGCGACTACATAACTGCGGTAATTCAAATTTTTCGGCGGGTCACTTCAGCTTAGGAAACTGTGCATATAGAGGGGTCCACACCGAGAACTCCTCAAGCGGCAAATTGACACAGGGAACTACGCAAGAGCGACGGTTCAACGGTCCGGGGATAACCTCGCAAGAGCGCAAATATAAGCTCACTCAATCCCAAATTTTTATTCGATATGCGCGGATGTTTCTAGGAACTGCGCGGGAAGCCGGAGACTGAGTGTCTTGCAACTTCCATGTAGACTGTGACAATGCGATGTCTCTTTCAACTACACCGGACATCTGCACTTCTTTAACATTATATTAAGTCGACAGGGCGGAGTGGCCGTCGCGATAAAGCTTAAGCCGACTCCCGTTGACCATTGTTGGTAGCAATTCTCCATTAAGCTTCGCAAGCTGAACTGCTCCTCCTTTAGTGATCTTCGTCACCCGAAAAGGGCCTAACCAATGTACTCGAAACTTGCCTGGGAACTTGATGAATTTACTATCATAGAGGAGTACCAAGTCTCCTTCTGTAAAGTGTTTATTCTTAATGTGCCTGTCATGCCAAGCTTTCTGTCTTGCCTTCTGTACCTGCTGATGAAATCCGGCTAAAAGTCGGTCTTCTTCTAAGGCAAGCAGTTGTGAAACTCTTGCGCTCATAGCATCAGGATCTGTCATTTCGGTAATTTGTGCAATTCTGAGACTGGGAACAATGTATTCCATGGGCATAACAGCTTCTTGTCCATACACCAAACTGAAAGGTGTGTGACCTGTTAGTTTCTTGCATGTGGTTCTGTAAGCCCATAATACAGCTGTGACTCTAAGGTCCCAATCATCTCTTTGTTGATTACAGATCTTCGTCAGGGCATTCTCAAGAATTTTATTGAATGCCTCCACCGTACCATTAGCTTGAGGGTGGTAGGGTGTACTCTTATGGTGACTAATTTGAAATTCTTCAGTAAGGGCCTCTATAGTCTCATTGAGGAAGTGTGTACCCTGATCACTCATGAGAATCACTGGGCATCCAAACCTAGTGATAATGTTCTCAAAAATGAACTGCGCGGCAGTGGCAGCGTCGCAATTCTTAACTGGCTTCGCCTCAGCCCATCTGGTGAGGTATTCAGTAGCTGTGATGATGTATCTCGCGCCGGTTCTTTTTCCTGGTGGGTTGATAGGTCCTACAAAATCAATGGCCCATTTATCAAAAGCACGCAGTGTTATCTGGGGTCTTAGCGGCATTTCATCTCTCCTTGAGGGTTTTCCTGTTCGCTGGCACACATCACAACATTTGCAGAATTCCTTAGTATCCTTGTGCAATGTCGGCCACCAAAGACCTGCGGCTAAGATCTTCTGCGCAGTCGGCTTTCCTGAGAAATGGCCTCCTGTGGTACCTGAGTGTGCTTCTGCGATGATAGGGCTTTTTTCATGTGGTAAGATACATCTGCACAAGCCTTCATTGGGGCCCAAATTATAGAGCTGGCCTGCTATTAAAGTGAAGTCTGCGGCTTTGACAACAAGTTGCTTCTTCTGCGGGATTGTAAAGTTATCCGGCGCTTGCCCGGTAGTGAGAAACTCAAGAATATCAGAATAATATTCATCTGCTGCTTGAATAGAAAACAACTGCGCGTCAGGCAGATTGTCCTCCAGACTCGTAGGTTCCTCGCCTGACTCTATCCTGGATAAATGGTCAGGTCCTGCATTCAATCTGCCTGGCTTTACAATAACCTCAAAATCATACTCTTGGAAAAGGAGTAGCCATCTGCAAATTCTTCCCCCTAACACTGGCTTATTGACCAAGTATTTCAAAGCAGAATGGTCAGTATACATTTTAAAATGTGCGCCCAGTAGGTAGTGCCTGAATTTCTGTAGGGCATACACCATAGCTAGTCCTTCTCTTTCTGTAGTAGTGTAGTTCTTCTCGGCTGTGGATAGCTTTCTGCTGGAGTAAGCAATCGGGTGTTCAATACCTCCTTCTCCCGGTTGTGTAAGCACGACCCCCAATGCTATGGAAGAAGCATCAACATGAACATGAAAGGATTTTCTCCAGTCCGGGAAAACTAGAATTGGCGCAGTGATCATCTTTTCTTTAAGTGTGTCCAAGCTCTGTTGGCATTCTTCTGTCCATTGGAACTTCAAATCCTTTTTCAGCAATCTTTCCATAGGTGCTGTGATCTTTGCATATCGTTTGATAAATTTTCTGCAGTATCCTGTATGTCCCAATGTAGTGCGCAATTGTTTGACTGAGTTGGGTGCAGGTAAATTGGAAATGATGGAAACCTTCGCAGGATCCATCAAGAGTCCTTGTCTGCATACAATATGACCCAACAAAATACCAAAAGGAGCACAGAAGATACATTTTTTCAAGTTAAGGGAAATCTGATGCTGTCTACATTTTTCTAACATCATGCGCAGATTCCCTATATGATTTTTTAATAAACCAAATACAGTCCAGTCATCAAAATAGACTTCTAAGAACTTGTGAATGAATTCTTTAAAAACAACAACAACGACTCTAGAGAAGATAGCAGGTGCGTTTTTAAGACCAAAGGGCATTACCGTGTACTGGAATGAGCCCCATTCAGTCGCAAAAGTAGTCTTATGGCGGTCGTCTGGATGGATTCTGATCTGATGGTATCCCGAAAAGCCATCAGTGAAGGAGTAAGCCTCTTGTCCTCCAACATTATCAAGCACTTCATCCGTAAAAGGAGTGGGAAATGGATCATGCGCTGATGCATCATTAAGTTTGCGCAAGTCCACGCAGATTCTTATTTCACCTTTTGTTTTTTTCTCTTGTACAACCATAGGACTAATCCAATCGCTTTTCTTTAACCTTTTCTTTATACCGCGGATTCAATCTGTACGGGCGCTGTTTTACTGGCTTGGCGTCTACTTTCAGAGGTATGCGCATCACTCCTAAGTCTCCTAGGATGCCTTTCATTTCTGTGAACTTGGTAGGAAAGATATCCTGGTAGTCACGTAATAAGTCTGAAATATGCCTGACAGTTTCATTATCCCAATAATCTCCTATAGAAGCAAACTTGGGTTCGGCTTCTGTACCAATGTTAATCTTCTTGAGCTTGATGTGTTCTGTGATGGCAGGAATATCAAGCTGAGGACCTTCAACATTGCGCGTCCCTTCTGATTCTGGGATATTGATGTTGCGAGGATCATCGTCCTCTTCTCGAGTGGTGAAATTATAGCATTCAAGGGCATGTTCTATCTGGACAGCCCAATCTGGTTGGGAATACTCTGGTACTGGACATTGTTCAAATACCTTCTTTTTAATATATTTTAAAGCGTAGTCAATGCTTGGATGTTCTGATTCAAAGCTGAAGGTAAGTTGAAAACTTTCTATCATAAGAAGCCAGTTGATAGTGCCTCTGCGCAATTCTGTTTCAGTATACCAGTTCCTTGGAACTGTATCCAATGTGTGGACAAATAGGTGAACCCACTCATCTTCTGGAATATCTGACCATTGCTGAGTACATGCTTCAATATGTGACCTGGGGTCACTCTGTCCCTCATATTTGTGTAATACTTCTGCTGTGATGTCCTGAAATCTGCGCAGTATCAATCTGCGATAGTCTTGCCATGTGTGAATATTCTCTTTATGCGCACCCCACCATCTTGCGGGTGTAGCGCGCAGTGCTACATCCAGTGCCGGTATGCGCTGCTGTTCTGGAAGCCGTTCTTCATATGTATGTATGAATTCACTTACGTTAGTTAATCCATCAAAACTTGGAGTGTTAGTCAATTCTGTACCTATCCATCGAATGGATTTAGTCATCATGGCGCAACGCCTTGCAGAAACCTCATGTGAACGATTCTGCCAATTTTCCAATCCTGCATCTGAGTCTGATGTGCACGAACTATCGCATCGCCAGCTGATATGGCCGTCTGCTGTGGGATTGACATAGTCACTCTGGTTAGCAGTCATTTGATACAAACTCTCCATGTGGCGCACTTCTTCTTCTGCCCGAATGGGTTCTATATATCTTGGTCCTTGAATAGGATCAAGCGGTGCAATGACCCTAATTTGGTCATCCTCAAAGGTCATCTGTCTTTTCTTCAAATTAATGACAGCCAAATTATCAAATGCCCAGTCTATACCTAAAATTGCTGGGTAAGGTCTACTATCATCCAGAATTTTGATTACTTCAAAGTCTGCAGAACTTCTTACTCCCTCGATATCAATAGGTACATTGGGTAATCTGCCCAATGGAGAGACTCGTTGCTGATTCGCGAGTCTTAGCTGGATGGGGAATCTTGTAAGCTGAGGGCTCCCCATCTGTTCCCATGTCTGCATAGTGAGAACATTAACTTCTGAACCCAAATCTAAAATGACTTCGTCCATCTCAAATGCACCAATCTGCGCTGTGAGCCTCATCTCTTTTCCAGTTCTAGTGTGACTCCCAATCTGGTGAACAACACACTGTGGTGTGTTCGTCGAAGCAGATTGTTGACATTTATCCAAGAGGTGTTGAAGTTCTATAGTTGCTTTTTCATTGCGCAACAATTTTAAGAAGTGTCTCAGAAAAGTATGGACACTACCTAGTGCATCCTGTTCATCAGGCATTCCGGATGTAGTGGCCTATTCTTGTACCAGGTTCTCTTGTCTTAGCATTTGCGGTCTAACGACATTATGCGAAATTGCGACCGAAGTTGAGAGTCTCGGGTCTGAGAAATACTCTTGAGCTTGCTTGAATGCTTCTTTTTGCTTCTACAGATTAAGTGGGGCTGGTTTAATATTAGCGTGGCACACCCATTGTGTCGCTAGCTTTCCGGTTCCCCTCTCTGGCGCACCAGTGGTTGCTCCACTGCGTGTCACTATATTAACTGTAGGGTCTAGTTCTCTTTGTTCTGCTCCAATCAACTGAATATTCTGATTGACCTGTGGCATTTTTACTTGCATTTTAGCCATCAACTGAGGGCATTCTTCAATGGCATGATCATAAGATTTACAGTATCTGCAGATGGTTGTAGGATTTTGGCAATCCCTTGCAAAATGACCTTGCGCTCCACAATTATAACAAGTGATCTGTCCTCTTCCACGACCAAAACTAGTTGCGCGTCCGCGACCCCTATAATTTCCTGCTCGACCGTCGCGAGTTTGGTCATACTGTGGACCTGCTGTGGGTCCTTGTGTCTCTGATTGTACTCTATAAACATCATGCTTTCTTTCTATCATAAGATCATATGCTCTACAATTGTTCTCATCATGGCCTACTGATTTGCAGAAATTACAATATAAGTTCTTTGGAGTTTGTACATATTTCTGAAGTAAGTGACATTCTTGTGGTCTATGACCTCTAGTTCTACAGATTTCGCACCAAGGCCCCTGTGCCTGTGGTAGAGGGTTAGGTGCTCCGGTTGCAATATACTCTATGAAAACGGGACAATGGTCCTTTGAATGACCTTGCGCTTTACATTTTGTACACCAAATTTCTTCCTTAACATCCTTGGCTTTCTTAATATCGTGCACTTGCAAGGTTAAGTTTGCTAATTGGTTCTGCAACTGCGCAACATCGGTGCTTGTTCCAGCAATTGGTGAAGCTTCTAGTTTCATAGCCATCTCTAGAGCTTGTTCCTGAGTATTGAGATTCTGTTGCATAAGAGGAAGTCTAATGTGTGGGAGCAGCGCAGCAATGAACCATTCCTTATGCTGCTGTGGCGCAAACTCAAAGCTTACTTGATCTATCAAGGCTTTGAACTTCTGGTCAAAATCCCATACTGACTCTGTAGGTAATTGTTTGATGTCTTTGAGCTCTGTTATACACTGTGATTCTGATTTAGGTTTTTTAAATTCTCTAATCATAGCATTTCTTACATCAGCAAGCGTCCTATTCTGTGCTGCTGAGTATTTCATGAACCAAGTTAAGGCTCTTTCTCTTAGTGTGGTTGCTAACTGAACCAGTTTAACAGCATCATCGTTAATTTGCTTAATTGTCCAAATGGCTTCACATAAGAACCAGTGCTGCTCAGGGTCTTCTATCCCTGTTCCTTTAAAAGTTGGTAGCTTCATGTCATCACCCATCCTTCTTGTGCTAGGTTGAGGTGGTGGTCCTGTAGCAGTGCTTCTGGGATGGTTGAACAAAGGTGGTACAGAGGTACTAGAAGTATCGTGTGGGATACTAGAAGGTGTTACTGCGGGGTTATGCTGAGCTCTGTCTGGCTTTTGCGGTGTAATGGGGTGATAAGGGATATGAGCACTCCCTTGTCTCGCTATATGGCTTGCTCTAGGAACTTGACTATTTTCTGGGCTAGATTCAAAAGAATGCTGGTGAAGGCCTACTTTATAACGTTTTCCACTACGAGTGCAACCAATAAGTTCAGGATCACTATCAGAATCTGCGGACATTACTTGTCTACGCTATTCATCGGAAGCTATACATAGTTTTGCTTTTTCATACAGAAGCATTTTAATCCATAAGTTCAGAGAATTTAAGAACTTACCTCTGTGTGCTTGGAAGAAACTCCTCTCAGCTTGACTGAAACTCTTTCTTGTATCTACTGCAAACTCAGTGATGAAACCTTCCAGTAGACTATTCAACCAAAAGTCTACTGCGCGGGACACTGGATTGTCTATTCGCTTCAAAATATTGATTAGCTCAGGCGTCCAAGCGATGGGTCGATCAACATACACAGTGGGTGTAGTATCTACTAACTTGGCTATCCAAGCATGCAATTCAAATGCAAATGTGACAAAGAAAATTTCGAGAAGATCAGTATAAATATACTTCTGCAACCAGTCTTCTGTCTAGAGCCTAGAGATTCGATTTTCTTGTTCAGCGAACTCTTTAGCTTTTAAATCAAACCAGTCTTCAATTTCTTTAACTGTAGGATTCCAGTAACACATTTGTTAGCTGAGCAAGTCTCAAGGCAACATAACCATTTGTTGGCTCCTTCTTTCTCTGGGTTTCGCCTCAATCTCGCGTGTCGCTGCAATAACAAGTCTCAGTCACGCGGCAACGGAACCATTTGTTGGCTCCTTCTTTCTCTGGGTTTCGCCTCAATCTCGCGTGTCGCTGCAATAACAAGTCTCAATCACGTGGCAACAGAACCATTTGTTGGCTCCTTCTTTCTCTGGGTTTCGCCTCAATCTCGCGTGTCGCTGCAATAACAAGTCTTAGTCACGCGGCAACGGAACCATTTGTTGGCTGCTTTCTAGGGAAGACCCGGGTTTTAATGAAGCGCAGCAACAAAACCCCTTGGCACACTGGCCCTCTCGGCAATGAGCTGCGCAGCAGCTCGAGGTCTCACCCGAAGTGGCTATGGGGGGGTTAAGGAATCAGGTTTCCCTAACCAGGGCGACGCGGAGACTGTTTCTCTCTTCCTTGGCAATTCCCCAAACCGGATTGTCTTACTTTTCCGCATCCCCCTCGGCGTAACTGCGCGGAACTTACCCAACAGTCTAGCTGCGCGGCATCTCCATCTCGGCGCACGGGGCAACTATCCCCTGCGTTGATGCTCTATGTGTCTTTTCCTTTCTCGTTCCCGGCGCAGCAATGGATTCCCTTGTTGCTGCGGCGACAGCGTTCACTTATTCTTCGCCACTTAACAATTATAGTTACAGGGAACTTCACGAACTCACTGAACACTTATAAAGATATTGCACGATTCATGTATACATAAGTAATGAACTAAACAGGCAGTCATTCAACACAGCATCATGACAAGAAGAAGTATGAAGTTCATCTCCTCGAGGAAAACCACGTCCACGGGAGTGTTATATTTAACCAGAAACTAATAGAGCTACACAATATGCTGCGCACTCAGCTGCAGCCTTAGATCTTTCCAGGAAACTCCACGCACACAGCTGGGAGCCCTTCTCTCGATCCAGTCTCTCTCAGAGATTACAATAGTTCAGACGTCGACTCAGACAGTCTGCAACTCAGGGATTAACTCCACGGCTATCCCAGCTCGACTCTTCTTCTTCTTACAATACGATAGAAGACTGAATGGCTAGCTTACTAGCGGGCCGACTAACCCACTCACTACTAATCAGCTAACTAACTAACTAACTTCTATTCTTTGTAATTACACATATATATAGGTGGCCATGGCGGTCACACCTTTACAAAACTGTGGGCCTTTCCCAACAGTAATCCCCAAAAACCCTAACCACGCACATGGCTAGGTGTACTGTAGGCACCGCTTGCAGTCACATCGCCGCTTCCTGCAAGTTCCGTGACTTCCGGCACAGATTGCGGGTATGGGTGCCTTGTCCTTCGCCTTCAATGCTTTGGTCCGTTGCTCCTCCTTGATCCGAGCAACCATAACTTCTGTACTTAGCCTTAAATGAGGGTAGCTGAGCCCTCTACTCCGTCGCTTTATTTATTATGGTAGCTGAGCTTTCTATTCAGCCACATTCATCCTTCTATGACGTGCGCGCGAGCTCCACGATTTCTGGTCCGTGATCTGCGCTGAGCATATCCATCTGGCACCGTACTGCGCAACGTCTCCTTCTATCCAAAACTTAGTGCTTGTTCAACATTAGCACTTTCCTTCCATACTTGTGTTTTTTCCTCAAAATTCGCAGCTTTACCATAGCTGCGGCCTATGCTCCAACAATCTAGCACCTGACAATGAAGATGAGCGAATGGAAGATCCAAATCCACAAGAACCTGATGATCCTCCTCTTCCGAGATGGGTAGCCATTACTCTTAGATATTCCAGAGATATTTTTGGTGATCCACTTGATCAAAGGAGAACCAGATTTGATTTTTAGAATGGAAGGTTTCATCCTTCTCACATTCATCATTCACACAGTGATGCATTTCTTGCTGATCGATCCTTCTTCGGTAAAGAAGGTCACTTTCCTCCTTCCAGGGTGAGTGATGCCATGCTACATTAGCATCCTTCAGCCTATTTTGAGGGGGGGCTTTCTTCTCACTAGGTTTTCCCTCTTTCCTCACTATATTTATTTAGATTGTTGTACAGGGTGACCTTTGGTCTCATTCACCATGGCCCTACTAGTTTTCATTTACTTCCTCATAGTTTGGCTTGTGGGGGGGTGTTGGAATATTCTCACCATCTTTTTTTATATTCTGCATGCATGCATGCATTATGGATGTAGCCAGTCATCATGCATGCATCCAATCACCAATATGGTGGTCTCCCTAGCACCTGGAGCCTATTTTCAGCCCCTTACAGCCTGTTTTTATCCCTCAATAGCCCTCCTACCTACCTATCGTGCCTTGTTTTCCTCAACTCAATGACATATGCGCCCTACTACACTACTTGGATCACTAACAGTCAGTTACAATGTTGATTGACCAGTTCTTTCATTTATTGCTCAGTTTAACTGCCTGTAGCTTCCAATTGTCTCTTTCGGAGTGCCACTTGACCTACTGGCAATTCCATGCGCCCTCCTTGGAGTCTCCATCCCTTGATTTGTGCTCACATGGCTCAGTTAGACTCAGTTAGACTCATTTGAATGACTTTTGACTATGTGTGACTACTACCACTGATTGGATGATATCTCCAATGCTATCCAAGCCACACACTAAGGAGAATTTGAATTACCTTTGGCTAATTCAAATTCACTTGACAACTTCATCATTGTATTCAGTTTTCACAGTGCCATCTTACAACTGATGTATGATTATATTGCAGATTTCTCCATTTATGAGTTTATGAGTGATAATTGATTCATTTCTTCTTCTTCTTCTTTGCAATTCTTGAGTGAGATTTGTGAGGTTTTCTCTAGCTATGTGATCTTTACTGTATATTTACACATGGTATCAGAGTTGGAGTCATCTATTCGAATTGCAGCATTAGCATAAGTTGCAGCAATTCATTGAGCAACTGTCTTTCATTGAGCACTAGAAGCCTTTGGAATTCCACAACAATTCCTAGTGCAATTGTCTTGAATTCACTGGAGTAATCCAGTGAGGTCTAGCCAGGTGTGAAGGATCCAGTCGCATGTGCTCATTTTCCTAAGGTAGGGTTCTCTTGATTTGCAGCAAATATCCATCAACAATTTCATTTGTTTTGCAGGTTTATTCCATCATTCGAATTCATCTTCAATTCGACTTCAACAGCTACCAATGGATCTAAAACTGAATTCAATCAATTATGTCGAATGGAAGGCCAATATGGACATCTTCATGAAGTCCAAGAGCCTCTCTAGAGTATTGAATGGGATGCAATCGAACCCACTGGTGCAGTAGAGAAATCCAAGTACTTGAATAAACTTGATGAAGCAGTAGGACTGCAACTCCTCAGCATTTTCGAAGACCTCCATTTTCATTTCATATATCTAGCCACTCCAAAATAAGTTTGGGACAAACTCGAATCTATTCTTGGACAAAAATATGACTTGAAAGGTCACAAGTTGGAAAATGAGCTTATCTCACTTAGCCGTTGCAGCTTTGACTCCATCAATGAGTTTCTTACCAAGTTTAAAAATATGATTTCACAATTGAAGAGATATGGAATAGAGAAGGAAGAGAATCAGCTCATCCTTGCCATACTATCAAAATTTGGCCCTAACTACTCAGTATTTGTCTCTACCTTTCAAACAATGAAGCTATCCATTCCAAAATGGAAGTTTCCCACTCTTGATGACTTTCTCCAATCTCTCACACACGAGGAGGAGAAGTTGATTCAAATGGGAATGATAAAACCCAAGATGGATTCAACACTTGTAGTTGCTGAGGTGAAGAGAGCGAATGGCAAGGGTAAGCAAAAAAAAATTGACAGAAAGTCGAATGAGCAGAAGCAAAAGGTGGCTCCCTATCAGTCAAAAGGGGCTTCGAATTCCAAGAATACCAATCATTATCAAAAGGATAAATCCAAATGTACCTATTGCAATAGAGGATTTCTTCCTGAGAGTTATTGTATGAAGAAGACTATATACTTGATGGCTCAGTTACTTGAAAATAATAACCTCCCAGTACCTGCATGTTCAAGGAAGAAAGAAGCTGAACCTTCTAGATCTGAGGACAAGGAGAGATGCCATGCTCTCATGGTAGTTGCATCAAGAGATTCCTCCTTCATCATAGATTCAGGAGCATCAAGACACATGTCCTCCTCCAAATATCTATTCATTGGATTCGAATGCACTGTTGTCCCTTCCATCATGTTGGGGAATGATTCTGAGGTCTCCTATGAGGGGATTGGAAGGATCAAAGTTGATTATACATACTTCTTAGATGTACTCTATGTTCCTACACTTACTTCCAATCTACTTTCGATCTACCAAATGACCCATATTGGAGAGCCCAAGAGGGTGATCTTCTCTCCAAATGAGGTCGAAATACAAAACATGGTTAGAGGAAATATCATTGAAAAAGGTGTTGCAAACCACAATTCGAAACTCTATGAGTTCTCTCACTTTATTCCTCCCTCCAACCAGTCTGCTCTTCACACTCATGCAAATGAAGAGAGTAAGCCATGGCATGAAAGATTTGTGCATATCAACTACAAGTACCTGCAAGATATGCATACGCAAGAGATGGTTAAAGGACTACCCAAAGTCAAGTTTTCCAAGGGCAACTGTAAGGGTTTCTTGATGGGAAAACATCCTGAAAATAAGTTTGAGAAAGGAAAGAAAAGGAGAGCCTCTCAACCTCTAGACCTGATTCATAGTGATGTTGCAGGGTCATTTCTAGATCTATCTTTGAACAAGGAAAGGTATATTCTTACTTTTATTGATGATTATTCAAGATTTACATGGGTATACTTTCTTAGATTAAAATCAGAAGTGTTTGGATCCTTTAAGTTTTTAAAGTCTTCTGCAGAAAAGTTTTAAGATAGAAAGATCAAGGCCATTCGCACTGATAATGGAGGAGAGTATGTCAAGGGTGACTTTCAATACTTTTATGATGATGAAGGCATAGATATGCAAAATATTGTTCCCTACACACCACAACAGAATGGTGTTGCAGAAAGGAAGAATGGAACATTGAAGGAGATGACAACTTGCATGATAAAGTCGAAAGGGTTGCACCTTAGTCTTTGGAAAGAAGCCATCAACTGTGTCGCTTAAATTCAAAACAAAGTCCCTCTTAAAGGACTGAAAAATATGACTCCTTTCGAAGCATGGATGGGATACTACCCTGATGTATCCCATATTAGAGTGTTTGGATCCAGAGCATGGGAAAGGATTCCAACTGAGAAAAGGAGATCCCTAGATCCACAAAGAAGAGAGTGTATACTGGTGGGATATGCATTGAGTGCAAAGGCCTACAAGCTTCTTGATCCTTCTACTATGTCAACATTCCTTGATAGGAGTGTAAAGTTTGAGGAATGGCCTCTTCGTGATGCTCATCTTGTAGAGCAAGAGAGCTTTCCTACCACACCAGCACTACTTGATGAGCAAGAGAGCGAAGCTTCATCCCATTGGGAGTTCGGATTTTGAATATGAAATTGAAGATGATGAAGAGTGAATGCTAGATCCATATCCACAAGAACTTGAAGATCTAGCACCTGACGGTGAAGATGAGCAAATGGAAGATCCAGATCCACAAGAAACTAATGATCCTCCTCTTCCGATATGGGCAACCATTAATCTTATATTTGCTAGAGATCTTGTTGGTGATCCACTTGATCAAAGGAGAAACGGATCTGATTTTCATAATGGAAGGTTTCATCCTTCTCACATTGATTATTCACACAGTGATCCATTTCTTGCAGATCGATCCTTCTTCGGTAAAGAAGGTCACTTGCCTCCTTTTGGAGTGAGTCGTGCCATGCTACATTAACATCCTTCGGTCTATTTTGAGAGGGGGATTTCTTTGCACTGGGTTTTCCCTCTTTCCTCACTATATTTATTTAGATTGTTGTATGGGGTGACCTTTGGTCTCAGTCACCAGGGCCCTACTAGTTTTCAGTTACTTCCTCATAGTTTGTCTTGCGGGGGGGTGTTGGAATATTCTCACCATCATTTTTTTATATTCTGCATGCATGCATGCATCTAGTCATTAGTATGGTGGTATTCCTAGCACCTGGAGCCTATTTTCATCCCCCTAGAGCCTGTTTTTAGCCCTAGGTATCCCTCCTACCTACCTAGTACACCTTTTTTCCTCACCTGGATGACATACGCGCCCTACTACACTACTTGGATCACTAATAGTCAATTGCAACATTGATTGACCTGTTCTTGCTTTTATTGCTCAGTTTAACTACCTGTAGCTTCAAATTGTCTCTATCAGAGTGCCACTTGACCTACTGACAAACTCATGCACCCTCCTTGGAGTCTCCATCCCTTGATTTGTGCTCACATGGCTCAATTAGACTCAGTTAGACTCATTTGATTGACTTTTGACTATTTGTGACTACTACCACTAATTGGATGATGTCTCCAATGCTATCCAAGCCACACACGGAGGACAATTCGAATGAACTTTGGCTAATTCGAATTCACTTGACAGCTTCATCATTGTATTCATTTTTCATAGTGCCAGCGTACAACTGATGTATGATTATATTGCAGATTTCTCCATTTATGAGTTTATGAGTGATAATTGATTCATTTCTTCTTCTTCTTCTCTACAATTCTTGAGTGAGATTTGTGAGGTTTTCTCTAGCTGTGTGATCTTTCCTGTAGATTTACACATGGTATGAGAGATGGAGTCAGCTATTTGAGTTACAGCAGTAGCAACAATTGCAGCAATTCATTGAGCAGTTGTCTTTCATTGAGCACCAGAAGCATTTGGATTTCCATGGCAATTCCTGGTGCAATTGTCTTGAATTCACTGGAGCAATCCAATGAGGTCTAGCTAGGTGTGAAGGATCCAGTCACATGTGCTCATTGTGTTAAGGCAGGGTTCTCTCGATTTGCAGTAAATATCCATCAACAATTTCATTTGTTTTGCAGGTTTATTCCATCATTTGAATTCATCTTCAATTCGACTTCAACAACTACCAATGGATCTAAAACTGAATTCATTCAGTTATGTCGAATGGAAGGCCAAGATGGACATATTCATGAATTCCAAGAGCCTCTCCAGAGAATTGAATGGGACTTTAGTCGAACCCACTGGTGCAGTAGAGAAATCCAATTACTTGGATAAACTTGATGAAGTAGTAGGACTGCTACTCCTCAGCATTTTCGAAGACCTCCATGTTCATGTCATAGATCTAGCCACTCCAAAAGAAGTTTGGGACAAGCTCGAATCTCTTCTTGGAAATAAAGATGACTTGAAATTTCACAAGTTGGAAAATGAGCTTATCTTAGTGAGCCCATGCAGCTTCGACTCCATCAATGAGTTTCTTACCAAGTTTAAAAATCTGATTTCACATTTGAAGAGATATGGAATAGATAAGGAAGAGAAGCAACTCATCCTCGCCATACTATCAAAATTGGGCCCTAACTACTCATTATTTGTCTCTACCTTTCAAACAACGAAGCTATCCATCCCAAAATGGAAGTTTCCCACTCTTGATGACTTTCTCCAATCTCTCACACAAGAGGAGGATAAGTTGATTCAAATGGGAATGATAAAACCCAAGATGGATTCAACACTTGCAGCTACTAAGGTTAAGAGAGCGAATGGAAAGGGAAAGAAATTTTTTTTTGACAAAAAGTCGAATGAGCAGAAGCAAAAGGCGGCTCCCTATCAGTCAGAAGTGGCTTTGAATTCCAAGAAGACCAAACATTCTCAAAAGGAGAAATCCAAATGTCCCTATTGCAATAGAGGATTTCATCTCGAGAGTTCTTGTATGAAGAAGAATATAGAATTGATGGCTCAGTTACTTGAAAAGAATAACCTCCCAGTACTTGCATGTGCTAGGAAGAAAGAAGTTGAACCTTCTAGATCCGAGGACAAGGAGAGATGCCATGCTCTCATGGCAGGTGCATCAAGAGAGTCTATGAAGAACCTGCAACAATTAATTAATGAAAACACACGAGATAACAGAAATAATAGAACTCAGAATCGCTTTATTGATTGCAGGCCACTTCGAGGGGGCAACCTCCTTTGAGCAAGCTCGATACAAATAACTTCACGGTACCTTCATTGGCCTCAAAAAACACTTATATACTAAGTCTATTCCCAATACTATGGATCAATACCATGGGACATATAACACTACAGGACAACTTACAAAGCATATGCATCCAATACTATGGGTCAATACCAAGGGCTAATACAAACTATGGATCAACAAATACTACGGAACGACTTACAAAGCATATACATCCAACAACAATATACTAACAAAGTAAAGAGAAGGGTTGACACGGGTTCCTAACATCCCCTCTCCCTTAGAAAAAGCTTTGTCCTCAAATATTTAGATGTGGAATCTGAAGGAGTGGTTCCCTTGGAGCATCCTCGGGTTGCATTCCATGCCACTGAATTAATGCCTCTGTTATAGAGTGAGAGAGAAGCTCACGCCTTTTGAGTTTTAGGGAGGATTGCTTTGAAGGCTGTAGATGAAGAAGAACCATATTAGCTGCGTGAAAATGGCGCTCAGAATGGTGTTGATCATCATGTTGTTTCAATCGAATTCTTTCCATGTGAAGATTGTCGTGCAGAATGAGAAGAATTTGATCGCGGTTTCGAAGAACTGAGTCAGTTTCCTGAACTAGGGAACTGCTGAGGGTGTATGGAAGAAGAACTGGCGATGCATGTCCATAGACTGCTTCATATGGTGTCATTTTAGAGGTGGTATTGTACCACCAGAGTGCTTCAAGGAAATCCATAGAAATAGCTTTCCAAAGTTGTGTAGAGATGAGTAAGGGTTCGAGCAGTCCCGAAAGGAATATCATTTCACCCTTGTTGACCTAGCAAGTATCACAGTCAGCCACCATCTGTTGAATTGTCATTTTTAGTCCCTGCCAAAAGAAGTTACATTGTTCCCGGTCATACGTTTTGAGGAACCTAGAGTGTCCTGTCGAGGGAGAAGCATGGAGTTCATAGAAGGGATAGCCCTGTTGATCAGATTGCAACCAATGTGGAACAAGCAGAGAAATAGATGTAACAGAAATTGAGTCATCAGGTGTGTAAGAAGGAGCATCTGCCACCAGATTGTCCTTACCCTTCATGTAAGTGATCACATAGGCATAACCCATGAGTTGGATAACCCATTTCAAGTGTGACGGGGAGGAGACCTGTTGTTCCAAGAAATTTTCCAGACTCTGGAGATAAGTCTTGATGCAGAAATAATTCCCTAATAGGGATGGTTGCCACTTCTGTACTGCATGCAGAATAGCCATCAGTTCCTTCTGACATGTAGATGCGGCTAAATTCTTACCGGAAAGGTCTCTTGAAGGCGGCAAGCCCACTGGGTCAGCAAAGACACCTGCATATCTATCCAAGGAAGTAGTGGAGACCGTTGATGGGTGCATCTGAATGGAATCGAGCTGAGCGATGACACCATGTGAATTCTTCTTAAGGATATTTTCTAGGAGATGTGAGCCGATGATGTGAAGAGACCCTGGTTGTAAGCCTGTAAATTTGTGTTGTTTCCCATTAACTGAAAACTGCATCCAAAGTTCAGCAAAATCCCATAAAATGGGGCCAAGAGTGCATAACCATTGAACGCCCAAAACCACATCACATCCGCCTAAGGACAAGGCAAACATGTCAGAGCACAGGTTATAATCTTCCAGAGAGATACGCACATTGTGACACTTCCCCTTACAAGGTAAGATGCCCCCATTGAAAACCATGACTTCAAAGTTGGAGAAAGGATGGACAAAACAATCATCCTGTTTGACAATCCGAGTGTTAATGAAGTTATGAGTGCTACCAGAATCAATGAGTACGGTAAGAGGGAGCCTCTTGAAGTAACCCCTGACCCGCATTGTTTGTGGGGTGGTGACACCAATTATAGCATGGAGAGAGATCTCTGATGGGTCATCCTGAGATGGGGGGTCAATAGGCAGGTGCTGAATGTCGACCTGATCATCTATTGTATCTGGAGCTTCTTCACCAAGTTCAGAGGCAGGCGGAAAATCCACATCCAAGAGATAGAGCTTTTTCTCAACACATCTATGTCCCTGAGTGAATTTCTCATCACAATTATAACAAAACCCTTTTTCTCGGCGTGCCCGCATCTCCGGATCATACAAATGATTGATAGGAGTTGGTCGAGGAGCTGACGTGATGGGAGGTCGTTGGGAACCCATCTTTATTAAGGGAACAAAGGTGGGTTTGGAACGTTGTTGGGCTATGATCTTGTCCTCTGCCAACTTAGCGAACCCTAGGACTTCCATCATTGTGTTGGGATAGAACATTTTGACCTCTGAGCGGATTTCATCCTTGAGACCACTGATAAAACAACTTCGATAGAATTCATCAGACAATCCTTCTGTGTGATTGGTCAATTTCTCAAATTTTGTCTAATACTCTCTCACTATGCCAATTTGGTGAAGTTTAGTGAGTGCTCCTGTGAAGTCATCAAAAGCACTAGGACTAAATCTTTGCAAAAGGAGTTGGCAAAAATCCATCCAGTTTGGATCGTGATGAGCTTGGATGTACCAACAGTACCATTGAAGGGCTTCCTGTTCCAAATGAAATGATGCAAATGGAACTTTCTGGACATCAAAAGTATTATGCAGACTGAAATATTGTTCTGCCCGGTATATTCATCCAGTCAGATCAGTACCATTGAAGCGAGGAAAATCAAGCTTTGGCCCACAAAAATTGTTGGAAGAAGAGAACCCAATGGCTGCAAAAGATTCTAGCTGTCGGTTATTGTTTATGGTTGAATGATGAAGATGGAGGCTGAGAAATTTTTCATCTAGATCCTGGAGTTTGGTTTGGATGGCTGCAAGTGCTTCCTCCATGGTTATTTCTCCTGCGTGGGTGGCAACCATAACCAGGAGAGGTTTTTTTTTTTTGAGTGGGTAGATAAACAAAAATAGAAACTGTTTTAGTAAAGGAAAATTTGGTTTTGGGAAAAAATTTGATGGGTAATTTGGGTTTGACTAGGTTTTGGACACTTTCAGAGGGACAGGAAAGTAGAAAAGGGGGATTTCAGAATCCGAGTGAAAGAATGAGAAAATTTAGCAAAGAAGGACAAAGAAGCAGAAATATGAAATGAACACTGTGGTAAAATTTGAAGGTGATTGGGTGAAAATCAAAGAAGCTATGGCAAACCCTAAAAATAGACAAATGTGCAATTTATGGCATTGGGAAGTGGAATTTGGGATAGGGTCCTCGGGAATGAAATATGCAGAATGGGATTGTAGGGGTGTCAGGGATGTTTCAAGGGAAACAGAGTTAAAACAAGGGAGATATGGTGGAAAAACAAAATTTTATACTCGATAATTGGAAATAGATGGATCTGCAACAACATGGAAGTGATCGACAACAGATGGATCTGCAACGACGCATAAGTGATCGGCAACAGATGGATCTGCAATGGTGCAAAAGTGACCGGCAACAGATATGGGTAGAGGAAATCTACGATTTATCAGCTGAAAATAGATATGGACCCCAGGTATGCTCGGCTTCCTAATGGTTTAGGGGATTCACTCGGCCACTAATGCTGTCTAACGGCTTGCGTATTGGGGTAGTACCCCTCACTCCACGACTTAGGTAAAAATGATAACCGCTTTGCCACAAATGACAGATCTTGGTTTACCTCACGGGTGGGAACTGGTCAATCAGGTAGGGGTCATTGCCCTTTTCGCTGACAGGTACTCTCAATGGCCCATCTACTTTGGGGTTCCTGTGGTACTCCTCACAATGAGTTTTAAGTCTTATGCCCAAGTACTTCCCACAGTTAAGCGGATAGGGATTATTCCCAGCCGAAACTACAACAGATGCAAAAAGAAAAATTGGCAAAAATTTCACCCAGCGAGCCCAAGAAATTGCTCTGATACCACATGTGAAGAACCTCCAACAGTTAATTAATGAAAACACACGAGATAACATAAATAATAAAACTCAGAATCGCTTTATTGATCG
This sequence comes from Larix kaempferi, assembly GCA_027924585.1. Lineage (NCBI taxonomy): Eukaryota > Viridiplantae > Streptophyta > Pinopsida > Pinales > Pinaceae > Larix > Larix kaempferi. The sequence goes on from BSBM01001035.1 coordinate 6,887,567, forward strand.
CAGGCCACTTTGAGGGGGAAACCTCCTTTGAGCAAGCTCAATACAAATAACTTCACAGTACCTTCATTGGCCTCAACACACACTTATATACTAAGTTTATGCCCAATACTATGGGTCAATACCATGGGACATATAATACTACCGGACAACTTACAAAGCATATGCATCCAATACTATCGGTCAATACCATGGGCTAATACAAACTATGGATCAACAAATACTACGGGACGACTTACAAATCATATGCGTCCAACAACAATATACTAACAAAGTAAAGAGAAGGGTTGACACGGGTTCCTAAAATAGTCCTCCTTCATCATAGATTTAGGAGCATCAAGACACATGTCTTCCTCCAAAGATCTCTTCACTGGATTCGAATGCACTGTTGTCCCTTCCATCATGTTGGGGAATGATTCTGAGGTCTCCTCTGAGGGGATTGAAAGGATCAAACTTGATCATGGATACTTCTCAGATGTACTATGTGTTCCTACACTTACTGCCAATCTACTTTCTGTCTACCAAATGACCCATACTGGAGAGCCCAAGAAGGTGATCTTCTCTCCAAATGAGGTCAAAATACAAGACATGGTTACATGAAATATCATTGCAAAAGGTGTTGCAAACCACAAATCAAAACTCTATGAGTTCTCTCACTTTCTTCCTCTCTCCAAGCAGTCTTCTCTTCACACTCATGCAAATGAAGAGAGTAGGCTATGGCATGAAATATTTGGGAATCTCAACTACAAGTACCTGCAAGATATGTATACTCAAGAGATGGTTGAAGGACTACCCAAAGTCAAGTTTTCCAAGGGCAATTGCAAGGGTTACTTGATGGGAAAACATCCAGAAAAGACGTTTAAGAAAGGAAAGGCGAGGAGAGCCTCTCAACCTCTAGATCTGATTCATAGTGATGTTGCAGGGCCATTTCCAGATCTATCTTTGAACAAGGAAAGGTATATTATTACTTTTATTGATGATTATTCAATATTTACATGGGTATACTTTCGCATATTAAAATCAGAAGTGTTTGGATACTTTAAGTTTTTCAAGTCTTTTGCAGAAACATTTTCAGATAGAAAGATCAATGCCATTCACACTGATAATGGAGTAGAGTATGTCAAGGGTGACTGTCAATCCTTTTGTGATGATGAAGGCATAGAGATGCAACATACTGTTCCCTACACACCACAATAGAATAGTGTTGCAGAAAGGAATAACAGAACATTGAAGGAGATGGAAACTTGCATGCTATAGTCGAAAGGGTTGCACCCTAGTCTTTGGGAAGAAGCCATCAACTGTGTTGCTTACCTTCAAAACAGAGTCCCTCATAAAGGACTGAAAAATATGACTCCTTTTGAAGCATGGATGGGATACAAACCTGATGTATCCCATATTAGAGTGTTTGGATCCAAAGCATGAGCAAGGATTCCAACTGAGAAAAGGAGAGCCCTAGATCCACAAAGCAGAGAGTGTATACTCGTGGGATATGCATTGAGTGTAAAGGCCTACAAGCTTCTTGATCCTTATACTATATCAAAATTCCTTGAGAGGAGTGTACAATTTGAGGAATGGCCTCTTTGTGATGGTCATCCTATTGAGAAAAAAGAGCTTTCCTACCACATCACCACTACTTGATGATCAAGAGAGTGAAGCTTCATCCCACGAGAGTTCATATTTTGAATATGAAAGTGAATATGATGAAGAGAGAATGCTAGATCCAGATCCACAAGAACCTGAAGATCTAGCACCTAACAGTGAATATGAGCGAATGGAAGATCCAGATCCACAAGAACCTGATGATACTCTTCTTCTGAGATGGGAAACCATTTCTCTTAGATATGCTAGAGATCTTGTTGGTGATCCACTTGATCAAAGAAGAACCAGATCTGATTTTCAGAATGGAAGGTTTCATCCTTCTCACATTGATCATTCACACAGTGATCCATTTCTTGTCGATTGATCCTTCTTCGGTAAAGAAGGTCACTTGCCTCCTTCTGGGGTGAGTGATGCCATGTTACATTGGCATCCTTCAGTCTAGTTTGAGGGGGGGATTTCTTCCCACTGGGTTTTCCCTCTTTCCTCACTATATTTATTTAGATTGTTGTATGGGGTGACCTTTGGTCTCAGTCACCAGGGCCCTACTAGTTTTCATTTACTTCCTCATAGTTTGGCTTGTGGGGGGGGTTTGGAATATTCTCAACATCATTTTTTATATTCTGCATGCATGCATACTGCATGCATCCAGTCATCATGCGTGTATTTGCATGCATCCAGTCATCTGTATGGTGGTCTCCCTAGCACCTGGAGCCTATTTTCATCCCCCTAGAGCTTGTTTTTATCCCTCAGTATCCCTCCTACCTACCTAGTGCACCTTATTTTCCTCACTTGGATGACATATGCACCCTAATACACTACTTGGATCACTAACAGTCAGTTGCAACATTGATTGACCAATTCTTGCATTTATTGCTCAGTTTAACTGCCTGTAGCTTCTAGTTGTCTCTGTCAGAGTGCCACTTGACCTACTGACAGCCTCATGTGCCCTCCTTGGAGTCTCCATCCCTTGATTTGTTCTCACATGGCTCATTTAGACTCAATTAGACTCATTTGACTGACTTTTGACTATTTGTGACTACTACCACTGATTGGATGATGTCTCCAATGCTATCCAAGCCACACACTAAGGAGAATTCAAATGACCTTTGGATAATTTGAATTCACTTGACAAATTCATCATTGTATTCAGTTTTCACAGTGTTAGCTTGCAATTGATGTATGATTATACTACAGATTTCTCCATTTCTGAGTTTATGAGTGATAATTGATTCATTTCATCTTCTTCTCCTCTGCAATTCTTGATTGAGATTTGTGAGGTTTTCTCTATCTATGTGATCTTTCTTGTAGATTTACATAGGGCTCTGGAGCACTATTAAGTAAGTGTTGAGTAGTAATTCTCTGGAGCACTTAGACTCATGATGATTAATTGATTTTGAGCTGGGAGCTCTGGAGCATCAGTAATTCACTGGATATTTATTTAATACTCAAATTATTATTATTATCTTATTCTGTCGAACTGACTGGGACTGCCACTCAAAGAGGGAATGAGCATGCAAGAGTCGAGAATGGTCAAGTAGCTAATAACTAAAGATAAGCTAGATGTCAGGTGAGTAAAATTCCTATTTTAAATAATTAAAGATGAAAACAAATTGCGAGAGTTAAAATAATCTGATTATTAATTAAAGATAAAAACAAAATAGTTAGTGTGTCAAACAGATAACTGAGTGAGTTAAACCTACATCGTAGCAGCCTTTCCTCTTAAAAATATTATAAGTAGTAGAGAGAGGAACATTGTGGGGCAAGTGTTTCCAAGTTCACTGGAGGGTTCAGACGTGAATCTGAGCGCTCAAACACCAGATTGTCTGATATTTCGTGTGTCCTAGAAAGAGGACTGTGGGAAAGTAAGGGAAGATATTGGTTATACAAGATTCACACAAAGGGCTGGTAAATGGACCTTGTGACTACTCTGTTGTTAGTAAGAAGATAGAAAATTCTACCCTAGGCCTTCTAAAGTCTTGTCATGCTCGGTTCGGCTCGGGGGTGACCTGTTGCACAAACCAGGAATGGTTTGAGGTCTATGGTTGGGTGGAACATGGAAGTTACCAAGTAAGTTGGATAGCGATAAAAGACTCATAAGTACATTTATGTTTATTCGAGAAGTATCAATTATGGATCTGAATCATCTCCCTCATTCATTCTTGGATAAAATAATTTATAGATGTATTTATAAATCATGTTTTATCTTACGAGATTTTCCTTTGTTAGATCTAATGATGAATTAAACTCAGAAATCGTAGTTTTATAGATCAAAATGAATTCCTTTCGTTTATTTGAAATTTGTATATATAGATGGGTCGATTTAGTAAATGAAGATCATCTTAAATTCAGTACCATTGAAGATATATTTTCTGTTATCATACATTTTTAAATTTTATGAAGGTCACTGGCAGAATTAGTGAACCATGATCATGGGACAAAAGAAATAAAATGTATTATATCGTTCAAGGAGAAAGCTCCTATTTATTACCCACGCATAGAGAGAGTCCCAAAATAGGATTCCAGGACAAAGCCCTAAACTCCGTGTGGTCTATATATTTATAAATGATATATACTAGAACTCTTATATTAAATACACATAGCTTACATATTAGTAAACATAATTCTTATATTAATTACACAGAGCTCATACATTAGTGATCAAAGATCTTATATTAAAAACACAGATATTATATATTAGTATACATAACTCTAATATGGAATACACAGAACCCACATGTTTAATAAACAAAACTCATATAGTAATAAACATAATCCATATAACCAAAATTCTTTTCATCTTTGTAAATATCAACATCATCCACATACGAGACATATTAACTATTCTACTGATAACCATCTATATTCTCCCCATTATAATAAATGATTATATACATCCTACCATAGCCAACATGAGGCAGAAATAAGAACAAGATCCCCATAAATACAAATCATCATAATCATCACTTCCACACATTAAAATCATTAAATAAACATGATAAACGATCTGTCCACTATGATCGTTGCCACACATACACACTCAACATGAAGTCGTTGTATAGCGTAGACTTGGGATCAAATACCACTAGGGTCGTTACCACACACAGTCTAAGCATGACGTCACTATTTAGAATAGACCGGGGATCAAATCACACTAAGTTCGTTGTCACACACATGTAGTCAACAGGAAGTCACTATTACACACAGACCCAGGATCGAATCCCATCAAAACATTTACCTCAATTTGTCGCGATTCCAGCGTAGATTGGGAAATCACTTCCCATTGAACTCTTAAAATGAATATACACTAGCAAAGCCACGCAGAAGCGGTTGTCCAGGGATCCATTCTCCTATAATTAGCAATTAAAATTCAAATTGAAAATAGGGCTTTGCCCATACACATATAGGAATGGAAACTGAATACAAAGACACAGAACACGTCGGCCATCAACATAGATACCCACCAAACAGAGTAGATATTTTTAAAGATGAATGAATAGTATTAAAAACCAAGTCACATAGTAGAAGGTGCCGAGTAGGAAATTACATGGAAATAAATACAGAGATTCTGAAGCATATGCTTCTCCCTTCATATTAACATAGTAACCATAAACACACCCAACCGGATTACAACGAAAAATACAAACCCTAATATCAATGCTGGGTATAAATAAATCAATACAACAAATTAAACAATATAGTAAGCACAACAAGGTTTGCCCAAACTCCTTGTCTCTCCGACGACGAAGCCATCAAAACCCATTTACATTTGAATCCATAAAATACAGAATGCTAAATATCCCATGGAAGGGAGTGGCCTCCAATGGGCCCGGGGCTTACAAGGACCATGCACGGTCATCCTTCCCACTCTCCACAAGAATCCCAGGTAGCCAGCACTGTAACCCTTCCCTAACATGCAAGGGAAAGCAATGAAACCGATTAGCATACTTTTAAAAGCTCTACATATAAAAATAAAATAAATTAAGACTAGGACCAGTGTTAAGCAATGTTACCTGAATTCCTTTCACATCATGGGTGCCTTATGTAATGGTTGTGCACAGACCGAGAGCTACGTTCTGGTCATGTGCAGACCTCCTCCAAAATGATGGAGTAGGAAGGAGCCTCTGCTCCTCACCTCCAAACGCTCAAACACCAAAAGACATTCAAACTGCGATTTGCTTAGGGTAAATTCGCATACATGATTGAGGGGACTCTTTTTCCAGCATGGATATCTCCCACAAGCCTGTCACATGGGATTAGTAAATTCCCAGATACCTCCACTAGTTTACAAATCTAATATGCCCAGCTCTATAGTATGAGCCATAAAGTTATAAATGCTTGCGCTTGAGTAACTAATACCCATTAGGGTATGATAAGTATAGTCTTACCTTGGACTATGGTCCTTTTACCTCTCCCTTTTTTTATTAACACATTTAAGCTTAGGAATTGTCCCCTTGGACCAACCTTATCATGGAGTTCTTCCAAATTACCTATAGCAAAAGATGTTTAGATGCATTAGCTTACACAAAGCTAAGTAAGCCCAGGTGCTGGTAGGCCTAGGGACCCTCCACAAGAATATGCATTTCTCATCCATATTAGTTGTAATAAAGTACACTAAATAATTATTGAACAAAAACATATATAATGATAGGAATTAGATTATGAACCAGGACCAGCATAAAAATGAGTGTAATTAAACATATCCATGGGGATACTATATCGACAAATAAAGGCACAAGTCAAACAAAAACTACTAATCAGTACTATGTCGAAGGTTGACATAATAATCGTAACCAGAACCGAACAAACAGTTTATCCATGATTTTACTCGGTGCTGAAGTTAATTTTAAAGAGATCACTCATCTTACGTGTATTTAGACCCTACGCAAATTTTAAAGAGATCATTCCTCTTACGTATATTTCTCAAAGTGACAGATAAGGCTAGAGTCATTATGAACATATGAAATAGGTTGTTCCATGTAAATATTTTCTTCCAAATCTCCATGAAAGAAGGAGAACTTGAGATCCATTTGATGGAAATCCCATTTATGTGAAGCAACAAGGGAAAGAACAAGGAAGATGGAGTTTATTTTGGCTATAGAGGCAAAGGTTTCATTCTAGTCAATTTATTCAACTTTGAAAAATCCTTTGGAAACTAACATTTCCTTGAGTTGTTCAACACTTCGATTGGATGCATACTTAGTTTGATATACCCATTTACTTATGTTTAGTTTATTCCTTTAAGAAGAGGTACAGTATGCCAAGTACCGTTCACTATGAAGGAACAATATTATTCATCCATAGTTGCATTCTAATATGCATGGCTTGGAAATTCTACAAATGTCTCTAGATCATGATTCTCTGATACTTGAGCCAAAAGAGAAGAGATCCATTACAACTATGAACATGTTGAATTTTGATAACTGGGATCACTAACAAGAGCACCAGCTACTTTGTATGTTGTATGGACCACGGGGTATTCACTTAGTGAAGCTACACCATAGCACATTTGTTAATGGGATATTAAGAATAACCTAATTTCACTAGATATTGATAAATACCTACCAAAATCCTTTTCTTGAGCCCCCTTTCCAATACATATTTCTAATTAAAAAAAATATTTTTACATGATATTCCCTATTTTTGCTAGAAACCCCTTTTTATACCCCCCAATACCTATAAACCCCCAATACCCTACTTCCAAACCCCTCCAATACTTACAATATATTGACCTTATTTTTCACAATTAAAAAACCTCCTTTATAAATGAACGTGATAAGATATTGGTCAACATGGTGAATCACCTGTGTACAAACCCATAGAGGAATTTGTTGTGCTAGTGCAACTATAGAAAAATGAGCAAGCGGAGGTGGATTTTCATCCTTACTGCCATTATTAGAAGAAGAAGTTGGAGTAGGAACATTATCAAGAAATTTGAGAGTAGAAGATGGTATAAGCGTCGAAGATGGATCATAGGCCATATATGGCACATACACCAAATTAGTATTGCAGGTCGAGATATTTTCATCAAATTTCGCATCTCTTCTAATAATTATATCATTGAAATGCGGTTGGAGAAGTCTATAACATTCTGCAACTTTAGAATATCAAAAAAGTATGCAATTTTCACTCTTAGGCTACAATGCTTTTCGTTTTTCATCAGGAATATGAGCCCATGCTTCACTACTAAAAACAAAGAAGTGGCTGACATTTGGCCCAATGTTACCCCATGCTTCTTTTGGTTTTATATTGTTTAAATAATTTATGGGAATGCGAATAACTATGTAATTGATACAATTAATAGTGTCAGCCCAAAATTCAAGACTTAATCCCTTAGATTGAAGCATATAATTAGCCATTCCTTTTAATGTGTGATTCTTTCCCTCAACAACACCAGTTTTTTTATGGTGTATATGGAATAGTATATTGCATTTTAATTCCTTGTGCAATGCAATGAGTAGTAAATTTGTTGTTTACATATTTGCCTCCATTATTTGGTCTTAACTTGTGTATTTGACGACCAGATTGTTTCTCTACAAAGGCCTTGTAGGACAAAAAATTGTTAAAAAATTCACTCTTAAGATTTAAGAAGTATACCCAAGTGTGTCTAGAGAAGTCATCAGTGAATGTTAAGAAATACTTGAAGAAGTAGAAAAAATTAGAAGGAAGTGGACCAAAAAAATCATTGTGAGGAAGCTGCGAGGGGGGCGAGGCATGCCAAGAGGCATGTTTTTCAAAACTATCCTAATGATGTTTGCTGAGAACAAACCCGGGACAAACACATCTCCACAAGAGATGAGAGGAAGATGGATCACCATTTTTTGATTACATAGATTCTTCAATGAGAGATAGTTTAAATGACCAAATCACTCATGCAAAAGTTTTCTCAAGTAATCACTATGAGCAACAAAAACTGAGCGAAAATTTGTGATGACCCAAACTTGTTGAATCTATACAATTTGGTAATATCATCAACAATTATTGTTGCTAGAACATGCTTAGGATCTTTGAAATCCTTGATTACAACATGGTGAGGTGTAAATTATTTAGTATTTCCTTCACCGGAATGAGTGATTTAATAGATTGACAACAAATTGTAGGAAATTATTGGAACCATAATACATAATTGAAGTGACCATCATCTAACTGAACTGCTCCAGATCCTACAACATTAAGAGATCTATCATCACCACAAATATTTGTTTGGTGTTACATTCATTTAGAGCAAACAAAAATGTCCTTTACCTTATCCACATGATAATATGCTCCAGAATCAATGATTTTCTCATTTGAGAAGAGGAAGAAGATGTGTTGAAGGAGAAACTAGAAGCACAAATTTCATGTCCATGAGTTTTAGAGTCAAAAGATAAATCAAGGTTGATGTTGTGCTTCTTCATTGTTACCTTCCAAGGTTTCCATCTTCTTGAAACACTTAGATTCCACATGACCATCTTTCTTGCAAAAGTTGCTATAATGTTCAATCTTCTTGTACCTTTTGATTTGGTTCCTTTTTCATCATTGGAAGGATGAGTTGGTTGAGACGGTAAGAAAAATATCACATGGAGTGGACACATTGTAATATATAAGTAATATTGCTTCAAAAATAAATACTAATGGTCTAGATTCAAAGATATTTAAAAAATAGACAATTTAAAAGAAATAGCACTAAAAATAGACTCTCGATGTCAAAGTTATTCCCTTTTTAAGGAAGACATAAAAAAGAGCCAAAGAGCCATGTGACAACAAAGGTTGATCCATGTGGTGATGGGAGAAAAAAATACAGTAAAGAAAACCCCCCTAGCTTACTAACTTTTCCTATAAACTCACTTTTACAAATAAGTTGATTTAAAATAAGTGACCCACTTTTATAAAACAAGTGGGAAGCATTTTTACAATACAGTTACTTTATAACTTAAAGTTGGATGAACTTTTAAAAAAGTAACAAAAAGAAGGATTTGAATGCAAGGCCTCCTACTTTTTAAAGTAATTTTCAACCAAGTGAGCTCATCAAAATATTTCATAATATTTTGGAGTCGAATGGGGTTGTTGTTGTTGTTGGAAGAGTGTGCCTACTAAAAAAAACTTTTATTTTTTTCCTCCAAGGCACAATTTAAATATGCGAAGTGTAAATAGTATACCTCTGGATCTCGTAAAATGGTTGTATCTTGGGAAAATAAAAACCTTTTTCAATGAAATGAAAAGCATTTCCAACTAAAAGTAGCACTCCGGGAACAATGGAACATCTCTCTCATCCTAGAAATACACATAAATATAAACAACTAGAAATCCTTTGATGCATACAAAAACATCGGTTCAAGATCTTGAACACCAACAAAAGTGAAACTTTATAAGAGATTTGATACCATGTTTGAGTAGCACATGATATTTTCAGAAGATCAAACAACTTCAACACTCTCTGACACAAATAGATCATAGATCAACACATCGATGTTTTTACATGGTTAAAACCGTCAAAGAGAAAAATAGTCCATTGCCCCAACTAAAGAGCTACTCAAGGCAATATATTATGCAAAAGAAAATAAATGTTACAATGTGCTTCTCACATTCGATCATCAAGCAAATGAACCTCCATGCTCTTTAAATAGATACTATGAACCAATTAGGAGTTAATTCGCAAATCAATGGTCATTATGATTGAGGTAAGGATGAACCGTCAGACCACTCTATGTCTAAAACATATCGTGACCATCAAATTACATATGTACAAATGCATACTAAATAAACACACTTTACCTAAAGATACATTATACCAAGTTAACCTTAACCACACCTTAACTAACTCCTATTTGTATTAATCTCCTAACATATACAACAACATGGTAAATTTTGACATATTAAATGACCATGAGCTCTACTCTATCATAGAGCCTTTAACCCTAACTCTAAAATTTGATAGGCACATAAGTTTGATAATAGAGAAGTATAATAACCAAAATCACTTGATCTTCAATAAAATCAAAAGTAATATATTTTTAATCCATTTAACTAATGAATTAAATATTCTACTAACTAAGGACAATATTGAAGACCTCTATCATAATTTTACCACAAACCCCTCTCCAATTACATTTGCAAGTTCTCCATCAAGGTGGCATGTAAAAACAAGAATAGAACAACCAACCCTTGGTATCATAAAGACTTCAATCATGCTATAAAATCCATTAGGGATGATTCTATTGAGACTGTCCTTAAAAACTGACAAGATTCGTAGGTACAAATTCATAGTTAAAAGGGTGTTATATAAATAGAAAGCATGAGATTTTTTTGCACCTCTATAAGGTATATCCTAAGAAATGCTGGAGGCAAATTCTTAGTTACAAAACTAAAGAAAATAATTTGATTTGCTTGAGGGACTAGAATTCCAATATTAAAAATCTTTACAAATTCCCTAATGTCATGGACAACATTCAAACCCTTTCACTTTTTCGCTTTAGAAGACATAGAGTTTGGGGTTAAGCGACTTGCAAAAAGGGAATGTAAGGAAATCGAAGAATACCAAGTAATCTGAACAAACAGTGGGGCCATCCTGTTGGAGTATCGGTACAACTGCATGGTATAACCGCCGCACCTCTGGGAATATAAAAATGTGGACTAACCGCCACTCCTGGTAATAGGAACTTGTGCTTGGTTTCAAATGTTCATCAATATCTGCAGGTTTTGGTGTAATGGAAAAACCTTACATGGTATCAGAGCGACAAGTCTCAAGTTCGAAACTCACTTGGGTAACGTTGGGGGGAGATTGTTGGCATTTGCGTCCAGCGATCCCCGTGATTTTCGAGACATGGGTTAAACCCCTCTCGTGGATCCTAAATTTGGCGATTGTAGAAAATATTAACACCTGCAGGTTTTGGTCTAACAACAATTGTTCTCCAACAAATGGTATCAGAGTTGAGGCCTCAGGTTCAATTCCCTCGAGCTACACTGGAGGAGGGATGTTGGAGTATCGGTACAACCGCATGGTATAACCGCCGCACCTCTGGGAATATAAAAATGTGGACTAACCGCCACTCTTGGTAATAAGACCTTGTGCTTGGTTTCAAATGTTCATAAATATCTGCAGGTTTTGGTGTAGCGGAAAAACCTTACACATCCTCATCCTTCACATCCACATGCTTTTCAATTTAGCAATCAAGCGGTGTTTCCCTAAACCCTTCACACAAAGCTTCATTTTTCTAATTTTTAAAAGTGGAGATAAAAAAAAATCCATTTAATTATATGACCATTATGATTAACCCTATTTATCCAAATTATATAGAATTATTCTAGAAAACAAGATCAACATATGGCTTGAAAGTCACAGAAAAAAGGAAGAATATAAAGGCCACATGATATTTTGGTGCTATCATTCAACTATGGACCACCTTGTTACCATTAGAATCATTGTTGAAGAGTATAACAATAATAAAACTAATATTCTGTGTTGCTTTATTGACTTTAGAAAATATTTTGATACAATGCCCAAAACTAACCTTTGGAAAAAATTGCAAGAGCTCATGAAGAGTTAACATCCCCTTTTGAGTTGAGAGTTGCAATAATAAAGTTGTATGAGAAGGTTATTTCCAGGTTTAGTAATTCCAAGAAATTGATTGTAATATAGAATTCAAGCAAGGTTTTCCCCTATCCCCTACCCTTTTTGGTATTTGCATCGATAAGCTAGATGCTTTTTTGGAAGGGACAAGTTGTGCTAGCACTATTTTGGTTGGTATAATCATCATGCTTACTACTTATGTTGATGATATTGTTCTTATGGTGAGGAGTCCCTATGATCTCGAGAAGCAATTAAAAATTCCCATGGATTTTTTTCTTTAGTATGGGTATGATTGTTAACACTCACAAAAAAAAGGTTATGATAATCAAATCCCAAAATATCACTTATGATAATTTCATGTATGAAAACAACAACTTGGAGGAAGCGACTTCATATAAATATCTCAGAATTTGCTGTGAATATTTAATTAATATTATTATTTATATATTAAATAGATTATTAGGTTAATAAATGAAAGGGTGTAACCCTTCGCCATTCTTGCTCAAGCCCTATAAAGGCGAGCTTATTGTAACTTTATCACCATCAATCAATATATTATTATCATTTATCTCAAATATGGAAGACGGTCTCGCTTCTTAACCCTTAACCGGACACGGTTAACTGAGTGAACGGATACGTTCACTGCATTTGGTATCAGAGCGGGCCAATCTTTTCGATACTTATCAGCAACACCGGTTTGACTCTCCTTGGTATTGTGAACAATGTCATATTTACTCATTCCACCATTCCACTCACTCCCGCAATTCTTCTTATCTCCACGTTCTTCACCTCACTCACACCTCCACACCACCAGTCTGCCACACTACCACCACACTTCCTCTACCTTGTGCTCATTCCTCCACTGCGCACTACATCCACGCACACAATTCCACCACTTCCCTCCCTTCGCCTCTACCACCACCATTGTCAACCCTAATTTTTAATAAAAATTAAATATTGTTATATTAATATTTAATTTTATTAAAAATTACATTCTCAAATTTTTAAAAAAAATATAATATTTAAATATAATAATAATTATTATATTTATTTATTTTACTCATATAATAATTATTTGTCCTTACAATTATTATTAATTAATTAAGTCTCAAACTTTTAACCATGAAGTGGTTCAATAATGAAGATGAAATCTATGAGGAGAAGAGACTTAAAGCCATCATCTCTCGTGGAATTGGAACAAGTAAATATGACATTGTTCACAATACCAAGGAGAGTCAAACCGGTGTTGCTGATAAGTATCGAAAAGATTGGCCCGCTCTAATACCAAATGCAGTGAACGTATCCGTTCACTCAGTTAACCGTGTTCGGTTAAGGGTTAAGAAGCGAGACCGTCTTCCATATTTGAGATAAATGATAATAATATATTGATTGATGGTGATAAAGTTACAATAAGCTCGCCTTTATAGGGCTTGAGCAAGAATAGCGAAGGGTTACACCCTTTCGTTTATTAAACTAATAATCTATTTAATATATAAATAATAATATTAATTAATTATTCACAGCATTGCCACTCCCTTTTAAGGAGCTTAATTAATGTTGTGAATATTTAATTAATATTATTATTTATATATTAAATATATTATTAGGTTAATAAACGAAAGGGTGTAACCCTTCGCTATTCTTGCTCAAGCCCTATAAAGGCGAGCTTATTGTAACTTTATCACCATCAATCAATATATTATTATCATTTATCTCAAATATGGAAGACGGTCTCGCTTCTTAACCCTTAACCGGACACTGTTAACTGAGTGAACGGATATGTTCACTGCATTTGGTATCAGAGCTCGGTTTCGGCTCCTTCAACCTGAGCTCGGATTCGGCTCCTCCTACCATTGAGCTCGGTTTAGGCTCACCTATCCTCACAGATCGGCTCCTAGGCTCCTGCACACTCACTATCAACTCGGCTTCACCATTCTGCACTATCGGCTCGGCTTCACCATTCTGCAGACTCTCCTTCACCTCTCTCATCCCTCAGCCGCTTCTCCACGCACTTCTCCACCAGCTCCCGACGCATCCTCTCTCCACTCCCTTCCACACCAGCGAGCTCACCACTACCTCCCTCCACGCATTCTTTCCCTCGTCCACGCTCCCTCTCCAGCCGTCAACTCTTCACTTACACATCCCTCACGCCGCGCTCTCCCATCTCTTCTCCATAATTTTGTCTCCCTGCTCGCCCTCCCTGCTCACTCCACTACATTACTCCCCCACCGCTGCACTTCCCTCCCAGCTACATATCACTCCACTGCTCTGTCTATCCCACGCTGCAGCTCTACTCCATACACTTCCACCTCCACACTACCCGTGCCCTCTACATACTCCACCTCCCCCCCAACCGTTACCCATCTTCATCACCCTACGCCCCCAACCTCTCCCTCCAATAGCTCGTTTCGCCAACGTTCCATCCTCCACCGCATTCCATCCACACTGCCATTCACCGCGCCCTCAATTGCGCCCTCCGCTAGCATGCTGCATTCGCACCTTCCCCCCTGCACACAATCGCTCCACGCCACCTCCTTCCCCCGTCATCTCCTACCCTAATCCTCACACCACTAATCACTAGCTTCCGCCACTGCCTGCAATCTTCCTATCATTTGCGAGCTCCAACCAGTGCCTCATCCCTAGTCTCCACTCCGTCCAGCCTTCATCTACAAGACGCCACTCCACCTCTCGACCTCCCCTCCACGACCTGCAAAAAAAAAAATACAAATATATTACAATATAATATAATATAATATATTAATTCAAATATATTATAATATAATATACTTATAATATTTCAATTTGTTTTATTAAAACAAAATAATAAAACAAAGATTTTATTATATGATAATTAATATAATAATTAATTATTATTTTTAAAATCTCACCATCCTTAGTAAAAAGTCTTTTCCACTTCTCACAAACCGAAATAGCGTGGAAGTACACACCTCCACATACAAGGTCCAAGACCATGGCGGAAATAAAAGACAAAATTGAGAAATTGGAAAAGGACATCAAGGCCCTCGTTGTCAACCAAGAAAAATTCAGAGAAGAAACGAAAAATAACAAGGCACTTGAGAAAGGAATTAAAGAAGATGTTGTTCTAGTACTAGGAAGAAAACTTGATGACAAAGTACACATCATGCACGAGAAACAAAAAGAGTTAGATAACAAGATGTGTGTGATGACACAGAACATAAGCACCATGGCACAGAACTTAAGCATCATGATGCAGAACCAGAATACCATAATGGAAATGTTACAAAAACTAAGGTCTAATACAAACCATATCAGTAACTCAGATATGTTGGACCACTATGTCAACAAAAATGAGAGTAACAAAATTGATCAAGACAATAAACAAGACAAGGAGACTAAATATCATAAGGATGACCAAAATACCAATAATATTTTTGATAAAGATGAGCTCAACCAAAATCATAATGAGAGTCAAGCTGGTATCATTGACAATAAGGATGATCCATACAATGACAAAAGATGGATCCTACAATATGCAAAGGAATCCAAGTCAAAGGAATCAGATATCGTAGATTCATCTTCTACCTTAACTTTTCTACCACCCTAGAGAAACCTAAATGTAACATTATCAGGTGACTTTGAGTGTGAGAAGCCTCACGAAACGCCACTTCTCGAGATAACTCATGAGGATTGTCAAGCACTCTAATTGCAGATAATTAAATATCAACACACAGAGCGTACGAAATTTATTGTCAACCCGAGAAAGTCTTTTTATTTCAAAGGACAAGTGCACAATATATGCTTAACACAAACCATTAGAAGTGAATACTTTTATCTTCTATCATCTATGTTCATCCCAAGAATCTACGCAATCCCAATTGCCTTCTAACTGCTGTACTACAATCCTTTTTCTATTATGCATCAAGCAAAACGAATATCAGATCTAATCAACGATTGCAGGAAGGAAATCTCAATTGCATTCTAAAATAATCAACTGTCTAATGAAATCAAGCTGGGAATCATGAAGCATGACCTGAACATTACTCTAGAATTTAATAAAGGAGATTGAAGCAACTGTTCTAAGATACTGAATTGCAAAATATAAATCAATCAACACATAACAGGAAAGCTAATTCGTAGGAGCTTCTGGGATTACGTTTCAGCTGTAGGATGAGCACAACAGTGTGAACAGAAATTGAATTACATAAAACAAACCTGACTCAGTCGACTGTTATTGATACCATTCACCAATCTCACAATTAAATCATTTACTGAGAAATCCACACAATGAATATTGCTGCTGCGTACAAACGAAAGATCAAATCATCACACAACAGAAAGATGAAATCCTAAATTAACACAGCAATCTCTGTGGAAGACGGGCCCAGTCTTCACACAGAGACGCTGGTTGAACAACGCTCTCTTTAACTCAGAAACAACTCTTTATATTAACAGAAGGATGAGTACATAGTTTCGGCTTGACTGCTAATACAAGATGAATTAATTAATTGCTGTCCAACCCCTCGATCGAGGTAATACCACATATTTATACATACAGTTGCAACATCTAAACCTATAATTGGGCAGCCATGAAGATCTATGATCTTCGGGCGCCCTAAATAATCTAGCTGTTACAATGCGTGGCAGAACTTGAAATATCCAAATATAAGAGGAGTTATCAACTGTCCCAAGAGTGGCGGTCCTTCCAGCTCACAGCTGGATTTGAGCAGCGACATACTTAAGATAGAACTTTATGTTACAGCTTCCCTGCCACGACTGTGCCTTGATTGACGAATGGAGCCCCAAGGAACCTTCCTTAAGCAATGGACGTCCCTTCCTCCGTGACTTGTTCAGCTCCGATCTTCCTGCAGTCCATTTATCTTACTACCTTCATAATTTGCATCATGTTAGCACGAATTAAGAGATGCACAGCTTAAATCATCACAATCATAAGTATTAATACAATAAAACGATAATCGGCCATACCTTGGTAAATTGGGGAATATATAAGGACAATAAGTTGAATTGCCAAGGTAATTGGTGTGAGACAAGGTAAGGGACAGTGATAAATGATGGTCAAAAAGGGCCAATTCTGGGCTCAACATCTCCCCCCAACTATCCTGTTGCATGTCCTCATGCAACAACCTGCATCTGAATATTGTGCTGAACCTTGTCCAGGCAAGAGGAAAGAATGTAGATAAATCAGGCATCCCCTCTATCCCTTTGAAAAATTTCTGTTAGCAACCCAGCAGTTCCCAACTTTACTGTTCCCCTTCCCCCGCTACTTGCTAATATCTGCAGTTCTCTTATGCTTTGCCTGGGGAAGTTGAAAAGACACACTCAATCTGAATCCAATTCAATAATACCTGTAGGAGGTGGAAGCACTGGTTCTTGTGGGACAGTGTCTTCCAGCGCATCTAATCTTATCAAGGGAGTTGCTGGTTCTTGTGTAACAGCAACATCCCTTAAACCTTCTTCAGCAGCTGCCTTTATTGCTTTTGGAGACACTGGTTCTTGTGTAACAGTGTCTTCTTTGTCAATTGGCTGCTGGGATTGGATATCCTTTTCGATTTGCAGCTCCTCCTCCAAGATTTCAGTGTCACCTGAGTAGGGTGTCTGTACCTGTTCATCATCACTCCATTGTATATCAGGAATGATCTCTACTCCCAGGTTATCCTCCAACTGCAGTTCAGGGATTCTTGCTGCAGCATCCGAGGATGTTGGTTCTTGTGTGACAACATCCTGGCTTACATCTTCATCTTTATTTTGCTGCAGCTTCTCTTCCATGAGTTCTGTATCATGAGAGCTTTCTGGGGTCACCACCCAGAGTTCATCGTTGAATGCCAGAATATCCTCTGTCCCGGCTTCTTCTTCTGTCCGCTCAGTCGGTTGGACGGTCAAGTTCAGGATTGCTGGTTCTTGTGTTGCAGCATCCTGTTTCAACTTGTCACTGTCCTGCATTTCCATTTCCCTTTCTAAAATTATTGTGTCCTGGGAACGTTCTGGGGTTATAGCACAAAATTCTTCACTATCCTCCAGGGTATCCTTTGGCTCCATGATTTCTGTGTCATGAGAACACTCTGGGGTCTCACCATACTCTTTTATAAGCTCCAGAGAATTCTTCATCTCCCGTTCTTCTCCCATTTGTTCTATGATTTCTATGTCGTGGGAGCATTTTGGAATTGCCATACATTCCTTATAAATTTCCAGGGCATCCTCCACTCCCTGTTCTTCTCCCATCCGTTCTATGACTTCTGCATCATGGGAAGTAGCAGCTGCAGCAAGGATGTTTAAAGGTGCTGGTTCTTGTGTTGCAGCATCCTCTTTCTCCACTGCTTTCCCTTCTGTGGCTGCAGGCTGTTGTGCTGAATAGGTGCTAAGTAAAATTTTATGGCCTGCTTCCTCAAAGATCTCCCCACAGGTGGGGCAGAGTATTCGCTCATCCTTTTCTCCAGCTTCAGCAGAAGCTGTTTCCTCCACTTGGTCTGCAGCCTCTATTAATGTATACATTTTTCTTCCACCCTGCTTTTGGCAGATTTCCTTCCATGTTTCCAGCTCCTTTCTAAGTGCTTGGAGGTCCTCTTTCAGCATTGCATTCTCATACAAGAGTCCCTCAACTCCCGGCTCTTCCTCCACTGGCCTTTGTGGAGCATCCATCGGTTTTGGTGTAAGGATTGGGGGTTCAACCTGTGTCTCTAAGGTTGCCCATTTTGTTCTAGCTGCCTCTGCTGCTGTAATTGACTGAGTTCGCTTCCTTCTAATTGGTGCCACTAAATCGAACTCATTGGTGGTCCTCTTCCTTTTCTGCGGCGTTTTCTTTTGTGACTTCCCTTTCTGTAGTGTTTCTTCTCGTGGAGCTGGAACATAGGGAGGCAAAACTGAAGTCAAAGGAACATTTCCCTGCCCCCCATGCTGTTCTTCTTCAATCACAGCTGCTCCTCCTGCCCATTCCGGTGAAGATTCGATTGTGACCAGCTCAATATCTTCTTCCATTGCTCTGGCTCCGCCATCTTCAGGTTCCATTGTCGCAGCATTTGATGCTGCTCCAATTTCACCTTCTGCTGGCGGAGCTGCCCTGTTGTCTAGGTTTTCCACGAGGGTTTCATCTACATTGTCGCCTGACAGCTCTGTTTGTGCTTCCCCTCGCTCTCCTTCAAATGCAGTGTCATCCCCCACTGGTTCTGCTTGTGCTGGGGATTCATATACTTCAAATGGCTCTGCCTGTGCCTCGGGCTGTTCTTCCTCTATGGTTTTGTCAACCCCTGATGTCCCTGCCTGTGCCCTCTGTTGCTCTTCTTCCGTTTCATCCCTCCCGGATGGTCCTGCCTGTGCCCTCTGTGGTTCTTCTTCCGTTTCATCCCTCCCCCCAACTTCACTGGAGGAACTCCGGTCCTCCTGTTGTGGCGGAACCGGTAATTGCTGTAATGGAATAACCCTCAATGGAACAGGTTGCTGTGGCCGGGTGATGAATTGCTCCCATGTTATATTATGTTGGGCCAGGGTTCTCATAATAATTAACTTAATGAGGCCATGGTGTGTGAGGGAGGATAATGGATGTTTTGCAGATTGAACGAATGTTGCCATATGGCGCAAATCATGCAATAGATAAAATGGAATATTTAACAAAATGCCATGACGGAGATGAGAAAGTAAAGGAAGTTCAGAGTTGTACACAGTTTGGTATCTGCCTTCGCAAGTTATGTATTTCTTGAGGAAGATAGCGACCTGGTCCCATGGCTGCGGCAGTGACTTCAATGCAATCCCTCTCCTGGATGCTTCAACTTGCTCCCCTGGAAGTAAAAATTGTTCCCGTGCAACTGTTGCAGGAACTCGACGGTTAAACCAAGGTTTTCCCACCAATGGGATAGCTGTAACCTCGGATATAATGACCTCCGAAACATCTATACACAGCCCCCACACCGTGGAGTGTGTTTTAGTGAGATTCAATGCAAATTGCAGGGCTGCGTCCCGGTCGAATCCATCCAATCGTTCAAAGAACTCGACCCAGCCAGCGGCTTGAAAAATGGCCAGAACCTGCAAATTCCGTCTAAGTTCCCGGGTATTGAAAGGTTCATGGCGAACTGGAATGCCCATGGTCCTGGCTGCAAGATAGAACTGCTGTTTCGACAGAGTACAGGATCCAGAATAGAAGTTGCAGCGCAGAGAATGCACGAATCGTTGAGCGGAGACGTTGAACGAATGAACTAATTCGGAAAGTTAAGCGCAGAGAGGAGTTTAAAATTTTCATGCCGAATTGGGGAAGGTGGCAGTTATTAGTATTACGTCGTACGAGGGAAAGGTTCAATCAGATATAAATGGTGGTACGAGTGAAGGTACAGCCAATCTCGTTTACATGATATCAATACTTAGTCACGTGATAAATGAAAGCCATACCTCATAAAACTGTGCGTCGGAGGGCTGTGGAAACTGGTGGAGCATGGAGTTGGTGACGTCATGGAGCCGAACGCGTGCACAATCAGACGTGGAATCATGATGACTCGGATAAGGCACTGATTTCCTTCGCCGGTAAAACACAAGGCGTCGCATCCTCCGGGTTGAAATGATGAGTTCGCCGGCAGGACTGGGCTGAATCAGCGTCATAATTAGCAAGTTAAACAATCCTTCTGTTAACACGGGAGTTACCACTGCAAATTGCCGAAGAAATGATCACACGGCCGATGAAAAAGCTTGTTGCAGCTGACAAGAAAGAAGTTACAGCCATCGGGAAAGAATTCGTGGCAGCCGGAAAAAGATTCACAATATCCGGGAAAAATTACGGCTGTCGGAAGAGACTTACGGCTGGCGGGAAAGGATTTTTCGAATATGGGAAATATGTCGCAGCCGCTGGAAAGAAATGACAGCTGAGGTGTGGAAGTGACTTGGTTAATGAGGTGGCGGCCGGGAAGTGATGTGGCGACTGCGAGAAAAAGATGTTGCAGCCGCCGAAATTACAGCCGCCGGGATTGCAGCTGCCGGAGTTGCAGCTATCGGAAAAGATTTGACGGTGGACGGGAAAAATTTACGGCTACCGGGAAATGGAGAATACGGTTGTGGCTGGTAAATGGAATGGCAGCTGCGGAAAATGAGATGGCAGCCGTGGAAGATGAGGTGGCCATAGCTGGTGAATGAAATGGCAGCTGCGGAAAAATGGAGTTGCAGCCGCCGATGTTGCAGCCGCCGATGTTGCAGCTGCCGATGTTGCAGCCGCTAAAGTTGCAGCTGTCGAAAAAGATTGACGGCTGTCGGAAAGGGCATTTACGGCTCCCGGGAAATGGAGAATACGGTTGCCGGAAGAGAATATACGGCTGCCGGGAAAATATGTTGCAGCTACCGGAAAATATGTTGCAGCTGCCGGAAAATATGTTGCAGCTGCCGGAAAATATGTTGCAGCTGCCGAATTTTTTTTTTTTTTTTTTTTTTTTTTAACACAAGGACGGCACAGAGAGATTTTCATTATGGGCCCCAAACTGATCATTCTCCTGGCGCTTCCCTGAAAAAAATTTTCTTAAAAGACAACAGCAAGCAAAGAGATCAAATGCAAAAAAAAAGAAAGAAAACGACAATTATACGCTACAACAAGAAATTATTTATGTACAACAAATATGATTTTCATTTTAAGATTTGGTAAAGGTAGAAAAATGTTCCTGCTCTGGTGCCAATTGGTAGTTTGGATCAGCAGCAATCTGTGAAATGAATGCATCTTTCGAAACGGGCTTCCGATACAGTCGCAGCCTGTGGCCATTAACAAGTAATGGCATACGGTTTTCATCAATGGTGACCAGGCGAACAGTGCCGTTGTCAAATACCCTGTCAACCAAATATGGACCCAGCCATCTTGTGCGTAATTTCCCTTTGAAATCTTTCTTGAATCTAGAGTCGTACAGTAGTGCCCAGTCTCCTTCATGGAAGATTTTCTTCTTGATGAATCGGTCATGCCAGTTAGATCTCTGTTGCTGAAGTAGCACAGTCTGGTCTACCGCAGCTAATCGTTTCTCATCCAGTTCATTCAATTGATTCAATCTTCTTTTCTGGGCTTCTGCTACATCCAGGTTCATTTCAATGGCTGTTTTCAGGGTCTTGATCTCAAATTCAATTGGAAAGATGGCACTCTTACCATACACCAGATCATAGGGAGAAAAGCCCGTGGTATTGCGCCAAGTCGTGCGATATGCCCACAGTGCTTCCAGAAGTCTGTCAGCCCAATCCCTTCGATGGCTTTTAACTGTTTTAGTAAGGATTGCTTCGATAACCTTATTAGTGCTTTCCACCTGACCATTGGCCTGGGGATGATAAGGTGAAGTTATCTTGTGCTGCACATGATACTTCCGGAGCAAGGATTCAAATTGATGTGAAATAAATTGTGGTCCGCCATCGGTAACTACTTCCTTTGGTACTCCAAAACGGGTAAAAACTTCACTGTACAGGAAATCAATCACCGCCTGGTCGTTTGCCTTAGCCAAAGCTACAGCTTCTACCCACTTAGTCATGTAGTCTGTACACACCAAGATGTAAACCTTCTGTTTGGAAGGAGGGTTGATAGGACCAACAAATTCCAATGCCCATCTATCAAACGGTTCTAGTACCACTTGGGGCTGTAAAGGCATCTGGTCTGTCTTATTAGGTTGGCCCATCCTTTGGCAGCTGTCGCAGGACTGAACATATTTTTTAGCATCTCTGAACAGTGTCGGCCAATAATAGCCCATCCGCAACGCCTTATGTCCTGTTCTTTTATCTGCAAAGTGTCCTCCGCAAGGTTCATCGTGACAGGCCTTCAGTATATGAAAGATCTCATCTTCCCTTACACATCTTCTAATTTCAAGATCAGGTCCTGTGTAAAAGAGATGGCCTTTAAGCCAACAATACCTGGCACTTTGCTGAATAATTTTTCTTTTCTCTCGTTTAGACATATGTGGCGGAAGTTTCCCTGTAGCCAAATAATTAGCAACATCTGCATACCAGGGTGAATGAGCTGAGAGTGCGAATAAATGTTCATCCGGGAAAGCATCCTCAACAGGTGAACTGTCATCACTGTTAGTAAATCGTGATAAAAAATCAGCAACAACATTTTCTTTTCCAGGTTTATCTATAATAGTAATATCAAATTCCTGTAATAATAAAAGCCACCTGGTTACTCTGGCATTAGTGACAGGTTTATTCATTAAATACTTAATGGCAGAGTGATCAGTATGCACAAATGTAGGATACCCAGTAATGTAATGCCGAAACTTATTAATAGAATAAACAATAGCAAGAAATTCTTTTTCAGTAACAGTATAATTTAGTTCAGCAGGGGCTAAGTTTTTACTCACATAATAAATAGCATAAGGTACTTGACCATCCTGCTGTCCTAGTACTGCTCCAATGGCGGTATCAGAAGCATCTGAAGAAATGTGGAAAGGTATGGTCCAATTAGGTCCCCTTAAAATAGGGGCTGTGGACAGTTTCTCTTTAAGCTTATCAAATGCTGTCTGGCATGCTGTACTCCATGCAAACTGTACATCCTTCATTAACAATGAGAACAAAGGAGAAGCAAGTTTGGAGAAGTTTTCTATGAATCTCCTGTAATACCCAGCATGTCCCAGAAAACTTCGCACCTCTTTCTGAGTTGAAGGGGTTGGTATATTCTTTATCACCTTAATTTTTTAAGGATCCACTTGAATACCGTTAGTAGAGATGAAATGTCCTAATACCACCCCCTCACTCATCATCATGTGGCATTTTTAAGTGCTCAGTGAGAGGCGAGCCTGTTCACAGCGAATTAAAACCTTCTTCAAATTTTCTAACGCTTCATCAAAATCCCTGCCATAAGGAGTGAAATCATCCATAAAAACTTCCATGCTATCATTTACCAATTCAGAAAATATGCCAATCACAGCTCTTTGGAACGTTGCAGGTGCATTGCACAACCCAAAGGGAAGCACCCTGTAAGCGAACGTTCCCCAAGGGCAGGTGAAGGTGGTCTTATCCTGATCCTCTGGAGCAATCTGGATTTGATTGTACCCACTGAATCCGTCCAGGAAGGAGAAGAACTTCTTCCCAGATAAGTTATCAAGTACCTGGTCAATAAAGGGCAGAGGAAAGTGATCCTTTTGTGTAGCCTTGTTCAGCTCCCTATAATCGACACAGACTCTCCATTTACCGTTTTTCTTGGGTACAATTACAAGTGGGGAAACCCACTCACTGTCTGAAATAGGATAGATGAATCCTGCTTCCAAGAGTTTCTGGATTTCTTCCTTCACTATATCCCTCAAATTGGGGTTCATGCGTCGTTGGGGTTGACATACTGGCCGGGAGTCGTTTTTAATATAGATATGATGAGTGCACAGACTAGAAGGAATACCCTTCATGTCTGTATACTCCCAGGCGAATGCCCCCTTACGTTCCTTCAAGAGATTGGTTAAGCGCTTTTGTTCTTCTGAGGAGAGAGCAGGATTGATGTTCAAAGTTCTTCCAGGCTCTACCTCAATAGGAATACTTCTCGAGCTTTTCAATACTGGGATTATATTTGCGTCATTGGCTAGTGCTTCCTCCGTAAGCTGTTCTTGTTCTTCTTTGCCGAGGGTACTGTTCAGAAGTTGATAAACTTCCTTGTCTACAGAAGCAGGTTCGCTAATGAAATTATTAATGGCATCGTCTTCTGTTTCGTTTTTGAAAGTTAGTGCCTTCCCTATTGTTAGTAATGGCTGAACATCTTCTTCTTCTTCTTGTTCTATCCAAAGGGAGGTTTCAGTTTCTAGACTCGGCCTTGCTGGAGGGTACAGGGTAAGATTTTTGGTTTCCATGCCATCAGATATAGTCATAGATCCTGATCGACAGCTGATGCAAGCATCAGCTGTAGCCAACCAAGGTCTCCCTAAAATCAATGGATGTCCCCCCAGCTGTGATTTTGGCTGTAATACCAGAAAATCGGCAGGGTATTCCCACGAGTCTACTGAAATAACGAGGTCGTCCAAAATCCCTTCAGGTCTGATAGTGGATCTGTCTGCCAGTTCTAAGATAGTAGGGGTCGGTCTAATATTGGTGAATCCGAGTTTTTTTACAGTCTCCATCGTTATAACATTGATCGCAGCTCCTAAATCTACTAGTACGTTGGGTATCTGCGTTTGTCCTATGTGTACAGTGACAGTAGGATTGCCGGGATCCTCATACTTAGTTACAGGGGTTTTTCCAGTCATTAAAGCGGATAAATTCCCTATAACATGAACAGTAGGAGGATCTCTGGGTTTCCTTCCCGGTCTTTTAGTGCACAGGTCCCGAACAGTTCTAGCGTAGATAGGTACATCTTGAAGAGCTTGTAAAAGGGGAATCTTAACATAAAGGTTCTTCAATTCTCCTAAGAGATTGAACTGAGGTTGCCCCCCCCTTTGTGGAAGCATCAATCTCTCAGGGTAAGGTGGTTGCCTTACCAACTGGGCGGGCTGCGTGTTATCCACTTCATCGTTCAATGTTTCAGTCCTCCCATCTGAGGGATGCTCAGCATCTTCAATGATAGGAACCGGATCAAAAGGATGCTGGGAACTCTCTCCTTTGTCATACACAGTTGGTGGAATATTTTCTGAAGTTATACGCTCTACTACCTTCCCAGACCGTAAGCGAATGTCATTACAAGGTACAGGGGAGAGAGAGTAGGCTGGCATATTGAGAGTTTCCAGTTGCTGGACTGTTTTATTATTTGGGTTAGGGTTAGGTTGGGCAGGAAGCTGAGGCCGTATTGGTATGTTAGGCACAGGATTATTTTGCAGCTGCAGCTGCGACTGCTGAGGTAGGTATTGAGGATATTGCTGAAATTGAGGATATGGAGGATACGGTAACTGTTGAGGTGGAGGTGGTTGAGGAAACTGATTCCCAGGATGGAAGTTCCTCCATCCAGGAGACCATGAAGTAGGTTGATGAGGTGGCTGTGTCCAAGGACTCCATGAATTATAACCTTGCATCGTAGGTTGAGGAGAATTCCACTGAGCATAATTTGAAGGGAATTGTGTATTCACGTTTTGCATATTAGTATTCCAATTATTCAAATTATTCAAAAATGGAAATGAATCGGGAGACATACCTTGATTCCGGGGCTGCCAGGGTTTCTTCTGTGCAATAAAGTAGGCTGAATCCACCTCTGGAGTTGATGCCTGCAGAACAGCTTTCACTTGGGGCAGCGTGGGGCATTCTTTCATATCATGATTCAGCTCGCACAATTGACATACTTGAACTTTGTCAAGGGGGCATTCTTTCAGTGGATGAGTCTTTCTACATCGGGGACAAAACACCCCTAGTGTGAGATCCTCCACTGCCTGTCTTTGCTTGGCCTTCAAGACGTCAATCTCTGAAGAGATAGAGCTCATCATTTCTGTTTTAAAGTTTTCAAGAAGATTGCCTATCTCTGCACGTGTAGCTCCCCCATTGGATGACTTCTGAGTTCTGTCGAAGACATCACGTTCCAGGTTATTTCGTTTATGCTGCTTATTATGCCTAGAAGATCCCCTGGAATATCTCTTACATAATTCCACAATTGTCTCAAAAGATTCTTTAGAGATATCCCCCTTTCCTAATAAATTTAGCATGTCTAAACAATCGTCCCTGATTCCTCGAAGCAGGATTATCTTAAGCACATCTAGTCCCATGTTCGTCTGTCCAGCTCTCTGCACATTGTACAGCAACCTCTCTACAAAATCCTCCAAGCTTTCGTCCTCCTTCTGTACCATTTTGAATAACTCCTCCCTCTTGTCCCTGGTGTTGCAATATTCTTGATATTTTTCCAGGAACACTTGCTTCATCTTGTTCCAATTAGCAACAGTTCCTCCCCCAAGGCTCATGAACCAACGTAATGCATTGTCCTTCAGGGTGGCAGGAAAAAGCTTCAACTTTTGAGCATCTGTGACATAATCATAGCTGCGACAGAGGATATCGAATTCAAACAGGAATTCGTCTGGATCTTCTGCCGCCCTGCCATGGAAGCGGGGTAACACTGACGGTGAGATGTTTTTCATAGGAGCTGTCCCCTCGAGCTGCTGTATTGGGAATTGCAATGTAGCCATAGTTTCTGGCGGGGAATTATCTTCATGATGGTATTGTACCACTGCTTCTTCCTCTTCATTCTCATGTCTGTTATTCATCTTTTCTTCTGTATCTTCTCCTTCGTTTGTTCCTTTATCCCTTACCTCAGTTGTAACAGCTGCGTATTGTTCGGATGTAACAGCTGCGTATTCTTCGGTTGCAGCAGCTGCGTATTCTTCGGTTGCAGCAGCTGCGTATTCTTCGGTTGTAGCAGCTGCGTATTCTTCAGTTGTAACAACTGCGTACTCTTTAATTGCAACAGCCGAATCAGCTGTTCCTTCTTTAGCAGGAGTATATGCAGAAATCACCGCTGCTCCTGTATCTTCCACTGTAGATCCTGATGCTAACGCTCCAGGATCAGTAGGGCCTCTTTTGATAGGAGTCCCCTGTTGACGAGATCTGACAGCTGAATCAGTTTTGTCAACAAGGTCGTCAATGAATGTTCTTCTGCCCAGCGGTGGACCTCGACCACGACCCGAACCACCTGTACTGTTAGTAATTTGTGGGGTTTTGGGGGTCGGGAGGTGATCGCGTTTTACCCCCCTCGTATTCATGCGAAGCAGATCATTTCAAAAACAACCAAAAGACTGACTGAAAGCAATTATCAGATACAACTAATGACTAGTGTTTAATTTTTATCCTTCCCCGGCAACGGCGCCAAAATGTCAAGCACTCTAATTGCAGATAATTAAATATCAAGACACAGAGCGTATGAAATTTATTGTCAACCCGAGAAAGTCTTTTTATTTCAAAGGACAAGTGCACAATATATGCTTAACACAAACCATTAGAAGTGAATACTTTTATCTTCTATCATCTATGTTCATCCCAAGAATCTACGCAATCCCAATTGCCTTCTAACTGCTGTACTACAATCCTTTTTCTATTATGCATCAAGCAAAACGAATATCAGATCTAATCAACGATTGCAGGAAGGAAATCTCAATTGCATTCTAAAATAATCAACTGTCTAATGAAATCAAGCTGGGAATCATGAAGCATGACCTGAACATTACTCTAGAATTTAATAAAGGAGATTGAAGCAACTGTTCTAAGATACTGAATTGCAAAATATAAATCAATCAACACATAACAGGAAAGCTAATTCGTAGGAGCTTCTGGGATTACGTTTCAGCTGTAGGATGAGCACAACAGTGTGAACAGAAATTGAATTACATAAAACAAACCTGACTCAGTCGACTGTTATTGATACCATTCACCAATCTCACAATTAAATCATTTACTGAGAAATCCACACAATGAATATTGCTGCTGCGTACAAACGAAAGATCAAATCATCACACAACAGAAAGATGAAATCCTAAATTAACACAGCAATCTCTGTGGAAGACGGGCCCAGTCTTCACACAGAGACGCTGGTTGAACAACGCTCTCTTTAACTCAGAAACAACTCTTTATATTAACAGAAGGATGAGTACATAGTTTCGGCTTGACTGCTAATACAAGATGAATTAATTAATTGCTGTCCAACCCCTCGATCGAGGTAATACCACATATTTATACATACAGTTGCAACATCTAAACCTATAATTGGGCAGCCATGAAGATCTATGATCTTCAGGCGCCCTAAATAATCTAGCTGTTACAATGCGTGGCAGAACTTGAAATATCCAAATATAAGAGGAGTTATCAACTGTCCCAAGAGTGGCGGTCCTTCCAGCTCACAGCTGGATTTGAGCAACGACATACTTAAGATAGAACTTTATGTTACAGCTGCCCTGCCACGACTGTGCCTTGATTGACGAATGGAGCCCCAAGGAACCTTCCTTAAGCAATGGACGTCCCTTCCTCCGTGACTTGTTCAGCTCCGATCTTCCTGCAGTCCATTTATCTTACTACCTTCATAATTTGCATCATGTTAGCACGAATTAAGAGATGCACAGCTTAAATCATCACAATCATAAGTATTAATACAATAAAACGATAATCGGCCATACCTTGGTAAATTGGGGAATATATAAGGACAATAAGTTGAATTGCCAAGGTAATTGGTGTGAGACAAGGTAAGGGACAGTGATAAATGATGGTCAAAAAGGGCCAATTCTGGGCTCAACAAGGATTATAAAATGAAAACATTATGTGATGACATCCTAAATATCATAGGACAAGCGACTTCTAAAACAAGGCTTGATATGGTCAGTCACAAAAATACTCCTTGTATTCATGTACAAGGAAAATGGGATAACAATAATAAACATAATGGAGTACAAATTCAAGTTACAAATGAAAGGAAGATGACAAACTATTGCGTAAATACCAAGCATATACCTAATACCAGTTCTAAAAAAGACATAAAGGAAGTAATGACATTGTTTCAACACAAAACAAGAATGAAAAGACGACAACAATAATCTAAGCTTTGAGGACAAAGCTTTCCTAAGGGGAAGGCAATGCTGTGAATATTTAATTAATATTATTATTTATATATTAAATAGATTATTAGGTTAATAAACGAAAGGGTGTAACCCTTCGCTATTCTTGCTCAAGCCCTATAAAGGCGAGCTTATTGTAACTTTATCACCATCAATCAATATATTATTATCATTTATCTCAAATATGGAAGACGGTCTTGCTTCTTAACCCTTAACCGGGCACGGTTAACTGAGTGAACGGATACGTTCACTGTAGAATTGATCTTTATCATAAGCGTAACTAGAAATATAGCATTG
The DNA here is from genome assembly GCA_027924585.1 of Larix kaempferi. Classification (NCBI taxonomy): domain Eukaryota; kingdom Viridiplantae; phylum Streptophyta; class Pinopsida; order Pinales; family Pinaceae; genus Larix; species Larix kaempferi. Next base: position 6,917,426 of record BSBM01001035.1, read on the forward strand.
CGAAAAGGATTATTGGAGGGTGGAAATCTTATTATGGAATTGAGAACAATTGTAAATATGTGGACCTTTGGCTATGGGATAGGCACAAGGAAAATTTGAGGGGTGAAATTTAGCCCATGGGATAATTTTAGAGGTAATTTGTCAAAAAATATTTGCCATTTTCCATTTTTTCCAATATGATTCGCCCAAATTCCATGGGATTAAAAATGTTTACTCTAAAAATTGCCAAAATTGCCCAAAATATATATAAAACCCTGATAAATTTGAATATTTTAAAAAAATATCGCCAAACATTTTATGGTTTGAAATTTGATAATTAGTAAGATTCACCAAGGTTTCTACACTTTAAGAAAATTGTGGATCCTAAAAATTTTCCCTGGCTAGGAAGAAACTCCTCTTTGAGACTCTCGTCACTCTTGTTATTTTATATGGACATGGAATTTGGGGCTACAACATCTCTAGAGAATCATGGAGAAGGATAGATAAAATCCAAAAGCCCTTTATAACATATAATGTCAAAATTAAAGGTAATACACCCTATCCTTTCCTCATCAAAGAAGCAAGTCTCTCCTTGATTAAGAGCATGAATATGACTAGGTAGATAATGTACAAGATTAATATAAACAACATAGGAAACAAGAGGCTTCCTAAGATTGCTTCTTAATCTAGTCAAAACCACCCACGTCTTAAATGAGGTTGGCATAAAGAGACTAAATCTTCGCTAAATCAGTGAGAGAGTAGAGGAAGAGGTCACTTTGCATAATAGTGATAATAGTAGAAGTATTATTACATCTAAAGTTAAGGAAAATATGTGGTGTGACAAAGATTTCGAGGATAAGAGAAAATTAATATATACGAGGAGGTGATCAACCTTAATATAGAAGATAAAAAAAATCTATCTTTTAACTAGCATAAAAAATTTAACATTACTAAAGTATGAACAAACTCTCATGAGCTCTATAGTGAAAGACAGCACTAGACAATCCCTAAAATGCCATGGGATGAAATAATTTGTCATCTTTGTGACACCAAGTAGGTTGAAGATGAAAATCACTTTCTCATATAATGTCTTGCATACACTCGAATACAATTTCAACATATTTGTTACAATACTGACCTTCCTAACCTTTAAAGAATTTGTATTTACCTAGTGGCAATTTTTAGGAGAACATGGATCTACATTGTGAAAAAATGAGTATCCCTAACCGGTTTCGATCCTTGAGCTAGGATCATCGAGAGAAAGATAAGAAAGAAGATGTCGATAAATAAGGTAAAGACCAAATTTGTTTTGTCAACAAGACAAAGAGCAAAGAAACATGATTTTAATTAAAAAATTTACTAAAAATAAAAATATATTTTTTAAATAATATTTTAAAATTTTCAACATGAGAAGAATTAGTTAAATTGATAAAAAAGGAGGAATCTAAATCAGAAAAGCTTTATAATTATTGTATTTGATATTAATCTTAAATTATGTTATATTAATTTAAATTAAAATAAATTAAAATTAAAACTTTTAAAAATTAATTTAAAATTTAACCTTTATAGCAAATTATTATAAACACATTATTAACCTAAGCTTATAAGGAAAAACCATCTTTGTTCTAAAACTTATTATTATAACTAAATAGACTAAAAGCATGAATTGAATTATTGCACCGAGATGCGGTTTCTACATTCCATAGTGGATGAGATGTGTCATATCTGTCACATTGATGTGGCAATGTGGGCTCCAAAAACTAAATATATAATTTTTTTATAAAACCAAACACATGTTGGCTCAAATTTAAATTGGCTAGATTATAAAATACATTTATATAAATATACATCAAATTCTTGAATATCAAGATACATGTTTTCTTAAGTGAAAAATACACATGGAATTTTAATTTCAATTTCCATTCATGCATCCTCACAATTTAAATAAATAATTGCAAGACAACTAAATCTTTATGTATTAGTTAGTCTTATCTTGATTTGATCTACAAGAGAGACATAAATTCACAATGGAATCACTCCATATGGATTAAGAATAACTATTTTACTTCATAATCAATGAATGAATGCAATTTTTACCTATTTGTAGGATTTATAGTTGGCATGTGGATGATTCTCATGGAGAATATTGATTATGTATTATTAATTTAATAATAGAACAATAAGTTAGATATTAGTTTTATGATAATTTCAAATTAATAATAATTGGGTAAATTGCAAGTATTTTACTTCATAATTAGTTAATGAATGCAACTTTTGTCTATTTGTAGGATTTATGTGTTATAGTTTACATCATAAAATATTTGGCACTTAGACAATTATATTTGGGTAAATAACTATTTTACTTCATAATTAATTAATTAATGCAATTTTTGCTAAGATTTATGTGTTAGCATTTACAACATGATTCCAAACTGGAATATTAGGTGCCTCAACAATTACAATGGAAATTATAATGGAGGAAAACCTTTCCTCAAAGTTGAGACCCTAAAATGGGTTTGTAGTTGAAGGGATTTGATACCTCTCGACACTTGATAGAAGCAGAGTTAAGATGGATATATGTTGTTTTAAACAAAACTAATATCTACCTCATTCATGTGCCACATCATTGTTGCAGACGTGACACATCACTGCAAGAGAGACATTAGCATCACCCTAAGAGGAGGCGCTTTAAACAGCCCATGTGGCTGAGATGTGCCACGTTTGTAATGGTGATGTGGCACATGTAGGTTCAACTATATATATATATATATTGGCTCCAAGTTTAAATTGACTACATTGTAAAACAAATTTGTATAAATATATATCAAATTCAAATTTTATATATATATATATAAAGAGAACATAAAAACTTTATATAACTATGACATGCACATCAAGAATGACTATTTTACTTCATAATTAATGCACGAGTGCAACTTTTATCTATTTATAGGATTTATGTGTTATCCTTTACGACACAATTTCAAATTGTAGTTAGCACCTAGACAATTATAATGGAAAATATATTGAATTATGTATTGTTTAGTTAATAATAAAAGAATGAGGTAAATATTAATTTTGGGTAAATAACTATTTTACTTCATAATTATACAATAAATGCAAATTTTTTCTATTTGTAGGATTTATGTGTGTTATCATTTACACTATGATTCCAAATTAGAATAATTGTTGTGTGGACAATCATAATGGAGAATATATTGGATTATGTATCGTTACAATCCATGTTGGTGAAATGTGGCACATGGATGAGATAGATATTAGTTTTGGCTAAACCAACATAGATCCATCTTAACTCTATCTCTACCAAGGGCCTAAACTCTAGCTCTAGCAAGGGCCTAGGGGTCCCTTTTTAAAGTGCTAAGGTTGAGGTTTGCACCTAAAGAGATTTGATCCCCCTTGGCGCTTGATAGAGCTAGAGTTAAGATGGATCTATGCTGGTAATTATTTTAATAAAATTATCTAGATGCTATAATACTTTTATTAGAATTATTATTTTAATCCATCTTTTAATTTTTTAATTTTAATTAAATTATCTAGTTCTTTTTAATTTTATATATTAATCTTAATTTAATTGCTTGCTTTAATTAAATTATATAGAATTTTAAATATTTAACGATGACGACGTTGATGACAATGACGACAATGATGATGATGATGACAATGATGACAATGTAATGTCCCCATCCAAATAAATCCCATGAAAGGAAAATTCGACCAATCTACTAGTTCCCTAGGTTGGGGTGGAAACATTTAGATTTGGAATAAGGGAGCTATAAGACCCCTAATGGAAATTAGATTGACAAATATATATTAAAAGGGTCTAAGTAAATATTAATAATAAGAAAATAAAGTGGCACTTGGTCATGAGGGAGGATAGGTGGTGTGGGACCCACACAAGGCAAGATTCTCCATGCCACATGACATCCTATTCTCACCCATTCGAATCCAAGGTGGAGTCTAAAATTACCGGGGGAGTTGGAGAGTCATTATACATGGAATGACTCAATGAGGGTTGAATTTGAGTGAAAGAATAACTCACATGGAAGAGGAAGAGGCATCTTAGAGGTATTGTGAGACTTGGGATAGATTCCCTAGCTTCTATGACAACAATGATGAAGATTCTATGACACTTATGACAAGGATCAGACCTGATTGTTGACATCTGACGTATATGACATGTCAAGGATAAAAATAGCCTCTAAGTGGGTGCACAAGGGAGTTATGGAAGCCAAGATTCCCCCCATTCGAATTGATGGAAGAAGAAGGCTAGGAAATGTTGGACAAGTGGCACTCATGGGAATCTCTCCCTAATTCAAGTTGGGATGAAGCTCTTGGAGGGAATTCGAGCCATTGAGGCCTTGGGAGGTTAATAAAAGACAAGAAGAAAGAAGGAGACCAAATTTTGATAATTTATCATTTGATAAAAAAATTGGAGAGCCTAGCATGTTCTTGCAAGGTGGATGCTTATCCTTCTTGCCTTAGAACCAATTTCGAGGGTGCAAGATTCCCATCCTCGTTGGTTGTGGAGAGGCCATTCACACCTCTCATTGGAGATTTATGAAGACATTAGTTTTCATGTTTAATTTCCTGTGATGCCTGTGACCATCTCTCCTTCAACTTGTTACCACATCTCTCTGTCTCTTTTCTCTCTATATTCTTGCTCTTGGAGGAATGGCGCATATGGTGAGATTTTTTTATCTTTGGGGTAGTTCAAGGGGCCCCATTTATTTGTAATATGATGTCTACACTCTGTATTTGATGCTCATATGAACCCCAGGTTGAATATCCAAGTAAAACTATGTGTAAATGCCAAACTATGTATGAATGGTGCCATTTTCCCACATATCTTGTTGTAAGGGTTTGAAGTTGTTTTGTACCAATTTGTTTCAGTCAATATCTGTGGTTTTAGTGATTTTTAGAAATCCATTAATGTACTGAAGAAGTCTCATATACCATATGCAGGCCCTTGGGGCATTTATCTCAAATTTCATAGCAAGATATAATGTCTTTCTCACATTTCCCACTATGTAATGAACATGTTTACAAACCTCTGTTTTATGGGAGTTACAAAAGCCTTTAGGAACTGATTAATGATGCATTTGGGTGCCCATTGAAGTTATTTAACTAATCCATGTCTCTGTTCTGAAATTTGGGAGGTTCGTACTACATTTGGGAAGCCTTTAGTGACCTCTACCCTTGGGGGTTTGAATATCGATATTACTAGTAATTTTCCCATTTTCTCCTGAATTCAAATGAAGGTTGCAGAAGTCTTTGGCTAGTGTATAAGAACCCATTATCTTCATTTTTATATCCTAATACCCTTCAAACAATCCCAGACCCAATTTGAAATCCTTAGGTGTCATTTGGAATCACTTGAGTCTTCACTAGTCCAAGTTCAAATTTGACCAAAAATTGCAAAATTTCCAAATTATTAAGAAGGGATTTTGCATACAATGAAAACGATGAAGACAATAAAAATTACTTGTTTTTCTATAAAATTTTATTCCTATGCTAAAAAATCTTAGAACGATGCATACTGAGTTCACCATGGTTTTGACAAGTTAGTAGGTTAGGGAGGTTAGTAAATTGTAATAAAGATTGTGAAACTGCGATCTAATGTGGGTGCACGAAGGGCACTCTAAGAGATGTGACTTTTATACTAAATGTTCTAAGTGTCTCAAAGATGACAAATCCTTTCCTCCCACGGTGTTTTAGGAATTTTCTAGTGCCTTGTTTCACTAGGAATCTCATGATAATTCCTTCTTATTTTGGCTATATTGTTTTTCTTCTTTGAGCTAGTTGAAATAGATAGATACTTTTTATATTTTAGATTAGGTTTATGACCTCCTTATAGTATTTTAATTTCCTTTTAACCTCTAAATCCTTCTTGCCCCACATTTTTCCTTTAAACTTAGATGTAATAATATTCTTAATGTTACCGATATTCTGCAAAGTGGCATTCTCATCAATCCCCCATTGGTTTAACCAGGCCATGGTTCCTTTATACCAACCTCTCTTGAATTGCAGGTGGTCTTGAATGGATTTTAAAACAATTTTCGAGAGTCTATGATCTCCCATGTTATTTATCATGGACTTGTACATCAAGTAACTAGTCATAGCGATGCTCTTGATGGGGGAAGGCCCACTTCTATTAAAAGAATAAGATACAGCTATTTCTTTTAATTTTGAGGTTGTAAGTTATAAAATGCTTCTAAATTTGCTCAATACTTCTCTAGCATTCTCTCGATATGTTGCAACCCCAAACTTCACAGATGTACAAGATAACGAGAGTAACATGAGTTTCAAAAGGAACTTATTTTTATCCCACGTCACAAGGTTTGTTGATTTACAATTGTTTTCAAGACCAAAATAAGCTTTCCATCCTCCATTAATCCTTTTCTCAATGCTATAGTTCAAGTTGAACTTGTGATGAAAATCAATTCTGAGATATTTGTAAAAATAAACTTCCTCCAAGTTGTTATTGTCATAAGCAAAATTAGTGTAACTCACCTTCTTGGACTTGATAGTCGTAACTTTTGTTTTGTCAATGTTAACAATCATACCCATAATTGACTAGAAATCCTTGAGAATTCTTAATTGCTTTTCAATATCAAAGGGATATCTTGCCATAAGAACAATATCATCAACATAAAGAAAAATTATGTGACAATTCCAACTAAGGTCGCGCCAACACAACCTACTTCTTATAAAAAGCCTTCTAGCTTATCAATGTATATGCAGAAAATGGTAGGGGAGAGGGGGAAACTTTGGTTAAATCCAATATTACAATTAATATCTTTAGACCACCCCTTGAAGAGGGATTTAAGAAAATTTATATTTTAAAATTATAATTGATTCACAATTTTTAATTATTTAATTTAAAATCTAAAATTTTAATCTTTACACTTTTAATTGGTGAAATAGGTTCCAATATCATTAATTTTTAAGTCCTCATCTCTATTTAAATTATTATGATTGAGATCAATATCAATAGCTTCCCAAATTTTTCACTTTTAATCCATATCAATATGATGATTTATGAATGCTTCTCTTAAAGCTTTTAGAATATAGAAATACAATATTAAAGAAAACCAATCTACTCCTTATTTTTTAAAGTTCCAAAAGACCAAAGTTGACCAAAATTGATGTGAGTTGATATTAATAACTATGATCATCATCATCAAAAATAATATTTTGATACATTTATTTAAATAATTAACATTACAGATTTGATACATCTTCTTTAACACATCTATATCTATATCTATGTAGAGTATACTTTCTTCCATTATGAATATTACAAATCTTAACCTAACACATCTATTGAAGTTATAAATATTAAAAAACTTGATGCATACTAATGTGACATTTCTACTGGACTATGGCTGCATCTACCCACCCTAAAAATAATTATTATACTTTATCCATAGGAAACATAGCAATATTAATTATAATTTAATAATATTATATACTTCCACATCATAAACCTAAAACATCTACCTCAGATGGTAATATTACAAACTTCGACACATCCTAACTTTACAAATCTACCAAGGCTGTAATTATACCAACTACTCGAAATGTACTTACTATGCTTTATTCATAGATATAACTTACATGCTTTTAATGTTCTGTACTTTCGCCAGATTCAAGTGATAAACTGGAAAGTAATAATAACGTAATGACATATTTTAGGTCGTCAATTTATGGCAGTAATCGATACGCTGGTGAAAACACTGCTCATAAATTGATACCCACGCCGTAGCAAATATAGGCATCAAAATGTGAGTTATGTGGCATAGACGATACATAAATGGAGCAGCATATGAAAAAAGAAAAAAAATCAGACACCAAGATTTACACAATAGTTTTATTAATTAATAAAACATTAAGATGAGATGGTCTATACATGCATATATTAGTATAGTTAATTAATGTTTGGTTGGTGAATATAGATAAGTCACAAATTAAGTGTTACAAATAATTTATTTGTTATTTATGAGTAGTTGCATGAATTGGTTAATATATACATTATCAGTAATTACTTATCTATGTATAACTACTATTTTTTTTTATATTTTTTAATTTATTTCAAATTTAATTATATATTTCAAATTTAAAATCACTACCATAAAATCATTTTGTATAATAGACTTGTCTCATTAAATTTACTGTTTCATTATGTTTATTATTGTTTGACTAATGAGAATTATAACTATAAGTTTGACTAATGGAAATTAGGAATTACAACTAGAAGGTGGTAGAGATTTCCTTTCTTTCTTTTGCAGATGTATATTATACCAAACTAGAAATCATCACAAATAAAGCATTACATACACTTCATGAAAGATTTTGTTTCTTGAAAAATGAGATAAATTTATTGAGATAAAGAAATATAAATTAATGTTGTTCAGTAAACTTAATTTTTAATCTGAATTCCCTAAAAATCATTTTAGATTTATGGAATTGCAGATATCATAGTATTCCATTTGTTTCATATATACAAAATTTACATTTGTTTCACTTTTCTAACTCTGTTGTTTACAAATTCATGTCATAGATATTACTGCTTTTTCTTTTAATGGTGCATGAGCGATACAGAATGGCTGGCAAGCAGTTATTTGTGTTTCATATTTCTTATCAACTCTGTTGTTTACAGAGTTTCATGTCAGAAATATAATTAAGAATTTCTTTTAATGGTCTATGAGAGATACAAAATTTATGTCTAGCAGTTATTTTGTTAAGAGTTGTAATCTCATGTGTCAAGTTGGTTAGTTAGTTGAGTCAATGGTCCTAAGTTAGTTGAGTTAGTTGTTGACTAGGTCATTAGTCGACCCATGGTTCACACTGGCCCATAGTATTAGCCAGTGGTTTTGAGTCCTATGAGAAACTATATATATGTGTGCTTAATAATGAGAAGGCAATCAATATGCCCTTTGTGTTTCTGCTCTTTATGTTTTGTGTATTGCAAACTTTATCATGGTATGAGAGCTGACGGCTTGATCCTTCGATCTTGCTTTTAGGGTAAGCCTTTTCAGAATTTGGATAGCACACACACACGATTGGAAGTTGCAGCACGGGACGGAGGCGGAACAATTGGGCCACAACAATTTTTTTTTTTCGGCGAAAAAAAAAAAATCGACGGAAAAAACCCCTGAAGGGAGGCTGTCGCACCCTGCCTAAAGGAAAACTGCGACAGTGTCGCACCTTGCTTGAAGACAGATTGTGATAGTGTCGCACCTTGGCTGGGGACAACCTGCGACAATCGTTGCAAGCTTGTTAGAAGGAAAATTGCGACGACACCCCATCGACGCATTGTGTTAGTTAGTAGACTGCAACGGTCAGTTTATCTGTTGTCATAATCCATGGCAAGCATGAACATGAAGCTGATCTCAGGTAGAATGCTGAACGACAAGAATTATGAGTTCTGGTCTATCAAGAGCAGACCTTTCTCCAGCTCAACAAGTGTTGGGACATGGTCGAAAAGGAGTTCACGGAACCAACGACAGCTACTGTCACTGCTATGTCGAACACAAATAAGAAGGCCCTCGACGAAAGTAGAGATCGGGATCTCACTGCGAAGTGGTTGATCCAAAGTTGCATTGAGGATTCCATTTTCCTACGGATTGCTGGAGCTATGACCGCACATCAGGCATGGAATCTTCTCCAATCTGCATACAAAGGTACAGATCGAGTCAAAACAGTAAGACTCCAAATCCTTCGACTTCAATTTGAAAGTCTTAAGATGAAATACACAAAGATTGTCGACCAGTTTATTACTAGGGTTTCTGGGATTGTCATGCAATTCCAAACCTATGGCGAAGCCCTATAGAATAAGGGTATTGTTGAAAAGGTACTTAGATGCCTCACTAAGAAATTCTCTATGGTGGTTACTGCCATAGAAGAATCTAAGTATCTGTCGACGTTTACTCTAGAAGAGTTAACAGGGTCGCTTTTGTCTCATGAATCTAGACTCAGTCATGGAGACGAGTCTCTATCTCATGCATTTAGCACTCAAACTTCTTTCAACAGAGGTCGAGGTCGAGGAGGTAGAGGACGGAGTAGAAGAGGAAGGAGTTCTAATTCCACAGAGGATAGAACTACCCATGAACACACAGATCACTATGAGCACAGTCATAACCCTCAGAACCAGAGAGGAAGAGGAGGAAAGAGATGGACTAATAGGTCCAAAGTTCAGTGTAACTACCGTAAGAAATATGGCCACTATGAACGTGACTGCAAAAAGAAGCAAGCATATCAGAATAGTGGCAGAGAAAATGTCTCCAATGTTGAAGAAGATTCGTCAAAAGTTATGTTTCTGTCATACCAGGTAACTGAAGCAGAACATCAGTCAGATGTATGGTTGCTAGAAATTGGATGCAACAATCATATGACAGGTAACAAATCATTGTTTTTTGACCTAGATCCATCTGTTGAATCAAAGATCAAACTGGGTGATCATCATCTCGTTCCAGCTCAAGGAAAAGGTATTGTTTCTATACTTACCAAACAAAATGAGAAGAAGTACATAAATGATGAATTCTATGTTCCAAATCTTAATGTCAATCTAATCAGTGTGGGTCAACTGATTTAGAATAAGTATGATGTTAGGTTCATTGATCCCTACTGTGTTGTTTATGATAAAGCCCCTAGTAGAAGACTCCTAGCCAAAGTAGAAATGACCAAGAATAAAATTTTCCCACTCAACCTGAGGAGTGCTATCCTGTCACAGTCATATGCTCATACTGTCTCCAAACAAGACGAAACCTGGTTGTGGCATTGTAGGTATGGTCATCTACCCTTTCAGAGTCTCTCTCATCTGCAAAAACAATCCATGGTCAAAGGATTACCAGTCATGAGTGAACAATCAAGTTCTTGTGAAGACTGTATTTTAGGGAAACACCAAAGGGATAGTTTTCCCACTTCTACTAATAGAGCCAAAGAACACCTGGAACTTGTTCACACAGACCTATAGGAGGTAGTCTGTATTTCCTAAAATTTATTGATGACTATAGCAGGAAAGTATGGATTTATTTTCTCAGAAATAAGTCAGAAGCCTTCTCCAGATTCAAAGAGTTCAAAGCATTGACTGAAAAGCAGTTAGGTAAACCACTCAAAATACTCAGATTAAACGGTGGAGGTGAGTATGTATCTCATGATTTTGTAGAGTTCTGTAGGAAGCATGGAATCCAGCATCAGTACACCACCAAATACACTCGACAACAGAATGGAGTTGCAGAATGGAAGAATCGAACCATCATGAACATGGCCCAAAGTATGTTGTCATACAAGAAATTATCCGATGATTATTGGGCAGAAGCAGTTGCATGTTCAGTATATCTACTGAACAGGTCTCCCACAGTAACTGTCAAAGACAAGATACCTGAAGAAGCATGGAGTGACACTCATATTAGTATCTCACATCTCAAGATATTTGGATGTGTTGCATTCGCACACATACCTGATGAGTTAAGAAAGAAGTTGGACAAGAAGAGTGAAAGGTGTATTTTCACAGGCTATAGTGAACAACAAAAAGCCTATAAGCTGTATAATCTTGTCACCAAGAAAGTAGTGGTGAGCAGAGATGTCAAATTTATGGAATATAAATGTTGAACTGACACAATAGACATTCAGCAGCCAGAGAGTCCAGAAGCACTAGAACCACTCAGAATGCCCAGACTTGAAGTACAGTAGCAGCAACAGCAAGAAGGGACACCGACAGGTAGTCCACAACAGAACCAGAGAACCAAAAGCTTAAAGGATTTATATGATCAGAATCCTGTCATTGATGACCAGCTACAATATGCTCTATTTTCATCTCAGCCAACATGTTTTGAAGAAGCAGCAAAAGATCCACAGTGGATCCAAGCAATGAATGAAGAGATTGATTCTATAGAGAAGAATCATACTTGGGGTCTAGTTGATCTCCCATCAGATAAAAGTTGCATTGGTGTAAAATGGGTCTATAAGACCAAGTTGAATGAAAAATCAGAGGTAGAAAAGTACAAGGAAATATTTGTTGCAAGAGGTTTTGCACAACAATATGGTGTAGACTATGAAGAAACCTTTGCTCCAGTAGCAAGGATGGACACCATCAGAGTTGTACTTGCAATAGCAGCTCAAAACCAGTGGCCTGTTTACCAAATGGATGTGAAATATGCCTTTCTCAATGGCATACTTGAGGAAGAAGTCTATGTAGATTAACCACCTAGCTATGCTATCAAAGGTCAAGAACACAAGGTATGTAAGTTGAAAAAGGCCCTTGTATGGTCTCAAACAAGCTCCATGAGCTTCGTACAGCAGAATTGATTCTTACCTCATCAAAAATGGTTTCAACAGAAGAAGCAATGAACACACTTTGTATGTCAAAACAGATCAGGAAGGTAACATTCTACTTGTTTGTCTTTATGTTGATGATATGATCTATACTGGAAATTTGATGCTAGAAGAGTTTAAGACAGTCATGAAAAAGGAGTTTGAGATGATTGATCTTGGTCTTATGAAGTTTTTCATTGGTCTGGAAGTTGATCAAAGTGAAAATGGGATCTTCATCTGTCAGCATAAGTATGCTACAGACATTCTGCAGAGATTCAGAATGGAAAAATGTAAACCAGCAGAAACCCCCATTGCTACAGGAACCAAGTTAAGCAAGAATGATGATGAACCAGCAATAAATTCTACACTTTACAAAAGATTAGTAGGCAACTTAATGTATTTAACTGCTACTAGACCTGATTTAATGTATGTTGTTAGTCTTATTTCTAGATTCATGGAATCTCCCAAAGACTCTCACTGGAAAGTTGGAAAAATAATACTGAGATATGTTGCAGGTACAATTGATTATGGACTTTGGTACACTCATTCACAGGACTGTACTCTCACAGGGTACACAGACAGTGATTTTGTAGGTAGTATTGATGATAGGAAAAACACATCTGGTTATGCTTTCCATCTTGGTATCAGTCTTATTTCTTGGGCTTCTCATAAACAGCCTATTGTGAGCATGTCTTCAGCAGAAGCAGAATATATTGCAGCAACTACAACAGCATGGCATGCAGTTTGGATCAGAAGACTCTTGAAGGACATGGGACATACAGAACAGAACCAACAACCATCTATTGTGACAATAGTTCTGTTATACAGTTGTCTAAACATAATGTATTTCATAGGAATAGTAAACACATTGACACTCGCTATCCCTTCATACGTGAGCTAGTCAATAATGGAGAGATTAGTTTGATGTTTTGTGGCTCTAAGGAGAAGCTTGCTGATATGTTTACCAAACCTTTGGGAACATCCACATTTGAGTTTCAGAGGAAGCACTTAGGCATTGAAAGTGCTGACCACACCATCCCACTTGAGATTAAGGAGGTGTGTTAAGAGTTGTAATCTCATGTGTCAAGTTGGTTAGTTAGTTGAGTCAATGGTCCTAAGTTAGTTGAGTTAGTTGTTGACTAGGTCATTAGTCGACCCATGGTTTACACTGGCCCATAGTATTAGCTAGTGGTTTTGAGTCCTATGAGAAACTATATATATGTGTGCTTAATAATGAGAAGGCAATAAATATGCCCTTTGTGTTTCTTCTCTTTATGTTCTGTGTATTGCAAACTTTATCATATTTCTGTCTCACTTTTCTCAAGAACTCTGTTGATTACAAAGGTTCATGTCAGAGTTATTCTTTTAATGGTCCATGAGAGAAACATAAGAAGAGGCGTAATATATCCTTCATTAAGGGGTAAAGCATTTAAAACAGTTTTCAATTTTTCATTTTTGCTGAAATTTGGTTATGTAAATAATTTAAATTTGGTATAATTGCAGGTTGTTTATGGAATTTTGGAGATTCCCATTAAATTTAGATATTTAGGAGTATGGAAAAAAAATATCCCTTCTACTTTATTTTGATTCATCAAATTATGCCTGACACTTAATTTTATGAGAATTTGTCATTTGAAATAAAACAAATCATAACACAATTGTCATACTGAAAATGATTACAGTCACTGACTAGTTGTCATCAATAAATACTTGCTAACTCATCAATTTTATTTAAGGAAAACCATGCCATCTTAAGTAACCAAGTGCCGATCATCCCTAAGTTGACAGACTTTTACTCACTCAGAAGTTCTCAGTTTTGAACCATTAAACTGTTAGCCAATCAAACGCATTTTTAGTTCTTTAATTCAATACTTAAAAGAGATTTGAGTTCCTAATATTATCCTCAAGATACCCAATATCTCTTATTCTCCCCCAATTTTTAGCTCCATGCATGAAACCAAAAAAAAATCATATATTGATTATAGCTATATTTTTCCATATTTTTCTAAATTAATCTTATAGATACAATTCCAAATTACTAGAATTATAGAGAACAACTAATAAATAAATTTTTAGTAGTAATTAATTTGTGACCTATAAATATTCACATACCACAAGTTAAATAAATTTATTAATTAATAAATTTAAATATAATATAACTCTATCGGAGTAACTAGAAAGACGTTGGTATCGAAGGAAACCACTAGTTTATTGCACGTTTTGTGTTTGTTTCCCATATCGTTCAGTTTTCTAAACTATCCATGTGTAGAGTTGATCAGTCATTCTTATTTTTATGTATATTCCATCAATGGGTGAAAGGTAACCTTGCTCCATGTCAATTGGATAAGCTAAATTTCCAATCAAACTAAAATTAATTGAATACGTCTGCATAATTCCCTTTAATTTTATTAAATAAATATTTACAATTTACGGATCGACTAATTTAATATATCTTCACAATTTACAGATCGACTAATTTAAAAAATCTTTACAATATATAGTTAAACTAATTTAACACTTTAGATATTAATAAAACAGTTTTTCAACAAAGTATACACATGTATATTTTTATTATTTACACTCTTCAACTTGAAATATTAGTGATGAAAGGTCACGCGGTATAAGTAATTGTATTTGTTATCGTATTATATGTTAAAGTTTGAACACAGTAAAGGATGGAACACAAGTGGGCATATTGGTTATGTCTTCTCATTATTAAGCATAAGCTTATATAGGATTATATCACACCCAAAACCACGGGTAAATACCATGGAACAAAAAATACTATGGGACAACAAAGTGTCCTAGTTAGACTAACCAACTAACTATTCAACCACTAATTAATGCACTAATGACCATTGAAATTACAATTCTTAACACACACCCTTAATCTCAACTTGGACAATACTCTCAGCACCATCAATGCAAAAGAGGCCTGTTGGTATATGTCTCAACTAGTCTTACATTTCATTCAAACACTTCATCTTTACTTTCTTCATTGGTGTGTAATTGGATTGATTCTTCTTTGTCTTCTTGATCTTGATGTTGAGTAGGTGTTCTTCAGGGGCTTCTTTAGCTTCTACACAATAAACAGTTTTATTGCTTTTCATTGATACTGGAACATAGTGCAAGTCTTCTTCTTCTTTTGTTTCAACATGTGTTTTCTTGTTGTTCACTTTACTTGCACACTAAAAATTTTGTCAGAAAAAATCTGAATGTATTTCAGCTCTTCTTGGAGAGCATTCACATCTTCGTGTTCCTCATCTTCATTTTCTCTTGTTTCAATGATTTTAAGATCTTCTTGGAGAGCATTCATATCTTTGTGTTCCTCATCTTCCTCTTCTCTTATTTCAATGATTTTTAGCTCTTCTTAGAGAGCATTCACATCTTCGTGTTCCTCATTCTCATTATCCCACTGTGCATCATTTACTGCTTCCTCAAAAACTGTGGGCTGACAAGGAAACAAGGCATACCGTAGTTACTCATCAATAATAAGAGTCTGCTCATATAGCTCCCTCAAACTTCTGGTTTTCTGGTTTTGTGATGAACTGTCTGTTGGTGCAACTTCTATGTTGCTATCAACTGTCTCTTTCTCTAAGAGACTATCACTCACGTCACTCGGGACTGTTACATTGATAGGTGTGTTTTCACTGTCATCAACAAACAGAGCTAGATCAACAAGCTTTGTTGGGCTTACTTGATCATTGGCTGCATCATAAACACAGTCTTCTTGGCTGTCTTCCACCTCACTGTGGGATTCCTAGTGCTTTGTGTGGCTTGCAAAGTCATCTTCTTCTACAACTGGTTCCTCTTTACAAAACTCGCTTTTCAATATATTCCATGCTCGTTTTGGAGTATAAGCTTCGACAATTCTACGAAAAATGGAATATTTTATACTATTTTGTATGAGACTTAAGGAAACAACTTATCTTCTTTCTTTCTGGAATTCTGTCAAATTCTCAAATTCGGCTAAATCAATATGATCCTCTTCAACTACAAAATGCCACAAATCTTGTGACCTTAACAAATTCCTTATTTTTAATGCCCATTGATCATAATTGGTTCCTTCAAAAGTCTACCATGATCCTATTGATGTTAACAGATTTTTTACCTTTTCGATTTCTTCTTGTAGCTCTTCTAGCACCATATTCAAGATTCTATCTTCTTGATAGTTTTTCTTCAATATCAGCAGTCCTTCAAACTTCAAATCCTTGGAAATTTTGATGAAAAACTCTGATGGAAACTTCAAATCTTCTTTGCCCTTTTCTACACGGGGTCTTCTTCGATCGATCTCTGTAAGACTCGATCTTCTTCAATCTGATATGAACAATGCTAGAACATTGTCCAATCTTTTGGCTCAGCGTCAGCAATACGTGCTCTTCAATACTGTATTTGTAGATTTAATAAATGATTTAGATCGTTTAACACAGTTCCACACTCTGTCTTTCTAGCATAGTGCATTGGGCCAAAATCCGTATAAGTGAACAGTGATTGACGCGCTTTGGCTTAACATTAGCCGTTGGAAAATCAAGTAATACTGATAGGGGGGGTGAATTAGTATTTCCAATTGGGAAAACCACAAACACTTTCTATTACTGCAAAATCATATTTACAAGTATTTGCAAGCACCAACTTGATGGATGCTACAACACCCAATATTTTTAGCTGCAACTGAAGGATGCAATGGCACCCAAGTTTTTTAGCTACAACTGAAGGATGCAACAACACCTTGTTTACCAACAACAACTGGAAGGAAGCTAGGACTTCCTACAGGTTGTTGTAGCATGTCCTTGCACCTCCCAACCACCCTTAAATTATTATGTGTTTTATGTTTTCTGTACACCTTTTGATATGCTATTTGGATGTACAGAGACACACTATTTGAAGGATTAAAGCCTTCTTTATATACCCTCAATCGTGCCTCTTCAACTAATAGTCACAATTCTTCATTGTGATCCTTCACAAATAAAACTAATTTGAAATTACATTTTTGTTTCATCCCACAAATTTAACAGCGTGATTATGAAACTCTTCGACTCCACAATCCTGACTCCGACTTTCTTATTCGTTGATTTACAATATGTCGATATTCGTCGTTGATTCTGACTCCATTGTTCTGATTTCAACTGGTCGATTCCGATGACGGGATTCAAAAGCTAAAAAATACACACTTAGTTCAATGTCTCCGACTCCTCCGTTTTGACTCTGACTTTCCGATTTCGATGTCGAACTCGACTCCTTCGTTTCAACTCCGACTTGTCGATTCTGATGTCAAACTACGACTCTGACTTTCTGACTGCGATTCTGACTTGTGACTCTGGTTCTGACTGACAATTCTGATTCCGAATCCAACTTGCTGACTACATATTCGACTCCGACTTGATTGACAATGGTCGACAAGAGGTCGACTATTTATTTAATTTACAAGGGCTCGACCACTCGACCATTATATAAGAGGTCGACACTGACTAACTTTGTATGACTATTGACCACCTTTTTGTTTCGACATTTTTGACTAGCTATTAAGAGCCAACCATAATTAAGCAACAACTAAATATGGCATCGACCATTTACACCGAATTGTTATACTTTTCCTTTGTCATTAGTGAACTTATTTGACATCAATGACAATCATACTCAACATTCTCCCCCTTTGTCATTGATGAGAACAACTCATCAAATTTACCCCCCTTTGACATTAATGACAAAGGATCTCAAAACTCCCCTTGTCTTCATTTATCCCCCTGTCAACTATATCCATAATTTTTGTGACAAAGTACAATCTTCAGTTTATACTAAGGAAGAGGGATAACCCCCATCTTCTTCCTAAGATAGGAAAAATACCCTCCAGTTAGTGGCTTAGTAAAGGTGTCTGCAATCCATTCCTTTGTATCAACATACTCCAAATTGACAACATTTTGTGACACGTGTTCTCTTAGAAAGTGTTTTTTATTGGAATGTGCTTGGTCTTGGATTACATAACTGGATTCTTGGATATGTTTATAGTACTCATGTTGTCATGGTGTATCACAATTGGGTCCTCATATTTCACAAGTAGATCTTCTAATGTTTGTTTCATCCATATGACTTGAGTACAACATGATGCAATAGCAATATACTCAGCTTCTATTGTAGAAAGTGAAATGGAGGACTACTTTTTACTTAGCCATGATACCAAGCAATATCCCAAGTAAAATGCTGCTCCACTGGTGCTCTTTCTATCATCAATACTTCCTTCCCAATCTGCATCAGTAAATGCCTTTAGAGTGAATTCATTTACTTTTGGATACCATAAACCATACTCCATAGTTATGTTCAGATATCTAAGGATTCTTTTTATTGCTGCCACATGTGTTTCTTTGGGGGCTGATTGGAATCTGGCGACCAAGCCTACAGACTGCATCATATCTAGTCTTGTAGCTGTTACATATAGCAAACTGCCAATCATTGGCCTATACATGGTATGATATACTTCCAAAGACTTTTCATCCTTGCTTAATTTACAACCAGTGACCATAGGAGTACTAACAGGTTTTGAGTCTTCCATTTTAAACTTTTTCATCATAACTCTGATATACTTGGTTTGAGAGATGAAGATTCCTTTTTTTGATTGAGGGACTTGTAAACCAAGGAAGAATGTCAGTTCGCCCAACATTGATATTTCAAACTCCTTCTTCATTTCTGAAGCAAACTTTACATTCAGAATCAGTAGGTCACTTCCAAATATGATATCATCTACATAGGCAACAACAATGATCATGTTTTTGTTTCAAACTTTATGTAGAGATTACTGTCAATGGCCCCTCTTCCATATCCTTTTTGCTTCAAGTACTTGTCCATTATTGGGAACCATGCTCTTGGAGCTTGTTTGAGGCTATAGAGTGCCTTTTTTAGTTTTCAAACATAATCACTATTTTTTTATAAGAGAAAACCTTCAAGTTGTTCAACATAGACTTCCTCTTCAAGTTCTCCATTAAGGAATGTAGATTTTACATCCATTTGGTATACTTTGAAGTTTTTGTAGCATGCAAATGCTAAAAACATTCTAATGGCTCCAAGTCTTGCTACATGTGCAAAAGTTTCTTCAAATTCAATACATTCTATTTGAGCATATCCCTTACATACCAGTTTGGCTTTGTTTCTTATGACTTGACCATCCTCATTAAACTTGTTCTTGAAAATCCATTTGGTCCCAATAACATTCATGCCTTTCAGTCTTGGGACAAGTTCCCAAGTTTGGTTTTTCTCTATTTGGTTCAACTCATCATTCATGGCGCTGACCCAATCATTATTTTTGCTAGCTTTTACAAATGTTTTTGGATCAACTAATGAGATTAATGCTTGTTCTTGAAATATCAGTATTCTTCTTGTACCGACTCCTACATCCTTGTCACCTATGATTAGAGTTTCGGGATGGTTCTTTTGAATTCTTCTAGATGGAGTCTTTGTATCAAATCTAGGAGAGTCTTCGTCTTCACTTTCATGTGATTCTTCTTATTCTTCCTTTTCTTGTTCTAAAGCCTCCTACTTTTGAGAATATTCATTTTTCTCTTCTTCTTTTAAAAACTCTTCCCTTTGAGAATCTTCATCTTTGTCTTCACCATTAGTTTCTTCATCATACTCATTTTCTTGAATTTTATTTTTTCTTGGTTTAGTGTCATCAACAATTACAAATGCACTTTCTATGATCTTGTGTGACCTTAGATTGTAACATCTGTATGCCTTTTGGGTGGATGAATATCCAAGAAATATGCCCTCATCTGTCCTGGAGTCAATTTTTCCAAGATCATTGTCAACTCTCTTGATGTAGCACTTACTTCCAAATACTCTAAAGTACTTGACTGATGATGGTCTTCCAAACCATACCTCATAAGGAGTTTTATCATTATTTACTCCGAGTTGTCCTCTGATTTGTATATAAACAGTTGTATATATTACTTCTCTCCAATATCTATCTGAAAGTTTTGCTTCATTAAGCATGGTTCTAGCTGCTTCTTGAACTGTCTTGTTCTTTCTCTCAACACCTCCATTCCGTTGAGGAGTTTTTGGGGATGAAAAATTCCTTTTCATTCCATGAGTTTGACAAAACTCATTGAATTCATTTGCGGTAAACTCACCACCATTGTCTTACCTTAGACATTTAATTTTGAGATTTGTTTCATTCTTAACTAGTTCTTTAAAAGCTTTAAACTTCACAAAGGCTACGGATTTTTCCTTGAGGAATGTTACCCAAGTCATCCTTCTATGATCATGAATGAATAACATGAAGTAACGCTCAACTTGCATGCTTTTAGTCCTTGTGGGTCCACAAAGATTAGTGTGAATTATTTCTAATGGTTGTGATGTTGTATGCTCTTTGATCTTGAAGCTTGCTTTTGTTTGTTTCCCATGAAGAAAATGTCTACAAACATAGCTTGGAGGTTTTATGATCTTTGGCAAGTTTCTTATGGCTCCCTTCTTACTTACTTTTACAAGATTGTCAAAGTTCAAGTGCCCCATCCTTCTATGCCACAACATACTTTCACCAGTCTGACTCATGTAACATTGTTCTTCATTTTCTAGAATGTATACATTGCTTGGATTTCTCACAACAGTCCCAATAAGTTTTCCTAAATTTTTCTTTCTGATTTCAAATTTCTTATAGTCAAATATGAAAATGTGCCCTTGATCATAGGTTTGACTCACACTTAGGAGATTAGGTTTTAAGTTTTCTACTAGCATCTAACATTTTTTTCCTTAACCTTGTTTCTAAGAACCATTGTACCCTTCCCAATTATTTTAGAAGATAAATTATCTCCAAAAGTGACTTTTTCCTTTTAATCTCGTTTCAGGCTTATGAACTTGCTTTGGCCTCCTGTCATGTGCTTTGAACATCCACCGTCCACATGCCATAGATTTTTCTTTTCTGTGGCACATAGAGATATAAAGCATTTTTATTTCATATCTTCTATCCTTTTTCAAGCCTTTCTTTGATCCTTGTCTTTAGTTATGGATCCTTTTTCAACAGGAATCAATGGTTTACATTTTCTAGCTATATTCCCATAGTTACCAAATTTGTAACATTCTATGTCATACCTTTGTAAAGGTGGAAAACAATTATGACTTCTACCTTTTGGAAGATCACTAGAATTGGATTCCTTGTAGGGAGATTTCTGAGTATGTTTTTGATACATCCTACAATCAAAAGCTTTATTCCAAAAATTGTTACAGACATAACAATTACCCAAAAAGAGTTGCAGATTTATGCTTGTCATTGGTCTTCTTGACCTTTTTTTGTTCTACCTTTATTTTGAAAAGAAGTAAATTTTTGACTATCTTCCTTTTCAACTGGGTCTTTGAGTACAGTAGCATAACTCCTTTTATTTTCAACTTGTATTGTGGATGAGGATTGTTCTGACTTCATTACTTTGTCATAACCTAATCCGGTTTTATTACTAGATGATCTTTGGCAACTTAGGATGTCATCTAGAGTTTTTGAGCTGCTCTTAATTATTGATTGAAAGGATTCTTCATCAATCTTCTTTCGAAGAGAGACCATTTCGGCTTCAAAATTCTCTAATTCTTTCTCTCTTTTCTCGATCTCCTGTTCTAGACTATCACTTCAACTTTTTTAGCTTCTTGAAGCTGATTTTTTAAGTCAACAATAATTCTTTATGTATCATTGTTTTTGTCTTCAAACTCTGTCACTTTGGTTTTTAATTGTTTGTACATCCTTTTGTACTTCCTTAATTCTTCAATATCACTTATGAGCTATGCTTCAAGATCTACCACTCCTTCTAATTCTTCTTCAGGGTTTTCTCTCTCTATTCCCATGAATATAACTTATGCTTCTTCTTCACTAGAATCATCTGAGCAGCTATCATCCATGGAGTAAAAGGTCTTATTTTTGTTTTTATTCCTAAAAATCCTTTTTTTCTTCTTGAAGTCTTCAGTGCACTCATCATTGTATTCTTGTTTGGGACAAGGGCATTTGGAAGCAAAGTGACCAATTCCCCTACAATTGAAGCTTTTTAAGGGCAATTTCCCTTTGTACTTACCAGTACCCTTAATATTTTTAATAAGAAGTGCTTCTTCATCACCAGTCTTCTCATTGAATCTTCATTTTATATTTTTTAGTTACTTTTGATGCTTTAAAATCTGCTTCCTTCTTTTGAGAATTATCTTGTCCAATCCCCATATCATAAGCTATGAGGATCCCATATAGTTCATTCATGGTGAGCTTGTCAAGGTTTTCTCTATCTTCTAGGGTGGAAATATTAGGATTGTAAATCACTGGAAGTGATCTTAGTACTTTTTCAATATTTCCATTTCTTCCATTTCTGCTCCTAGTCCTTGAATTAGATTAACAATTTCATCAATTCTCTCAAAGTATTCTAAAATGTTTTCTTCTTCCTTCATTTTTATACATTCAAATTGAGCTTGAAAAGTCTGGAGTTTGGCCCTTTTTACCTTGGTGTCTCCTTCATAGATGGTATGCAATTTGTCCCAGATATCCTTCGCTATTTTGCAATGCATCACCTTAGCAATGACTGTTCTGTTTAATCCAGCCAAAATTGCATTAACAGCTTTTGCATTGTATCCAAATTGTTTTATTCCTT
Source organism: Larix kaempferi (assembly GCA_027924585.1). Taxonomy (NCBI): domain Eukaryota; kingdom Viridiplantae; phylum Streptophyta; class Pinopsida; order Pinales; family Pinaceae; genus Larix; species Larix kaempferi. Next base: position 6,940,339 of record BSBM01001035.1, read on the forward strand.
CAAGATCCGTGGGAGGATATTTTGGATATATGATACCATGATTCTACAGATAACCAAACTTCTAGTCCAATAGACATTATATGACATCTCATCCTAACACTCTAGAACGCATAATCCTCACCATTGAACAGTGGAACCTTGGAGGATATTTTTCCTTGTTGATCCATATTGATAAAAGATCTCCCTTAAAGCGGTTAGACTTTAGTGAAGAGACCTTCTCTGATACCAATTGTTGGAAAATAAAGTAATACTGAGAGGGGGGGTGAATCAGTATTTAGATATTTCTTCAATTTTTATCACTTTTAAGACAAAACCAACAATATAAACAGAACACAGAATTTTATCGTGGAAACCCAATTGGGAAAACCACAAACACTTTCTATTACTGCAAAATTATATTTACAAGTATTTGCAAGCACCAACTTGTTGGATGCTACAACACCCAAGATTTTCAGATATAACTAAAGGATGCAACAACATCCAAGTTTGATAATAGAGAATTATAGTAACCAAAATCACTTGATCTTCAATAAAAATAAAAGCAATATATTTTTAAGCAATTTAAATAATGAATTAAATATTCTACTAACTAAGGACAATATTGAATACCTCTATCATAATTTTACCACAACCTCCTCTCTACTTCCATTAGCAAGTTCTCCATCAAGGTGGCATGTAAAAACAAGAATAGAACAACCAACCCTTGGTATCATAAAGACCACAATCATGCTATAAAATCCATTAGGGATGATTCTATTGAGTCCTTAAAAACTAACAAGATTTGTAGGTACAAATTCATAGTTAAAACGGAAAAGGGTGTTATAAAAATAGAAAGCATGACATTTTTTTGCACCTCTATAAGTTAGATCCTAAGAAATTATGGAGGAAAATTCTAAGTTACAAAACTAAAGAAAATTATTTGATTCGCTTGAGGGACTAGAATTCCAATCTTAAAATTTTTTACAAATCCCCTAATGTCATGGACAACATTCAAACCCTTTCAATTTGTCTCTTTAGAAGACATAGAGTTTGGGGTTAAGTGACTTGCAAAAAGGGAAGGTAAGGAAATCGAAGAATACCAAGTAATCTTTAAAAATGGTGGGGCCATCCTCATTTTTCACATCCACATGCTTTTCGATTTAGCAATCAAGTGGGGTTTCCCTAAACCCTTGAACAAAAGCCTCATTTTTCTAATTTTTAAAAGTGGAGATAAAAAAAACCCATCTAATTATATGACCATTATGATTAACCCTGTTTAGCCAAATTATATAGAATTATTCTAGAAAACAAGATCAACATATGGCTTGAAAGTCACAGAAAAAGGAAGAATATAAAGGCCACACGAGATTTTGGTGCTATCATTCAACCATGGACCACCTTGTTACCATTAGAATTGTTGTTGAAGAGTATCACAATAATAAAACCAATCTTCTGTGTTGCTTTATTGACTTTAGAAAATCATTTGACACAATGCCCAAAACTAACCTTTGGAAAAAATTGCAAGAGCTCATGAAGAGTTAAAAGCCCCCTTTGAGTTGAGAGTTGCAATAATAAATTTGTATGAGAAGGTTATTTCCAAGTTTAGGAATTCCGAGAAATTGATTGTAATATAGAATTCAAGCAAGGTTTTCCCCTATCCCCTACCCTTTTTGGTATTTGTATAGACAAGATAGATGCTTTTTTTGGAAGGGACAAGTTGTGCTAGCACGGTTTTGGTTGGTATAATCATCGTGCTTCTTACTTATGCTGATGATATAGTTCTTATGGTGAGGATTCCCTATGATCTCGAGAAGCAATTAAAATTTGTCATGGATTTTTTTCTTTAGTATGGGTATGATTGTTAACACACACAAAACAAAGGTTATGGTAATCAAATCCCAAAAGATCACTTATGATAATTTCATGTATGAAAACAACAACTTGGAGGAAGTGACTTCATACAAATATCTCAGAATTGATCTTTATCATAAGCTTAACTGGAACTTTAGCATTGAGAAAATGATTAATGGAGGGTGGAAATCTTATTATGCAATTGAAAACAATTGTAAATATGTGGACCTTTGGCCATGGGATAGACACAAGGAAAATTTGAGGGGTGAAAGTTAGCCCATGGGATAATTTTAGAGGTAATTTTCCAAAACAATTTTTTCCATTTTCCATTTTTTCCAATATGATTCGCCCAAATTCCATAGGATTAAAATTTTTTACTCTAAAAATTGCCGAAATTGCCCAAAAATATATACAAAACCCTTATAAATTTGAATATTTTAAAAAATATCACCAAACATTTTATGGTTTGAAATTTTATAATTAGTAAGATTCACCAAGGTTTCTACACTTTAAGAAAATTGTGGATCCTAAAAATTTTCCCTGGATAGGAAGAAACTCCTCTTTGAGACTCTCCTCACTCTTGTTATTTTATATGGACATGAAATTTGGGGCTGCAACATCTCTACAGAATCATGGAGAAGGATAGATAAAATCCAAAAGCCCATCATAACATAAAATGTCAAAATTAAAGGTAATACACCCTATCCTTTCCTCATCATAGAAGCAAGTCGCTCCTTGATTAAGAGCATGTATATGACTAGGTAGCTAATGTACAAGATTAAGATAAACAACATAGGAAACAAGAGGCTTCCTAAGATTGCTTCTTAATCTAGTCAAAACCACCCACATCTTAAACTAGGTTGGCATAAAGAGACTATATCTTGGCTAAATCATGGAGAGAGTAGAGGAAGAGGTCACTTTACATAATAGTGATAATAGTGGAAGTATTATTACATCTAAATTTAAGGAAAATATGTGGCGTGACAAAGAGTTAGAGGATAAGAGAAAATCAATATATACGAGGAGGTGATCAACCTTAATCTAGAAGATAAAAAAAATCTATGTCTTTTAACTAGCATAAAAAATTTAACAGTGCTAAAGTATGAACAAACTCGCATGAGCTCTATAGTGAAACAGAGCACTAGACAATCCCTAAAATGCCATGGGATGAAATAATTTGTCATCTTTGTGACACCAAGTGGGTTGAAGATGAAAGTGAATTTCTCATATAATTTCTTGCATACACCCAAGCACAATTTCAAAATATTTGTTACAATACTGACCTTCCTAACCTTTAAAGAATTCGTATTTACCCAGTGGCAATTTTTAGGAGAACATGGATCTACATTATGAAAAAATGAGTATCCCTAACTGGTTTCGATCCTTGAGCTAGGATCATCATCAAGAAGAAGAAGGATGAGAGAAAGATAAGAAAGAAGATGTTTATAAATAAGGTAGAGACCAAATTTGTTTTCCAACAAGACAAAGAGCAAAGAAACACGATTTTAATTAAAAAATTTACTAAAAATAAAAATAATTTTTTTAAATAATATTTTAAAATTTTCAATATTAGAAGAATTAGTTAAATTGATAAAAAAGGAGGAATCTAAATCAGAAAATCCTTATAATTATTGCATTTGATATGAATATTAAATTATGTTATATTAATTTAGATTAAAATAAATTAAAATTAAAACTTTTAAAAAATAATTTAAAATTTAACCTTTATAGCAAATTATTATAAACACATTATTAACCTAAACTTATAAGAAAAATACATCTTTGTTATAAAACTTATTATTGTAACTAAATAGACTAAAACATGAATTGAATTATTATGAATTATTGCACCGAGATGCGTTTCTACATTCCATAGTGGTTGAGATGTGTCGTGTCTGTCATGTTGATGTGGCAATGTGGGCTCCAAAAACTAAATATATAAAAAATTTATAAAACCAAGCACATGTTGGCTCAAATTTAAATTGGATAGATTATAATATACATCAAATTCTTGAATATCAAGATACATGTTTTCTTAAGTGAAAAATATACATGGAATTTCAATTTCAATTTCTGTTTATGCATCCTCACAATTTAAAAAAATAATTTCATAAATAATCGCAAGACAATTAAATATTTGTGTATTAGTTAGTCTTGCCTTGATTTGATCTACAGTAGAGACATATATTCATAATGGAATCACTGCATATGGATTAAGAATAACTATTTTACTTCATAATTAATGAATGAATGCAATTTTTACCTATTTGTAGGATTTAGAGTTGGCACGTGGATGATTCTCATGGAGAATATTGATTATGTATTATTAATTTAATAATAGAACAATAAGTTAGATATCAGTTTTATAATAATTGCAAATTAATAATAATTGGGTAAATTGCAAGTATTTTACTTCATAATTAGTTAATGAATGCAACTTTTGTCTATTTGTAGGATTTATGTGTTATAGTTTACATCATGAAATATTTGGAACTTGAGAATTATATTTGGGTAAATAACTATTTCACTTCAAAATTAATTAATTAATGCAATTTTTGTTAAGATTTATGTGTTAGCATTTAAAGAGTTGGAGGAGCACCACAGGTGAAATGTCGTGACATGATCTCCCGGGTCCTCACTACCTTTCCCCTCAAACTTTGGAATGTCTGAAGGGAGCTTGGTAGAGATAGGGGGCCAAGTAGGGTCGTGACACACTAGATCATTCGTGAGCTTTGAAAGATCCGAGAGATTCAAGCGTGCAAGGAACGGGAGCTGCGGCTAGAAAGCTTGACTATAAGCTCTCATAAAAGGTTGGTTAAATGGAATTGTATTACACGATGGACCAAAAGCTTGACCATGAGGGTTAAAATGCTGATACTAAGGACCTGACGGCCCATAAGCTTGCCCATGTCCATAAGATGGATAACCTCCCCCTGCTTGACCCATTTGAGAGTAAGCAGGTATTTGTGCATTTTGAGCACCATATTGGGGTGGTGGGTGATACTAGTGGCCAGCACCGACTATGTTGTAGTAAGGGTTGCCACCATGGGTATGGGGCATGTATGTACTATTCATAGTGGGGACCATGTTGTATTGACCGTAATGGTGTGGTATGTTCCCACCCCCAATATTAGGATTAGCTTGAGCAGTCGTGTGATGACCATAAGCATGAGAAGTATTCCCAGGTCCAATATGGGTGTGACTAGTGGCAGGGTTGGTGGTGTGATGTCCATGTGGATAGGAAATATTCCCACCCCCTACATTACTATTACTAGCGGCGGCAGTGGACGCAAAAGTATGCGGTATGTGTCCACCCTCATGGTTGGGAGGAACCGTATCATGTGTGAAAGTGGTCCTAGGTTGACGAGTAGCGACATGTGTATTAGGTGGTGGATGGCGAGTCGTGTTTCGGACAGCATTCCAACTAGGTTGGGTATTCCTAGGAGGTGGTCACGTTCCAACATTAGCATGGTTAGGAATCGGACCAGTCCCCATACTATATGAGTGGGTGGATAACGTAGTGCCCCCAGTGGGTATAGTATGGCTAACACTTGGACTAGTGCAAGCATGAGTACCAACCATAGTAGAGGGTTCGACAGTATTGTGACTAGGCATACCAAAAGAGACTGCAGTGGGGTTGACCATAGGGTCGAAATCATCATGACTCTCAGGACTCCTATATCTAGAATCGCGTGGAAACGAAGGATCGAAAGGCTCGTACTGTCCTTCCTCCTCGGGTAATTCAGGCTTCCCGTAAAGATAAATGTCTGGATTCGAAGGATCAAACGGATCTCCATCAAGTGGATTACGCCAAATATAACCAGGCTGAGTTGCAGGTGGATCACCTCCCCAATCCTCACGAGGAGTCTGGGGATCGGAAGTATGTTCAACTCTACCCGAAGGAGTAGAAAGGTCTTGCCCGATATTGGGATGTGTAGCCATGTAATATTCAATGTAAGTCGTGTAAGAATCTGAAGACTCAGAGGGAGCCCTCCAGCGTCCTCTAGTAATACGCTGTGTAACCAAAGCTGGCTTTAAACCAACCAAACGACCGGACCGACGGAGTGTAGGGCTCCATGCCACGTTCTCTTCGGAGAGAGACACAACGTCTCCTCAAGGCCAACTATCGATCAAAAACAGTAAATCAAAAGCACACACCTAGAGAATCTACAGCTAAGAGAAAACAGATAGAGTAGCTAAATGATCTCCTGACACTAGAGCCAATATGTCTCGCCTAGGGGAGGCTAGAGACTCCCAAACTATAGCCGGAGGTAACAGAATCAGTTATAGATACACCCAGGCTTAACTGTGTCGACAGGGTCAAGTCCACTACACGAACACAATTGTGCGGTCCAATCCCTATCTGACTTAGGACACAAACAGCATAACCACTGCAAGTACCCTGTGTGGTACCTAGGTAAGGCAACTATGTCTACCGCAATATAACCAATGCTCAAGGGAATAGTCACAGGTGGGACCCGTCATATGGGCAGGGTAGCTAAGCCCGAAGCACAAGAGGACGAACCTCCGGTACCCCTAGATACGAACAAATCCTAGATATATCTCCCACATTCAGCTGATATCAGAAGGATATCTCCTCAACCAAGCTTTTGTGACCTCGTGCTTAACTCTGATTTGAGTAGAGCTTTCCTGAGAACACTGATCTATACCATCGATTCCTCCACTGCCTGGTCAAACACCTAATGTTTCGTTCAGTAGTCTTGGATCGTTAAGTCACAATGATCTATTCCAAGACGCTAAACCTATGCTAGTTGGTGTACCCTATAAAATAAAATAAATCTAATCAATTTTATGATTAAGCGTTAATTTTAGTGGCTGTGATTACTCAAGGGATATGGTCGTGAAACTAGTGATGTGTAGACTCAATAGTATGCACCATCTTCCAATCCTAGACTCATCTATCCAATAAAACAATGTCACTAATATGCAAATTCAATCAACAATTCCGAAATAAATATGCAAACTTTTATCTTTTCAATGCACAAGCAGAACCTAAAATGAAGGCAACAAGCACTCAATGCAAAATGCAGTACATGGAAATAAAATATTTTTGTATTTTCTCTTATAAACAGAAAAGAAAATGCAAAAACTAAATGAATATTTTTGTATTTTTTCAATATATATGGAATGAAAAAATGCAAGCAAAATCCTACTATTCAGTAACTGAAGTGTCGAGAAGATCACTAAGACAACCCAGCAAATCCTAAACAATAAGACTCAGCCAAAAGGAAGAGCTCAACAGGAAAAACCAAGAGGTTAAAACCAAGGATTGGTAAAAAACCAAGAAGGCTCAACCAAGAGAAACGAGGAGATCTGGTCACAACCAAGGCATGAAACAGTCAAGAAAAAGGCCAACAAAGACTCGGGAATCAACCAAACTCACCCAGCAACAACCAATAGCCATAAACCAACAAAATCTGGAGTTACACGCTATTGTCAAAGGAAATCCTGTGGGTACCCACGAGCAGTAGAGTAAATAGAGGCGGGTAGACGCGGGCAGAACTAAGCTAGCCCGTGGGTGAGGAAAAGCAAATGGTCAAACAGAGAGTCTAGAGGCTCAGAAAAAGCAAGTTTTCTACAGTGTATCTTAACAGCCAATCAGTGACATAGAGCTTTGATAAACAACAACTCTAATTATGGACTAATGCTCAAAATTTTTCCCAAACATGGATGTTTTCCCCAGAGGAGTCGCCATTTCTGTATTGGAGAAAACTCAGTATGGCTTGGGAATACAACAACAGATAGATGACTACCAGAAATCTACTCAATCCTCAAAACAATGCTATTATAAATGACAATGTTAAAACAATGGAGAAATGTAACCAACCTTGATCCAACGTTTGATGTAGATCCCCGATGGAGCTTTTCAATCCACGCACATCCAAGCACTTGTAATCTGCAAATTAGTCTCGACAACCAATATCTAACAAGTACATGTGATATATAAATAACATTAACATTACCAATAACAATGGTCCATAATATCATAAGAAAATGCAACCCAATGTATAATAAATGACATTCACACCATGAATGGACGAGAATATGAGTATTTCTATTAATGAACAAGAAGAAGTACAAAGTGATACGACCTCTTGCCGGCAACCAATCTAAACCAAGATCTAGATCAATCCACTTGTGCCTCCACCACTTCAATCCTCCATGAATGGAAAACTCAAACTAGAGAGGAGTTTGGAAGGTGAACATAACTGGTTCACAACTACAAGGATCAATGAGTGCAGACTCAAGATAGGGAAAAAATCCACTAGAGTGCCTTTACTATTCTCTTCTTCCTCTGTCCATAAGCCATATGTACTCAATATATAGTCCTCTCAAAGGTAGGTGAAAGGACTCATCGAGACGTTACTTGGGCAGATGGAGAGCCAAAGGTCACCCAATGACCGCTTTTTGGGAGTAAAAAGTAATAAAATAGTGGTTTTTACCATTTTACTTGATACCCGCAGGCTATAGGGATGCAACTCGCGGGTACGCATGCTATAGTGATGCAACATGCGGGTAGGAACAAAAATAGGATAAACTGGTATCACTAAAGGATGAAAATGGATCTGAGTCACTGAAATGGATCCTACAGGCCAAAGAATGATGATGCTCATAGGGTGGAAGATTTTTGTGTAACAATACTGATTCCCGACTGACCAAAATCCCTAATGGGGCCGACCTCTCCTAGTGAAGTCTAATAACCCCTAAAATATAAACTCAGGGCCAACCCCCACATGGTGGGTCTAATAACCCTAGTTACCACAGACTATCGGAGGAATAAACATCTCCGGATACATAATAGAATCACCTCAGAGGGATGAAACATCTCCGGAATAATAATGTACAAATATAATATTCTTAGAAGTTACAATATTCAACACTCCCCCTTAACAAGAAGGATATTATAACAACATCTGCAGGAGCAAGGAGTCATCGACTACATCATACATGATACATCTATAAATCATCAGAAGCTTTCTTCAATACATCATCATCAATAACTCAACCAGTTACTGGAACATCAACATCATTGTCATCGCATGATCATCAACATCATTATCACACGATCATCAGCATCGTCATCACACGATCATCAACATCGTCATCACACGATCATTAGCATCATCATCACATGATCATTAGCATCATCATCACAGGATCATCAACATCGTCATCACACGATCATAAGCATCGTCATCATACGATTATCAGCATTGTCATCACAATATACTCTACAGTACACACTATCATATTATAGGATGATCAATCCCACTCTCTTTAGGACATTGGTCCATGGATGATACAATCCAGATCAAGTTCTAGGATGATCAATCCTTATCACTTTAAGACAAGTCTCACGTCTAGGGAAGATGCAATCCCATCTCATACATTTTGAACCAAGAGTCCAGGGACGATACAGTCTTATCATCAATTCTCGGAGACAAGTGTCTACGGATCAATTCTGGGACCAAAGTCCGGGGAAGATACAATCCCCTACCTGTTCATTCAGGACTATTCTCAGAGACCCAGTCTACGACTCAATTCTGGGACCGAAGTCCGGGGACGATACAATCCCCCACATGTTCATTTAGGACTTTATTCTCAAATACCCAGTCTGCGGCTCAATTCTGGGACCAAATTCTGGGGATGATACAATCCCCCACTTGTTCATTCAGGACTTTATTCTTTAAGACCCAGTCTACGGCTCAATTCTGGGACCGAGGTCCGAGGACGATACAATCCCCCACCTGTTCATTCAGGACTTTATTCTCGAAGACCCAGTCTACGGCTCAATTTTGGGACCGAGGTCCGGGGATGATACAATCCCCCACCTGTTCATTCAAGACTTTATTCTCGAAGACCCAGTCTACGGCTCAATTCTGGGACCGAAGTCCGGGGACGATACAATCCCCCACCTGTTCATTCAGGACTTTATTCTCAAATACCCAGTCTACGGCTCCTTTTAGAACATGTTTTCAAGGATGATACAATCCCTCTTCTTTCTCGGAGACATCTGTCTATGGCTCACTTTAGGACTGAAGTCCAAGGATGATCCAATCCTCACATGTCCACGAAGGACTTCATTCTCAAAGACATCTGTCTACGGCTCCTTTTAGAACATGTGTTCAAGGATGATGCAATCCCTCTTCTTTCTCAGAGACATCTGTCTATGGCTCACTTTAGGACTGAAGTCCAGGGATGATCCAATCCTCACATGTATCCTCATCAACACAGGTACAAGTATCCTCATCCATACAAGTACATTAATCAATACATGTACATACAAGTATTCTCATTGATACATCAATACATGTAATAATACATGTACTCTCATCAATACATCAATATGTAATAGTACAGGTATTCTCATCAATGCATCAAGATATGCAATAATACAAGTACTCTCATCAATACATCAATATGTAATAGTACAAGTATTCTCATCAATACATATATCATCAAAAGCATGTATCCTCACCAATACATATATCATCAAAAGCATGTATCCTCACCAATACATATATCATCAAAGTAAAAGCAAGTAAAATAAGTATTCTAAGTATAAGAGTCCTAAATCTAAATAATCTAAGTATCCAAGTGTAGTAAACAGGTATCCACATCATCGACCTTGCTGTCGATGAGGCAATCTCATCATCAGTGACTACACTACTCCCCCTTTCAAGGAGGGTCCTTTTGAACTACACCAAGCTTGTCTCAGAAGTATTCAAATTTCACTCGAGACAGAGGTTTGGTCAAAATATCAGCAATTTGATCCTCAATGCTCACATACTTGAGCTTAATAGTTCCTCTCTGCACCATATCTCGTATATAAAAGTATCAGATCTCTATGTGTTTTGACTTATCGTGGAATACAGGATTTTCTGTCATCTTAATACAACTTTGATTGTCACACATGATCACAGTGGGATCCATTTCTAAGTCAAACACTCCAAATAATAGCTTTTGAAGCCACACTGCTTCACAACTGGCAGAGCAGGCAGCTATATATTCTGCTTTAGCAGTACTAAGAGCCACACTAGATTGTTTCTTACTGAACCATGAGATCATGGCAGATCCAAGACCATAACATCCACCTGATGTACTCTTTCTGTCTGAGACACTTCCTGCCCAATCAGAATCTGAGCAACCATGTAATCTGTGTTCATGATTTCCAAGATAATATAGACCAAAATCTAATGTACCCTTTAGGTACCTCATTACATGCTTTGCAGCTATTAATTGAACCTTTCTAGGTTCTACTAGATACTGACTCAGGGTATTTACAGCAAAGCATATATCTGGCCTAGTATTTGTTAAATACATTAATGACCCAATGATTTGTCTATATAGAGTTAAGTCCACTAATTCTGATGAGTCATTAACTAATAACTTCAATTTGGAGTCCATGGGAGTGGCCATGGATTTACACTCCAACATATCAAATCTTTTTAGAATCTCCACAACATACTTACCTTGATTTAGAAAGATTCCTTTTGGTTCTTGCCATACTTCTAGACCTAAGAAGTAGTGCATTAATCCGAGATCTTTCATCTCGAATTCTGAAGAAAGCTTCTTCTTGCATTCAATAATTTGTTCTCATTTCCGGTTAGAAATAGATCATCTAAATATAACAACAGTATAACTGGTTCATCATCTATCACTTTGAGATAAAGATTAGGGTCAGCTTTACTCTTGGTAAAGCCCATGCTTGTTAAGAAATTGTCAATCCTTCCGTACCAAGATCTGGGAGCTTGCTTCAATCCATATAATGCCTTTTTCAGTTTGCATACATGAGTTCTCCCATCTTTAACCTCAAACCCTTGTGGTTGCTCTATGTACACTTCTTCTTCAATTACAGCATTCAGAAAAGCTATCTTAACATCCATTTGGTGTGATTTCCACTTCATAATAGATGCAAGTGCCATAATAGTTCTAATTGAAGTATACCTAGCAACTGGTGCAAATGTTTCTTCATAGTCAATTCCCTCTTTCTAAGAGAATCCTCTAGCTACCAATCTTGCCTTGTATTTTTCAATGCTACCATCTGTAGCATGTTTTATCTTGAAAATCCATTTGGAAGAAACCACACTTTTATCTTTTGGTTTCGGAACTATATCCCAAACATCATTTTTTATTATTGATTGATATTTTTCTGTCATTGCTTCTACCCATTCTTTCTTCTAAGCTGCCTCTTCATAGCTAGTAGGTTGTTTATCCACAATATCACACATCAAGGCCACATAGTTGGATACTAGCTTTGGTTTCTTTCTTTCTCTAGTGGAGCCTTCAGGAGCTCCATATCCTTCATCTCCTTGAATAATGTCTCTATCCCATGCTAGCCTTCTTTTCCTAGATAAGTTTGTAATAGGGGTTTCTTGTGGTTTCAACATGTCATGATCCTCTGGTGAATCATCTTCAGGGATGGGCACAGCTTCTGTGATTCTAGGAGGTGTATCTTCTTCATAGATTTCTTCAAGTTGGCACTTCCTGGATTTCTTGAGAGCTGCTTCTTCATCAAATGTTACATATCTACTTATTTCCATATGATAAAAACCTAGTATGTAAATTCTGAAGGCTTTGGATGATTCACAATATCCAACAAATATTCCCTTCTTACCAGAAGGATCCAACTTGGTTCTCTTTTCTTTTGGAATGTGAATGTACACAGGACACCCAAATATTTTGAGATGACTTACCTCAGGCTTCTTTCCTGTGAACACTTCTTCTGGAGTTTTGAATTCAAGGGCACTATGGGATAGTATATTTTTCACATAGATTGTTGTCCTAGCTGCTTCAGCCCATAGATACATGGGTAGATCTTGGTCATGTATCATAGTATTTACAGCTTCTGTGATGGTTCTATTATTTATTTCAGCAACCCCATTTTGTTGGGGATTGTAGGGAGTGGTTAGTTCCCTATTGATTCTAGCTTCTTTACAAAAGTCTTCAAAGTCCTTTGAAGTATATTCTCCGCCATTATCTGTTCTGAGAATCTTGATTTTCTTTTCTAAGAGATTTTCTATTAAGGCCTTGAACTCTTTGAATTTTCCAAAGACCTCATTCTTACCTTTTAGAAAGTATATCCAAGTCTTCCTTGAATAGTCATCAATGAATGAGAGATAGTATTCAAACCCACTTAGGGAACTGGTGGGCATTGGTCCACAAACATCCGAGTGTATTAGCTCCAAAATGTTCTTAGTCTTTGTTTCACTCTTTGGAAAATGGTTCTTGACATTCTGCCCTTTCTCACATCCTTTACATGAGCCATTATGATCAACCTTCAAATCTAGTAATCCTATGACCACCTTGCTTACATAGGGTAGGGATTTGTAGTTAATTTGAGCTAATATTCTATGCCATAGCTCACTGGGGCTAGAGGTTTCATGAGCAAGGGAAACTTTTGTATGTCCCTTGAGCTTATAGAGACCTCCTTCCTCTTCACTAATGACAACTGCATCTTCAATTGATTTTCCTTTTGGGCCACATAAGAACTTGTCCATCTATGAAAGAAACTCTAAAACCTTTCTTATCTAGTGCTGAGATAGAGAGTAGGTTCTTCTTCAAACCTGGTACATATAAAATTACTTTCATCTTCAAGGGTGTTCCAGAATCAAGCTTGTAGCTTGCTTCACCAATTCCCTTGATGGGATATTGATAATCATCTCCTAGAGATACCTTTTGTGGTGAAGACTTTTCTTCAAGTCTTGAGAGAGTTTTATTTTGATCTGTCATGTGCTTTGAAGCACCACTATCAATGAGCCATGTATCTTCTCCAGGAGACACAGATCCAGAGAGTGCAGAAAATAGGACATATTCTTCTGGATCTTCTTTCTTTACTTTAGATCTTTTCCTTCGAGGCCTTTCCTCTTCTTCTTATTCTTCTTCTTCTTCTTCTTCACTATCATCTTTTGCCATATGTGCATGATGTCTTTTGTGAACAAACTTCTTCTTCTTCTTTTCTGGTAAAGTACAATTTCTAGCATAGTGCCCTAGTTTAAGACAATTGTAACATTGGACTGTGGATAGGTCTCTTTCTGAGTTTATTCCTCCTTTCCTTTTGAATCTATAAGAGGGTTGAGACTTCTTGTGATCCACTTTCTTGAAGTGACCCTTTCTTCCTCTTTTGGTGTGTGTGGCCAAGGCTTGGTCATCCTCCTTGAGAAGGGCTTCTCTGTTGGCTACCCTAGCCTCTTCTTGAACACAATCCTCCCATACTACATCAAACTTCATACTTTCTTTTCTGGCACACATAGTTTGTATAAATGAATCCCAAGGTCTAGTGAGACCATTTAGAGCAGTCATCACAAGTTCATCTTCATCAAGAGTATCACCAATGGAATCTAGTTGCTCCTTGATTTGGGATACCCTTGAGAAGTAGTCTTGAATTGATTCTCCTTTGTGCATCTTGGTACTCTTCAACTGAGTTCTTAGGTTCATCTTCCTATTGATGTTCTTTCCTTCATACATTCTTCCTAGGGCATCATACATTTCCTTTGGAGTCTTCTTGGAAGCCACTTGGGGAATCAAGTGGTCTTTAATAGAATTAGCTATGATTCTCTTTGCCCTAATCAAATCCTTCCTATGCTTCTCTTTGGCTTCATCTCCTTCAGGTTCTGCAACTTCATCCTTGATATAATGAGCAAGATCATTCTCTTCAAGAATGAGACCAATTATGTATTTCCATGCCCGAAAATTCTCTATACCTTCTAGCTTGTCTTCAATCTTAGTGCTTGGAGCCATCTTCTCTTGGGGGAGTCCAAGAGATAAAAGATAGAGTAGTACTTACCTAGAAACTTTAACTTTTCACTTTTCCGGATTTGCAACAGAATTTCTGGTTTATCGCACTTTTGGTAAAAGTAGGGTTTGACTTTACCGGAGTTCTACCCAACCAAAAACCTCAATCCAAGGCTCAAAGGGTAGATCTTTAGAAGGGCTATTCAACCATGTAACCGGAATCCAAAAATACTAACTTTTGTAGAAACCCTAATTTTGGGAGAGAGAGAAATATAATTTCACCTTGTGAAAGATGTTCTATTCAGGCTAGCTCTGATACCATGTTAAGTTTAAACCAAATAAACTAACAAGATCACTGAAAGAAACATAATCACAAGATAGACACAGAATTTACCCTGGGAAACCCTCATGGGGTAGAAAACCCAGCAAAGCTTTCCTCAATAAGATGATCAACCAAAATACAAGATGTGCTCCAAGACTTGTCCTTCTTCTCTACCTCACATGCAGACCTCCCAGACACAAGTGCTCTACTTTCTGAGTTGTGGAAGTGTGTCAAATGAGGAGCTCTCCTCCTCTACTTATATTGATTCCCGACTTACCAAAATCCCTAATGGGGCCGACCTCTCCTAGTGAAGTCTAATAACCCCTAAAATATAAACTTAGGGCCGACCCCCACATGGTGTGTCTAATAAACATAGTTACCACAAACCATCGGAGGAATAAACATCTCCAGATACATAATAGAATCACCTCAGAGGGATGAAACATCTCCGGAATAATAATTTACAAATATAATATTCTTAGAAGTTACAATATTCAACATCCAAGACTATCAAAAGGCACCTGCCCTGAGGAAGCCATACTTCTTCTTTTTAGCCTACATTATTGATGTATTTTGCTCAGATTTCCAATATCCTAACTTGGGATGGATTTGGACTCCTTCAGATCCATCAATTCATATCTATCATTCAGCACTATGGGAAAGCAATTTTGTGCCATTACTTTATGACATTTGTGACCATTTCATGGGTACCATTTATTTCAAGATATTCAAACAAGAGGCACCTTACTTTATAGTTGATTCCAAGGCCTTCATCAATACAATTGGTGATTGGTATGTCTATGAGTCCTATTCATATATCAGAGTCTAGGGAAGTGATATTGTTTATCTTCTTCCTAGAATAGGTCCTGACAGATTGGTCATTCAAGAAGTCTCTTATCAAACTGTTATTGATGGTGTCTACAGAAAACTCACTAGTCCCAAAAAGAAAGGTTGGCCTAAATTTTCTTTAAACCTTGGGCCATTAGTCATCCCAACCTCAAATTGGGCTCCAGTGCTTGGTGACCAAGTGGCTCCTTTAAAGTTGGGTTTTGCTCCCAAAAGGAAGCATGATCCTAAGAAATTTCTTGATGCACATTTTAAACAATATCATATGAAGATGGATTATGTCCATGAAGAACTTCCAAATGACTCTATCTACCAAGGAGTGAATACATTTTCTGAGGTCCTGGCCAGGGCCAAGAGCATAGATGAGCAGCATCAAATTATGCAATATCAGAGAGAAATTAAAGCTAAAGTCTTGATATACAGAACGATGGAAATGAATCTTCTTGAACAAATGAGAAAGGATAGAGCAGAAAAGGAGAACCAGCAGGCTAATGCCCCTCTAATGCTTACTTATCCATATGGGAATAAAGGTAAAGCCCCCATGGAGAATCCTCCTGAGGTAAAAACAGCTGAATAGGTCAAAGTCTTGTTGCAAACCTCTCATCATTTGAAGAAGGAGTTAGCATAGTTGACTTCTGTATTGGATACTCAAACAATCGAACCTCCTAAGATTACTATGGATGTTCAAGTGACTGATGTAGCTGCATAGGTATGTGATGATCTAATAATAGTTGAGGCCAACCCAGCTAAGAGACATAACATCCTGATCCCTACATCACAAATTCCCACTGTTGATATCATTGACAGTGATATTGATGATGGACCACATCGTCCAGTATATGTGACTGTAGAAGTGACTCAAGAAGTGACTGAAGGAGTAACTAAAGATTCACAAGCAGTTACAGATTTGTTAGATACTATTGATATGGATCACTCTTTTTCTGATCAAAAGGTATTAGAGGTTACTACTGCTCCTGACATTACAACTTCATCATTTTTGTTGTCATCTATTCAAGATCTTTGTTCTTTGTCTCTGGGGGTGATGCCACCATTTTCCATATCACAAATTTTGCATAATTTGACTTCCAGAGCCACTCCATTCCCAGAAAACTCAGTTTCATTTTCCATTCCCCCATCTATTATTACAGAGATCCAGTCTTCGACTGTCCCTCAGCAATTTACCATATCTACTTTATCATTACCCACTGTGGATGAGCCACCCTCAATTCCCTCTTCATCATCACCTTCCAATGATGATTATGTTCCACTTTCTGAAGCCTTCACTTCAATCCCTTCTCCAACCCATGTCCCATCAGTCCCTTAGATTGTTTCTACCCCTCTGACTACTCCTCAAGTTTCCATGTCTATACCTAGTCCCACTGTCACTCAAACACCTTCATTAATTTCAACAGAGAATGTCATTTCTATTTCTTCGGAAATAATAACTGAATATGAAGATGATGTTGTAGTCCCTCTTGGACATTATTTCTATAGTAAAGAAAAGCAGTGATCAAAAGGGGTAAGAAGAGAAGCAGGGATCAAGGTGGATTAGAAGTATGTGTTCCAAATCAAATAATATGGGCTTAGCAAACAAATGATCCCTAGATAGGAGCAATTGAGACAGCTATAGCCTTAGGGGCATTTGCTGGTGCAAACCTTGATTCAGTCTAGGTACTGAATAGGGAGATTGATCAGAAGAAGGAAGAATTGGAAAGTCTTGAAGAAGAGTTAGTAAAGACCAAGGAAGAACATGAGATTTATGTTGCTGATCTCAGGAGGATATGGGATACAGGATAGAGAATTTGGAGCGAAGCAATACCTCTCTTCAAGATGAACTTCGTAGTGTACAAGTTGAGAATTCTGCCGATACACAGAATATAGCCTTACGGGAAAAGCAGTCTGAGGATGCAACTACAAGTGTAGCCTCTTCTAGTTTCTCTAAGTTCTCACCTCAAGAATTTAAGGATTTGGCCCTTCAAGTCAATGAAGAGCATCATAAATTACTGGAGAATCTATTTTACACCCTAGATGAGATTAGGGAAAATCATATGAATTTTGGTAAGATGTATGGTGCCCTTGAAGAGAAGAAATCCAAAAGGCTGCAAGCTTCTCAGGCAAGTCAAAACATTGGTTAGTGGTAGAGGTATCTCAAGAACATACCAGTAGACGTCCCCATTCTTAACAGTTTTCAATTCAAGAAAATCAGAGCTGCATTGAACACTTGGATTGAACTTAATGAATCAGTTGAAGACATTCTTAAGAAAGAACAGGATATGTGTAGTAGGCAATGGTATGTAATAGATAATATCATGGAAGTCCTACATTTCTCAGCCTTGGAGCTCAATGAAGATGCTTACCTACCTAAGTTGATGGTTGAGAAAGTCGAACACAGGTGCGAGGAAGCCAAGCAGATAATTCAGCGCCTTGAGGAGGTTAATATTGATGATGTGGATCGATTAATTAGGAAGCCAATCACCATTTTTATAGGTCAAATATGCACTTCTCCATCCCGTGATCACTTTGCCTTGTAGATCACACAAAAGGACACAAAGGATTGAAGAGCATGATTACCTTAGATGACTTGTTTCCAAAAGTACACTTCTCACCTAAGAATTTAACAATTTCTTTTGATTTTGCCACATGTACACCCCTCTCTGCATACTAGACCTACGTACTGTACCCTACTCTCCTTAAGGGAAACCAATGTACACCTCCAAAAAGTTGTAAACGCATGTTGTAAAGCATAAAAGTTGCTTCCTGTATGCTACTCTTGTTGTATGAAACCCGCGTACATCTTAAGATGAAATCAAAAATATATTAATTTGACGAATTGGGAATAGTTGATGTTGGTTCTGCAACTTCCCCAACCTCCCAATCCAACCACCTCTCGATCTTAACTGCCTACCTTGTCCCATAAATACAAGGAGGATCCATGAGAGGAGTTACTCACAATAGCCATAAAATCTTGGGAGAAGTCTTGAAGTATTGTTACGCTGGAGGAAAGTTCCAAGTCGCAGTGAAGAGCAGGAGCCCAGGATCCGGTTGCAGAAACATCTCTACACGTCAGGTATATTGTACTGTTCATGTTTCTTTGACAATAAAAGGTCAAAACACTCTTCCTGTCCCAAATATGATATCTATTGGATTGTATGTCTATTTGGATTAATTCTTGATTATAGTTGATGTTAAATTGCTTTATAATTTCATCATATGTTATATGGTCAAGATACGTTGAGGAAGGTATCTTTTGTATTGCAGGTTCATCAAGTAGGTGATCAAGCGAGAGATCAAGTGAAGGACCAAGCGAAAGCTAGGATCAAACATCGAAAAGAGGTATGTCCTTCGATCCCAATCTATTTCTTTTACAGTATAATCAATGTGTTTACCTGTCAACCCCGCCTAGTTGGTAGTGTCCATCTCCTCACTATAGAGTAGAAATCTCGAACAACATACTAGCCACTCCGTTGGGGAGTAACCGCTTAGTTGTTCTGCTCTAGGAGACTTAATTTTGGTTTTCTTCCAACCCTTTTCTCAGTTTATGATTGTCTGAGAGGCCCTATAGATCTATGTTATGTTTCATGTCTACTTGATTCAACTCTGTTTTTGGTTTGCAAAGCCTAATTATGCCCTTTTGAGGCATGTACGCTGGCCTTCCCTACACACAGGAGCATTTGTTAGCTGATGTATGCCCCTCCTTGCACTACACAGTAGCGTTCCTGTCCTAGTGTACGCTGGTTGTAACACTGCACAGTGGTGTATGTTCCTATAGTGGCATGTTTTGCTATTAGGGTTTGTTTTTTAAGCTTTGGTTGTTGTTTCAGCCTGTTGCTTTGATGTCTTCATTGACCCCTGAGACCTCATATGCCTTTGTTGAGACTTGTAAGCCTCTCCAATCTCTTTGAGCTAGTTTTTGTTTGCTTGAGCCCTTGTTAAGTGTCTTTGCTGCTTACAATCCCTTTCTCGAAGTTCATGCGCTATTCTTTTTGGACATAGCTGCATCTCTTCACCCTAGTTGTTGTTGCAGTCTTACAGACCTGCACTTTGATTGTTTGTTGTCTGTTGCAATGTTTAGCATGCTTTCACTTGGTCCCATCCTTTTTTAGGGTTTGACTGTCAAGTTTGATTCCTTAGGGTTTCTTCTGAAAGGTAGCTTGGTTAAGTCACTTCTTGATTTATTCTATCAGTTTTATTTCAAGTGAGTCAAAACCTCCTAGTCTTCTTGTTGTTGAGTCTGTGTGTTGTTTAAGTCATTCATGGTTCGCTTGCTTACTTGTTGCTTGGCTCAGTGTTTGTTTAGGGTTTTGATACTTAGGAGCAACCTATTTTAGGCTTTCCTTTCCGTCACAAGTGTCTCTTTTCCCTGTTTTCTTTTCACTTCGTTTCCAAGCCTCAAGTTTTTCTTTTGCAAAAACTTGGTAAGTCAAGTCTACATCAAGTCGTTTGCTTTGAGCCATTTATATGTTTTCCTTGCACACGTTTTATAGTTAGATCTTGATTGCTTTTGTACTAAGTTCTCTTTCTTTTATAGTTATCAAAAAAAGGCAAAAAATTGTTTCAATAGCTCAGTAGTAAGATCTTGCTTTATTTCGAGGTAGCTTATTTGCTTTGAAATATTCAAAAAAAAAAATACAAAAGGATTTTGTTTTAGGATTGCTTAGGTTTCAAGTTTTTGAAAGAATTGTAAACGAAAAGAGAAAATTTTGTGAATTTGAAAGCATTGTTTTTTCAAGTACTTTACTTTCATAACAGGTCATTCCACACACCGCACTACAACCTTTGAGTAACAAGTAACCCTTAAAAATAAATTATTAATAAAATTTATTAGCAACATTTTCTTTTTAGGAATACACGACATCAACTAGCTTAGGCTAGAGTTTCGAGCTTAAATCACCTTAAACCACTAGGAACCGGTTTCATTACTCAAAAATCGTAGTGTTAGGAACCCATGTCTTTACTTTGTTAGTATATTGTTGTTGGACGCATATGATTTGTAAGTCGTCCCGTAGTATTTGTTGATCAATAGTTTATGTTATTGTTGTTGGCGTATATGCTTTGTAAGTCGCCCGTAGTATTGTTGATCCATAGTTTGTAGTGGCCCATGGTTTTGACCCATAGTATTGGCCCCTAGAATTAGTATATAAGTGTGTGTTGAGACTTATGAAGGCACCGTGAAGTTATTTGTATTAAGCTTGCTCATAGGAGGTTGCCCCCTCGAAGTGGCCTGTGATCAATATAAAAGTGATTCTAAGTTCTTTCATTTCTGCTATTTCGCATATTTTTATTAATTAATTGTTGCAGGTGCATCACATCTGGTATTAGAGCACTTTCTTGGGCTCGTTGGGTGAAATTTCTGCCAATTTTTTTTCCGCATCTGTTGCAGGTTCGGATTTGGAAATAATCCCTATCCGCTTAACTGTGGGAAGTACTTGGGCATAAGCCCTAAAAATCATTTTGAGGAGTATCACAGGAACCCCGAAGTAGCTGGCCCATTGAGAGGACCTGCCAGCGAAAAGGGCAACGACCCCTACCTGATTGACTAGTTCCCACCCGTGAGGTAAACCAAGAGCTATCGTTTGTGGCAAAGCGGTTATCAGTTTTACCTGAGCCATGGAGTGAGGGGTACTGCCCCAATACGCAAGCCGTCAGACAACATTGGTGGCCGAGTGAAACCCTTGAACTATTAGGAAGCCGCACATATCTGGGGTCCATATCTATTTTTAGCTGAATTGTTGTCGATCGTTGCTGCGTCGTTTTAGATCCAGTCGTTCAGATCCATTTTGCAAGCCGTTCCAGATCCAGCCATTTTCAATCCATTCGACGCCGTTTCATTCCTGAGGACCCTATCCCCAATTACCCTTCCCAAAGCCCGAAATCCCACATTTGTCTATTTTTAGGGTTTGCCATAACTTCCTCAGATTTCACCCAATCACCTTCAAATTTTTCCACAGAGTTCCTTTCTGAATTCTGCTTCTTTGTTCCCCTCTGCCAAATTTTCCCATTCTTTCACCCCGCTTCTGAAATCCTCATTTTTGCTTCCCTGTCTATTCGACAGTGTCCAAAACCTAGTCAAACCCCAATTACCCTTCAAACTTTTTCCCAAGTCTAGATTTTCCTTTACTGAAGTAGTTTCTGTTTTTGTTTTCCTACCCAGTCAAAAAAAAAAGAACTCCTGGTTATGGTTGTCACCCGTGCAGGATCAAAAACCATGGAGGACGCACTTGCAGCCATCCAAGCCAAACTCCAGGATCTGGATGAAAAATTTCTCGGCCTCCATCTTGAACATTCAGCTATGAACAACAAACGACAGTCCGAGTCTTCATCAGACAATGGGTTCTCTTCTTCCAGCAATTTTCGTGGTCCGAAGCTTGATTTTCCTCACTTCAATGGTACCAATCCAACTGGATGGATCTATCGTGCAGAACAGTATTTCAGTCTGCATAATACTTTTGATGTCAACAAAGTTCCACTGGCATCCTTTCATTTGGAACAGGAAGCTCTTCAATGGTACCGTTGGTACATCAAGGCTCATCCAGAGCCCAAATGGCCAGATTTTTGCCAACTCCTTTTGCAACGATTTTGTCCTAGTGCTTTTGATGACTTCACATGAGCCCTCACTAAACTTCGCCAAATTGGCACTGTGAGAGAGTATCAAACCGAATTTGAGAATCTAGCCAACCACACCGAAGGATTGTCTGATGACTTTTACCGGAGTTGTTTTATCAGTGGTCTAAAGGATGCCATCCGCTCTAAGGTCAAAATTTTCTATCCCAACACAATGATGGAAGCCCTAGGGTTGGCTAAGTTGGCAGAAGACAATATTGCAGCCCAACAATGCTCCAAGCCCACTTTTGTTCCCTTCCGAAATATGGGTTCTCAACAACCACCTATACCGCAAGCTCCTTGACCAACTCCTATCAAGCGTTTGTCTGAAACAGAGATGCAAGCACGCAGAGAAAAGGGGCTTTGCTATAATTGTGATGAGAAATTCACTCGGGGACATAGATGTGTTCAGCAAAATATCTATCTCTTGGATGTGGATTCTCCGCCTGCCTCTGAAATTGGTGACGAAGATCCAGAAACACTGGATGCTCCGGTCGACATTCAGGAACCGCCTATTGACCCTCTGTCTCAAGATGACCAGCCAGAGATATCTCTCCATGCTTTAGTTGGAATCACCACCCCCCAAACAATGCGGGTCAGGGGTTACTTCAAGAAGCTTCCTCTTACAATACTCATTGATTCTGGTAGCACTCATAATTTCATTGACCCTCGGATCGCCAAACAAGCTGATTGTTTTATCCATCCTTGCTCCAACTTTGAAGTCATGGTTGCCAATGGGGGTACCTTACCTTGCAAAGGGAAGTGTCGAAATGTGCGTATCTCTATGGGAGATTATACCTTGCGCTATGACATGTTTGCCTTGGCCTTAGGTGGATGTGATGTGGTTTCGGGCGCTCAATGGCTATGCACACTTGGCCCTATCTTATGGGATTTTGCTAAACTTTGGATGCAGTTTTCGCTCAATGGCCAAAACCACACCTTGACAGGATTACAACCAGGTTCTCTCAGCGTCATCAGTTCACATCGCATGGAAAAACTCCTCAAGAAGAATTCACATGGTGTCATCGCTCAGCTCCATTCCATTCAGATGCAACCTTCAGCGGTCTCGACTACTCCTTTGGATCTACAACAAATTCTTGATCGATATACAGGTGTTTTTGCTGAACCAGTGGGATTTCCACCTTCCAGGCCAGAAGACCATCGTATTCAGCTCCTTCTTGGCAGTGTTCCTCCCAACATCAAGCCCTATCGCTACCCATTTCACCAAAAAACAGAGATTGAAATGCTCGCTCAGGACTTATTAAAGCAAGGTATTATTTGCCCAAGCACTAGTTCCTTTTCTTCTCCTGTTATTCTTGTCCGCAAAAAAGATGGGTCATGGCGCCTCTGCATTGACTTCCGATCACTTAATCACCTCACCATCAAGGATAAGTTTCCAATTCCTGTTGTTGATGAGCTTCATGGGGCTCACTTCTTCTCCAAGTTGGATCTTCGTTCTGGGTATCATCGAATTCGGGTTCATGAGGATGATATCCCTAAAATAGCTTTCTGCACACATGATGGCCATTATGAGTTTTTGGTCATGCCCTTTGGCCTCACTAATGCTCCTTCCACATTCCAGGAATTAATGAATAAAATATTTCAACCCTACATGCGGAAATTCATTCTAGTATTCTTTGATGATATCCTCATCTACAGTAAAACATGGGATGAACATCTCCAGCATCTAGATCTTGTCATGCAACTTTTGTCTAACCATCATCTCCATGCCAAGCAGTCTAAATGTGTTTTTGGACATAAGGAAGTTGAGTATCTCGGGCACATTATCTCAGCACAAGGGGTTCGCGTGGATCCTACCAAAATCGATGCCATGAACAATTGGCCGCATTCTCAAACACTCAAGAGCCTTCGTGGTTTTTTGGGGTTGACTGGATACTACCGCAAGTTTGTCAAGGATTATGGGAAGATTGCAGCTCCATTAACTGCTCTATTGAAAAAGGATGCTTTTACATGGACACATGCTGCTCAGTGTGCATTTGACAAACTAAAACAAGCTATGTGTACTACACCTGTTCTAGCTATGCCCGATTTTTCCAAGCCCTTCACTATTGAGAGTGATGCTTGCGGCAATGGACTTGGTGTTGTTCTCCTTCAATATGAACACCCCATTGCATTCACCAGCAAATCCCTTTCAGGTAAGAATTTAGATGCCTCTACCTATGAGAAGGAAATGATGGCTATTTTGCATGCAGTACAGAAGTGGCGCCCATACCTATTAGGGAATCATTTCTACATCAAGACTGATCACCAGAGTCTGAAATATTTCTTGGAACAGCGTGTCTCCTCCCTGGCATAGCAGAAATGGGTTAGCAAACTCATGGGTTATGACTATGAGATCACTTAAAAGAAGGGTAAAGACAATATTGTGGCAAATGCTCTTTCTCGCACATTTGATGCCCAAGGTTCTCTTTCAGCTATTTCTATGCCTGTTCCAAATTGGTTGCAATCTGTTCAATAGGGTTATGTCAATAACTCTTCCTTATCTCAAATCATCCAATGCTTGACCAACAACCCTTCTACTGTACCACATTACTCTTGGGATGGTGCTTCTCTGAGATACAAGGGTCGTCTGGTGCTTCCCCAGAGCACATATCTTCAACAGGCTGTCTTCTATGAGCTCCATGCTTCTCCATCTGCAGGGCACTCTGGGTTCCTCAAAATGTATGAACGGGCATGGCATAACTTCTTTTGGCAGGGCATGAAAAGGACAATTCAACAGATGGTGGCCGAATGTGATACCTACCAGCGCAAGAAGGGTGAAACAACACTCCTTCCAGGATTGCTCGAACCCTTGCCCATACCTACACGGATTTGGACAGATATTTCTATGGATTTCATTAAAGGGCTCCCTAAATCTAGCGGGAAGACGGTGATTCTCGTTGTGGTTGATCGTCTCTCCAAATATAGTCATTTTTGTGCTCTCATCCATCCCTATACAGCCTCTTCAGTCGCACAAATTTTCCTGGACCAGATCTTTCGTCTTCATGGCATCCCTTCTTCCATTGTCTCGGATCGTGATGCGACTTTCACCAGTCATTTTTGGAATAAAATATTTTTTCACACTGGCACCAAACCGAAGATGAGTTCAGGGTATCACCCACAAATAGATGGTCAGACTGAAATTATCAATAAATGCTTGGAAACTTATCTTCGTTGCTTCAGCTCTGAACAACAACATCAGTGGGCAAAGTGGCTCCCTCTCACTGAATGGTGGTACAATACCTCTTACCACACTGCCTCTAAAATGACCCCATATGAAGCAGTCTATGGTTAGGCAACTCCAGTTCTTCTTGTTGGGAATGTTATATCTCTTCACATGGTGGCTGTGTGTACAACACGATCCCGACATGGGGGGTTAGAGGGGGGGGCAACCCGATAGGACCCACCCCCTTCATTTCGGACCGTTAGGTTCCGAAACGACACGGAGGGGGACGTTAGGCCCCCGGAGTCCGCGCGGAGCACAAAATTTTTTTGGGGTGTTTTTTTCTTTTTCGCGATTTCGACCCATTGTACTCTATCTAATCCCGGTAAAAGGGATTAGGGTTGTAACCTAATTTCAGGTAAACGAATTAGGGTTTTAGATGCTGCGGAATACCATATATTGTATTGTAAATGATTGAATAAACATATAATGAAAAGGAGCAGTGCGGCTCTAAGTTTTGTTGGTTTTTTCCCGGTTAAGGGTTTCCAGGTGAAAATCTTTGTGTTATGTGTGTGCCATTGTGTATTTTATGTTAATGCTTAAGAATCAATATAAGTTTGTACTTCACTGTTAAGGTTTAAAACTTACACTTCTTCCATACACCCCCACCAGTTCACCAGTTCAGGAAGTTAACACGGTCCTTCGAAACCGTGATGAGATTCTTCCCATTTTGCGAGACAATCTTCACATGGCAAGAAATCGCATGAAGCAACAAGCTGATCAGCACCGTTCTGAGCGCACTTTTCAAGTCGACGATATGGTTTTTCTTCATCTCCAGCCGTACAAGCAGTCCTCCTTGAAACTCAAAGGGCATCATAAGCTCGCTCCAAAGTTCTATGGGCCATATCGGATTCTTCAGAAGATTGGGTCCGTTGCTTATAAATTGGAACTTCCTCCTTCTTCCCGCATTCATTCAGTCTTTCATGTCTCTTGTCTGAAGAAAGTTCTTGGCACCAACATCAGTGGACAAACGATTTTACCCGAACTGGATAATGAAGGATCCATCCTTTTGGAGCCGGAGGCCATCCTCAATCAGCGCACTCGTCAGCTTCACTCTCGCTCTATCACAGAGGTCTTAATTCAGTGGCACGACATGCAACCAGAGGATGCTACATGGGAACCACTCCTTCAAATTCAACAACAATTTCCACATCTAAAGCTTTGAGGAGAAAGCTTTTTTTAAGGGGGAGGGGATGTTAGGAACCCATGTCTTTACTTTGTTAGTATATTGTTGTTGGATGCATATGCTTTGTAAGTCGTCCCGTAGTATTTGTTGATCAATAGTTTATGTTATTGTTGTTGGCACATATGCTTTGTAAGTCGCCCATAGTATTGTTGATCCATAGTTTGTAGTGGCCCATGGTTTTGACCCATAGTATTGGCGCCTAGACTTAGTATATAAGTGTGTGTTGAGACCTATGAAGGCACCGTGAAGTTATTTGTATTGAGCTTTCTCATAGGAGGTTGCCCCCTCGAAGTGGCCTGTGATCAATATAAAAGTGATTCTGAGTTCTGTCATTTCTGCTATTTCGCATATTTTTATTAATTAATTGTTGCAGGTGCATCACACGTAGTACGAATTTCATTTAGGTAAATCTGTCTATATCAAATAGTCATGGGAAACTCTACTTAAACTAGAGCTAAGCACAAGGCCGTGGGAGACTGGAATTGTTGAGGATATCCCCTCACTTTCCTTTTGACCATAAACCAGAGTCGATTCGCATATGGGGATCCTTTCGGATTTCGGGCTTTGCTACCCTGCCCATGCGTTTCGACTAGGCTGACAACTGTCCCCTAGGTTATTTCATATTGATGGTAGCCTTAGTATCAGACCTTTAGGATTCTACACAGGTAGAGTGGGCGGTTATTCCCACTTCACCTCGGATAGGCATGGAAGGTAACCCTCTAGCAGTAATCCCAGGAAAGTGGTTTGGTGATTCAAACGTTTGCACCCAGTGGACCTCGGGTGGATGCCACGAAACTAACCATCGATGCTTTGTCAGTCTATTCTGGGACCTGATCATCCCAGACTTGCTTCCTAGAGTATTTGCTATCCGTTTGATTGGTTTGATTACTTAGGAAATTTTTTAGTGGTTTGTTGTTTGCCCCTTAGTTGTAGTGGCCACTAGGTTTTTACTTAGTTTTATTTTATTATAGTTGTGGAGGACCAAGATCTTTGTCGATCTCGAAGGTTGCAAAACCTTCCCCCACTTATAGTGGAGCCTCCACCGCCACCGCGATGTAGGAGAACTAATTCTCGTGGTTCTTTTGAACTTATGAGCGAGACAGAGGTTCTTGGAGAACCATAGCCTAGAACACCGGATCGACAAGTCTTGGACACTGTCTAGGTTGAGGATCTAACTGCTACAGAGTTTAGTACTCCTTTCAACCCTCCTCTTACATGACCCCACGATCCACTTCTGGTACCTATTAGTTTCCAGCAGCCTGAGTTTAGTGCTTATCTTTTTACACCGGGTTATACCATGGTTAACCCAGGAGACGAGCAGGGAGTTCCACAAACTCCCACAACTTCTATGGATGCAAGGATTATTAATCCTTCTTTCTCAAATACTGCACAATCGAGTTCATCGCAGAATGCTTCAGCCTCAACCCCGTCCTTTAGTTTCAATGTTGGCACTTTAGGCATGCCGAGTTCACTAACTTCGACATCTGCCTCAGCCTCCACACCCACTTTTGGACCCAACAATGTACCTTTATCGACGATACCAGCAGTGCGTTTTACTCAGTCTTCTGCCACACAATCATTGCAAGGTGTAACTCAGAACATTGCTTCTTCATCCGTGGTCAGATCCATCCCTTCTGCATCCATGCCCGTCATGGGTATGATGACGGCACCATCCACTACTACCACACCGGGTTTCAACCCCTATCAAGGTTATAACATTAATCCGTCAAATATACCTGTAGGGAGTGTCCCCTTCTCTTTGTTTGCTAGAGGAGGGGGAAACATCATTAACCCACAGTTCGGTGGGGTTAACCCCCAGACACAATGGACTGCTGCCCAAGGATTTAATCCGCTTACTTTCGGATGGAACAATTTCAATCCTTTCATTTCACAACCGGTGTCTAGGGGCAACCCCAACCAGCAGTACACGAACCAGGCCATGGGTGGTCCCCAATACCAGGTTCTTGTTTACCAGATGCCATCAGCTCAACCACGTTTACCGTTTCTGGCAACTTTAAACTTGCCTGACCTTTCAAAGCTTACAAACGACCCCGTGCACCATGATGCTGCATGGCCACCCGTTTCCACCAAACTGCCCTTAGACATACCAAAGTTTGAAGGTAAGACTGGTGAGGACCCTGGAGACCATGTAACAACCTTTCCTCTCTGGTGTTCCTCCAACTCACTAAATGACGATTCCATAAGGTTTAGGCTCTTTCAAAGAACCTTGACGAGTGTTGCAGCCAAGTGGCATATTGAACTATCCACGGGCGCCTTGAGCACCTTCCGGGATCTCACCATTGTGTTCTTGAACCACTTTCAGCTCCCTATCCGATATGATGCTGGCACAAACCTTTTGTCAACATTCTGGAAAAACAAGGCCACTCATTTGTCTGATCATATTCAGGAGTGGAGGAGACGGAAGAGGCTCATAAAGGTTGATATTCCCCCAGTATTCTTGTTAGAATGGTACCTTAAGTCTCTTCTTCCTTATGTTTCTAAGGAAGTTGCCACTTCAGGGGTGTCTTCCGAGGAGGAGGCCATTTTGAGAACTCAGCAGCTCGACTTAGTTTATGCTCAGTCTGGACTGTTGTACGAAATTATTCCTGATGCACCGAGGTCTAATATAGACCTAGGTAAGCCTAAACCTGGACCACATGCCGATGGCATAGTGGGTTCAGTCGATTCTGCAGTGTTTGATGCCTTAACAAAGCAGGTGCATGCCTTGTCAGTCAAACAAACTGCTGCAGAAGCAACTTCTGTTGCATCCTCCCCTTCTACGACTGAATCTGTACAGCAGGTGCAGACAAACCAAAAGGACTCTCGGCAACCCAAAAGAAAGGGTAAGAAAGGGGAGGGAAACCAACAAAAGCCCAACAATAAGCAAAATGCCGAGGAGGGCAAAAAAGAGAAACAGAAGGCTAAGTTCCCTTACAAACTGTGTCAAGGGGACCACCTTACCCACCAGTGCCCTCTAATGGAAGAAGCTTAGAAGTTGATCCATGAGAGGAAGTCAGCTATCTTGAAAGATCCTTTTCCTCATGGATAGAGTTCAGCTTCTGGAAACTCTAGTGCTGGGGGCACCCCAGTTGATCAATCTTTTATTAACATGGTTAATTCAGACTCTCGGTTGCAAACTCGAGCCAGAAATTATACCCCAGACCCTCAACAAAAGGACAATCCTGAATCTTCCACTCCTCTTCACATACCTGTGGAGACGCTGCCTAAGATACCAAAAGGTGTCTACAAACGGGCGCGCGGGCTGCTCCCAACTACAATGTTGTGGAGGACTTAGCCCAAACCCCTTGTTCCATGTCCACCTTGGAGGTACTGCAAAGTTTTCCATTGCAATGTAGTGCTCTTCTGGTAGCGATTGGGAGTATTGATTCATCCAACATGCTTGCACGCTTTGATATGAAATATATCAAGTACCGGTTGTCGTATCATATTGCTCTCCAGATCGAGTTTATCCATGGTCCTAAGACCATCGGACGAGTTGTAGTAGATGAGGGTGCATCTACATGCATACTTTCTATTTCTTGCTAGAGAGACTTGGGTGAACCTGAGTTAGCTCCCTCGAACATGATACTCACTACCTTCGATAGAAGATCCTTCCATCCACACAGAGTCTTACCATCCTTCGATGTTGAACTTGCAGGCAAGCTAGTATCAGTAGAGGTTGAAGTTCTGGATGCCCCACTCGATTACAACTTGTTATTGGGTAGGAGCTGGAAATATGCCATGCAGGCAGTGCCATCAGCTATTTTCCGGGTCATAATGTTCCCACATGAAGGAAAACACGTCACAATTGATCAACTTTCCTTCACTCGGAATAACAACCAGACTTCATCGGATTCATCTATTCCATTGATTGATCAATCTGGTCCAGTCACTAAGAGTTTGGGAGTAGGGCTCTATGGGTCCTTAATAGACACTTTTGACCTACCTTCTCCCGTTCATTTTATTGGTACCGAAGAATGTTCTTCGTCTGAGATTCCCACGATCATTCCAATGACTAATCCTTGGTCTCTCCCAACTGAATTGGAACCAGTAGTGCCTTTATCTATTGCAGAGGTGGCTTTCCCGGATTCACAACAAACTGCAACAGAACATATCATGACTCCGTTGGTCTCTATTGAGTCAGATATGGACTATGCTCCTGCATGGTCAGTGGACTCTATACACTCTTTTGATTGTCTAGACACTGTTTTTCCCTCTGATGAGGCAATCTTGGAAGCAATGATAGGACTAGATTATCCTTGGGAACATATGCATCACAGGTCCTATTTCCTTCCCGATTTAGACAAGATAGAGAGCAGTGAGTTTTCTATGAGACCTGGTGGAAATGTTGATTTTTCCATTGTTCCTTCAACTTTGAAAGTTGTTTATGCCGAAGGGAACATGGCAAATATATCACGAACCATTCCAATCAAAATTTCCATCAAACCTGGGGTCGTGGAAAATATTTTCATTGGAGCAGATTGTTCTCCTGATGAGATCAATTTGTATACCAATCTTTTTAAAGAATTCAGGGACGTCTTTTCCTGGTCATACAAGGAGATGCCAGGCATTAACCCTGCCATTATTGAGCATGTCATCACAACATACCCTAACTCTAAACCTGTGAGACAAAAGCTCTATCCAATAAATCGTCGAAAAGTTGTTGCCATTAAGGCGGAGGTAGAAAAGTTGCTCAAAGCCAGGTTTATCTATCTGATAGCTACGACAAAATGGGTTTCAAATCATGTTCCTGTAGATAAGAAGGAAGGTACTATTAGAGTCTGTACTAACTTCCAGGACTTGAATAAGGCTTGTCCAAAAGATAATTATCCCACACCATTCATAGATCAGATCATTGATGTGTGTGCAGGCCATGAAATGTTTTCTGTCATGGACGGGTTTTCAGGAAATAATCAGATACAGATTAAACCTGAAGACCAACATAAGACAACCTTTATTTGTCCTTGGGGCACCTTTGCATATCGAAATATTCCGTTTGGCTTGAAGAATGTTGGAGATACTTTCCAACGAGTAATGAATTTTGCTTTTCACGACATCAAACACATAGTCGAACCGTATCTGGATGATCTTCTAGCACGATCTCGCAAGAGACAGGATCATCCCGACCATTTAAGACTGGTGTTTGAAAGGTGTAGATACTATAAGATTCGATTGATCATAACAAGTGTGTATTCTGCGTTGAATTTGGATGACTACTGGGTTTCATAGTATCCATTCGTGGTATAATGGTGGACCCATTAAAAGTTGAGGCAATTGTAAATCTGCCTCCTCCTCGCACCTTGAGACAACTCCAAAGTCTGTAGGGCATGTCCAACTTCTTGAGACGCTTTATTATTAACTATGCTAAGATTACAAAAGGTTTCATGAGATTGCTTAAACAAGACACCTACTTTTTGTGGGATGAGGCTGCTCAGGAATCCTTTGAGGCCTTGAAAAAGGCACTACGGTCATCCCTTTTGTTAAGCCCGCCAGATTATACAAAAGATTTTCTTTTATATCTGGCTGCATCTGTGAGCATGATTGGCATAGTACTGGTTCAGGAGGATGACATGCTTCAGGAGCATGTCATTTATTATCTGTCACGCGCTTTGATAGCTCCTGAGATCAAGTATTCTCAGGTTGAGAAGCTGGCATTGGATGCTGTTCATGCGGTCCAGAGGCTACGTCACTACATTTTATTGTGTACCACCATTGTGGTTGCGGAAGTCAATCCTTTCCAATATGTTCTCACTCGAAGGACAAATCCACATTTTCATCCGTATTTGGCATAAGTTAGCTAAATGAAATGGAAACATTTGTATGTAATGCCCAACTCGGGCTTGAGTTAGCTAACTATCCGAATGTGGATGAGTTGTTAGAGATTTGGGAGAAATGGAAAATATTTCTGGGCCATTAGTTTTTAGTTTGATTTTGTAATCCCGGTTTGTGGGAATTTACTCCTTGTATTCT
This sequence comes from Larix kaempferi, assembly GCA_027924585.1. Lineage (NCBI taxonomy): Eukaryota > Viridiplantae > Streptophyta > Pinopsida > Pinales > Pinaceae > Larix > Larix kaempferi. The sequence continues at coordinate 6,973,072 of BSBM01001035.1, forward strand.
TTTGTAACTCTTATTTAAAGAGGTAATCCCTCGTAGAGAAGGATGATGGAATTTGGAGGAGAAAATCAACAGGAGAGACTGGAGATGCCTTGTTTTGATACAAGCTTGTAATTTCTTACATATTGTCCTTAAATACAGTAAAGTTATTCCCAGATTTTCTTTTGTCTATTGATTAAGTTTATTTGATGAATGTTGATTTTACTCCAGATTTCTTATCTAATGTTGTTTAAATCTTTTGCAATTTATTAAGCACAGTGATCTATAGTTCTAGTTTATATTTGCTAATGATCTGTGTGTTCATGAGGTTTTAAAAGAGTTTATTCAATTAAAACGTTTATCGATTTATGCAAATGGTTTTCTTAGTAAATTATAATTGATGTTAATTTTTCAATTAACATATTAGTTATAGGTCAAATCTTGAATGCATATAACCCTCAATTTGCCATTGATTAATTTTAATTGATTAATTGTAACTTGAGCAGTTAAGTCGTTGATCTCTTTCACATTTCTATTTAATTGATGAATGTGCTTATCTATTTCCATATCAAGCTTACCTGCACTTATCTCAAGACACTTTCTTAGAGTAGGTATAACTTAGCTTAGATTCTTTTAAGTAGATTTGTGTTTACATATTTTTCACACTTTGTTTTTCTTTAAAGGAAAATTGATCCCTAGGATCAAAACTTACCAACTCATAGAGTGCCAGTGGAGGCTGAATATCTGTGGGAGATTACTATACCAAACAGACTGGGGATAGAACTATCCTTGCGTAGGATCTTTTGAATCCTTTCAGTCTAGGTTTTCCCCCTCTGTTGGGAGCCTTGGAACCCATTCCAACACCTTGCACTTACCCTACACACCCAAGGCCCCAACAAATTCATAATCACCACAAAGAGAAACTCATTTGAAGTAGCCCATCATCCTAAAGACATTCAGAATTTTTTCCAAAAGCATAAGAAGGTGTTTGGGGACCTTCCTCATGGTAGGCCTCCAGATAGAGAAGTAGAGCATAGGATTGACTTAGATATAGGAACCTCACCTATCAAGGTGCACCCCTACAAGCACCCAAAAAGATTCAAGGATGAGATAGAGTGAACCATCAAGGAATTTCTTTACATGGGGTTCATTAGACTGAGTTCAAGTGCTTTTGCCTCATCAGTAGTCCTTGTGAATAAGAAATATGGGACCATGAGGATGTGCATAGATTACAAATCTCTCAACAAGAAGACTATCAAGAGCAGATATCCTATTCCAAGGATTGATGAGCTTATGGATGAGCTCCATGGGGCCAAGTACTTTACAAAGATTGATATTTGATCTGGTTACCATCAAATTAGCATGAAAGAAGAAGACATACAGAAGACAGCCTTCCGGTGTCACCATGGGCACTTTGAGTTTCTGGTTATGCCTTTTGGCCTAAAAAATGCACCTGCAACTTTTTAATCTTGCATGAATAGAGTGTTCAGCAGGAAGCTTCGTAAGTTTTTACTTGTTTTCTTTGATGATATTTTGATCTATAGTAGGACATGGGAAGAGCATTTACATCATTTGGATACTGTACTAATAATATTGGTAGATCAATATTTTTATGCAAAGATAACCAAGTGTGAGTTTGGGATGACTGAGATTTCGTATCTTGGTCATGTGATTGGTCAAGATGAAGTTAAGGTTCACATGGAAAAGATTCAAGTATCGATTGGCCTAGTCCTAAAAATCTCATTGAACTAAGAGGGTTCATTGGTCTATGTACCTACTATCGGAAGTTTGTCAAAGGCTTTTCCAAATTGACATCTCCTTTGACAGAACTCACTAAGAAACTATAGTTCCATTGATCAGAAGAATCTGAACAAGTGTTCAACAGAATGAAGGAGGTAATGAGTAGTTGTCCTATTCTTGCACTTCCATATTTTTCTCAATCTTTTGTTCTTGAGTGTGATGCTTCAAGGAATGGAATTGGAGCAGTCTTGATGAAAAATAAGCACCCCTTTGCATTTGAGAGAAGAAAATTGCATCCTCATTAAAGGTTGTATTCATTCTATGACAAAGAGATGCTAGCCATCATCCATGTGCTAGTCAAGTTCATGAAGTATTTGGTAGGAGGTAAGTTGATTATCAAGACTGATCACAACAGTTTGAGACACTTCTTAACCCAAAAGGAGCTGAATGATAGGAAACATAAGTGGGTAAGCAAGGTTCAAGCATTTGACTTTGATATTGAATATATGAAGGGTAATATGAACATTGTAGCTGCTGCACTTTCTAGAAAACCCACACTCGCATTGCTCAAATTTCATGATGATTGGAAAGTACAGCTTGGGGTAAAATACACAAAGAACAAATTTTCTTCTGATTTGTTTGATGGATTAATTCTTGATTATGCTTATAATATTCTCAATGATATTATTTATTATAAGGATAGGATCGTTTTAGTTCCAGAATCCATACTAAAGAAGAAGATCCTTGAAGCTTCCCATGATGTGCCTTTAGGTGGCCTTTAGCAGGTCATCCAGGATTTGTGAAGACTTATAGGAAAGTGAGGGAAAGGTTCACATGGAAAGGGATGAAGAAGGGGGTGATGGAGTATGTCAGGTCATGTGTGGCATGTCAGTAAAATAAAGTAGAGCATACTCATATAGCAGGGCTCTTACAACCACTCCTCATTCCTGAGCAGAAATGGAAAGTGTATCGATGGATTTCATCATTGGGATTCCAAAAGGCCAAGGTAAAGACAATATTTTTGTTGTGGTTGATAGATTGACTAAATATGCACATTTATTTGTTGTCACAACTAATATTGCAGCCATACAAGTGGCTGAAATTTTCATCAAATAAGTCTTCAAACTTCATGGCATACCCAAGTCCATCATCAGTGACAGGGATAGCAAGTTTACTAGCAATTTTTGGCAAGAACTGTTCAAGTTAGTGGGGACAAGTTTGGACATGAGCAACAACTACCATCCACAGAATGATGGCCAAACAGAGAGAGTGAACCAATGGTTGGAAGGGTACTTAAGAAAATATTTCACCATCCAACAAAAGTCATGGAATACTTGGCTCCATTTGGGAGATTTTTGTTACAACACTACTTTTCATCTCTCGATCGGTATCTCTCCCTTCAAAGCTCTTTATGGATATGATGCACTTAATTTTTCTGATATGATATTTGGTGATTGTAAGACACATAAGGCAAAGGATTGGATCCATGTTATTCAAGACATACTTAGGACTCTCAAGGACAACTTGCAGGAAGCACAGAACCAACAACAAGTGCATGCAAACAAGCATAGAGTTGAGTGAACTTTCCAAGTTGGAGATATGGTATATTTGAGGTTGCATACCTATAGAGAGTCATCATTGAATTCTAATGGGGCTAATAAGTTGCATCCAATATTATATGGCCCCTACCAAGTTTTGAGAAAGACTGGGGAAGCAGCTTATTAGCTAGAGTTTCCCTCGGGTAGCCGGATTCACAATGTTTCCATGTGTCCTGTTTGGATAAAGCAATAGGGCAGCAAGTCAAAGTCTCACAAGAATTTCCACCCCTTGATGATAAAGGGAATTTGGTGCTGATCACCAAGATGGTTTTGGAGGTCCGAGATAAGAAGCTAAGAAGCAGAATCCTTAAAGAATTTTTGGTGCAATGGGAAGGACTGCCTAGTGAAGATGCTACTTGGGAAGGAGAACATATCTTGCAACGTCCTAGTTTGAAATTTCTTGAGGACAAGCAATATTGGGTGGGGAGCACTGTCATGTCACCTCAAAAGTGAACATTGGATCAAGATCCTAACCCAACCAATCCCTTGGGTTGAGGAGACAACTTCAGTATCATGGGGTTAAATTTTGTATTCTTGGCATTTAATTAATTAGGAGTGTCCATTTAATTTTATCCAAAGTTGTTATGCACTTAGAATATTTATTTATGATGCATTTAATATTTTTATGTGGAATAAATGAATATAATCATCCACTAGGGCGCATCAGTGGATAAGGTTGATTGAGAAGAGACTTGAGGAAGAATTCAAGGAGAAAGCACATAAACCTAGAAAATCAGGAAAAATAAAAGAAGGGTGGAGCAACTTAGGAAAAGAAACATAAAGCAGAAACAAACAAAAAAGCAAAAAGCAGGAAATTCAGAAAAGAAGGAAAGTTCACAAAAGGAAGAAAAAGAAGAAAAAGCTAAAGCGGAAAGTGGGAAAGCAATAAGAAAAGGAAAAATGAGGAAAGCAAAGGAAAAAATGAAAAGGTAGAAAAGCTAGCTTTCCTTATCCACGCAAGGAAGGTGCATTAGATAAGGAGACTTTCTACTCAATTCACCCACTCTCTATAAATGAAACAGTGTGCACCAAATTCACATCTTTTTCCATTTTGATGTTTTGATTGAGAGCAATTGTGCCTCAGAGACTTGGCAAATGTGCCCCTAGTCCAAGCTAGGGGATGTGCCCCTGCTTCCTATGAGAGGAGGATGGTATTCATACATTATCACTGATATTATTTTCAGGTCCTGTAGATGATCAATTCGAATTTGAATTTTAGAATAAGCATCATTTAGTTCATGGTTCGAATCTCCAAGCTTCCTATGGATTTCTAGAGCTAGATTCGTGTGTAGAAGAAGAGAGGTGTTTCTATAATTTTTTGAGAGTCCTAATGGACCATATATGATGTAATGATATTAAATGTCAACCTCTTATATCATTCATGTCAATTAAAATTACATAAGTCTGAATTATTCTCGTATTTCTCCACCCTCTCTAGATTTGCATAGAAATTGATTAGTTTTAAGACTATGTTGAATAAATGAATGAGTAGAGGTCCAAATGAGTTTATTTTTGTTCCTGATGTTAATTAACATGTTATTTGACCCAATCCATCTCTGATTTGAATAAATAGTGATCCTTCTCTACCTTTTTGGGAGCTCCTAAATTTTACTAGTTGTGCAATCCTGAAATGCAATTTTGCTTGTATCTTTGTCAATATTTATCAGAACTTCCTCAAACTTTCTAGAGTGTATCACTTTTTATTGAATGATATTTAATTGTATTTAACCTATATGAGTCAAAAACACTTATCCATAGCTTCTAGTCAAATTTTAGGTCCATAATAGTCTGCATATGCTAAGGGGCCCAGGAGAGGTTGGAGTAGATTTCAGCCTTTATGATATTGAAAAATAAATGGTATCAGTACTTTGTGAATAGGTATCAACATATATCAAATCCTACCTTCCATCCAGATCTTTTGATCTTGTCCACCCTCAGTCAAACTAGCTTCTATAAACATTGTTTTAATTGATTATGTGAAGAAGAGAGTTTTTGTGTCACTAAACCTAGTTGGTACATTACATTATGAATTTCAATAAATAAAATGAATAATTTATATCTATCGAAGTACATTGGTATGCAACATACACACACCCATTTGATGGTGTGTACAAGCCAGAGATGGTGATTGAGAAAAAGGTTTGCAAAAAGATAAAAAGAAAGGGTCAAAATGTAAATCATCATTGCATAGACATTTTGAAATTAGAGGATGTTGACATACTAGTTTATGAATTCCAGTTGACAAGGAAAGGCACTCTTTTTTTGTTGTGGAGCCAAATCTTCCAGTCTCATAAATGATATTGTCTCAGCCATGTACCCCAGCTTTATATGATATGCAAAAGGACTGTACACTCGTTCCCCAACCTTGGGGTTCGGGGGAAGAGCCCCGGAGAAAGGGGGTTCATGGGTGTAGCCCCCGAAGGAAATTTTTGGGTTGTTTTTGTCAACAGTTTACGGGCCCATATTTTTGGGTAACCCATGGTATTTTCCCATTGTATTTTCCCCTTTATAAGAAAGACATTGTAATACGGCTAGGGTTGATGTATTAGGTATTATGCATTGTAAACATCTCTGAGATCGTGAAGAGAGATTGTGAGATAGTGAAGAGGAAGTGCAACGGATGTGCTGCAGGTTGTATCCCTTCATTTGTTGGATGGTATAATAATAAGGATTGGAAATTTCAGTGTGGACATAGCCCATCTTGGGTGAACCACGATATATTGGTGTCTCTCTTCTAATGTGTCTGTGTGATTATATTTGCATTTCTGTTTATTGTTATTGCTCTGCGATCCTATTTTTCTAACACTCTTCGCTCCAAGACTATAGATATTATCAAAAGATTGTTGGCAGCTGAAATAGTTGCAACATGGGAGTCTGCTAAACCAAGGCGTAGATCTAGAAGGAATATGGCATATGAAATGTTGTGCGTACATGAAGATTCATATGGTGCGCTCATTGATAGTAGAGAAGAATTTGGGTCATCTACATCTTCATCTAGCCATTCATCTGAAGAAAATGTAGCTTCTGATGGTGTGTCAGAATCCATGGGTTGATTTGAATATTTGCACATGAAACATTTTGTCTTTTTTATTAATATGCCATTGTTTGTATGGCAACTCTAAAGGAGTTCTTGAATTTTGATATGAATTACTTCTACGTCTTATGATTTTATGATGAATATCATAAATTTTTTATTTTTTATGAAAAGCGTGGTCAAATTATTTCTTGAATAAATTTGTCTTTAACTCGGTGCAAGTCTTATATAGTGTTACTAAGAGATTAAATACGCACAATTTTCAATTATGATAAAATCATATAAAAATTCCATTTTTTGAAAAAGTGTGCTAACGGTAGCATTAGTTTTCAATTTAGAGCTTGATTTTAAGGATTTTGCAAACAACAATAACAAATGTTTTGGTTCATTTCTAGGTTTTTGACCCCAAATCAAAAAGTGGTGCTACTGGTAGCACCACTTTTGGATTTGGGGTTGTTTTTTTGGTGTTTTTTATGCAAAAATATGGGTTTTTATGGCTAGAGTTCTCGTTTTGAGTATAAAGTTCTCGTCAAGTTGTATAACTTGTTTTGTATTAATCAATGATACTTTATATAAGGTTATGCTATGCAATGTACATGACTTAGCGGTGGTAGGTCTTTATTTAATGTATCCCATGTGATGGGTAGATGTTGAGATGAATCGTGGTCTTCCATGCTGAAAAAGCATTAACACTTTGTACTTGAGGTTTGATTTTTCTCATGGTTGTCTTTCGGGAAGGTTCATTTGAACACAACGTTGCTATTTCTATGGGATAGGGAATCCAAGGGATTCCTCTCTGCTATGCTTTCCTGAAACACATTGTGTACTACAAGAGATACACTCTCAATCCTTTATTTGTTTTCGTGGGTTTAATGAGAGGCAGCTTCATGGTCTCCACAGAGTTTGGCAGCGAAACTCATTCTCTTTCTCAAGTATCGATTTCACAAAGCTTTGGTTATGTTCTATTACATTCTCTACATTTTATAATGGATACTAACTATTTTGTATTGTGGTGTTTATGCAGGAAAGATCTGGGCGTGGAGCTTCCAATGCTTTACACTCAACTTTGTCTTCTTTGTCTCTGGTTAAGCTCATGTCTCCCATATGGACCCATTTCCACCTATGGAGGAGTGACTTAGAAAATCCCTTTTTCTTGTTGTTGAGGAGAGGAGTAATGTCTATCGTTGTTGGGTCTTTATTTGGTTTCTGAAGACACCCATACTGGGTGTGTATTCACTTTCAAGGAGATACATGGGCATAAGAGTAGTTATGGTTTTAATCCATGATAGCAGGGTTTTGTCCTGTTCTTGTTTTGATAGTGTAAAACCTCCCCACGGGGCACTGAACTGAATACTTCAGAGTTTAAATATATATATGTTTCATGTTTTGTTAATGGCCAACGTTTATGGTCTCATGTAAAAATCCTCTAGACCTTCAAGGCGTTTTATAAGATATCTATGTTTTGGATATACTTCTATGTTAATTTGTATGGGGAAGAGTTTCATTTACTTTACTCCTGTAGCTTGCAATTGTATGGGTTTGGATTTGAACTCTATTTTGGTTGAAACCCTGAGTAAATCGCAATTCCTTTGTGTGAATACAATCGTGGTTTTTCCCAGGGGGCGTTTAACCTTTGTTTTATTGAATGACTGTACATTTTGATGAATACTTTGTTTTCCTATGAAAGACAAATACTGTATCATTAGTCCTGTGTATTCTTCTGGGTGATAAACCTCGGTTTTATCGATTTGATGGTTGTAGGAGTCCTTTTCTAATGGGATTTGATTACCATACATTGTTTGTAAATACTCTGTTTTTTTTATTTGGAGTTCCATGTCTATGTTTTCCAGCTAGAGGCGTCTAAACACTAGCAGTGAATCCTTGGCTTCATGCACATACTGCGTGTGAAGATACACTGACCTAAAGAGATTCGATCCCTAGTCATATCGTTTGTAACAACTACGTGGTTGATAAATATAAGCTTAACTCATGATCCTGTTTAACTTGTGTTTAAATCTATGTTTATAAAGGTGTGACCTCAGTTGACTTAGTCTTATAACATGACTTCTTGTTTCGTTGTTATGGTAAACGTTTTTTGCATCCTGTAGATTTCCACGAAGTCGTTCGTTGCCCAGCTCTCATGTAATGTATGTGGAAGATATTTTTTACATTGACCGATGGCTTTAATTTGTCACGCCTGTAAATAGTATATATTTATATTATTTTTATAGATTTTTAACTCTGTGTAGTGGACAGTTATGAAAGCATGAGCTTGTGTGGTTCTCATGGGTAACGACCCAATCCTTGGCATGAATCGTTGTGCTTTACTATTTTGAATTTCCCATTGATATATGTTCACATACGTAGGTTTATTGTTTGGTTTGGTTAAAGCATGGTTTGATTCGATTTGTATTTGATATATATAATATGTTATGGTTTGTGTAATAATTTTGTTTATAAATAATTATGTTTTATGTAATATGTTTTGTAATATATATAGTATACTTCCTAGGTTATAATTTCTATTGTTCATAGTTTATTTAATATATATAATCTATAAATTTATGTTAAGTAACCTATTTAGGGTTTAGGGACTTGGTCCCGGGATCCAAACTTGGGATCCTATCCCTATTTGGGGATAATGAGAGGTTTCTCTCTAGGATAGAAAGCCTATGATATGTTAAAAATTTCTTTTTTAACATCAGTTGTTTATAATTATAACTTGAAATAAAAGATAGTAAATAACAATGATGAAGATACTAAGCAAGAATTAATAACTCAAGTGCCATGAACTAAAATAGTTCTTCCAATAAACATAATCAAAATTTAAACAATTATTACAACTTGTAGAAAATAAGACTATATCGATCTTAGAGATATATAAATAATCATAATTAAATTAACAGAATAGTCCTAACAATTAGTTTTTCAATCAGATGTAATTGAAGATAAAAAAAATCTAGATTCTATATTCAAATTGAAAGCCTGCGTAAACAGAACAATAAGCCCTTTCTTTGCTTTCATTATGCATGGACAGAATTATCATATTCATAAACATAACTAAATATCATAGCATATAGAATTTCTATCAATAGGAGGCTTGCATGAAAAAATTTAAGAATAATCATATCAGATCCACACATGAAAACTTATAAAATAAATCTTGAATTATAATAACCACATAAAAATACTATCAGTCCTTTCCACTTTCCGAATGACTTGGGAACTGCCACGTTCCACCCAACCGTAGACCTTGAACCGTTCCTGGTTCGTTCAACAAGTCACCCACGAGCCGAACCGAGCATGACAAGAAACTAGAAAGCCTAGGGTAATTTTCTATCTTTCTTACTAATCAGCGGAGTAGTCACAAGGTCCGTTTACCAACCATTTGTGTAGATCTTGTAAAATAGTTTCCCCTATGTTCCCATAGTCCACTTTCTTTGTAATATCCATAGTTGGATATTCTCAATAAGTTAGGGTTGAACCCATAATTTCTGAAATAACCCACATATCCGTAGATATAAAAATGATATATAAATTGATAAGATAAGATGATGTCTTTTACAAGATAGACTTTCCCGTATTTATAATTGTTTAAAGGGTGTCTAATGCAACTCTTCATAAAGAGTTACACCATTTCACTAATTAATTATATTATTATATTATTCTTGTTTGTTGTTATTATATATATATATATATATATATGTTGATGTTTATTTTATTATTATTTTATTCATAACATTGCCTCTCTCTTAAAAAGGTTTTTTCCTCAAAGCCTTATAACGTTGTCGCATCTTTCCTTGTGACGTCGTAGCTGACGAAACATGTCGGTACGAACTTCTAAGTGTAAAACATAACTTTCGATATGTTGACGGATCAATCCAGCCAAAATTGATTTGTTGCCGACTGTTGGGATTCTCTATTAATCTATTGTCAGGTGCTTTTAGCACATTAGTACCATTATCATTCGACAATTCCCACTTTTTAGGATACTGGTTTATATGGTTGGGGTGTTGATAGGGACTTATTATTGTTTGTTTTTTTACAAGATTGTCTTCTTTCTGAACTGTGACGAGGACTGAATTTGTATTTGCTTCTTTTTCTCAACGTAGATTTTTGAGTCCAAGGGCTTTAATGTCCTCTTCTTAATTTGATCCAACTTATTGTCTAACGAGTCTTTCTCTTTTTTAAGATTTCGGGTCATTTCTTCTTGCGCTTTCTTATCATCTTTAAGCTTCTGAATTTGATCCATTAGATCTTGTTTGTGCTTCTTGAGGTGACCATTTCCGTCAATGTTTTATGATAGTTTCTTCTGAAGATCTCAATTCTCCTCTTCTAGCTTTTGATTCTGTTGTGCTTTATCCTTCATCTTTTTTATTTGAAGAAGCAATTTCTGATTATGATCTCTTAAACGAAAGATCTCTTCTTCTTTATCTGTGACGATTTTGTCGAATTATGACTGCATCTTTTGATCTGACTTCTGATTACCCTGTGAAATCATCTTTGATATATCCTTGAAGTCTTCAGATGTTGGAGCTTCTAAATCTGACTTTATTGTAATTTCTTGGAATGTGATTCTCTTTTGCTTATAGGAAAAAGTAAGAAATTTCTTTTCAGCATTTAAAATGAAAGTCCCCAATGTTTTAATCCAAGGTAACCCCAAAACTATGTCACCATCAGAACTCCATAAGGAACTAACAGTGAATTGAGATATGACCATATAATCTCCAACATTCAATTCTAATCCACTTATTTCAAATTTCTTCCTGTCCCAAAAGTCGAGCCTTTCACTTATATTTGATTCAGGAATCACTAACTGGTTAGCAAATTCAACACTAATATAATTATTTCTTTCACTAGGGGCAATAGAAATGGTGACATCCTTCCCTGCAAGTGTCCCTTTAACTCTAAATAGTATTGAGACAGTCATCAGTGAGGTGTTAAGAAACCTTCCCTTCTTTTCAACATTAAAACCCATCTTCTTGAGTTTTCTTTAAAATTTATTCAATATCTCCTTCTTTTTTATAATAAATAAACAATATTCAATATGATTCTTCTTTTAATACTATTTTCCCCTTTATATATGTAAAATGGTGTAGATTGGGTGGTTGGGAGGAATGGTTGTTACCTTCCCCACCTAGGTTCAAATCTCACTTTTGGTTTGTTGTTAGGGAATAAAACCAAACCCACTTCTCACAAAACCATGTGCACGTTAAAACTATGTGCGGTTTTACTTTTTACTTCTACTCACTTCTAAACTTTACTTTTACTTCTTCTTTTTTTTCCTTTTTTCTTCTTCTCACTTCTTTTTTTCTATATTCTATTTTCTTCTTTTTTACTTGTCTTTCTTTTCTTCTTTTTATTTTCTTTTACTTTTGCCTTTTTCTTTCTTTCTTTTTTTTTTTTCTTTTTTACTTCTTTGGGCCACTGGTTTTGGACAAGGTCCTAGATTGGTGGCTACAAGCCTGGCTATACCAATGTAATATCCATAGTTGGATATTCTCAATAAGTTAGGGTTGAACCCATAATTTATGAAATAACCCACATATCCGTAGATATAAAAATGATATATAAATTGATAAGATAAGATGATGTCTTTTACAAGATAGACTTTCCCATATATATAATTGTTTAAAGGGTGTCTAATGCAACTCTTCATAAAGAGTTACACCATTTCACTAATTAATTATATTATTATATTATTCTTGTTTGTTGTTGTTATTATTATATATATATATATGTTGATGTTTATTTTATTATTATTTTATTCATAGCATTCTTGGACACACCAAATATTACAAATTGGTAATCTGAACACTCAAATATCCACGACTGAACCCTACAGTGAACTTGGAATCACTTTCCCCTTGCAAGGTCCTCTCTCTGCTACTTATAAAATTGTATGAGGAAAATTATTCTAGGATTTAGGTTTAAATCACTCAATTTAGTTACTAGACACACTAACTGTTTTGTTTTTATCTTTAATTAATAATTTAGTTTATTTTTAACTCTCACTTTTTATTTTATCTTTATTTAAATAAAATAGTGTTTTTACTCATCCTAACATCTAGTTGATCTTAGTTATCAACTACTCAACTATTCTAATCGCTTGCATGCTCGATCCCTCTTTGAGTGGTAGTCCTAGTGAGTTTAGAAAGACTAAAGTAGATAAGTAATCACTTAGTTTAGTAATAGTTAACGGATTACTGATGCTACAGGGCTCCCATCTCAACCTCAGTTAACCCCGTGAGTCTAAGCGCTCCAGATCTTTACATGCTCAATAGTCACTCAACAATAGTGCTCCAAATCTCATTGCTCAACACTACTTAATCAATATTCATGGTACTCGAGAACTTATTCTCAACACCAGTTAACTAGTACAAATAGTGTAGGTGTTCCATATCCCATTTGTTCAACACCTTTAATAAAACAATATAAAAATAATATAGGTTCTTTTCAGAGCTCACTTGCTCAACACCTAATTAAAACAGTCTAGGTGCTACAGAGCTAACTTGCTCAACACCTTACTAAAATTAATTAACATTTAAAAATAAATTTTTTTTCTTGGGATATTACAAACTTCCATAAGAAGTGTTCGACATACTTGTAACAATTTCACCTAAACATTAAGTATAAGAAGGGAAACACAAATCGAGTTGTAGGCTACCTCAACCAACCTCCAATTGCTATGTTGACTATTGTGCTCAACTCTTGTGGCCATGAGACCTCCAGGTGGCCCCAATCATGACAAGAATGACCATGAATTTGTTGTTACCTATCATGCATTGCATGTAGAAATATTGGTCTCAAAATTTCATCTCCATGATGAAATTTTATTCCATCTTGGCCACCTCTATCTTCCTTCGAAAGAGCATGAGAAGTTGATCTAGGAGGAACATTACAGTCGAGTGCCAGGGAATTTTGGTGTCCATAAGACAATGGATGTATTGTAAAATCACTTTTACTCTCCATCCTTTGTTCTATTATATTTTTCATTAAATTTTATGAACCAAGTCAATGCTCTTCTTCTCAATACACCTACAAATTGTGCCATTTTATTCATTTCATTGGTAAATTCCATTTCATCCCATTTTTTCTCACATTTAAAGCAATGCCTCTTTGGATATTTATTTCCCTCATATAGAGGGAGGTTTCCATAACTAATGTGTGCCATATTTGTTGCTATCAGTATATTCAATGTCAAGGTCACTCTTGTAGGTGGCCTATTGAGATTCAACACTTTCAACATTTTGACTAATGTGTCTTGACTACTATGCTTTGAAAATCCTACAAATGATTCTTGTTTGAATTCTTATATCTAACACTGTTGGTATTTATATTCAACTACAATATTTATTCTTTGTTCCATATCTTCTTTTCCACTCTCAATCAGTGGCACTTGGACTTCTTCAATAATTAAATCCCACAGTGTGGTTGCCCCCATGAAATCCTCAATTTGCATTAGCAATTCATTTCTCCTTCTTTAAGTTTGATATTTATCGAATTTCTTTTAGTCTATGACATTTTAATCCAAATTATGTTAGTGAATAGCCCATGTTTGTCTAGTCAAATCCAAATTGGTACTATACTACGTTCAATGTGCAAGCACTACCAAATAACTTCATTAATATGATAACGTTGTTGTCATGTATTTGGTATTCTAAATATCATTGGTCCCAACTTGTCAACCTACAAGTTTTCACCATTCTCTAATAGTTGTAGGGATCCTAAGTCTACCTCCACAATCTGTAATTTTTTATATATCCTTCTATCTTGACAGTTTGAGGAGTGTTGATGCCATCCAATGCATGACAATATATGGTTGGATTCATATATTCTATATCTATCTCTTTAGGTTGTCCAAGATTTGGATCCTCTTCACAGTCTACGTAGAATAATTTCTTCTCACTACACTTATGCCCCTTATTGTACTTTCTCTCACAATTGAAACATAGTCCCTTTGATCTTATCTCCTCCACTTTTTGAGTTTTCAACCTTGTAGCCTTAGGCTGAGTGGAGTTGGGAGGGGAAAAATTTTCCTCTCTATAGGTGTTAGTGGAAACTCTTCTAGTAGCCATATTTTTACTTTCACACCTTCCTTCTAGAGCCATATTTTTTACTTTCAATTTTCCTTGCCAAACTAAAAGCATTTTTCAATGATTTAGGTTCAAATACATGTACCTTATGTTGAATATTATCCTTTAAATTTCCCATAAAGAGATCCAACAAAGTATCTTCTGGAATGTTCTTCACTCTAAGACTTAACTTATGAAGCAACTTGATGTGCTCTCTAGCTAGAAATTTTTGCTTGAGATTTATCAACTTGCCAAAGAATGTGTTGCTCTTAATATCCCCATAATGTGAAATAAATTTATCCATAAATATAGACCAAGAGACCATATATTCCTTTTTACAATCACAAATCCATTAGTACCATACAAATTGATCAGGCTCTAAATACAAGGATGCAATAGTTACATTTTGCAAAGTTTGCACTTGGTGTAGATCAAAGAATTGATCCATCTAGAATATCCATGTTATTAGATCATTTCCATCAAACTTTCTCATTTCAATATTGGGAATGAAGCAATTTCTTGGACTAGAGTTGAACCCATGAAGATATGAATTATGTAGTGATAACTGGTCATGTGTCAGAGAATCGAACCTCTGATTCTCCAATTGTTTTTCAACTTTCTCAATCCATGACTAGAACAAGTCCTTATTTTCCTCCTTATCCTCTATCTGGGGAAATGAATGAGGAATAAATTTATGTCTTATCTCATTCAATGTTTCCTTCACCTATTGAAGATCCTATTTACTAGCCATCTCATCGGTCATCTTTGCCATATCCTATTTACTATGCGTATTTTCAATCTGGTTTTATATATCATCTTTGAATTTTAGTAATTCAACGTTATTTACCATAATTGTATTGTCAAGGTTTCCTAATTGGTTGGAAAACTTGGAAAAATCATAGTTGACTTCTTCCTGCTCCTCTTATGTTATAGTTGAGCTTATAGGAGGCTTAAGGGGAGTAGAAACTTTTTCTCCGCCTCTTTCCATTTTATTCCACTAATATTTAATATATTTACTCTATATTTCCTCTTTACCCCACTTTTTGAATCACTCAAATAAGACCTTCCAATCAAAAGTTATACAAAATTCAAAATAAGATACCTTTTAAAACCTTGATTTGGAGATTGTTTTGCTAGCCGGCCTTCCAAATCAGGCAATTATGCTTTCAGGCCCTCTGAGTATGAGATTTATTATTGTAGTATCATGATATGTCTTCTTTGCAATGCCACAGTTTTTACCTAATTATGATGTTCCGAGAAAAAGTTATGGTGATATTACCATTTAACTTGTTACTTTTGTCCCTTTTAGGAGAGCGAAAGCGTATGGCCTACTAGGTGTCCAATTTTTAGGATCTCATTCTAAAATTTCCACCAAATATACTATGGTCTTTCTTATTTCTGATGCAATAGTTCTCACTCAATTTGTATCTTTCAAGATTCAAATATAATAGTTTTTCCTGGAACACCTGTTTGAAATAACACTTAGTTAACTAGATCTTCTTTGTTATCACTTAGTTAACTCTCTTAACTGATTCTTTCTTGTTAACATCACTATAGTGATCAATTCAAGTTCTCCTTTGATTTACTGAAGTCTTCACTAAAGTTTAACAATTCGAATTCTCTCATATCTTATCACATTTTATCTTAATCTCTTGTCTTATCTGCATGGTCCACATGTGCCAGCTTAATTATCATATCAAATATACTAAGGAGATTTTCCCGATGATGTGATCATATTGTCCTACTATCATTCCAAGTGGTTATATGCTAAACTAATTCACTCGAGAGGTGGCCAGTATCTAGAGGAGACTTAATATATCAACCATGGTTAGTAGTACATCACACATAATACATGCTTCGACATGCAAAGCATCACCTCAACACATGAGGCACCACCTCAACACATGAGGATCTATATTGACACACAAGACCTTAGCCTTGACTAGCAAGACTGTACAACATCATCACTTTGACATACAAATCACTTGCCTCAACATATGTGTTGGGCCCTAGAAATGCCCTTTTTTACCATACCTATTACATCATTTTGCCCATTTACACCCTACTTTCATAGACCATATACATGCCTTTTTCCAGATCAATCAGCAATCTAGACAAGGTATAATTCATTATTGCTTTATTTAATTAATGCCTAAGATTGTTATGGTTATGGATTCTAGACTTCGATTTATGCTAACTTGTGTTGATTTTATTAAGTTAATATCAAAGCACAGGTGTATCAGCCGCAATGCCTTGGGAAAGAATCATATGGTGCCAGTTGTTACTGTTCCAATTCAATTCCTCATATTCCAAGGGACAGCGCATCCTCCATGTGAAGCTGTAACAGGTTTCGCTGAAACAGAGCATTGCTACAACAGACAGGACACCTCCCAATTTGTTAAACCATTGATCCATTGATTGCTAGTTTAACAACATCCTTCATGATTAACGACCTCATTCATTATGGCTGTAATAGTTTAGCTGTAACTCTGCAACACGAATATTAGAGATCTTCATTGCTGCACGAAATTAGTGGATCACGAACTGTATTTTGCATGTATAAATACGGGAAGGCTTTCAAAGTCTGGGGTTGGATAATTATCATTTTGTACGGACTGTAACAGAGACTAATATTGTGGATTACCATCTTTTAATGAAGAGCAGAGTTATTCCCATTTCTGTGTCTTAATTTGTGGTAGTTCACGGCGTCTCTATTAGAAGGCCAGGGCCCGTCTTCTCACAGAGATTGCCGAGTTAAGTAGGTAGTTAGATTAATTCATTTCCTATTGTGTGTTGTGGAATTGCATTAGGCGTATTTCTAATAGTTGCAACATAGATTTATGATTGCATTCTTTATTAGTAGTTTATTCTTTGAATTATGAATAGCTGCAACTGTGTGGTGTGACAGTCGACTGTGTAGGTTAGTTTGATTATGCATGTGTGTTCAATAGCTGTTACAGCCAAGCTCATCTTCCATTCCTTTCAGTCATTTATGCTTTCCAGGATTTCTAATAGTTGTCAATTTAGAGTTCAATCTTATGTTTAGTTTCTGGTTGTTGTTGTATCTTCAACTGATTCATTAGAATAGGCAGATTGTGATTGAGTAACAGTAGGTACTAGGTGGATCATTTTGGTAAAGATTGAATACTGTAGTTTGATAATTATAGGATTTAACTTCTTGCAAAACTAATCTAGTTCATTTCTATTCTTAGATCAGTAACTGCTAGGTTGATTTCTGTAGGAAGGTAGCTACACTTTGAATTCCTAGATGTATGAGTTAGATTAGTTTTCTTTATGGAATGAGTTTGGCTGAGTAGATAGGTAGGATTATTATCTCCATTCACTTAATCAACTACTTGAAATGTTTATGCATAGATTGTGCTTATTGACATTGAAATAAAATATTTCCCTGGGTTTGACAATTTATATTGAGCATCCTGTGTGTTAGTTGTAATTAATTGGCATATAGGGTGACCAACAATATGAAGCTTAACCATTCTTGAGTCCAACTCAAAATTCTTCTCCAAGTTTCACAAGTCCAACTCAAGCTCCTATAAGGCACTACCTTGACACACAAGGCTCAATCTTGACACACAAGATTGACCTGGAGAATGACTCATGATGTTGTAACTTTAACAAAAATGGCTCTGATACCAAATGTTATGGACCATATTCCCAAAAACAGAACAAGACAAGAAGAGATACCTATTCGATGGTCTTAAGGAAGCTTGTGAACAAACTTTTACATCTCTTTTCCTTTCTCAAATACCACTCCAAAAAGAAGACTATATGGAGAAGGGGAACCTTTGCCACTTTGAATGACTTACATCAACATAAGAGAGTGTTACTAGCCCAACATAAGATAGTGTTACTAGACCTCATAGATTGCTTTAGAATTGGAGTATTTATTTGTTGTTTATGATGGATTAACTCTATCACAAGACCTCTACTATCCTTCCAAGGATTGAATGCCACCTTGACCTTAGGTTTTCCATAAGCGGAGTTGTAGCTTTGTAAATTTCATTAAATTAACTAAAAAAGAACTCTCTCGTGACAACTTCAGAAAACACTCTCATAAAACACTCATAGGAATTATTTTTCCAATAAACTCTCAAAAGGTATTATTTTGGGCGATGAAAAATTATTGTTTTCAAACATTATTTTATGACAATTATTGTTTTAAGTTTTTTTTCATGGCATTGTTTATGCTAGAAAAGTGAATGTCAATAACAATAACATAACAATGATGATGATGGTTATTAATGTCCACTCAAATCAATTTTATTTTATTAGTGATTAAAAAAGGCGAGGAATTAATTTGTTTGTTTTAGGATTTTATTTCTTTATTCCAAAATCTTTAAGAGGATCATTTTTAAATCACCATAGCTTTGATGGAGTTAAAAGCTTATGAAGGTAAATATTGTAACAGATATTTTGAAGGTTATGAAGGTTAGTATTGTAACAAATATTTTGAAATTGTAAAATTGTAATAATTTTTTTCCACATATTGCCATTTTATCCAAATAATATTTAATATAGTTACTCTATATTTCCTCTTTATCCCACTTTTTGAATCACTCAAATGAGACCTTCTAATCAAAAGTTATGCAAAATTCAAATAACATACCTTTTAAAACCCTGATTTGGAGATTGTTTTTGTTGGAGTGGGTTTTGGACCTATCTTGGAAGTCGCACACTCGAGATAGACCATGTGATAGTTCAACAATTGGCCCAAAACTGCACAAAAGGAAAAATTTAGTTAGGAATTCGTTAGGGGTTGTGTCCACTTTGTAACGGGCTCTACCCATGTTTTGATGTATAAATATGGAGGAGATCTAAGGGTAAAGGGAGTTAGAGTGTTTTTGTTTTTGGAGAAACTTGTGTTGGAAGATAGTAGTTGTTGTATTGTCATTGTGTCATTGGGTAATACTAGACTGTTGAAGACTGATTATTGATGCGCACCATGCAAGCTATGTAAGCTTGTTCCAATGATAATACAACTAAGAGACTCAGGTTGCAATATTCTATGCTTGTGTTGAAAGCACGATGAATGCTTGTATTTGTTGCACATGATTAATCCATTATGTTGTTGTTATAAATGCTATTTTGGTTATGATGGAAGTAATCTTAAACTGCGCGGTAAATGAATTAATAGTAGATATGTCAAATGTATGTTCACATCCCTTCAACCCTGTAGAAACTTGGTTCTTGTAGTCCCCTTTGATACCTTGGGTGAGACGTCATATGTTTGTAGGTGATGTCAAAAGGGTCAGTGTTTGGATTTCGATGGTGTGATTTATGTTGAACCTTGGTTTTGTCCATGCACCAACAAATGGTTCTATTGTCGAGCCTGGGATCTGTGCCTGAAGGTACGTGAGATTTAAGTAATGGTTCCCAAAAAAAAGAAAAAAGAAAAATGGTTCCGTTGTTGGGAACCAAGCCGACTGATGGTTGTAACTCTACTCAGGCCAAGGTTCAGAACATAATTGTTACAGCTTGAAATGACACCTCTCCGTCCGTGACGACACTTGCTTCCCTTGGTCCCTGCATTTTTTGGGGTCCCTGATGACCCTAGGTCTAATTTAAACCATTGTAAGTGGTCTACCATCCTTGTACTGATCCTACATTCATGATTTGAACCTCTTTTGATCAATTTGGGCTTGTTTGGGAAGTTTTGGGGTTTGTTGACCCAAGTTGGGGGGTTGTGGACCTGTTTGGTGTTTTGTACCCTAATTTGAGTCTGACTGAACTTGCTTGCCCCATTTCCACTGGATTTGAAACCTCTTGAGTCTTCTTGACCCTGGTTGTATCTATTTGAGTGAAATTTCTCTTTTAGGTTGGTTTTTTTCCTCCCTTATGCTTTTAAGTTTTCTTTTGCAGTGAAAACTCAAGTGTTTTGGCTGTTGTTCAAGACCTTGTTTGCATTGTTTATGTGCAGAACTGACTTTACCAAACCATACTTCTTCGTAGGTCATTTGCTTCATTTGGGTATAAAAGTAGTTTTCGTACTCTTTTCCCAATGTTTGGCATGCTTACATCAATAAGAATTTGAAAGTCATATTTGGTTGCTTTTATTGTTTCATAAAGAGAACCTGAAAGTTTCTTTGCTTTGCTTTGATAGTAGGTTAGTTTCAATTTTGTTTCTTACCTTTGAAAAGCATAAATAATTTTGATTTATCTTCTGAATAGAGTACCTTGCAAGTGGCTTAAAAGATTTTAGAGTGCTTTGCATCAAAAAGAACAAGTTTTCTTTTGCATACCTATTTGTTTGAGTAGCTGCATTCTTAGGTTTTGAGTTTAATTTTGTACATTTAGACTTTATTTTTACCTTTTTTTGCATTCAAAAATTAAAAATTGCATTTGCACATGCATTCTAAATCAGAATTTTAAGACTTGCATTGAAAAGAAAAAGATTTGTTTGGTGGTAAATATTTCATTTTCAAAACTCTATCTCTATTATAACCACTCTCACACACCCACTACCTTTTTGAGTAAGCAAGTAACCTATAAAATGAACTCTAATAAAATGTACTAGCAACATTTTCTTTTCTAGGTTACACTACACCAACTAGTCTTGGTTAGGATCTTGGGTTTAAAACACCTTAAACCACCCAAGATCACACATTACACAAAAATCATAGTTCGACTATCACAGGTAAACCCACTTCATTCAAAGCTTGCCTAGGATCTATGCAGTAGGTCTTGTGAGATCAGATTGTTGGGAATACTCCTCCTACTTTCTGTTTCGAGCATATACCAGGATTGGATCACGTTTGGGGACTCTTTTGAGTTTCGGGCTCTGTTACCCTGCCCATGCCTTCTGATTCGACCAGCGACTGTTCCCCCAAGAGTTTTCGGTGTTGTGGTATCCTTAGTATCTAACCATAGGTTCATACACAGGTGACAGCGGAGGGTATATCTGTTGTACCTAGGACATACGTGGGAGGAAATCCCTTGCAGGTCTTTGGGAGGGCGGTTGGGTGATTCCAGCGCTTGCACCCTTAGTCATTGTATTGTGGACCCCGGGTAACTGTTCTTCATCCTTCGTTGATATGTTCTGGGCCCTCATCATCCCAGAATCTTCTCCGGAAGGCATCTGTTTGCCTGGTTTGATTTACCTAGGACCTTTTTTAGTGGTGTGCTCTTTGTGCTACTTGTTTTAGTTTGATTTAGAGAACTTCTTGTTCATTTGCGCAGGAAACTATGTCTAGCATTCCGGCGAGTGCCAATCAAGGTACCCCTGTTCTGGGGGATCCTTGTGTTGTTCCATTCATTGAAAACATTGGTGCTCCCTTAATGGCTACTCTGAATCTTCCTAGATTCACCATAGGGCTGCCAGTTTGGTTGTTTTCCACTCCGAATGCCTTCCATGCTCCTGACGCTTCTTTTGTGAGCACCTCAAATCAAGAGCATCAGAACCCTATGCCTCCTTTTCTAGTAACATCTTCTCCTCCTCCTTCTACCTCATGTGGCGAAAGTAGCAATACTAGTAGCCAGCAGTCTAGAAGGAATAGACGGAGGAAGAATAGGAAGAAGATGCCAAAACAAGGGGGTAGCAACCCAGCCTCTGCAAGTCATGCTGGGGGCAAGCACCCTTCCTCTGCAAGTCATGTAGGGGGCACCTACCCAGCCTCTGGAGGTCATGCTGAGAGAAAACTTTTGGTCACTGAAAATCATACTGAAAGTTTGTCTTCAACCACTGTCAGTCATGTTGAGGAAACGTCATTGATCACTGCTAGTCATATTAATGACAAGTCACCAGTTCCTATGAGTCATACTGGAGACACCAGATCAACCACTGCAAGTCATGCTGAGGGAGTTGACATTGTCGACAAACCAAACAAGCAGAAGCTTAAGTTCCCTTGTAAGTTTTGCGAGGGAGATCACCTTACTTACTTGTGCCCTTTACTTCCAGAAGTGAAAAAAGTGTGGTCCTTAGTTCAAAAGTTTGATGCTTCTGAGCAACCAGCCTTTGTGAGTCATGCTGGGGGAAAGCTGTCAGCCAATGCTAGTCATGCTGAGAGTACTGACGTTGTAAAGGAGTCGAAACCTATAGGACGGAAACCAAAGTTCCCTTGTAAACTTTATAAGGGATATCACCTTACTCACCGATGCCCTGCCATTCCAGAGGCACGAAGAGTGTGGTCCATTTTTGAAGGAACCTCTGTTCCTGAGTTATCTATAGATTCCCTGCAGTCAGATCAACCTTTGGTTGATAAAGTGGTTGAACCAATGCAATCTTTGGTTGACCCCACTCTTCCTTCGGAGAGTGAAGTGATCGAATCGATGCAATCTTCGACCGATCCCATCAGTCCTTTGGAGATTGATGCACCTGCTACTGAAGTCTTCTGCATTACCAGTTTGGATGTTCCTAAAAAAGGGGGCACTTCATATGTGCCATGTGAACCCCTACCAAGCCCTAGGACCATTTCCTTTGATTGGAATAGTCTAACCGAGCCTCATCTTCCTTCTTCGACACCTTTCCAGATAAAGGTTGATATCGGGAACCATATGGTTGATCGATGCATTGTTGATGAAGGTGCTTCTGTTAGTATCTTATCTGCTTATGCTTGGAGAGATTTGGGTTTCAGTAATGTTATTCCAGCTGCTAATTGGCCGTTGACCTTTGATAGAAGACCTAGTGAACTGATCAGATTCCTCCGTCGGGCACCTGTTACTTTGGGTGGAAAAACAGTCTTAGTTGATTTTATGGTTTTAAAGGACCCTGTGGATTTTGATATGATCCTCGGGCGTGACTACGTTTATGCTATGCATGTTGTGGTGTCTACGCTCTTTCGTGTGATGCATTTCCCTCATAACGAAAACATTGTCACCATCGACCAGCTTACATTCGTTGATCCTCCTTATTACCAAACTGTAGACCAGTCTGATCCCTCGTCATTAGGCACTACTATGTCACATGGGACTTATGTGGCATATTGTTCTTTGAGTTCAACTGCTACTGAGAAGAAGTCTCTGAGTTCATGCTTACCTTCTCAGGACTTAGTCCCAGCTTTTGACCAAGTGACACCTCCATCTGAATGTTTAGATATGTATTCTATCTGGGATGATATGCTTCCTTTCGATGAAGTTTTCCTAGAGTCTATAGTACAGTCTACCATTCACTTGGATGTTGATCCAGTCGCAGTTATGTCCAGCCCCGGTTTGACCTTAAAGTTTGATCTTCTTACTGTTGAGTCTTTGAACTCTCCTATAGATCCGCAAATCGGTGTTCCTGCTAAGTTTGATTATGCTTCTAGAATTTTCAACTCTCGTGATGATGAATTTGTTTCTGCAGATTCCATCATGTCCTTCAACTTTGATCTTCATCCTGAAGTTGATCTTGTTGATTGTAAGTCCTCAGGCTTGGGTACCATAGAGTCTTCAATTGAAAACTTTGCCTTGTTTATGCCTGTTGTTGATGATAGTGAAGTTGAAAGTATTTCTACCACAGTGACTTGTATCGGGTCTTTCTTTACATATGTTTTAGATATGATCTTGGTACTGATGTTTCTTGGAGACAGGATTCTTAGCT
This sequence comes from Larix kaempferi, assembly GCA_027924585.1. Taxonomy (NCBI): domain Eukaryota; kingdom Viridiplantae; phylum Streptophyta; class Pinopsida; order Pinales; family Pinaceae; genus Larix; species Larix kaempferi. The sequence continues at coordinate 6,997,030 of BSBM01001035.1, forward strand.
GGATGTATACTTGCTTACCGGTCCTTTTCGACACCTTGTGCGACCATGTCAGGTATATTCGGAACCTTGCATATAGGTTTAGGCTTCCCTGCTGTTATGTTGCATTTGAACCTTTTTCCATCCGAATTCGCCATAGGGTCGAACCTGTTGGATATTGGTGTGTTAGCCATCTCTTTATGCATCATGCACGATTCCGACAGCAGAGCCTACCTAACATGGGTCACCCTAGTCATCACCCTTATGCCATTCTGGTGCCCATGCTGAGTTTTTCTCATAGGCTTGGGATCCTTTTTAGATTTACCATGACTTTGAGAAGAAGCCTCATATCTTTCTTCCTCATATATTTCTGGCCATCCCTGATAAGGCTCCCATCTTTGTGTTCAAGTTGCATATGCATCTGTTATGATCCCACTAGCGCTAATGAACTCGATGCCAGCTTCCATGCTTTTAGCTCGTTGTATAAGCCTCCATCTCTGATCTCATTTCCGCTAAGCCCTGTATCATTTTGCCTTTGCAATTTGACACCTTTTACCTAGAGGAGACACACCTTGAGGGTCCTTATCTTGCTCATGTTCCTTGCATTAGGCATAGCTTTGTTCCATGCGCTTGGAGCTAGTTTTGCATGTCCCTGACACTCGTCTCCTCCCATTACGAGCATTCTTCTACCTTTACTTCGAGCTCGTTAAAAACAGTAAATAGGTTGCAAGCATTCTTCTTTTACTTCGAGCTCGTTAAAAACAGTAAGTAGGTTTCAAGCATTCTTCTACTTTTACTTCGAGCTCGTTAAAAACAGTAAGTAGGCTACGAGCATTCTTCTGCCTTCACTTCGAGCTCGTTAAAAACAGTAAGTAGGTTGCAAGCAGTATTCTACCTTCACTTCGAGCTCGTTAAAAACAGTAAGTAGATTTCGAGCATTCTTCTGCCTTCACTTTGAGCTCGTTAAAAATAGTAAGTAGGTTTCGAGCATTCTTCTTTTACTTCGAGCTCGTTAAAAATAGTAAGTAGGTTACGAGCATTTCTTCCACCTTTCCTTCGAGCTCGTTAAAAACAGTAAGGAGGCTATGAGCATTTCTTTCATCTTCACTTCGAGCTCATTAAAAACAGTAAGGAAGTTATGAGCATTTTTCTGTATCTCCTTTGAGCTCATTAAAAACAGTAAGGAGGCTATGAGCATTTCTTTCATCTTCACTTCGAGCTCATTAAAAACAGTAAGGAAGTTATGAGCATTTTTCTGTATCTCCTTTGAGCTCATTAAAAACAGTAAGGAGGTCATGAGTTTACTTTTTCGGACTCGTTAAACCTTTACGGAAAAGATCCCTATGGAGTTCTTTTAAGCCCTTTTCAGACTCCTTAAATAGGAAAAGTTTTCTGAGCATAGTTGTCTTTTCGGGTTCGTTAAAATAACTGAACCGACATCCACTTAGGTATAGAATTACCCCTTTTCCAGGCCTTGGTGGATATTTTACGGAAAAGGTATACTCTTGTATGCGCTAGAAGAGTTCTTCTTCCATAATTTTACACTTTTTCGGGGAAGGAGACTAACTTTACGAAAAAGGACCTTTGGAGTCGTCTTTAGGGTTTTCAGACTCTCGAAATGTGAAAACACCAAGCGAGCATTCACCTACTCAGGCTCGATGTGAAATCCACGAGATGGTTGATAGAGGACTGTTTAAGTTTTTCAACTCTATAAACAAGAAAACACCGCCGAGCACATACCAATCCGGGCTCGATATAAAATCCACGAATAGGTGTATAGAGGACTGTTTAAGTTTTTCAACTCTATAAGCAAGAAAACACCGCCAAGAACAGACCAATCCAGGCTCGATATAAAATCCACGGATAGGTGTATGGAGTTTTCTTCTAGGTTTTTCAGACTCCTTAAATATGAAAATACCGTCGAGCATGATTTAGTTCTTTGTCAAGCTCGTTAAAAAATGAAAAAGGAAAGGGAAGGGAAGAATGTTAAAATATCTTTCAATATGATGGCAGCAAGCCAACTATCTCCTTGAACAAAGCACCTATTTTGAGTCTATCAAACAAGTTGGGTTCTAGCGTTGGCCTTAGGATAAACCTGATCTCAAAATTCTTACTCCTCTGTTTGGTTAGTCTTCCAATCATATGGAGAATCTGTTAATGTCTCCTGCATTGCAGACTTGCGTCGTGGTCCCTTTGTGTTCAAAGCTGCCTAAGTCACTCTTGTGTCGTGCTCACTGTTCAAGGATACAACCTATGTCGGCCATTCTGCAGTTTCCTTGACCTCATGTGTCGGCCATTCCTTGGTGTCAGTATGTTTCATCATGTGTTCAGTCCTACTCCAAATCATCTCATACCTGTTGAGTGTCCCTCGTGTTGGATGATGGAGGATGCATTAAGGCCTCCCTTCCAACGGGCTTCTTCCAATCGACTTCAACTCATTGTACTCTGGGAATGAAGTTTAGAGTTTCAGTTAGTACCTTGGGGATTGCAGTCATTAGTGGCAGTTTCTCTCGCTATTGGATAGATGGGAATATATCAATGTCTCCTATCCGATGGGTTCTTCAAGTGTTCGACGGCAAGACCATCTATTCGCACTTGCTTGAATGTACTAGGTACCTTGGGTTCCATTTTCATTATTGGTGGACACCCTCGCGTTTGTTAACAGTATACATCAATGATCGGTAATCAAACGATACCTCCCATGTTCGACAACAACTCATTTATTCGCATGGATAGGTTTGTACCTTGGGTTGTTTTTGGCCATTTTTTAACATGAGCGCGACTCCACTGTTGAAATAATAGTGCTCAAACCCTACTGAGCGCAACTCCACTGTTTAAATAGTAGCTCTCAAATCCATATGTACGCGACTTTGTCTACTGTAGAGTAGCATACACCCCTATTTTGGTCAAAATCTCAAAATTTTGGGAAGTTAAGTTGGTTGGAGAACCTCCTACTCGGTTATAACTTCTTTTCCTATCCTTCACTGACTATATAAGGAGGGTAGAAAGGCCATGTGAGGGGACTAAGCCCAATTACAAAGTTATGCTGGAGGAATGGAGACCCTCATCCCCCTCTCTTGTGCTTCAGTTTTGGTAAACCCTAGCACAGTTGATTAGAGGCTGGAATCCTTGGAGAACAGAAGCAGGAGACCTTGAATCTAGGTTTCGTGAAGTGCCAAGCTTGAAGGAAGGTATAAATTTATGTACTTGCTTTCATTCATCAATAAAGATCAGACATTCTTCTCTTTCCAAATATGACTTATTAATGTGTATTGGATTTGATTGCAGTTTGTTTATAATCTGATGTCTTCTTCTATTATGAATATCAGTTTTATATATGTAGTCAAATGTGTTTGAGAAAGGTATCAAGTTGTTTTGCAGGTCTGGGCATTGCGACACTGGATAAGCATTGAAGAGCAAGGGAGGCAAAGCTAGGATCAACCTTCTGAATGAGGTGCCTACATATCTAAACCCTAATCTCTTCATTTATTTGTTGTACTTGCAGAATGCTTGTAAGTCTATCTTTATCACCGTAAGTTGGTAGTTTCTCCCCTGAACTATAGGTGCATTTTCCCCACAACAATAATATCCAGAAAGTAAAAAATTTGGTTTGAAAGGTGTTTTACAGTAGTACTCATGCTAATGTACTAAAGAATTCTAGTCAAAGAGGATCAAGCAATAGTTGAAGTTGCTCGAGATGAGCAATAGATGAGTGTTGGGGGCCTATTGGAGTGGGTTTTGGACCTGTCTTGGAAGTCGCACGCTGAAAATGGACCATGTGATAGTTCAACAATTGGCCCAAAATTGCGCAAAACGAGAAAATTAGTTAGGAATTAGTTTGGAGTCGGGTCCACTTTGTAATGGGCTCCACCCATGTTTTGATGTATAAATATGTGGGAGATATAAGGGTGAAGGGAGTTAGAGTTTTTTTGTTTTTGGGAAAACCTATGCTGGTAGATAGTAATTGTTGTATTGTAATTGTGTCACTGGGTAACGCTAGCCCACTTGAAGACTGAGTATTGATGCGCACTGCACAAGCTATGTAAGATTGTTCCAATGATAATACAACTAAGAGAATCTGATTGTAGTAATCTATGCTTGTGTTGAATGTGATGAATGCTTGTATTTGTTGCACATGAATAATCCATTATGTTGATGTTATGAATGCTATTTTGGTTATGTGGAAGTAATGATAAACTGCGCACTAAATAAATGAATAGTAGATCTGTCGAATGTCTTTTCACATCCCTTCAACCCTATAGAACTTGGTTCCCAGAGTCCCCTTTGATACCTCGGGTGAGACGTCATATGTTCGCAGGTGATGCCAAAAGGGTCGGTGTCTAGGGTTTTGTTGGTGTGATTTATGTTGAACCTTGGGCCTACCCATGTGCCAACAGTTTTTCTAATTGACCTTCCAACTTTGGTATCTCTACTTTCGGGCCTTCTGAGTGTGAAATTTCTTCTTGTAGTAGCATGATATGTCTTCTCTCCAATGCCAAGGTATAACCTAATTCTGATGTTCCAAGGAAAATTTATGGTAATCTTACCAAAACTTGCTATTTTGTCCCTTCCATGAGAGCGAAAACTCACATGCCATGTGTCCAATTTTTAGGATATGATTCTAAAATTGCTATCAAAAATATGATGGTCTTTCTTATTTCTTAAGCAATAGGTTTCATTCAGTTTGGATCTTTCAAGCTTCAAATATAATAGTTTTTCCCGGAACACTTGTTTGAGACTAGTTTTTGGACTAGTAAAAAACCGTAACTTCTTGAAGGTATAACTTCGCACCTATAATGAATCAAGACCTAAATATTTTACTGCAACTAGCTCAAGGTCTCATCTAAGGTCCCTCCAAGTTTCACTGAAAATTTATGGTGAAATGGCTCTCATACCAAATGTTATACACTATATTCACAAAAATAGCATAAGACAAGAAGAGATAGTATTCCAACAACTTAAGAATGCAATAAAAAAATGAATAGGCATCCTCTTCGAGGGGGAAACCTTCTTTACAATGTACTTCAAATACAAAAGTATATGAGATGATATGATTCCAAACTAGATCTCCTTGGTGTGTGTGTATGAGAGATAACATGTACAATTACAATTCTTATAGAACCTACATAATTACAATTAGGGTCCTAGCTGTCTAATAAACATAATACTAATACAAAAATAAAAATTTAGTATCACAATATATAGGGATTAAAACTATCTCCATAACTTGTTTGCAAAAGTAAACAAATTATACATTACATCACAACTTATGTCATGAAATCCTTTAGAAGGAATCCTATGAGATAGAAGGAAAATATCCACTTATGTGAGGATTTTTGAGCCATTGTCATGTGGGGATAGCATTCAAAGTAAGTGTCATTGGTGTTTATATGCTACTATGTTAGCATCAACTCCACCCAAATAAGTTGTGCCACATACTCCAATGGTTAAATTTGTCTTCCAACATCGTTGAAATAACATTTTTTTCCATGATTAATCTATATAGGGGAAGAGGAGTATACCTATTCGATGGTCCGATGGTCTTAAGGAAGCATGTGAACAAACTTTTACATCTCTTTTCCTTTCTCGAAGACTATATGGAGAAGGGGAACCTTTGACACGTTAAACGACTTACACCACAAGATGACACTGTTACTAGCCCTCATACCTTGCTTTAGAATTGGAGTATTGATTTGTTGGAAAAAGGGAACCTCTGCCACTTTGAACGACTTACACCACATAAGAGAGTGTGACTAGCCCTCATAGCTTGCTTTAGAATGGGAGTGTTGATTTGTTGTTTATGATGGATTTACTCTATAACAAGTCCTCTACTATCCTTCCAAGAATTGAATGCCATGTTGACCTTAGGTTTTTGCATAAATGGAGTTGTAATTTTCTAAAGTTCATTAAATTAACTAAAAAAACACTCTTATTCCAATAAACTCCAGAAAAGTATTTTTTTGGGCACTATGAATAATTATGGTTTTCAAATAATATTCTATGATAAATATTGTTTTAAGTTTTTATGGTATCGGTTAGGTTAGAAAAGAGAATGTCAATAACAATAACATAACAATGATAATGATGGTTAATAATATCCACTTAAACTAGTTTTATTTTATTAAAGCGTAAAAAAAGTAAGGGATTAATTGATTTGCTTTAGGATTTTATTTTTCTATTTCAAAATCTTTAAGAAAAATCACCGTAACTTTGATGGAGTTAAAAGGTTATGAAGTTCAACATTGTAACAAATATTTTGAAATTGTGATTTAATATAAATTTACATAAGAGATTCTAAGAGAGTATCTTTCATTTTCAACACTCTCTTTGTCACAAACATGACAATCTTTTTGAAGATGTTTAAGTAATTGTTGAATTTCTTTTTTACCCTAGTTAAAATAAAGAGATATTTTTTTATCTTCTAGATTTAGGTGATCAAATCCTTAAAGCACCCTAATTTTCTCTTATCCTTTGATATTACACACAATTTTTCCTTAAATTTAAATGTAATAATATTTTTAATATTATCATTATTTTACAAAATGACATCTTCCTTGATTCCCAATGATTTAGCCAAGACTTTTTGAAGATGTTTTAGTAATTGTTGAATTTATTCTTTACCTTAGTTAAAATAAAGAGAATTTTTTATCTTCTAGATTTAGGTTGAACAAATCCTTAAAGCACCCTAGTTTTCTCTTATCCTTTGATTATTTACTAGCATACCCCCTAAAGCAGGGGAAATGAAAGGCCTAGAAGAACTTAAATAAGTTGTAAAATAAGAAAAAGTTGTGTGTACGTAGACAATATAATTAGCAAGTCTAGCTAATGTATGGTAGAGATAGTAGTTGATGAAATTGAAAGGAAAATGTTGTTGCAAGTACTAATAAGAAATAAATAGAAACCCATGTAATCGATGGCAAGTAAATGAATTGTACATTAATTTGTCATATGAAAAATTATATTACATATGTGAGTAAAACAATAAAGAGCTAGGTAGTGATCAAGTTTGGCTCTAAATTTATTGGATATCAACATTGGTATTTTCATTTTGCACGGATTGGGTATTGAAATTTTAAGTGTGAAAGGGACAAAGAATGAAGGCATGCCTATTTTTGTTTTCGAAGTGACGCATATGAGGTGTCTTTCATCTTTGCATAACTTTCAAAGGAGAACGATGGTGCAATTCACATTCCTTCTAATGTTGCAGTGGGTGGCATTGCTGTGAAGGTCAAACCTTGACGTTCATTGTTACCAATATCAATGGTTGACCTTGTTGATGTCAATCCTTGGGATTTATGGATAGTCAATTCCCAAGCCATCTTGAGGGATTCGTTTCTTGTTACTTAGGAGAGATGTGAAGGTCAATCCTTGATGTTCATTGTTACCAATGTCAATGGTTGATCTTATTAATGTCATTCCTTGTGATTTATGGATGGTCAATGGCTAAGCCATCTTGAGGGGGACTTGTTTCTTGTTACTTCGATTTATGGGTGGAATTTGTATGTTCTCTGGTTGTGAGTGGTCCCATGGAGACCCAATGTAATTATCCAATGCTGCGACAACATAGGGCCATAACTTCAAAGTATTGTGAAAACATATTTTTTTGTTACTTCAAAATATTGTATGGCACATTTTATTTAATTGTTATTCTTCACTTCCAAATATATTAGTAATTGTGATGATTTTTGGGGGGTTCTTTTATATTGTCTATGTTCAATGTTTTTTGTCATTATTTATAGTTTTTCCTTGTGTTTATTTGTTGTTCTTCTTCTTTCTCTTTTATTATTTTTCTTATTTTCATTATTTATTACACTTCATCTATGTCTTCCCTTCCTTTATTTTCCATTTATATTCTCCACAAGCTGACAACACATTTCTAACACAATGATTTCTCTTGAACTTTCTTAGGTTTTATACCAAACAAATGGAGATTGCAAAAATAATAAGCATAGATTAACTCTATATTAACTCATAATAAAGTTATCCTAAAGAAACACTAAAATTACATATAATATAAAAACATAAATATATTTTGTCTTTATTATTGACATGAGATTATTGATTTGATCTAATACTTTTTATTTCATTTCATAACGCTATCCCACTCAAACTAATACACATCAATGTATATTTAACTTTATATTTTATTTTCAAAAAAAAAAGTTACATTTTAAATTTTTGGGTTGTCTTAATTTAATGTTTAGCCTTTTGAAAATTCTATTTATTTATTGCATCAAAAGAGAGAATCAAAGAAATTATAATTATATATCAATTGCATAAAAAAGGGAAGTAAAGAAATTATAATTCTTTTTCAATACAAATAGAATAAATGTCAAAAAATTGCAAATAATAAGTATGAAAACCTTGAACAAATGTCAGAAAAACTTGCATATAATAAGTATGGATTAGAATATATGTGAAAAGATATTTGAAGGAGGTTAACAAAAAAAAAAATTCATATCCAAATTCGTTTCAAGAGGGAGGCAGGAGTGTTTCAACAATGGACAAAAACCCTTCAATCATGTTGAAGAAGGAAATGATGGAGTCATTGAAATGGACAAGGAATTGGACGGAACTGCCATACATATCACCTTATTTAGATGCCAACCATCTCAATAAGTGGGTTGTTACGGTTATACATGAAGTTATTTCTCTTTGCGTGCTTAAGAGGGTGGCAATTACAATCTCGGGGAAATTTTGTGATTACTTCATATTCCTAAATGCATTTTCAAAAATATTTACGAGGCACCCAGGGATATTTTATTTGTCCTTGAAAGGTGGAGTCAAAATGGAATTTTTTTTAGAAGCCTATGATAATGTAGAATTGATTGATACGTCATCACTATTGTAACCATCTATTGCTATTGTAAGTTATAGCTACATTGGTTATTTCTTAGCTATACAACAAAACAAAAGTAATAATCATGGCCTACCTGGCATCATATAATCATCATATTTTTATATAAATGATCAAATACCTTTTTAATTTAATGATTTGATTTGATTTAAATAATTTTAAAAAATTCGTCATGAGGGAGGATAGTCGCTCTGTTTTCATATAGGGATAGTCTGGTTAACATTGTATAGTCACAGTCACCGTAGTGATGCCAGTATCCAACAGCCTCCTATTTTGTGAAAATGTAGAACTTTTACAGAGAATGAGATATAAGGTCGGTCGCACTGCCCAAGAGCTTGAAAACTGGTTGACATTTCCTCTTGTAGAACACTGGTGGACGGTTCCTCTTGTGGACTACTATTTCGGTAATATTTTTCCCACTCATATCCTCCATTTGTTCATTCAATCATTTGAAGTGTTGTCGTATGCCTATCCATTTATTTAGAAATAAATCCATTATCTTAAGTCCGATAACCTGCAAAGTCCTATAACCTGCAATCAGGAAGCTGCTAGGCAGATATAAGGACGATGCGGAAGAGATTTAAGGGTTTACTGGTATGACAGGGGGTGACTCCTCATAGGTCATCGATAGACAATGAAGCCTCTAGAGAAACCGTTCCCTTAAACATTAACTTTGCGTAATTACACCTACAGTGAATATTCGATGAATTTGAATTTGTTCCAAATTTCCCTACACGAACTACCAATATGACTGAATTATACTACTATGCTGGAAAACGAATCGACTCCATGCCAGTTCCTTTGCCCCGTGTGAATTTGTTTCCTTGGAATGAAATGTGGAGCCCTCGTAGTGCATGGGATTGCTGGAGTGGTCGATGCCTCTCTCACCGGTGCTTAGCACATGGAATTTCTTGAGCATCTTCAACACCACTTCGGTGTAGAGTGGACTCTCTCGTTGATGCTCAACACATGGAAGTTCTAGGCAGCCTTCGACACCACGTCGACATAGAGTTCCATCACCTTCCAGTCGTCTGGGGCGTTTCTGACCTATATGTCGAAGAAAGCCTTTGGGTTCAACACCTTAGGTTTGAATCCTGCAAGGTACGGACCAAATCGTGCAAAATGTTATGCAATATTTTATAAAACCCCCTTTAAAGACAAAAAAAATATGGGATATTTTCTTTTAAATTTGTTATTATGTTTTTGTTTTTAAAAAAATGAATGAAAGAAAAAGTATTAATTCCATAATATTTAGTCCTATCATAAGTTAAAAGAGATAACATCCACATTTTATTCTTGATAATAGGATTACTTGTACATATTTGTTTTAAAAAATAAAAATATTTTGATTAATTATAAAAAATATTTTTAATTTATTTAGCATAATAACTTTACACAATTTTTTGCTTTTTATATTGATTGGAAATCAAATTATTTGTTTTTATAACAAAATATTTTAATAATTTACTCAACAAATTGCTTTTCACATAAAAAAAATATTTTAATAGTTTACTCAACAAATTGCTTTTCACATAGTTGAAGATAGGTGGGACCAAGATCACTTTGACGTTCAAAGGATCAACTTGAAAATAATAATAAGAAAAAGAAGCAGTAATATGAGAACCCTAAATGTGGCGAAGTTTTATTCATTGTTTTCAATGAAAGTTTGTGAACTTATATTCATTGTTTTCACTGAAAGTTGAGAAAGACAACAGCTTAAATAATACAACAATAGCCTCCTTGACGAAGGTGCTAACATAACCAAATTTTAGAAAGAAAAAAAAACTTGATTTGCTACACCATCTTAACGAATAATGATTATGCGATTGCAACATAGTATTGCAAGGTAAGTTTAGAGCATGAATACATTCTAAGATTGGAACATAGTATTGCAAAGTAGTTCGTGGACATTTGTGCCCGCCTTTGGAGTTCTTCAAGTTAACCTATAGTTTAACTCAAATAAATGAGAGATACTTCAAGTGGAGGAACATCTCCTTGAGGCGGCCGACAATGGTAGTAGTGGCCATGTCGATGATATAACCCGTCTGGAAGTGATTTTATCCAATGCCAATAACCATCCATAGACCAAGATGATGAGAGATGTTGTATTCTTGGAATCCAAACTTCTATGGCGTCTTGCCCTGCTCGCGGTGGTGGTGTACGTGGTGAACTATATAATGAGCATAGTTACACAGATCTTTTATAGCCATCTTGGAAACCTGGAGCTCGCCATTGCGTCTCTTGGAAATGCAGGGATCCAAACCTTTGCATATGGAATCATGGTATATTTGAATATCCTATTCATTCATCTCCAGGTCTATTTCATGTTCTGTTTTTTTAGGTGTATGGTCTAAAGCTCATAGAAGCAGATAGTGAGCATGTTATTCCATTATTCTTGAATATATTCAATATTCTCTTGGACACCACACCACCTCCTTTTGTAGATCTGGAAATCGATTGTTATCCCCTCCAATCGAGCTATGAGACCGTCAAAGTCTGCAAGGATTATGTGAACCTACATACCCTGTGCCAGAAGTTTCCTATCAGTCTCTATTGGAAGGCCAGAATCTCATATCTAAAAACTTTTTCATTTTCATTTTATTTTTAATTGTTTATTTTTTCACTTAGAAAAGCACATTCACTATTTACTTTAACTATAAACCATTGAAGATATATTCTTAAATGATTTACCAATTTTCTATATTCTTAAACAGTTATCATGCAAATTGATTTTTTAAATCATTAGCATAGAGTTATGTTGAAGACTTCACTGTCACAAATAGACAACAATAATGAAAAGAATATACTAATAGTGCTTTTATATACATTTATTTCTCACTCACACCATCGAATACTTAGTTTGGAATAGAAATACGCATGAGGACAAAGGCCGCGTCCAACGGATCCTTGAGAAGGAGGTAGTCGCTCACCACCATTGTTCAATTATTCTTTTCCTCGCCTACTACCACTCCTCTGTCTTGTTCTTCTATTCTTTTATGCTTTCCTAGCACATGAGTAAACTCGGCAGGAGCTACCATATTATGTTGCTACTTGAAAACCTTGAACACAATTCAAATTTTAGAGTTTCGAGGTTGGGGGATTCGATCCCGATATCTTTGCTTGCATAAGAAAAAGGGGGCACAACATATTACGATTTTGTTGGAGAATTGCAACTGGGATTGGAAAAACAAGTTGTTGTGACGTCATCCACACTACTAAATGGTTTTTCATTTCTGTATTTCGGTTCAAAAGCCTCCATACACCTGTTTTTTTCCCAGGGCGTACAAACTATTACTTTCATACAAGTGCGATGACATACACACTGTGCCATGCTTTTGATAGGTGACAGGTGGCGGCTCCTCATAGGCCGTCGACAGACGATGAAGGCCGGAGAGGAACCGATCCCCTTAAACAATGCCTTCGGTGTAATAAGAACCGCTCAATATGCATAAATAATTTAGGCCCTATGAAGTTCATATAATCAATGAGAATGCATTTAATATGTTTCATATCTTCTTGGAACAATAATAGGTCTTGTCCCTGCAAAGGCTTCATGTCCTTTATAGGAATTCGGAGCCTTGCATGTATGTTAAACGCTACAACTCTTGTACGAGCAAGGAGCGATAGTGGGCTCTAGCATTGCTTATAAGGTAGGATTTACCTATGCCTGCAATTCCTTGGATGATCATCCTTAATGGTGTTTTAGTTCCTTGTACTTGTGAATGTTGTAGGGCTATGTTAAATGCAAGTTGTTGATTGTGAGATAATGTATTTGTGGAAGTAGACAAGGGAGTGTTCAGTGTTATCTTGTATTACTTCCCCACTCCTTTGGTTGTAGTCAATGTAGTTTGGTGAAGTCTCCAATGTATATGTTGATACTTATGGGCTATTCCATGTATGGTTGGTGTCAAAATATCAGAGGCCAAGCATGTCAATCTCATTAATGTGGATATTGCCTATAGGTACTAATCTTGACAAAAATTTCCATTCATTCATCTCCATGTCGTGATGCATGTTATGATTGGTATCTTTGACTGGAAGTGAAGTAAAGTGTGGCGAGACATGGACGACCATTGTAGGGACAATTAATTTATTCTTCCACTTTTCAAGGTAATTATGATATAAGATAATTATAAATTTATAAAATTGTAATATTTTATATATTTCTATATTATTAATAAAATATATAGTTTTATATAGAATTAGATTTTTGCAATTTTCTATTCCAAATACAAATTAAAATTAATATATGATTATTAGAATTTAAAATGATAATTACAATCATGTTGTACGACTTAAATCGAGATTATTAATAAATAAGAATAAAAGAGTATATGTGTTTAATATATCATGTCCATAGATGATATTGGTTGCATGTTAATTTTTCGATGTGGTTTTCTCTCCAAGGTTTGGGGATTGAAACCAGGCAGGGTGTTGAGGTGGCAGAATAAACCAATTTATAATTAATCCCAATGTCTGAAAGTTTGTAGAAGTAAGGCACGTAAAATCTGAAGTCGGTATGAGATGCTGCTAGACATTTGTCTTTATAGGGATGGTTGACCCAATGGTCAGATCGACCGATTTTGTTATTTAGGGAACTAGTTTTGTTATTCGAGGAAATTACCATGTTGCTATTGTCCTCTCGAGTTGTGGGGAGCAAAAATTATTTCAATTTTATTGAATAACAAATAGTATTTTCCTCCTACAGGATTTCTTATTCTCTCACATTGAGAAGAGGCTGAGGCTGAGGCATTCAGAGGTCATCACATTGCAGAGGCTGAGGCATTCTTGTTCTCTCTATTGTCGCCATGGCGGAGGACCATCATAAGAAGAAGAAACCAATGAATGCTCTTCCTGTTATCGATGAGGGCACTTTTTCTCCCAGCAGACTCCATGTTTTGGTTGTGGACGATGACACTCTTATCTTAGCTGGTTTGGAGAGAATGCTCAGACAATGCGATTACAAAGGTGAGTGTATTCTCTACATTTCCTTCTTTCTCTCATGCTCTGCATTATTTTGCATAGTCTACCCCACAGTCAGGATTTTTTTATGAAAGCTACTCAGATTGAAGCTTTGAAATGTCCAAAGAATCAGTTCAATCAACCAAGAATGACATTATTTCGATTTATGGAATGGAACACCTAATGACTGGAGGATGCATGGAAATGAGGTATTGAGGTGTGTTTTCTTGTTGTATTGTCGTTTCAGTGACAACAAGTACAAGCGTTTCATAACACGCGAGGAATGGCAACCAAGGATGTCTGTAAATGGAGAAACGAATGTTGTGATGCGAGGCATAACACACGGCGCGTGCAATTACTTGATAAAGCCCATCAAATTGAAGGAGCTTCTCAATTTATGGTAGCATGTCATTTGAAGGCGTGGATGACAATATGATCATAATGTCAAGCTCAAGGACAACCACGGAGATTCGTCCAACATCGGGAGAGTGGAAAAATCGTCGTAGTCGACAACTTTGAAGAAAGGAAAGCAGGGAGACCAAGTTATCAAAGACATGAGAGGCCTCAAGGAAGCCCGCATGAATTGGACTCCGCAACTCCATCAACAGTTTCTCAAAGTCGTCAATGAATCAGGACTCGACAGTAAATCTAGAAAATATGTCCTTTTGGGCATGTTTTTTTTAAAATAAGGACAGTTCGGAGCACAGTATTAAGAGTAGTAAATTTTGGGCATGTCTTGCCCTGGCCGGATCCATTGTTTGATAACGAGTTTTTGTTATTGCAGATACCTAAAGTTCCAGATACGTTGACTTATAAACTCAGAAATGGAATACATAATTTAGACACCTTCATTATCACAAGCTGCTCATCTACTTTATTATATCACTTTGTATATATATCAGAATTTCCATGAACCTTCCACTAAATGAGAATATTCACTATGCACCTATATGAGAATTCTTATGAAACGACTCACTAGATTCCTCTAAACTTATGAGCATAGAGGAATTATAGCTAAACATATTTATTCCACTATATGTTCTTGTAAGACCTATAATATTTGACAATAATATTATATCCGTACTCACCATAATCTCCATGAATAGTGGTGCATATATACTAAGGTCATTTTTATGCATAAGCCATCATCAATGACCCCTTCATATGTTTTGTTAAGTGAACTTATTTTCGACCATGAGTATATAATGGACCGAGTATACTCATAACAATATATTTACTGGTATTCTTGTTGGGTAATTAGATAACGTGTAACTTTTTTTTTAGTAAATACTCTCAACCATAGATATGCAATGACATCTTTAGAATAATAATTGGTGAGAATATTGAAGTAAAATATATTACAGGAGATTAATTACACGAGGAATAGGAATTAAATTATTCCTATGCATCCTAGGTGGACAAAACAACAAGAAAACACATCTCAGTACCTCCTTTCCATGCATCCTCGAGTCATCATGTGTTCCATTCCATAAATTGAAATAATGTCATTCTTGGCTGATTGAACTGATTCTTATGGCCCATTTTCAATTAAGAATTTTAATTTTTAGCGTTAACAATATGATCGTTTTGTATTGTTTTTGCTGGTATTTCGTGGTTGAGTGGTATAGCTCCTTTTGCATCCAGACAGGTTGATACCCATTAATGCGTGCCCATATTTTTTTTGGATGGGATAATTCCGGAGCCATTTCGAGTCGCTTCGTTCCAGGCTAGCCGACAGGGAAAATCCGGTGGCACCATGCAAATCGGCGGTAAAACTAATGCTTTATCACCATCGTTGTTGTCAGGATCATCTTCTGGTCTAAAAGCACCTCCTTTACGCCTAGAATTAGCTAGAAGAAACCAAGACGAGGCCACTCTGGAATCGCTTGAACAATTCCGATCTCACGAGCATGAGGAGAAACTGGCCGCCGCGGTTAACAAGGGTCAAGTATTACCACAACTCATTGTCGTCTGTGCAGCAGCTCCCACCACCAGAAACATTTATAATGTTCATGTTGATCAAGGGTCCGAGGGCGATCCCGAAATCCACAGAATACCACCGAGTTTTCATGTTGGATTGTTTCGAAAAAACCTGCAAGACAGCGACGGCAATGAATATTTGGGTGCTCAGGGTTACACACTCGACTTTGCCGAGAACAGGTGGCGGCTCCTCATAGGCAATCGATAGACGACAATGGCCCTATAGGAGCCAGCCCCTTAAAATATGCTTTGGGCATAGTTACACAAATTTTCCTTAAATTTAAATGTAATAATATTTTTAATATTATCATTATTTTACAAAATGACCTTTTCCTTGAATCCCCAAATGATTTAGCCAAGACTTGACATATTTGTGCCAACCTCTTCTTCTTCTATGTGTTTTGAGTTTGAAGCAATCTTAGGAAGCATCTAGTCTTCCATCTTGTTTATTTTGTTTGTGTACATTAGGCACATAGTCATAACCAAACTCACTTCTATGAGTGAATAAGATAGGGTATATTGCATTTAATTTTGAAATTATAAGTTATAATATGCTTTTGTATTTGCTCTATCTTTCTCCACTATCCTCTAGATATGTTTTAGTGTTAAACTGAAGAACATTCAAAGCTCCATTGATTTACAACTATATTCAAGTCCATAATAAATTTTCCACCCTCCATCTATCATTTTCTCAATATTATAATTATAGTTAAGCTTGTGATGGATATGGATTTCCATATATTTGTATAAAGTTACTTCCTCTTTGCTGTTGTTACCAGATACTACAATTAGCTTAAATAATCTTTTAGAATAAATTGTTTGAAAATTTAATTATTGTTGCCATACACTACAATTATAAATATTCATTTTAATGAATTGTTTGAAAATTTAATTATTTATCAACGTGGACGCTCCAGCGTTAACTTGCCTACCAAGTTGTACCAGTGAACAAGCAGCATTAACTTATAGACTTCTGCATTTTGGTTTAAAGAAATAATAACTTTTTTTTCACATAAAAAATATTATACTTTTTTATATTAGAAGTACAAAAAGTTACAGAAATATTCAGACAGTACACCCGTACAAGCCTCAATCCAAGCCTTCAAAAGCGGACAAGTCCCAAAGACAGAGTCACTCAAGAGCCAAATTGCAAAATAACACTGGATATTCCAATCCCCAACGAAGCGGACAAGTCCCAAAGACAGAGTCACTCAAAAGCGAAATTGCAAAATAACACTGGATATACCAATCCCCCAACGAACCAAGTGCTTAGAAAAAGCGACCAAAAACGAAATAACCAGAGAGAATTACCCAAGTAAATAACTATCACCCAGGCCAAGTCAAAACCTCATAAGAACAGAACCATCAAAAAAGTGCATGGAAACCAAAATGTTCCAATAACCCAGAGTGGGCAAAACAGATCCCTCCAAAATCTCCCAATAAATTCGGCCATCCACAGCGCCAAGACCACAACCAGGCTTCAAATTTGAAGCCTTCAGGGCCCTTCAGAGGTCATTTTACACGTCATAGAAGGCCACTTCAAATTTTACCATGCAAAAAAAAATTAATTTCATGGTGAGCCCTTCAATAATTAAATTAACCACTACTGTTTAAAATTGCAACAGAAGAGTAGCTTCAAATTTCACCCATCAACAGTTTTTAGTGGGAAATTGGGAATGGGGCTACTAGCTAGGTGACTTGGGAGTGGGACTCGGTTACTCTCCAATATCCACGTGTTCGATCATCCATGGATCATGGACCATTGGGCCTCTAATAATATCATTGAGCAACTTACGTGGACGGGCTTACACTGAGCAGCCCATGGCTTGAACGCTTCGAAGTTCTCGTGTTTGTAGCGAGTGCTTATGTGTTTAACACATTTAATGGCATCAACAAAATAATTAAAACTGGTAGGTGGCTCATACGTGTTGTTGCTAGCGGGCTTACCAAGTTACAAGTTATCACATACCAATTCGTGAATGCTGACTCCTTGAGTTAATTGAGTATTCAATGTATAATATATTATGTTAATGTGCCCCCACGAATTTGGCATTTCAGACAAAATCCACAATCCATAAACTTCTTGTAATGTTGCAGGTTGTTGCTCCTGCCCGTGGCCCTACCTATAGCCCTGTGTTTTCTTTGTTGTATCAAGTTAATCCTACTGTCTACGGCTCCCAGCCTCACACCCTGTGTTTTCTTTGTTGTATCAAGTCAATCCTGCAGCTCCCGAGTTCCACCTTTTGTTTTCTTTGTTGTATGAAGTCAATGCTCGAATTCCATGCTTCCATGGCTCCGACCATCAATATATAATATTGCATGAATAGAAACAAGCTTTTTCTTATACCCCTATTCCATTGTGGTTGAGCTACTTCCAAGTTCCACCTACCCTATCTCCTCCAGTCCTCCAGGATAGTTTGCGGAGCGAAGCTGGCAATGTCAACCTGCCACAAACATATTTAAAGAAATTCGTTTTCTTTGAGGAGCTCAACTTCAAGGCTGACTAGATTTTTGACATCCTATGAATTTAGAGGTCTGCTATATCCACTGAAAAATAAAGCCTCTCAACTTTACTACATCAGTAAACATTAAAATTTTGATATACTATTACATTTTCAAATGAAAAGAATAACTTATTTTTACATGGCAACATTGAAGGGTTCAATATCTCATAGCCCTTCATAGTGAAATGGGACCCCACCCTTCAAATTTGATCCCTGACCACGACGAGAGAGTGCATTAATAACTACCCACGAGAGGTAGCAAAGGAGCATTAATTGATATGTATTTCGGATAATACTTTTCATTGTGTACTAACGCTATCAGTCTGCAAACAGCCACAAGCCGTAACTTGTTGCAGCGAGGCATTGAAAGAAATATTAAAGAGAGCCGTTGAAATCATCAACTCCATACACCAAATACAGCCTCACTTTCTTTCTCAATCCTATCTGTTTGTCAGGTTGATCACATTAACCTTATGTACCCTAATTGATTTAAATCACTCAACTTGCTGTTTTGTCAACCTATCTCGCTGCCACGTTGATAATATTAACCTTACGTACCCTAATCGCGTATCTGTTTGGGAGTGACTACATTACGCCAATGTGAAAACCATAAATATTATACCTACTAGAATAAAATGAAATTTTAGAAAAATGAATATAGAAATATATAATGATAATTTGCCAGCCTTGCCTCAATTATTGTCATGACTGTTTTGTCTTTGATTTCATTCATTTGCAATTATGGTTCAACCATATAACAGCGTAGATATATATATATATATATATAATGATAATTTGCCAGCCTTGCCTCGATTATTGTCATGACTGTTTTGTCTTTGTTTTCATTCATTTGCAATTATGGTTCAACCATATAACAGCGTAGATATATGCAGAGATGATATAACCAATCACCCGGACTGGAACAAACAGAAATAATTCAATGAGAGCTCTTCCAAGAGAATCAGCAGGCAAGAGCCCAGGGGATAAGATCGACAGCATAAAACCCTTAATGCCAGTTGCTGCCAAAAATCTGCCTTGTTTAGCAGCTCTTAGAGTAGCCTTTGCAACATCCCTCGGAACCTCTGCTCTACTTCTCTTATAGAAGCTGGTCATACTTCTGATCTTATAAAACTCTATATTCGCTGTGCTATGATCTGCAAATCCAAATATCAATTGCATTAGAAAACAGCAAGGCAACACAAAGCCCACATTGGGT
This sequence comes from Larix kaempferi, assembly GCA_027924585.1. Lineage (NCBI taxonomy): Eukaryota > Viridiplantae > Streptophyta > Pinopsida > Pinales > Pinaceae > Larix > Larix kaempferi. The sequence continues at coordinate 7,016,525 of BSBM01001035.1, forward strand.
TTCTTATTCCTGATGTTTGATAAAAATCCATTATAGTAAAATTATTGTGTTGGGCTGTTTCTTCACAGGATTGATGATTTTTTTATATAACTATCTGCTACTGACCTTCAATTTCCTTTAGCATGGGAGTCTCTACGAACCCAGGGCAAACTAAGGTGACTCCAATATTGTAAGGGAAGAGTTCAAGCCTTAGAGTTTCAGCGAGCCCTCTCAGAGCATATTTAGTAGTTGTGTAAAGCCCGCTGCCATACAAAGGATACTACACAAACCAGAACAGCATGAATATCCATGGCTAAAGCCTTGAAAATACTAGAAGCTTATGGCAGTTAACATTTTTTAAAGAAATTTATGAACTTTAATTACCAAAGAAGCAAGCGAGCCCATGAATACAAGAGCCAAACGACAGTGGCGACTGCTCCTCTGCTTCATCAATGGAAGAGCTGCACGCAGTGTATAGAGAGTTCCAGTTATGTTTGTTTCAACTGTGGAAGCGATTCTGTCAATGGGGAGCTGATCCAGATAAGAAATACGAGTAACCCCAGCGTTGCATACAAGAACATCAATTGGCCTCCATTCAGTGGATTCATGTATTGCAGCAGAAATCTCTTCGTAGTCACTTATATCTGCAACCTGTAAAGAAAGTAACAAATACCAAAAATACCTGAACCCATTCACTATGGCTAAAACATAGCATACATCTATGTTAACTGAAACCTAATCCTGAATCTGTAACTTACCATAGATCTATCTTAACCTTATCTTAAACCCTGAATGGTTCAATGAATAATTTATTAACCACACAGCAGAACCAAAAAATTCCAATGCAAACCTTTCGAAATTTTATTAAACCTAGGTTTATGCATAAAGATACATACTGAGCAATGAAGATCTTTCCATGTAGGGTTTATATTCTCTATGCAATGAGTTTGTTTGTGCTTTAATCTTTATGTGTTTACCTTGATATTGATCCTCTCCTGACCACATCGTTCTTCTTTCAGGATTTCTTCAAATGCCTTGTGAAGATTAGAGAGATTTCTTGCTACCAGAGTGACATAGGAGCCCTGTGTAACAGCTTCCTTCGCAATTTCAAGGCCAATGCCGCTTGATCCTCCTGTTATCAGGACGTGCTTGTTTCGCAAGCTGTGAATAACAGAGTGGCGCCTCCATCTCAAGACGAGAACAGTGATGAAAACAATGGCCCCTGTTAATATTATTGCCTGAACTGAAGGATGTTGGATGTCCATTGTAGTTGTAGTAAAATGGGTTATGCCTGTCATCCCTATATAATGGAAAATTGTGTTATGCTGAGATGTGGAGAAAAATTAGGTCCGACATAAATGCATTATACATCTATTTCCGAAAGGCATTGAATTACTTGGTGTTACAAATTTAGTAGCGTTCTCAGATTTATCCTGAGCGTGTCGCTGCATTATTTTGTAGAAATAATGGTTGTAAAGTTTTACTCAAAGACCAAACACAAGCAAAGTATTTTAAATACAATTCTTAAATTTTATTAAAAATCGTGTAAAACGAAAAGTGGGGGAGGTAGAGCCAGGGAGGTTTCGGAAAAGGAAGAGGAAGTCCAAGGATATTATTTTATGTTTACGAAGGAATATTTGTTTGATTTATTTTTCATGTTTTAAACAGGAGCCACTAGAAATTTTTTTAATCTAATTGTTTCGAAGCTTTTAAGATGTATAGTTTCAGTTATTTCTGAAATAAAATCGAACCTGAAACAATTAAAATCTCTCCCCGCCAGGGTTGGAATTTGACGGGCATTTTGCCCGTCACAGGGCATTTTGCCCGTCAAATACAGGTAATTTTTTATTGAAACCGTCTCCCTAAACGGTCAGTTAAACAATGAAAACTTTTTTTTGACGGGTAACAATTTTGGTAAGACGTCATTAGTTTTGGTCCAGCTAGAAGCTAGGAGATCTAGGGTAGCTGGGTACCCCACTCCTTAGTACCTCTACGTCTAGGTGGCTTTGGTGTCCAAATTCTATATGTTGAAGTTTGAACAATAAGTTGTAGTCAAGGCCAGGTCCAAGTCACGCAGTCCCCAACAACGCCAGCCCAGGAGTTAATGAAGACATTAACTCCTTCTACCATCGCCATCTACCACGGCCACCTCCTCTGGAGACTATATACTGGATTCTGAACCATGGATCATGATATTCGCCATTCGTAAATTGGAATTTGGGAAGGACCGGGAGCCGAGGGGGCAGGCCGCAGGGACCTCAAACTCAAAGAGAAACCTTGTGGTTGCGTCGCCTTCCATTACCATACTTCCAATCTCCAGACTCCAGTGCCCTCAGCCCTGTACCACCTGGCAGGCTGGCACCGAGCCCGGACTTGCAACTTGCAAACTACAGGATTCAGGAACCTGGAACACTACAGTCTGCCAGACTTCAGTGCCACTCCCATCGACCTGCAGGCTGCAGCAAGGTGATCTCCGACCACTACCAGGCTCCGATCTCTACGGGTAAGTGTTCGATCTATATCTCAGTAGTTTAATACACAAATTCATGTTTTGTCTTCTCTTTTTCCATATTTCAGTGTAAGGCATTGATAATCGAGGTGTGTAATTTTCAAGGATCAAATTACCGTTCGGCGGTGATGGCCTTCGCCAATGAACCCATCATCAATCAAATTTTCAATAGCTGTAACCACAAATTTCAAAATAGGTCTTATATGCCTAAACCCTAAACTACTGGGTTTACTACTGGAGTCTGGATATCACCATGCCAAGGCCAGACAATGTCTTTGAGGCCAGGCCTGAGCTTTTCTTCATAGAATTTCTCATAGTCCAACCTATCGCCACTGGCCACTCACCACCGGCTTTTTTCAACTCCACAACAAACAGAGAAGGCTTTACTTCAAATATCTTTGCAACAATAGATAGTTGCCCTTTCCTGCCTCCCAGAGACCCCTACTACCTGCATCTTCACACTTTGACATTATGTTACAAACGGGTTGAGTAGACCTAAAGCGTTTTTCGTGTTTCAGCTGTTTCTCTTCAAACAGAAGACCTGATAGATCAAATCCCCTTGAATAACAAATGATATCAAATGCGTTTAAGCATATGGGCTTCTTTTCTGTGCTCTCAGTCGAGGTATTCAACACTGAACCCACATGATGAAGACTGCTAGCATTATCTTCGTCTTCTGTATCAAAGTTCACGGGTTTGAAATCCTTTTTGAACCATAGAATATTGATCCGCGTCCTGGGATTTGGATCCAACAGCTTGGGCAACAACCTCTTAACATCAAGGGAAAACCAAGACGGGCATTTAAATTCTCATAGCCTTTTCTGGTTATAACCTCCGGAGCAACATACGCGGGCGTACCAAGTGGTGTGCACTGTGCAGCAAACCGTCTCGCCTGAGTTAGTTGCTGTGACATATATATTGTTATTATCTCTCACAATCAACTATATATATTGATTGATAATTACTACCACGTTTGCGTTTGCCTTTGGCAGGTGACATGAGTTGGAATAATAATTTCCCTTCTTTTGTGGGTAAATTGGTGGATATATGAGCCGTAATGATTCAAATAGGATGTGAAAATGTCGAAAGCAAAAGCGATAGTTCGTTTTGCTTGTTCTGTGCGAACTTTAAGTAAAGAGAAACTGGTGTATTGGAAGATGCAATTTCTTCGTAGTAGACAGCATTACATTATGTTAAAGGACGTAGACTTTTCCTTTACAATTCACGATTCTAACTTCAAATAGCTTCCTCTATATTTTTATGGGCCCCTTCTATTACAATATGCATTACTAAAGCTCTTGCTTTTGCTTTCCCCTTTTAAAATATTGGTATTTGGTACTATAATTTTTGAAACCTTAAAACATCATCGATCAGAAAGGGGAGAGGAACCGCACTTCTCAGCCATAGATGATTTGAAATCATGTTGAAGCTATGCCACACTAAATCGTGTGAAATATTCAATTTGTTCTGAGTTTTTAATTTTGAATCCTAATTGATAAATTATTTTTATATTGACTATGATGGTAGTTATGAACCTCTATTTCATTGAAATTAATTTTGATAATATCAACCATTAAAAATAATTATTTAGTTTTTTTAAATTTTAAATTTGTAAGCTTTAAGAGAAGTAGTCTTAAATCCTCCTTTGACATACTCCATCACAAAATATATTTTCGTTTTGCTTGCCATGACTTCGTACAGCTGAACAATGTCGGGATGTCTCACTAACCTCATCACAGAGATTTCTCTCTTGATGTGATCAATCATGCTCACTTTGAGAATCTTTTCCTTGTCCATTACCTTGATGGCCACGTTTTCTCATGTCTTTGTGTTTCTTGCATCAGTGACTGTTGTCATTAACCAAGAGGGACGGTCACGGGGATGGTATACTTGGATTCCATTAAATTGAGTTTTCTGGTATTTTTTTTTGCAAACAACTGTGACAATTGTTAATGAATATTTTTTAATTTAAAACTTCATTATGGAAGGATAATTTTCTAGTTATAACTTCATTATAGAAGGGTTAATTTCTCATTAAAACTTCATTCTTGAAGGCCAAAATTTTGGACAACACGTTCTTTGGCGGTCAGTGTAGGAAACAAAAACGTCAAAAAAAATTTGTATGACGGGCAAAGATGAATACAAATTCCAACCCTGCTGCCCGCTGATCTCCTTCTGCACCACGAACCAATAGGATGGAAACCTAATTTTCTTTCCAAAACGAGAAGCTCTCAGTCTCGCTGTTTGTTGACACTGGTCCCTGCCCTAGTGTCAGATATTTGGGAAATACCAAGGGCGACAATAATGTACTATTGACTTTCTGAAAAATAGGATGGAAACCTAATTTTCTTTCCAAAACGAGAAGCTCTCAGTCTCGCTGTTTGTTGACACTGGTCCCTGCTCTAGTGTCAGATATTTGGGAAATACCAAGGGCGACAATAATGTACTATTGACTTTCTGAAAAATAGCGGCTCCACTTGAACTGCACGACACCGAGGACGAGTCAGTGAAGGGTCGTGCAGCACTCGTGCTGCGTGCACCCAGCCCTAGAATTTGACATCATCTTTGGTAATGAAGCTTTCATATAGTCTCAGTGGTTTATGTGTTTCCTTGTATGATTGGTAAAGAATATATATTCTCTTAAAAAGATTGTATTTATACTAGCATTTGCCCCTTGAGGCGCAAAAGTGAACTTCAGTAGGAAAATAGAAAAGTTTGCAACATTCTCGGAACACGCATTGTCGACTGGAATAGTTAGTTGTCTCATCGACCATCACATTTTTGGATGGAGTTGAATAGCATAGATGGTGACAAGAAGTCGACAGAACTCTAAGTTGGGTGATAAAAGTTGTTCTGACTTCCGATCTCCTCAACCTCTCCGACCTCCTCGAGCTCCTCCGACCTCCTTCGACCTCGACCTCTCCGACCTCCTCGACCTCCTCCGACCTCCTCTGAACCTCCTCTGATAATTGGGTTCATGGGTTAGCTAGCTTAGGTCAATTAGCTTTTGGTAGCTTATGCCATAGTAGATTATGTGGGTTACGTGATTAGATATATTAGTGGGTTAAGAATATAGGTTACACGGGGTATGGGTTAGTAGGTTAGGTTGGATGGTGGATTGGAAGGTTAGGGAGATTACTTGAGTACATTAGGGTTTATTTATCTTAAATAGGTTACTACATTATATGGGTTAGGTATGTTACATTCGTTAGGTATTGGGTTAGTGGTGAAGGTCATGTATTAGGTGGGTGAAGGGGTTAGTTGAGTTAGGTAGTTGTTGAGACCTCAATTAGCCCTAAGTCACCATGCTCGAGGATCCCCCCCACTTAAAAAACAAAATTATGTCAAGGTTTTTCCTCGAATGGGATTTGCATGTAATGTTCAATGATACTTTCCTGTTTCAGGGTTTGATTCACTAATGAAAGTACTAATCAATTTGGTTTTTCCATCATGCTTTCGAGTGCAGTACCTTTGGTTCTTTACATTAAGTTGTGATAACTTGTTTATTGTTTGCCCTAAGTTGGTTATAGCTTTTGCATTTCTTGGATATGATGCTGTGTGATAACCCTTTGGTTTCCCTCCTCGCTTATGAGTTGATTCTTGGTTTCACATGTGATGCAAGAGCATCGACGTGGAGCCAGAAATGTGACACAATGATCACATGCTATGGCTATTTTGGATTTGTTGAGTCATGAGTTTGTTAGTCCGAAGTTGTTAGTGTAGGAAATTGTGTCAATGATGATTCCATGCGAGGAGAGCAAGCCACGGGTATTTTGTTAAAGATGGTGACTCTTCCATCATGGACGAGAGTCATTTTTTGTTTTCTATTTGGGACTATTCGCTATGGGGGTGGTGGGAGATAGTTTAAATACGCTGAGTAAGAGTCGAATAAGGGGTTCTCAAGTGAAAAGGTGTTGGATGACCGGGAGTTGGTTCCCATTGTAAATAGTTTGTGAGAGTCGACCTGTGTGTTTGATTTTAGAGTTTAATAGAAGAGTAGTTGTGTGTTGAATGCTCACATTGTCATTGAATAATTGAATGAATAATTGTCTTCGAATGCCAGAGTTGTATTGGCGTTGAAATCTTTGAATTAAGCATTAGCTGCCTCCGTAGATGTGTTATCCTGAGCGACGTATGCCGGATTGGCTGATTCTCTGGTTAATCGCGTGGCCATTTAGCACCTACCTTCAGGGTATGCGGCCACCAACATGTTTTAATAACAAAACACATATCATGTTTACATGCTACTCTCATGAAATTGTCGTAGAGAAGTCAATCTTTCCCATAGCAACTAATGAGTATTCAACACAATTGAAATGCAATGAGATGCGTAAACCAAACATATTAAAGGTTGCACCTCAAGATTTATTGACTTTAGGGTTGGAATACCAAATGAAAAGTATAGTAAGGTAACAACTTAATACATGTAGCAATGTTGTAGGAAATTTATGTGTGATGAACCTGCAATAATTAATTAATGCAAATACACGAGATGTCAGAAATAACAGAACTCAAAATAACTTTTATATTGATCACAGGCCACTTCGAGGGGGAAACCTCCTTTGAGCAAGCTCAATACAATTAACTTCATGGTGCCTTCATAGGCCTCAACACACACTTATATACTAAGTCTAGGCGCCAATACTATGAGTCAAAACCATGGGCCAATACAAACTATGGATCAACAAAACTATGGGCGACTTACAAAGCATATGCGCCAACAACAATAACACAAACTATGTATCAACAAATACTACGGGACGATTTACAAAGCATATGCATCCAACAACAATATACTAACAAAGTAAAGACATGGGTTCCTAACATCCCCTCTCCCTTAGAAAAAACTTTGTCCTCAAAGCTTTCGATGTGGAAATTGATGCAGAATCTGAAGGAGTGGGTCCCCTGTAGCATCTTCGGGTTGCATTCCGGGTCATTGGCACCTTTTGAGTTTCAGGGAGGATTGCGTGGAAGGCTGTAAACGAAGAAGAACCATATCAGCGACATGAAAAGTGCGTGCAGAACGATGTTGATCGACTTGTTGTTTCAGTCGAATTCTTGCCATGTGAAGATTGTCCTGCAGAATGAGAAGAAGCTGATCATGATTTCGAAGAATTGAGTCAATTGTCTGAACTGGGGAGCTGCTGACGGTGTATGGAAGAAGAACTGGCGGTGCTTGTCTAGAGACTGCTTCATATGGTGTCCTTTTAGATGTGGTACTATACCAATGGAGCGCTTCTAGGAAATCCATAGAAATAGTTGTCCAAATCTGTGTAGGGATGGGCAAGGGTTCGAGCAGTCCCGAAAGGAGTGTCGTTTCACTCTTGTTGACCTGGAAAGTATCACAGTCAACCACCATCCATTGAATTGTCATTTTCAGACCCTGCCAAAAGAAGTTACATTGTTCCTGGTCAGACGTTTTGAGGAACCTAGAGTGCCCTGCTGATGAAGAAGCATGGAGTTCATAGAAGAGATAGCCCCGTTGAACAGGTTGCAACCAATTTGGAACAAGCAGAGAAATAACTGTAAGAGAAAACTGGGTCATCAAATGTGAGAGAAGGAGCATCTGCCACCATATTGTCCTTACCCGTCTGGTAAGTGGTTGCATAGTCATAACCCATGAGTTGGATAACCCATTTCAGGTGTGCTGGAGAGGAGACCCATTGTTCCAGGAAATTTTCCAGACTCTGGAGATCAGTCTTGATGCATAAATAATTCCCTAATAGGGATGGATGCCACTTTTGTATTGCATGCAAAATAGCCATCATGCCCGGCTGAGATGTAGATGCGGCTAAATGCTTACAGGAAAAGTCTTGTGAAGGCGGCAAGCCCACTGGTGCAACAAAGACACCTGCATATCTATCCAAGGAAGTAGTAGAAACCGTTGGTGGGTGCATCTGAAGGGAATGGAGCTGAGCAATGACACCATGTGAATTTTTCTTAAGGATCTTTTCCAGGCGATGTGAACTAATGATGCGGAGAGACCCTGGTTGTAAGCCCATAAATTTGTGTTGTGTCCCAATGATTGAAAACTGCATCCAAAGTTCAGCAAAATCCCATAAGATGGGGCCTAGTGTGCATAACCATTGAACGCCCAAAACCACATCACATCCACCTAAGGACAAGGCAAACATGTCAGAGCGCAGGCTATAATCTTCCATAGAGATACGCACATTGTGACACTTCCCCTTGCAAGGTAAGGTGCCCCCATTAGCAACCATGACTTCAAAGTTGGAGCAAGGATGGACAAAACAATCAGCCTGTTTGGAAATCTGAGGGTCAATGAAGTTATGAGTGCTACCAGAATCAATGAGTATGGTAAGGGGGAGCTGCTTGAAGTATCCCCTGACCCGCATTGTTTGTGAGGTGGTGACGCCTGTTACAACATGGAGAGAGATCTCGGGTGGGTCGTCCTGAGATGGGGTGTCAGCAGGCAGGTGTTGAATGTCGACCTTATCATCGACTATATCTAGGGCTTCTTCACCAAGTTCAGAGGCAAGTGGAGAATCCACATCCAAGAGATAGAGCTTTTGTTGAACACATCTATGTCCCCGAGTGAATTTCTCATCACAATTATAACAAAGCCATTTTTCTCGGCGTGCCTGCATCTTTGTTTCAGACAAATGCTTGATAGGAGTTGGTCGAGGAGCAGGCGTGATGGGAGGTCGTTGGGAACCCATATTTCTGAAGGGAACAAAGGTGGGTTTGGAGCGTTGTTGAGCTGGGATCTTGTCCTCTGCCAATTGAGCCAACCTTAGGACTTCCATCGTGTTGGGACAGAACATTTTGACCTCTGAGCGGATTTCATCCTTGAGACCACTGATAAAACAACTCCTATAGAATTCATCAGACAATCCTTCTGTGTGATTGGCCAGTTTCTCAAATTCTGTCTGATACTCTCTCACGGTGCCAATTTGGTGAAGTTTAGTGAGTGCTCCCGTGAAGTCATCAAAAGCACTAGGACCAAATCGGGGCAAAATGAGTTAGCAAAAATCTGTTCAGTTTGGCTTGGGATGAGCTTTGATGTACCAATGGTACCATTGAAGGGTTTCCTGTTCGAAATGAAAGGATGCAAGTGGAACTTTCTGGACATCAAAAGTATTATGCAAACTGAAATATTGTTCTGCTCAGTATATCCATCCAGTCGGATCAGTACCATTGAAGCGAGGAAAATCAAGCTCCGGCCCACGAAAATTGCTGGAAGAAGAGAATCCGGTGGCTGCAAAAGATTCTGGCTGTCGGTTATTGTTCATGGCTGAATGCTGAAGATGGAGGATGAGAAATTTTTCATCCAGATCTTGAAGTTTGGTTTGGATGGTTGCAAGTGCTTCCTCCATGGTGTGTGCTCCTGCACGGGTGATAACCATAACCAGGGTTTTTTTTTTTTTGTGGAATGGGTAGAAAAACACAAACAGAAGCTGATTTAGTAAAGGGAAATTTGGATTGGGGAAACAATCTGATGGGTAATTGGGGTTTGACTAGATTTTGGACACTGTCGAAAGGACAGGAAAGCAAAAAAAAAGGATTTTAGAAGCGGGGTGATAGAATGAGAAAATTTGGCAGAGAGGGACAAAGAAGCATAATTAGAAGAGGAACTCTGTGGTAAAATTTGAAGGCGATCGGGTGAAAATCGAAGAAGTTATGGCAAACCCTAAAAATAGACAAATGTGAGATTTCGGGTGTTGGGAAGTGGAATTTGGGATAGGATCCTCAGGAATGAAATATGCAGAATGGGATTGCAGGGGTGTCGGATAAGTTTCAAGGGAAACGGAGTTAAAACAAGGGAGATATGGCGAAAAAACAGAATTTTATACTCTATCGGCAACAGATGGATTTGAAACGACACCGAATGGACCGAAAACTGTTGGATCTGGAACGGCTGTCAGAATAGATCTGGAACGTCTTTCATAATGGATTTGAAACGAATGGATATGAAACGGCTCAGAATGGATTTGAAACAGCACGGAAGTGATCGGCAACAGTTTAGCTGAAAATAGATATGGACCCCAGGTATGTTCGACTTCCTAACAGTTCAGGTGTTTCACTCGGCCACCAACGCTGTCTGATGGCTTGCGTATTTGGGCAGTACCCCTCACTCCACGGCTCAGGTAAAACTGATAACCGTTTTGCCACAAACGACAGCTCTTGGTTTACCTCACGGGTGGGAACTAGTCAATCAGGTAGGGGTCGTTGCCCTTTTTGCTGGCAGGTCCTCTCAATGGGCCAACTACTTTGGGGTTCCTGTGGTACTCCTCACAATGAGTTTTAGGGCTTATGCCCAAGTACTTCCCACAATTAACCTAATAGAGATTATTCCCAAATCCGAAGCTGCGACAGATGCGAAAAACAATTTGACATAAATTTCACCCAGCGAGCCCAAGAAAGTGCTCTAATACCAGATGTGATGAAGCTGCTATAATTAATTAATGCAAATACACGAGATATCATAAATAACAGAACTCAGAATCACTTTTATATTGATCACACGCCACTTCGAGGGGGAAACCTCCTTTGAGCAAGCTCAATACAATTAACTTCACGGTGCCTTCATAGGCCTCAACACATACTTATATACCAAGTCTAGGCGCTTATAAATTTAAGAAGGTCAAGACATTTTAAGCTGAATTTAATATATGGCCGAGGCTTATATATTTGGTTAAAATATTGGTCGCCTTAGAACTATGGTCGATCTTGAAAGTTGGTCGAGTTCAATATTATATTGGTCCATATTTCAAAGTGGTCGACATTGTAATTGCAAAAGAGTATCAGTTGGTCACAATGATATTCAAGATCTCCCAGCGCATTTGGAATGCACAAAAGTGGTGAGTTTGGTGTTAGCCAACAACCCAAAATTGGCGAAGGTTCCAGCATCATCACTCTTAAATATCAGATGTCTCTGAAGGTTCTGGATCTATCTTGTTGCACCTTAATAACATCATTGCCAACGTCGATGGGGTAACTTCAACAACTTGAGTTCCTTAATTTGTTATGGCGGTGGATGACAAGATTAGTCGGATGGTCGACTCGATGTGCAAGATGACAGAAGTGGTCGGGTGATTCCTCCGACAATATTTGAAGAGCCGACAGGTTTATGGGATGGAAAGAAAAGCCCAAGTCATTGACGTTTTAACAATTAAATCGAAGAAAGGGAAAATAAAAGGGAATTTATTTGCACTAAGAAGAAGTTTTGCTCAAGATGAATTCCGCACTTGAATGAACATAACATTGGAAATACTTGGAAGAAGAAGCTATTGATCTGGCAGATTGTCCTGGAATGAAGGAGCTTTGCGATTTCCCATAGTGAGAGACAATTTTTGGAGTTATGTTAGACTCTAAATGGCATGGGAATCATCATCAAAATGAAAAGATATATATGGGAAATAATGAAAACCCTACCAAGAGTGTCAAAGACAGCACGAGTTAAATTTAATTGCAAGGAAAGCTTATGTTGACCTGAACGTGAAGCCGACCTGGGCACTAATGAGACAAATTTACCATCTAAAGAATCTATTCTGTCAGGCAGAACATCTTTTATCAGCATAATCAGTTGATCTTCGACAATAGTCTGCTGACCACTATTCACCGACTTGTACAGTCGCCTGTCGACTATGCCAAAGCAGTCGGCGTCCTACAACTTGCTTAGCAGCCGACCACTTCAGTCTCCATTCAAAGAACAAAAAAATACTACAACTTTGGTCTCTATGTAGAAATATGAAGTAGATATGGATATATGGAGCTGATTTTTCAAAAGATTAACATACTATCGATTTTTATCCCTCTTCTCAGTGTTGGTTTTGATCCAGTTGAAACACAGAATGCTCTCTTCCTTGCAAAAATTTCACTCCTGCGATCACGCTGCTCCTTCAATCTTGAAGCAAGGAGCTTTTGATATTCAGCTGCCTCACTCTTGGCCTTAGAAACTCTCTTTTTCTCTTCTGCAATTCTAAAATTCCAATGGCTCCAATGTTTTCAATGGCCTGTCGGAGCTTCTGTTTAGTATAACTGATCATGCCGAGAATTTACAGAATCACCTCGTGGTAATGGACAGACGGGGAATGATCATGTTTGGCTGGGCCTGCCGTGTTCCTTTTGTTGATAATGAGGCATATTGTAATTCTCAATTGACCACTGCATAAATTGCGATACCGGTGAATTAATCTCCTCCAGCACTTGACGGTATTGAAAACCAGCACTTGACGGTATTGAAAACCAGCACTTATCGGTATTGAAAAATCTTGGTATCCCAGCTAAACATGGAATACACAGGGAGACGGGATTCTTCAGAGGGTCATATGACAGGCTATGTGCAGCTTGATAAGATTGATGGATACATTTTATTGATTCAAGGTGATGTAAATAAATGGCAAGTTTCCACCTGTGAATTTGGGTACAAAACCTTGTAACGGATATAACAAAGAGTCTTATATGATATGGTTTAATTAATAATACTAAAATATATTTTACTTTATTTTGTTCTGCTTTGATACGAATTTAGATTGATTTAGATGCTCCATCAATTAGTTTTAATTAAAAAAAACTAATTATATTTTACTTTAATGTTGTTCTGTTTTGATCCGAATTTAGATTGATTTAGATAGTCTATGAAACATTTTTTCTACGTTTTGTCAAAATCGGTTATTTATGATCTAGCCATACTTGTAAAGTCCGGTAATGAAAAGGAATTACAATTTCTTATCAATGAATAGCGTGGCATTATAGTTATTTATGAGGACGAATTAGAGTTTTTTTAATAGTAGTTTAGTTAAGTGATGAGTTTTAAGCAATTCTGGGAAAGTTAATTTAGTTTCGTACTTTTTAATATTACAATTTTTAGTTAATAGAAAATAATTTTTTATTTTATAATTTTTTTAAAAACATTGTCACTTTACTTATAACCTATAGCTGTGCTAATTAATGGAGAGTGATAAATACTAAAAGTATATTTTTAAAAATATATAATTAAATATAAGAGTCATACATATATCATATCTTATGTAAGATGTATCACATTTAAATTATGTATATATTATAATATTTTTGATCAAAAGAATGCATAATACATAATTTGAACAACGTAATTTAGTAATGGTGCCACAATTATGTTTTAGTGGAATTGAAGGAGGAGGGAATGACACGATTGTTGAGGTGGCCGACCGATCTATGGAAGGAATAGATGGCCGGGTAAAGAAGGGTGGTCCGTGGAGGCCAGAAGGATGGATGACACGATGGAAAGGAGATTCCACGGGGAATTCTCTTGGTCGTTGGATAAGGTTCTTATTATTATTATTTAAAGTTTTTATGAGATATTTTATAATAAAAATATAATTTTTTTAAAAGTTAAATTTAAAAAATAAAAATACATTATAGTGATCTAAAAAAGATTTTAACAATGACAATATTAATATTTTTTTCCAGAGATCTTCGCAATGAACATTACAATCATAAAACCTCATATTTTACAATTCGGGGACTATGAAACCAATATCTTTCAGCGAGTAGCAATTACAACGCTTCCCATCGCCTCTTTATTGAGAATTAGGGATTCCATGTATCAGATACACGCGATGAACTTTCAATACAAATTCAGCTCATATGAATAAACCTGTGAATAACTGGGCCCATAAAAATTAACAACAATAAATAAATTTAGTTTTTTGAACTTCACTGGCCGACGGTCGAAAGGACATAACTGGTAGACGGTCAAACTGTCAAAACACCAGTCGGTTGGCTGCATTGGTCGAGAGCTTTATGGTCGACGTCAGACTGTTTCAGGTGCTGGTTGACAGATACATGTGGTCGAGGGTCGACTTCCTTATGCAGGCGTTGAGTTTCTGGTGTTCACAAGAAGCTCCCATGATAGAAGCAACTGAAAAGTTTTTAAATATATTTATACGGAGGTTATGAGTTATACAAATTTGATAAATATGATCCAATTTAGACATTGATGATTCAACAGTGATGATTAGACATTGCAAGCAAACTGAACCCGCCCAGAGCAGCAGATAAGTGATGATCGTGTTAATATTTTAAGCATTCCCAGAATGAAGTTTGTGAAGAACACGGTCTGGTTCGATGCAAAGTTGTCCACGATGTCTTCAGTATCTGTGGAATCAAAGTACAGACTCACGTCGGAGGTGAAGAGCGTTTCGTTGTTCTGGAGGTCCACGACGTAATAATTATTGTCGAAAACGTTTGGAGTGATGATATCCATGTTGGTTATGTTTACGGTGTCGTTAACCACTGGGAATATTGAATAAAGACTGCTTGCAAAACTCACGTCCATCGTTGGATCCACAATTGTGTCTCCTGTGGTGAGGTTATATAATCGGTTATCAAAGGAATTGCAGTGAGAGAGACCAATTGTGTGGGCACCTAGGCAGAGGTCGAGGAGGTCGGAGGTTGGGGGAGGTCGAAGAGGTCGAGGTCGAGGAGGTCGGAGGTTGGGGGAGGTCGAAGAGGTCGAGGTCGAGGAGGTCAGATGTTGGGGAAGTCGAGGAGGGATAATAAAATTTTCTGATTACAGTACTTGTCGAAACGCGACGTGATTCTGTAAATTCTCGGTATACCAGATCAGTTATACTAAACAGAACCTGGGACGTTTTTGGCAGCCCGTGCTAGCCATCTGCGCCCGGCTTGCTTGGCTGCTACTTCAAAGTTTAGAGTTGGTGCTGAAGCCACTGGTAATAGAATGATAAGATTAGAAGACTCATAGAAATCCTTCTAAAAGTTAAAAAGAAGAATTCGGTTCTCGTAGGGGAGAAGAGCCTGAAGTTGTAATTAAGAAAAACTTGTGCAAAGAATAGAAAAAGGTGAAACCCTAACGCAGCTTCAGATCCCTCTTAATAATACCGCACTTGAATGAACATAAGACTAGAAATACTTGGAAGAAGAAGAGGGGCAATAGCAAAAGAGGAGAAATCGCAAAGCTCCCACAGGTCCACTTGAAACTATAGAAACTGTAACAGGAATCTGGTCGAAGAGCGACATAGAGCAAAAGAGGGGCATTTGTCATGAATTATTGCTGTTGCTTGCAGAACGAGCCAAGTGGTGAATATGAGCATGAAGGATGGACGACAAAGACTGAGTGTCATATAAAAAAGAAAAATGCAAATAATATATAAAGACTTCAAACTATCTTCGAAATGATGATCTGCAGTTACTGTATTTGTAAACACCCATAATTGAGCCACTAAGAAAAATGGTATAATTCTCAGAAATGGTATATCCAAATTGGTCGACACAAAAATGGTCGGAACTGTAGAGGTAGACTGAGCCAATCCTCCACCACTTTTTAAAAAAGTCATGTAATAGTGTTAAAAATAAGGTCGACCGAGCCAGTCTTGATTTGATTTGTGTCACTTGTTGTTGTATTAAAATATTGTTAATGTTTTATTTTATTTAGTTGTATGTTTAAACCATGCTGCGTGAAATCTGTGATTTGGGTTCCGAATGATTGTTGTTTTATTTTATGCGACTGCTACAGGAGCAGAACACTAACTACACTGTCAATTTTGACAGGTTAGACGAGCCATTTACTAAGCGTTGGTTGAAATCCTTCAACCACAGTTTTAACTTTCAACGCTGTCAGTGAGAGCTAGGTGGGGCTGACTGGTTCACGTGGGGCTCCATCGTTGATTCGGGCAGAGGAAGACACACCATGCTTGTCTCCATTCTTGAATGGAATCAAATCATACCAAAATTATTTACTTTACGATATTCAATTCAATAATTCATAATTCCCCAATCCGAAATCAACACAATACAAATCATACAAAATTATTTACTTTACAATATTCAATAATTCCCTGTATCCGTCTGGTATTTTGAAGTCATACCCATCACAATTATAGATATTTATGCTTCTTAAATTTAATTTGTCCGGTTGAAATTTGGGATAATGAATTGATTTTGAAATTTTTTGGAAATTACATTCATATTGTGCAATAACTATTCCATTAACTCCATTACTTTCTCCTACTCAAACGCAAGCTTGATCGATGAAAGAATGATGAGTTGAAGGCGTTGGATAAAAACCCACCAAAACGCCCCTCTCTTTTCTGGCCATTTTTTAATCAAATTCGACCAAATTCATGTCTAAAAATGGGCATTAGCATAATTTATAGAGATTGCATTATCAGTCCACCGGTTTATTGATTTATACTCTATGTGGAAAGAAAGGAAGCTTAGTATTGAAGGTGGAGTAGAGATTACTGTCAGATGGCCATGGTGGATGTATTGTATCCTAGCTACCAAGCCGAGGAGCTGTTAAAGAATCAAGGAGAGAGCATTCAACGGAGAATTTGAGCTACTTATGCAAGATTTGCAGCAAGAGATTTGTCTTAGGAAGATATCTTGGCGGTCACATGAGAGCCCACGTCCCACTCTCCATGCCTGCATACAAGAGTCCCAGAGTTTCGGATGACAAATCAATGGACGAGAAAGTTGATGAAGAGGGATTGGACGACAATGGCAATAACACAGAGATCGAATGGGTGAAGTTTGCAAATCGCTGCGACACGAACGGGGGTTTGCGTGAAAGGGGCAAAGTAATGAAAATAATTTCGATGAGATGGTTGGTGTGATTGAGTCGGCGTGTGCGAAAGTGGCAAAACACGTGGCAGGATTCCATTGGATTTATAGACGAGGAATCTTTCCGAGGTGGAAGGTCATGCTTCTCGTTGGTGAATGCCTCCAGCGTAATGACTAGTTAAGAATATGTGTTTCCTCTTACAAGGTTGTAGGAGAGCAGTTCTTTTCTAGTAAACAATGAATAGCAAAAGAGCAGAAGCCTCTTGGCGCCTGAAGAGCACGGCCTTATGGATCACATTGGAGGACAATAATTCAAAATTTCTCCACCATGGGGAGGCTACATAATTTTTCAAAGAATATTATTGTGATCCAGGCACAACCATTGTTGGGGAACAAATCAAGGTTATTAAGGATTACCCTCGTCTATTTTCAGAGAAGGAAGGTAACGATATATTTCTCCTTGTTTCCCTAAAGGATATCATCCATTATGTTCTTAGTGGATTTGCAAAAGACAAGAGCCCGGGTCCAGATGGCTGGACCACTGAATTTTTTTTGGAATTCTTCGATATTATGGGTCAAGATATTTTGGACATGGTGGAAGAAACTAGACTGAAAGGGGTAGTGTCTGGTGCACTAAATGCCACCTTCCTGGCACTAATCCCAAAGGTATCAAACCCAGAATCCTTTGTGGATTTTCAACCTATTTCTCTATGTAACCTTGTTTACAAAGTTATATCCAACAT
This sequence comes from Larix kaempferi, assembly GCA_027924585.1. Lineage (NCBI taxonomy): Eukaryota > Viridiplantae > Streptophyta > Pinopsida > Pinales > Pinaceae > Larix > Larix kaempferi. The sequence continues at coordinate 7,034,285 of BSBM01001035.1, forward strand.
CATCGCCTATAGGATCAAGCCGGTTCTCTCTAGGGGCATCTCCCTGGAACAATATGGTTTTTTGGAAAACCGACAGATACTTGATGCGGTGGGGGTGGATCACGAGGCTTTTCATAGAATTAAATCAAAGGATATTCAAGCATTAATACTTCAACTCAGTCTTACCAGGGCTTATGACAATGTGGATTGGTCCTTTCTTAGATTGGCACTTGTCTAGATCAGTATTCCTTGGGGCGCTATCAAATGGATCATGGCATGTATTACGTCTATAAATTATTCTATACTTATTAACGGATGTCCCACAGATTTTATTACTTGTTCAAGGAGACTACGCCAAGGTTGTCCCCTTTCTCCTTTACTATTTCTGATTATGATCGAGGGACTCAGTAGGTTGATCCATAAAGCCAAGGATGACTCCCTGATTTCTGGGATCCAGGTATCGCCTCATATTTCCATCATTCATCATTTTTTTGTTGACGATGTGATGCTATTTGGGCTTGCAGATATTCAGGAATGGAGTCATATCAGTCGACTACTTCAACTCTTTTGTCACTCCTCTGGTATGATCATAAATGAAAGGAAATCGAAATTATTAAAGCATAATCTGGAGGGATTTGCGCTACTTGAATTTATTACCCTTCTTCCTTACAGAGTTAGAGAACCGACTGATGGTACCAAATACCTCGGTTTTTATTTACAACCAAATGGATAACGAATAGCGGATTGGCAGTGGCTCTTAAAAAAAATTGATAAGCGGATCCAATACTGGCAATGACGATGGTAATCCAGTGGGGGACGTCTTATATTAGCGAAGTCTGTAATCCAAAACCTGGGGGTATATTGGTTCTCACTCTACAGAATTCCTAAATCCATTTTGTCCAGTATACGCTAGAAGATACATCATTTTTTATGGTCGGGTAATGGCGGTCAAAAGATCCATTTAGTTGATTGGGTTATGTTGGCTCGGCCATTTGCTCAGGGTGGTTGGGTGTTAAAGAATATAGTCTCCTTTTCTTCAACATTATTGGCCAAAAGTCTATGGCGAACACTATCTGTGAACTGTGTGTGGGGCAATATCATAAAAGATAAATACTTCGGTAAATTGTCGACTATCCAGTGGATACGATCCAAGAGAAAAAAAACTAAAGATATCTCAAATATTTGGGCAGGGTTACTCTCATCCTTCCCGGTTATGGCTGATTGGCTAGCTTGGTATCCTAGGAATGGTCGGCACATTTTGATCGAAGAAGATCCAATCGTGGGTGGCCCTTTAACATTCAAGCTTTCGACTGCATTGGTATATCACCTCAGAAATCGGGGATACTACTATCTCATTCATATACTCATTAACAACAATTCGACACATATTTTTCATAGCTAGCTGAGTTCCTCACAGTTGGGCCTTGTTGGTGCGGTGGCCGCTGAATGGAAGAGCTACAATCTGGATCTGTATCGTGCCGATATTAGGATTGTGGATAGTGATGATAGTCTTCTTTGGTCCTAGAATACCGGGGATGGAACTATTTCTGCTCGTCTCGCTTATGAGGTGATCTGCTCTAATACGCAATGGGAGAAGAAGTGGTGGCACCGATGCTGTTGGAGCTGGAGTTTAACTCTTAAAGTTAAGATCTTTATGTGGTTATTGTTAGAGGGGTAGATACTTATCTGGGAAAATCTTCAGAAGAGGGGATTTTCAGGCCCTAATATTTGTTCACTTTGTCATTAAGATGCAAAAACTTTTGAACATCTCTTTGTTACTTGTCCCTTCACTGTCAAAGTTTGGTCATATATTGGACCACCATTTACATATTTGCAGGTATGGTATGGTGATACTATTCAGGATCGGTTTAAAAACTGGTTTGCATTAAACAACAATTGTGGGGAGTTGGCATGTTTTGTTGCGTGGGAGATATCGAAATCATGCAACAGACAAATTTTTGACCATATTACTAATTTACTACAGAGTCAAGCTGGGTTGCTTGTACTGTCCAATCGCATTTCCAGGAATTTGTGGGATCCTTGAAGGTGGGGCGTTTGACTACTGATAGAGCTGCATGGCCTCCTCTTCTTCTTCGTTCAGGGAATCAAGCTTGCTTTGATGGTGTTGCACAGGAATCCACGGGAAGATGTGGGGCAGGGGATTTTATTGAATGTACAAATGGTGATCATATTAAGCTTTGGATGTCTAGTGGCCGAGGCACTAATACAAAAGGGGAATTATTGGTGTTGTGGCTTGTTTTACTTTTTTCTACTAAGGCCAACATCATCTTGGAACAGGCGGCAGGGGATGCATTGACCATCATGAACTGGCCTAACTCTAATGCTTCTATCAATGCCATTACACTTACCTCTTGGATGGACCAGACCAAGCTCCTCTGGGGTCTCTGCCCTGAGACTTCTATTATCCACATTTTTAGGGAGCACAATGCTGTTGCGGATGCTCTCTCACGTCACTGTCTTTTGGCTGTGGATGGGTGCATATTTTTTGAGATACATGAAGGTACTGAACATTCTTTGTTCGATTACTGGAATATTTTTTCCTCCTAGTACTTTTCTTCTAGCTTTTTTGTTGTTTCTTGACATGATGGACAACTTGGTTTGTCCTGAGCGGCTATATTTTATTTTCCTATGTTGCTTCCTTTTGTTTATACTTATCTCTGTAGGTTCTCTACTTTTGGACTATTTGGTTCTATTTGCGATTGGTATATCCTGTGGATTGGTACTTTGGAACTTTTGATGCTCTTGTATTGTGGCTTGGCCACTGTTCTTTGTTTTTTTAGGATTGGCAGGATTGGCTTGTATTTGGGCTCCAGTATGGATATTTCTGTAACCTTCTTATACTTCTAATATAAAGTATAGAATTTTTCATGTGAAAAAAACAATGAATATCATAAACCAAATTAATACCTCGTCCTCAAAAGTTACTTCATTTATAACCTATTTTTTTCAATATAGTTAAATTCATTATACATTATTGGGATTATAATTGAATCACCATTGTATTTTAAGTATAAAAATCTAATACAAAACAAAACTAATTATAAACAATCCATTTAATCATGAATTTAAAAAAAAAATTAAAAAATTATAAATATTATAATTTGAAATAACTTTCGTTTTTAATAGTCCATGGATGAGTGATACATGACTCGTAACTTATGCATGGATACCAGGTAGTGAAAGATAGTCCATTTAACTAAACAATGAACAAATAACTGAGGCATAGACAATAGGTGATTACAACTAAACATAAATAACAAGTAACAACTTATTTGTTATAACACTTAACTCGTAACCTATAGATGTTGATGGACCACAAGTTAAGTAGATGTGCTAATTATTATTACCAGCATAGATCCATCTTAAACCCGGATCTATCAAGCACCGAGAGGGATCCAATTTCTTGAAGTATATTTTTTTTATAATTTAAACTCAAGAAATTTGATCTCTCTTGATTGATAGATCCGGGTTTAAGTTTCAAGTTTTTATTTTATAGATTTTTTAATTACTTGTCATAATATTTTATTTTATGAACCAACATGGATTTTTTTTAAATACTTTCCATGATTTTTTATTTTATGAGTGGACGTGAATTTTTTAAATTATTTTGTTAAGAACGAACGTTACAACATCTACCCCATATTGGGTTGTGGAGCACTTACAACATCTCCCCCATATTGGGTTGTGGAGCACTTACAACATCTCCCCCATACTGGATTGTAGAGCACCTCACTCCTTTCGGTGCAATTATTATAAAAAGTTTCTTCATTTGTAATCTAATTTTTTCAATATAGTTAAATTCATTATACATTGTTGGAATTATAATTGAATCACTAATATTTTTTTAATATAAAAACCTAACACAAAACAAAACCAATTCTAAGTACATCATAAATAGTGGATTTAATCATGAATTTAAAAAAATTAAAAAATAAAAATAACTTTAATTTTTAATAGTAAAAAATTATGTAATATTTCTTAAATATTTAATAACAATTTTATCAAAATTAGATCAAATTTAAACATTTTGTGTTAGATATATAATGTAAAGACACAATTAGAATAATTTATGTGTATGGCTGATTATTTAATTTAATTATTATTAATTATTTTAAAATGTATATTTTATTTTTATTATTACTAATTTTAATAATATTGTCCTTATAAAAAAAGTTTTTTAGATTTATCGCAATAGATTTTTAATTTAATTTGGTGTTTTGGACTAGAAAAGTGTGATTACGTCGAAGGCGTTCTTTCTGAGACAGACATTTCTTGACCCTGTAGCAGATTCCTTATCTATAAGACGAATGGAATCCTACCATGTGACTTCACACCAAATTAACGAAAGTTTTGTCGCGTCTGTCATCTTTTCCGCCAAATTTGGTCGGCTTGAGTTTTTCACGCGTTTTCGTCTTGCGTGTTCAAGTTTTGGTTTGAGGACCTGCCGTGACTGAGATGTGTTGGAAAGGACCCGTCTTTATATCGTGATTCGTCTAGCGTCGTATTGATGCTCAATGTTCACCAGATTTCCGCCATTCCTCTGTATGGTCTGTCAGAACTCGAGTGGAGTGGAGGTGAAACGCCAAGGAAGGGTTTTAAATTCATGCCTGGTGGTTCAACTGTTTACGGTATGTTGAAGGCCTGGCGAAGTTAGGGTTTGAGCATCATTTTGATAACATGGTTCCAGGAATCCCTAGCCGCCCTCCTCCTTCCCCTTAGGTATAGGCTATTCTCCTGTGCGATAGCTCGTGGTGGTTCTCTTCGGCATGGCGGTGTGGCGCAACGGCTCATGGCTCGATGGTGGCCGTGACCCATTGTTGTGGGCGGGAATGGCTCAAACCCATCCTTGCAGGTGGCGGCCCCCATGTTGCTTTTGGTTAGTGATGCTGGCAGCGATTCACTGCATCTGCTCGGTGGCAGCGGCGGCTCGGTTTGGTGGTGGGCCTGGAGGAGGTGTTTGTGGCCCTTGGTATCATGGGGTCATGCCATATTCCAACAAGATTTCATAGCAGTGGAAGGGTCTAGCCTTTTTGGGATGATGACTCTAATGTATTAAAGTCAACTCTGACCGAAGGGAACACTGTCTCCACAAATGAATCGTTTCAGGTCAGAGTATATTTCTTTGCCTTTCCAGATAAGGAATGACATAGATCTTCAGCATAAATAGGTTAGTTAGTATAATGTGCTCAGTTTCATTTTAAACAAAGGTTTTATTTTTCGAAGCCAAAACATTGATTTCATGAAGTGGGCTCAATCCAGATTTACTGTAATTTCTAAAACTGGTTCAATCAAAATTTGCAAAAAGGTTGATTTCTCTATAGCTAGTTCTATTGGGAAGAAATTGTGCTTCAATTGCATGGGATATTAAAAAACATTAGTCTGTGAAGGGTTTCTTTAATTTTATTATCTAGTGAAACTGCTCTTCTGGAGGTAAAATGGTTTTCAAAACCTTTGCAATAGTATCGGTCACAACGTGGTCTACAAGTGCATGCCAGTTGCTATCATGTAATCCAAAGCGTCTTAGCAGTGACCATGTATTAATCTATACATTTCTTTCTTTTCCTTTTTACTTTGGCACCGGGGTTTAGGAGGAAGAGGAGGGCCGAGGGTTCCACTCTAAGAAGGACCGAATTGCTTTGTGGAGGAAATCGTGGCCATTAATCCTTCAATGGAATTGGAGATGAGCTGAATCTTGTGGATTTGTGATTGAGAGGGGCCAAACCAATTGTTTATCGACCTGCAACTTAGAGAGGAAAGCCATGACAGGTTTTCTTGAGGAGGCCGTGAGCTTGGCACTTAGGCATTTGATTAGGGGCTCGATATTCCCCTTTTTGTAGAGCAAAGGAATTAAGCAAGGTTGCGGGGGTGTATAACATAGATACATGGAATTTTAAGGAGAAGTCGAGAGTGTAACCTGGAGAGTCCGTCCACCATTTTGGAGGAAAATAAGATACAAGAGGGACGTGGATTTTGGTAGAGGTGATGACCCCTCTTACTATTCTCTCAGCTTAGAACGAGGGTCAAATCACTGTAGGAAAGGGCCGCGACTTGGAGCAGGCCGAGAGATGGGAAGGCCGCGAGAATTTTTGTGGAAGCTGTAGAGATTTGGGAGTGCCGAGGGACACTAGAGGGAGGCAATTATTCCCTACATCAAGTCACCATCAGCTACAACAGACATTCATAGGATTGGGACTCAGTGGAGAGCAATTGTGGTGATAATCCCGGTATTTAGAAATTTGTGTGGTTTGTTATTGTACTGTAGCATTTTGTGTGGTTTGTTATTGTACTGTAGTTGCTATAACAACCATTAGAAGATTTGTATTTGGGAATAAAGTGTTATGGTTGTGTTGTTGCAGCAACACCCCTCCCCAAAATTTTGTACATATTGGGGCCCCTCCTGTATTTTTTTTGTAGAAAGTTTGCTTGAGAAGCCATCCCAGCCGTCAGCTCTGTTTTCAACATAAAATTTTACTTCCCTGCTGAACAGCTTGCCGACAATCCTTCCTTGTTTTCCCCAATGAGCCAAAAGATAACTTAGTTTTTCCCAAACGTTTTGAATAATTCAGACATCGTCCCGAAACGGTGGGAGTCAAACGTCCAACCTTTCCGAAAGGGGGACTTAGATTTTCTTTGTCAAAATCCGCGGAAGCTATTGGGCAAAACCACCCGAAACGGCGGAAGCTTTCGCTCAAGCCTTCCGCAACCACGGAAAGGTTCGAGTTGTTCTCCCGAAACAGCCGGGAATTCAACAAAACCACCCGAAACGGCGGAAGCCGCCGTGTTTTGCCTCTCCGAAAAAGACTCTGATTGTTGGCCATAAGCTGCGGAAACCGTTGGTGAAACCTTGCCGAAACGGCGGAACGATTCAACTCTGTCTCCCGAAACGGCGGAAGCCATTCGGGTAAACTCGCCGAAATAACACAAAGGAATTCATCAATTTCTTCCGAAGTAAAAAAGACTTGGAAAATTTTTCGATCGTCACTTCTGCGGAACGGTTCAAGCTCCGAAACGGCTTAGCTCCCGAAACAGCGAAGCCTTTCACTCAAGCCTTCCGCAACCGCGGAAAGGTTCCGGCTAGCCTTCCGAAATGGTGGGACACATTCGCCTTAGTCTCCCGGAAAACACTTAGAACACTTTACAACCGTCCGCGGAGAAATTGGAGTTCCCTTCCCGAAACGGCGGGGGAATTCAATAAAACGCCCCGAAACGGCGGAAGCCATTCGGATAAGTCCCGCGGAGGAATTCACGATCGCCTTCCGAAACCATGAAAAGGACTTAGAATTTTCTCAAGAAGCTGTCGCGGAGGCCTTCAGCCTTTGCTCCCGAAACGCGGAAGCCTTCGGGCTACCCTTCCGAAACAGCGGAAGCCAATCGCCTAAACCGCTCGGCAAAGGACTCCGAAACGATCCCGGGTGAATATGCGGAAAAGTATAATTTTCGCTTCCGAAACGGCGGAAGCCATTCCCAAAAGCTTTCCGAAACTAGCGGGAGCCTTCGCTATATCGTTCCGAAAGGGCGGAAGCTTTGGCGTTAACCGTCCGCTACGCGGCGGTTTCTTGCGGAAGGCTTCAAGTTTCCTTTCCGCAATAGGCCCCGAAACGGCGGAAGCTTTCATTGAACCCTTCCGCAACGGCGGACACGATTCACAAACTGGCCCCGCGGATGGCGGTCGCACGGAAACCGAGGTGCTTTGACGTGACCGCTACGCGCGACGAATTTAAACCTCGTGTTAACCGCGCCACCTACCGAATTAAAGGCTCACACGTGCCCATTCTTTATAAAATACGGCAGGGGCTCGACCAATACACCATTGTTTTTTTTTTTTGAATCGGCCAACGACGTGCGATACCGTGCAAATCGCTCCAGCTCACCTCGCTCGTCCGTGCTCGCAGCCACCTCGCTCAAGCAATCCCCACGGTGCCAGGTAGGATCTTGACCTTGTTTTTCACTACTGAGTTGTCTTTTTGGGGAAAACATTGGTTTTAGTGGGGTTTTGACGGGCAAAACACCCGTCAAGGGCTATGTTTTGCCCGTCAGATACAGTGAACGGAGTTTTCTCTATACAGAATCGTCATAGACCTTCGTTAAAACGTTAATATTTTATTTTCATGGTGGTGGGTGCGGGCGGTTAACCATGCCCCATTGTGTTTTTTAAACCCCGGGCCGCGCCCCTCGTCTTGGGTGAAGACGTCGAAACCCTATGGGCTTTCCATTTCTCGGGCCGTTAACTCGGACTTAAAACCCTGGCCCCTTCCATAAGCCTTAGCCCCTACACACGAGCCGAAACTCGAAGCCTCAGCCGCCCTAGCACCCCCCGTCAGCATATCCCCGACGTCGTTACCTTCGCTCGGACTAAAGTCTCCCGTAGTGACTCGGCGAGTGGCTGCGCGTGACAATAGCATCCATAGCCCTCACCGAGTCAACCCGCGTCTCCCCGCCATCAACCTCTCCAACTGCAGCTATAACGAAAGACATCTCCTTCCGCGAGACGGAACCGGAAGCCAATTGCTTCCGCGAATCGCCTATCGGTCCGAAAACCAATAGCTTCCGCAACATAGCTTATCCCATACTCGTCTTTTAAGAGCTTCGAACGTTTCAATATGTGTCTTATGGTTAAAATAATGTTTTGCTTCCTAAATATTTGCTTCATTGACTTATCTCATTAATGTCAAGCAATGTTACTCTCTGCTGAAACTTTACAGCTTGGTGCTCAAATAATGACTGTGATATGGGTGTTATCAGGGATAAAACAAGATGCCGAAAACCGGTAAGAAGAAGGCGAAGATGACAGAAAAGAAGCCTGCCCTTCCCAAGATTGAAACCTTGCTCCAGGACACCAAGTGCACCACTGGTGTCCCTCCAGAAATCAAATGGGATGATATATACAGAATGATCAGGGACCAAGAGATCCCAGATATGTTGCTGGAGGAGGCACCGATCTATCAAAATATCAGAGCCTCAGGCATAACTAGAGCCGCTACCCGCCCTGAGCTATTCCCCTGTGCTGAAGTGATCGGGTGGATACTCCAACATGCAGATGCTGAAGGGAGAGTGATAAATGACAGCGGGAAAGTGGCTATTGCTTCATTTCAACCCGCGTATGTTGCAGCGGCCTACAGATTTCCCCGTGTCCAACAAGCTCTGACTGACGAATGGTTAGGCCAAATGGATAACGTCGAGATGGCCAAGAAGCTATTGAGGGGAGGGAAGCATTTGAGGAAAAGGGGAAATGATGAATATGACGTGCAGAACCTGAGGGCCCCTTTCAGATTGATCGCTTTAATGCTGTGCAGAATCTTCGGCATGCCCGATGGCACAGTATACAAGATTCAGTGGGTCCCTATCATTCACTATGTGGCATTTCAGGGGACAGTGTTTGACTGGGCCACTATCCTGTCGGATAGTCTGGCCTCGATGATAGCTGCTGCTAAGCCAGGACTGGCCTTGAAGAAGGCTGAATTCTTCATGTCTTCATACCTGATAGATTGTATCTTGGCCAAAATAGAGTTCCCCAGATTGGGGTGTACATGGGATAGGGCCATTGCCCCGGTCTACATCGCATTCAAGATGTTGTGGGCTCAGAATTACAAGCCCAGCTACAAACTTATCTGCGAGGGGTTCATCATGCCCCTATACGAGAAGATCTTCAAGGAAGAACCAAATTGTCTGTCAGAAAATGCTTTGGAAGTCCTTGAGGAGTATGGGGACTTTTACTTTTCAGAACAAGGTACCTACCTGAGAATGTTCGGAGGGACTAAGCCCCCATACATATTGCCGCAGTACGCCACAGACTATGTGGTGCTCAAGGAAGCAGTAAGACAGCTCTTCTTGGATGGGATTGGAGCATTCCTCCACAGGATACACAAGGCTTCCTTTCCCCCCCTACCTTTCTGCATAGGTGCTTACAAGTTTTCAGGGGTGGCCTCTGCCGACGAATTTGTTCAAGAGTTGAGGGCCTTCCATTTCGGTGAGGTCATCTTCCACAGGAACGACAGAAAGGGTAAAGTGGCCGAGCATTGCAAGGGGAATTATGCTAACTTCGAATACTCCCACTACCCCGATGCCGAGGAGGAAGCATTCAGAGGCATCAGCAACATGATTGAGCTACGGATCTGTCGCCAAAGTACTGGAGCGAGCTCTAGCTCAACCAAAGCCCAGAAGACCACCCAGCAAAAGGAGAGAGAAGCCAAGGATGCCCGAGCTCAGGAAGAGCTCAGATTAAGAGAAGAGGCAAGGTTACAAAAGGAAGCCGAGGAAGCGAGAAAGCAACAAGATGCTGAAAATGAAAGACTGCGGAAGGAGGTTGAAGAAGCCCAAAAGCAGAAAGAAGCAGAAGTTGAACGAGCTGAAGCAAGGAAGAAGGCGGAGGAAGAATTGAAGACAAGGGAAAATACCGAGGCAGGCGGGTCCGGTGTGCAAGACATGGAGATAGACACCTCTCAAGCAGGTGGCTCTGGTACCCAAAAGGAAGGAACAGACCCCACTCAGGAAGTCCGGACCCCACCTATGGAAGAAGACATAGATATCATAAACCGACCAATTGTACCGTACACTCCATCCGGGAAACGTACGGTGTCCAAATGGAATGAGTTTGTTTATGATAAGAAAAGAAAAGCAATGGTCCTCCAATCAGAAGAGAGGATTAAAAGTCCCTTCCATGATGACATAGTTACTTGCCGAGAGGTCGCTGTCATGCAGAACACAGACGCAGATCCCATCGCCATGGCATCCGCAGCCATAGCAACAGCACATGCATCATTTGCCAATGTAGGGGTTATAGTCAAAGAAAATATATTGACAAAGAAGAGAGCACGTACCCTACAACAAAATGTGGCTAATGAGCAAGCCCAAAGAGACCTGGCAGTGAACAAATACAATTGCTTGTACGCTGAGCATAAGGAGTTGGCAAACAAGTACAGCTACCTGGAGGAGGAAAAGACCAGCTAGCACTCCAAATAATGATTGCAGAAGCGGAGAAGAGTGGAGCAGAAGAGAAGGCCTCTCAGCTAGAAGCAGACAAGCAAACATTAGCCGAGCGGTTAGAGCAGGCTGAGAGCAAAGCGATAGACTTGGCTCCCTTTCATGAGCTATCCTGCGGCATTCTGAAACAAATAAATGACACGCAGGAGCTGATCACTGACGAGGTTTGCAAACTCAAGGCTATGACAGCCAGATTAAAAGAGGTTAATATGGAATCCCACAGGCTCAAAGCTAAGAATACCCGTGTCAAGGCAAATTTCATAAATCAGATGGCATGGAGAGAAGGGAGAGGAGGTTTCCCCCCGCATCTTCCTTTTAAGGCCGTGGAAGATTTTAATGAAGATATAGCCTTGTTGGAGTTTGGCCGGAACTGTGCCAATAAGCTGATGGCTAGTGTGCAGAGGACAACAGATAGAATCAACGTCCTGTACCAAAAGCTCAAAGGAGTCCATGACAACTGCACATTGAGCTTCCCTCAGACCCTAGAAGACTTCCCGGAAAAGGAACAGCGGTTGTCTCAACTGAAAGAAGAGCTAGGCGTCCAGATGGAATATGTGAGAAGGATTGATGTCTTGGCCATGGATGATCTCCAACATTACATTGGTTCATCAACACTTCACAACCATCTGCTGAAGGAAGCGCATCAAGCTGTTGAAGCAGAAGTCCAAGGCATTAAAACAGAGCTCGGGAAGAATGTGACTTCCCAGAAAATCCTGTTCCCTGCTGCAGCAAACGTAATCATAAGGGACACAGGTGTGTGGCACAGCTACATTGAAGAGGAGAACAGGAAAGCTGCAGCAGCAGCAGGAACATCAGTAGATCCGGCAGCCTCTCTCCCAACAGCCTCTTCCCCAGCAATGACAGAAAAGCCGGCCAGTTCATTTCCCCCTTCCCAATTAGGAGCAGCATCAACAGGGGATTCAAGGGCCTCTGCCCAGGCAGCACCAGTGACAATCAACTTGGGCGACCCTTTGCCAGCAGAAGCCCACGCACAGGAATGAAGAAGATGAATTCAGTGAGCCACTATCTTCAGCCAGACACGTGCCCAGCAGGGAACGCTTTGATTTTAGCAAATTTTCTGTTATATATATTTTGAATATGTAAGGCGTAAGCCATGGGACAGCTGTCCCTGATTTTGTCAAAATATTTTTTGGTAAAGGAAGTGGCCATTTTGGGGGTCGATTATAGTGGAAATTCCTGTAAGTGACAGGTGGGGAATGCTAGGTGTCAGCCCAGAGGGCAAATTTGTAACTATAAATAGAAGCTAGGAAAGATTAGACAAAGGGGGCTTTTTTGCAGGGAATGAAAATTTTGGGCAAATGATATGAGCTATCTTGTATCGGCTTTGTAAATGGAATTTTCTAATAGAAGCCACGGGAGAGGGACGTTTTGCTTGGAATGTTGGATTGCTTTATATTGGACTATTCTAATGACTGCAATTCTGCAATGTGAGATCATTCTTGACTTCTGAATTATTTCTTTGCATTAATGATTTTGCCCTCCTCTAGGCATGCGTTCTCTCTATTTTGTGAACAATGAAATGTATTGCTGTAGATCCCTTTGTCCAGATCGAATAGCTAACTGTTCTTTCTTCCGGGAAATCCACGTGGCTCATTGTTCATGACTTTAAATTGCTCCTTGCAGGGATCTTTGAGTTTAAATTCCAGTTTTATTACGTTTAGATCCGTTTCTTTATTTTGTTACATAGATTAAATAATTTTTGTTTTCTTCTGTTTATGAGCAATAGATGCGTTCTTTATTCTTTCGTTTCCCTCTGTTGTCTGAGCAATAGATGCGTTCCACGCTGAATGAGAAGCTACCTTCTCAAGATCTTCATGTTGCTGTAGCTTTCATTGTGACAAATAATAGCTATCTGTTATTTGATTACGATAACCGTTACAGTTGATTGCTCCTCCCTTAAACGTGTTCCCTGCAGGGATAGATAGACGTGTTCCCGTTTCTAGATTTAGGTCTGTTTCAATTGCATTTAGATTAAGTATAATTTAGGCATGTGCATCTCATATAAAATGCATAAAACCCAAAAGAAAGGTGGATCGGGCCATAACCGGTAGAATCGGATTTAAATTCCAAAACCACGGTTGCCGGAACCGCTAACCGGACGGATTCCCTACACCAAACGGGAGATAGTCTAATTGGGACCGTCTCTCGAGGAGAATCCCTTTCTGATTGATGCTACGATACCTGAGGCATCAACAGTTTTTGGCGCTAGAAGGAGGGCCTGAAGTGCATGGCTGATAGAGGAAAATCTTCCACGGTCATAGATAACACTGAAAACCGCTTGAAGAAAACTTTTCAAACAGCCCAGATCTTGGATTAACAGACCAAGAACGCCTCATTTCTGACCCTGAGCCTCAGGATGCTTTGTACGCTGTTCCTTTTGCAGAAATAGAGGACTTGAGAAGACATACTAGATCTTACGTTAGACAGTTAGGTGGTTTAAACGCTGTCAACTTCCTCCCTAAGAAAACTACACCTAGAAAGGAGCCGCAATACACCCGTGATTCAATCCTCGTTCAAAGTTTTGAAGAACTGGTAAATCTGACGTTGGAAGAAATCTCCGGCACTCTTAACAAGGCGGACCAGGAAAATATCGAAAAGGTCACCACTCCCAAAAGCACTCCACAGGATTCACCCTACAATTCTCCACCAGGGTCTCCGCATCCAAACCCAAACATGGCTGTACCTGCTTGGAGAGCAAGGGGAGCGCTGAACCTAGCTGGACCATTCCATAATCTCCCTAAAAACCCAGAAAAGGTCTTGCCTAAGTACGATCCAGGGAAAGCCATTTCGGCAGAGGATCACCTCAAGAGTTTTTACTTAGCTCTGAACCTTTTGAACGTACAACATGAAGACGTAGTCTGCAGGTTGTTTCCGTACACATTCGAGCCTAAGGTATCATCTTGGTACTTTAGCCTTCAACCCAGCTCAATCTCTAGTTGGGATGATTTCGAAAAGTGTTTCCTTAAGAAATACGGGAACCAAAAGACTGTAGCCACGCTTATGAAAGAACTCTTATCCATGAGAATGGAGAAGAAGGAAAAGGTTCAAGACTTTAATCAAAGATTCACAACACTGTTAAACAACTTTAGTGAAACTAACAAACCCACAGAAGAGTCTTTGATTGAATACTACACAACAGCTCTTGAAGGTCCAATAGCAATGTTTGTAAAGCGATCCAAGAAAACGACCCTGATAGAGAATTTTGAGGAAGCTCGAAAGATAGAGGAAGAGGCTGATAGCATTGCTAAACATGCCTTAGATGTGGAAACAAAACCAGTAGCTAGCAAGAAACCTTTGCTCCTCACGAGAGGCAAAGAAGAGCCATCTACGGATATGGAAAATGTAGTTAAAATGATGCAAAAATTATCTAACAAAATCATAGATCTTGAGAAAGACAAAGCTGCTAGTACACCTAGGAAACCTTTCAAGCCATTCTATAAAAGAAGGGAAGACGGGGAACAGTCTCACCCACCAATGAACACTGCCCCTGTTTTAAACTTGAATGAGATTGGGATGGAAAATTTCTGCACCTTTCACCAAGAACCACACTCGGAGAAGAGCTGCCCTCAATGGATCAATTCCATGAGCTTGGTCATGAACCAAATGTTAGATTCTCAGATCCCAGACCAGGATGATCCTCCAGAAGAGTCAAGCCCTGAGTTACAGGAACCAACCCCGGACACTACTATGGTGTTGTGGGATTGGGTACCTATGACTGAATTAGTAGAAGAAGATCACGTAGATAGCTCTCCCTCTACCATAAATGTTGCCACTCGCAGCAAGGGCCCAATTGCGGATCCTGTACCAGTCACCATTCCCCATAAGCCTAAAAACTCGAAAGATCCGCCTAGGAGGCATATACCAATCATCCCACCATATCCCAAAGTAAACCAAACAGCTGCCAAGCAGCCAAGCGCTGACAACACAGTTCAGCCACCTAAAGAAATCGTGAACAAAACAGATCAGTCCATTCGAATCGGGAATGAGTCCGATATAGGGTATGATATTATTGAAGATATCAAGAAAGTTAAAGCGAACGTATCAATATTTGACATGTGTAGCTTGCCCCATCAACGAGACAAACTACTGCATGTTTTACAACCAAAACCCAGCGCTACATTAACAGATTCTCAAGACAACCCTGAAATTAACGAGGCTAGCATCGGAGGGAAGTCCAAGTCCCAAACATTGCCATTTCTGCTGACATTCAAAATTTTTAATCACAATGTTCATAACTGTCTGGTAGACTCTGGAGCTTCTTCAAACGTTATGCCACTTTCAATTTGTAAGAAAATTAATGGGCAGCCCATACCATCTCCAGCTCAAATCATACAATTAGACAGGACTGCTGTCAAGGTTATAGGGGAGATGAAAGATGTCTTAATTAGACTGTCAGCCGACCCTAGAGTCTGTCAATTTATTGACATAATGGTGGTCGATATCCCTGAAGCTTATGGGCTGATTTTGAGTAGGGATTGGTCTACCAAGTTGAGTGGATACTTTGCTACCGATTGGTCTCATCTATGGCTGCCTTATCAGAACAGGCAGAATCAGATTAAAATTCTTAGGGAACCTCATATGAAACAAAACGTAACCCAGCTAGAAGAAAAGAATGAGGCCGTAGCTTTCTCTTCCTCGGTCCTGGGAAATTACTTCTTAGAAATGGATCCGGGTAACTATCAATCTGAAACCTTTTGCCATGAATCAGACAAACAGTCCGATCTCCTTCATTTCTCTCGGACTGATGAGATTGATTGTAACATAGTCAATTTAGTTGCTAACATAGACCACAAAGAAACTAACTTAGTTGAATCTAAAGATACCTTTTGGACATTATACTTTGATGGTTCTAAAACTCTGGAAGGATCGGGAGCCGGTTGTGTTCTAATGGATCCAAAGAAGAACAAGTATTTTTTGTCTTGTAGATTAGAATTCGATTGTACTAATAATACCGCTGAATATGAAGCTTTGGTACATGGTTTAAAGAAGGCCATTGGCTTAAATGTTAAGTACCTGAAAGTTTTTGGTGACTCCGAGATAGTTGTCAGACAGGTAAGGGACACCATTCACTGTCTCTCACCGCACTTGAAAGGGTACCAGGCTGAGGTATGGGATTTAATCATGTATTTTGACGCTTTCAATATAAGATCAATTCCCAGATTGCAAAATGCTGCTGCTGATTTGTTAGCAACATCTGCTTCTAGATTGGTGCCGTCAAATAACAAATGCTCTATTGAATTGATTTTCAGGCCTTCCATTCCCGATAACATCACGAACTTCAGAGTATTCGATGATGATGAGCAAATTATCAGTTTCCTGACAAACGAAGACAGTTTTCAAGGAGCCGCAATAGATGAGGAAGAACATGATGCTGATTTGATGAAGAAGGAAGACGAGAAAGGAAATTTCATGCCAAAGGGGGTAAGGTCCCTCGAAATGCTTTTCGAACTTCAAAATAAGTTCAAAAGACCAGCTAATACCAAAACTAACAGCTCATCAATGCAACATGAGTTGGTCAATTTGGGTACCGAGGCAGAACCAAAATTTGTCAACCTTGGCAAATGTTGTTCACCAAGAGAAAGAGATAGGTTCATTAAGCTGTTTAAATAGTACAAGGATGTTTTTGCATGGACCTATGAAGATCTGAAAACATATGACGTCCGCATCATCCATCATGTTATACCAATGAAAGCGGGTGTCAAGCCTTTTCAGCAGCAGTTGAGGAGGATGCATCCCACTCTTGAACCGCTGATCCAAAAGGAATTAAAGAAGCTCCTGGACGCTAAGATAATCTTCAAAGTTCGGCATTCCGAATGGGTTGCAAACTTGGTTCCCGTGAGGAAGAAATCAGGAGAGATTAGGCTATGTGTAGACTTCAGAAATTTAAACAAAGCCTCAAATAAAGACAACTACCCCGTGCCTTCAATGGAGCATATCCTACAAATGGTGTCTGGATCTAAATTGTTTTCTCTCCTCGATGGTTTCTCTGGCTATAATCAAGTGTTAGTAGCCGAAGAAGATCGGCTCAAGACTACCTTCAGGACTAAGTGGGGAACTTTCGCTTACAGGAGAATGCCATTTGGTCTGATAAATGCTGGAGCTACATTCCAAAGGGCGATGGATATTGCCTTCCGAGGATTGGGAGGGCAATGTGTTGTTGTTTACTTAGATGATGTAACAGTCTTTTCGAAGAAAAGGGAAGATCATGTTGTTCATCTGAGGCACATCTTTGACCATTGCCGGAAGTATGGTATTTCCTTGAATCCCAAGAAGAGCGTGTTTGCTGTACCCGAAGGTAAGCTCTTGGGTCATGTCATCTCCAAAGGGGGAGTGTCAATCGACCAAGAAAGAGTCCAAGCTATTAATAAGATCCCAATGCCTCACAACAAAAAATCTATGCAGTCTTTTATGGGCACCATCAATTTTGTCCGCAGATTTGTTCCGGATTTTGCACAAATCGTTAAGCCGTTACAGCAGATGGTTAAACAAAGCGCACAATTCAAGTGGACAGATTTGGAGAAGGACGCATTTAGAGATATCAAAGCAGCTGTAGCTAAAGCTCCTTCCTTAAGAAGTCCAGATTTTGATAAAGATTTCATCTTGTATACCTTCGCTTCGGATGATTCTCTCGCAGCTGTACTCACGCAAAAGGTGGAGTTGGGGGACGAATACCCAATTTCGTTTATGAGCACTGGTCTGCAAGGGGCCAAGCTGAATTACCCCGTAGTTGACAAGCATGCCTACGCAGTCTTCAAAGCAGTCAAGCAGTTTAGGCCATACATTTTGAAAAACAGAACTAAAGTCATAGTTCCCCATCCAGCTGTTAGATCCCTGTTCGTTCAAAAGGAATTGGGAGAGAGGAGAGGAAACTGGGTCACAGCTCTGCAGGAGTATGATCTGGAATTTAAACCGGCTACAATCATCAAAGGACAAGGTCTATGCAAGTTACTGGCGGGAAACTCGACTGATGAAGAGCACCATTGGAGAAATGAAGCTGAGCTCAATTCGGTTGAGGTATGCCATATCTTTACAGCTCCCCAGTCATGGTATAGGGATCTAGTGCACTATTTACAGCAGGGATATCTACCCGAACACTGGAATTCTAAATAAAGAAGGGCACTCCGCTTGAAATCGGCACCCTATCAGATCATTGATGGGATTCTTTTTAGAAAGAATTATGATGGAGTCCTTCTTAGGTGTTTGGAAAAGGAGGATGCAAACAAAGTTGTCAAAGAATTGCATGATGGCCCCGCAGGTGGCCATTATTCAGGAGAGACGACAGCACACAAGATACTGAGAGCTGGTTATTACTGGCCCACTCTGTTTCGAGATGCCCACACATACGCACGAAACTGTGATGTATGTCAAAGAAGCGCTGGGAAGTTACCTAAGGCCGCAGGCCCATTGCAGCCGGTCATCATCTCTGAACCTTTTGAGCAATGGGGCATAGATGTTATCGGAGAAATAAATCCAAATTCTTCATTGCAGCACCGATACATTCTGATGGCTACCGATTACTTCACCAGGTGGACGGAGGCCATCTCGCTACGCAAGATCAATGAAGACGCAGTTATCATCTTCTTGAAAGAGAACATCATAACCAGGTTTGGGGTTCCAATTTCCCTTGTCTTTGATAATGCTACTTATTTTTCATCTTGCAAGATAAATGAATTTGTTTATGAATGGGGAATTAAGTTGCATTATTCAGCCAATTACTACCCTCAGGGAAACGGATTAGCTGAATCCTCAAACAAGAATCTGATTCGAATCCTTAAGAAAACTGTGATAGAAAACCAGAGAAGTTGGCATGTGGCTCTCCCAAACGCCTTATGGGCAGATAGAGTAACCCCGAAGAATGCTTTAGGTGTCTCCCCTTTCACTCTCGTCTATGGCAAGGAAGCCATACTTCCCCCAAACATCTTACTGCCATCCTTGCAATTGTCCCAAGCCTCTCAGGGTTCTGGCAACCAAGCCTTACAATCCAGGATAAACACCCTGCTTCGACTGGAAGAAGCCCGACACAAAGCTAAAGACCGATTTCATCAACATCAGGACATAGTTAAGAGATGGTTCGATAAGAGGAAATCCGGCAAGAGGGACTTTGAAGTTGGGGATTTAGTCCTGAAATGGGACCATAATCATGAAGGCAAAGGAATGCATACGAAATTTCAACATCTATGGGTAGGCCCGTACCAGATTTCTGCAAAATTAGGCCCATCCACTTATAAATTGACAAATCTTGAGGGAGAGGAAGTAGCCCTTCCACTCAATGGCCTCGCCCTGAAACAATATTTCGCATAGTCTCCTCGAGACTTCCTGTACATAAATAAAATTGTCTTTTCGTTTTCGCTTTTAGCTGTTTTATTTTTCGGCCATATTGTGTCCTTCTTTGTTATTTGAACTTTTCGATAGGTTGTGTTTTCTGAAGCACCCTTTTGTTCAGTTTCCCGTTGAAGATAGTTCTCTCAAAGAAAACTTGTAACCCATGAGTCTGGAACCCTGCTCAGTAAACCCGGTCTGCTGCGCTCTCGCTGAAATGTTCAAAAAGGGGGAGAAGCCTACCCTGCTAGTCACACTAATCCTGTTCAATAGCAGAGACCCATGGCCATCTTCACTACTATCGTCAGGCTCCACCCACTCTCACACTTTAAAGGCATCTCAAGAAGGTTACCTAAGTTGGACCCATGGAAAGTGGCACCTCTCGAGGACATGGGGTATTGAAATGACTCCATGCTGCTGATTTAAAATCCAAAATGGCCTACATCCAAAAGTCTGTTTTCCAGGGATTCTCACCTCAATTAAAGCATGGTTGAGACAAAATCAAAAGGGACATGTAAAATCAAGAAAGCTGTCCAAAAGGCCCAGCTCAAAATGGGCTCCTCTCCGTCCGTGAAGTTTGATCAAATCAATAAAACCTCTAACTCACACAAAAGGACATTATGGATTGAGGAGCCCAAATCAAAGATCTGTCCAAAAGAAAATATCCCTGGAAGGCTCAAACAGCTAAGCTGTCCAAAGTACAAGCATCCCAAAGGGTGCCAGCAGCATGGGAATGAGGAACAAGAACAATAATGTCCATAAGAAAGTGTTGCAAATCCTGTGGAGTCCAGCAGTAGTGACCATTTGAGGGATGAACCTCCTAAAATGAATCTCATATGCTGGCCCTCTGAGAGTGGTGAAGATGCCTCGGTCGAAGCTCCCCTTTCCCCAATGGCTAGCAGGAAAAGTGCTCCTTTCCCCGCATGAGTCTAAAATGCTCAGCTGAGTAGTGCACCCGAGACGGATGTTTTAATGAGAGTCCGGACCATGTAGGGTATTTTTTTTGTTTCAGAGATCTGTGTTCGCCAGCGACTCGCCATTGTTGTTGCAGCAACACCCCTCCCCAAAATTTTGTACATATTGGGGCCCCTCCTGTATTTTTTTTGTAGAAAGTTTGCTTGAGAAGCCATCCCAGCCGTCAGCTCTGTTTTCAACATAAAATTTTACTTCCCTGCTGAACAGCTTGCCGACAATCCTTCCTTGTTTTCCCCAATGAGCCAAAAGATAACTTAGTTTTTCCCAAACGTTTTGAATAATTCAGACATCGTCCCGAAACGGCGGGAGTCAAACGTCCAACCTTTCCGAAAGGGGGACTTAGATTTTCTTTGTCAAAATCCGCGGAAGCTATTGGGCAAAACCACCCGAAACGGCGGAAGCTTTCGCTCAAGCCTTCCGCAACCACGGAAAGGTTCGAGTTGTTCTCCCGAAACAGCCGGGAATTCAACAAAACCACCCGAAACGGCGGAAGCCGCCGTGTTTTGCCTCTCCGAAAAAGACTCTGATTGTTGGCCGCGGAAACCGTTGGTGAAACCTTGCCGAAACGGCGGAACGATTCAACTCTGTCTCCCGAAACGGCGGAAGCCATTCGGGTAAACTCGCCGAAATAACACAAAGGAATTCATCAATTTCTTCCGAAGTAAAAAAGACTTGGAAAATTTTTCGATCGTCACTTCTGCGGAACGGTTCAAGCTCCGAAACGGCTTAGCTCCCAAAACAGCGAAGCCTTTCACTCAAGCCTTCCGCAACCGCGGAAAGGTTCCGGCTAGCCTTCCGAAATGGCGGGACACATTCGCCTTAGTCTCCCGGAAAACACTTAGAACACTTTACAACCGTCCGCGGAGAAATTGGAGTTCCCTTCCCGAAACGGCGGGGGAATTCAATAAAACGCCCCGAAACGGCGGAAGCCATTCGGATAAGTCCCGCGGAGGAATTCACGATCGCCTTCCGAAACCATGAAAAGGACTTAGAATTTTCTCAAGAAGTTGTCGCGGAGGCCTTCAGCCTTTGCTCCAGAAACGCGGAAGCCTTCGGGCTACCCTTCCGAAACAGCGGAAGCCAATCGCCTAAACCGCTCGGCAAAGGACTCCGAAACGATCCCGGGTGAATATGCGGAAAAGTATAATTTTCGCTTCCGAAACGGCGGAAGCCATTCCCAAAAGCTTTCCGAAACTAGCGGGAGCCTTCGCTATATCGTTCCGAAAGGGCGGAAGCTTTGGCGTTAACCGTCCGCTACGCGGCGGTTTCTTGCGGAAGGCTTCAAGTTTCCTTTCCGCAATAGGCCCCGAAACGGCGGAAGCTTTCATTGAACCCTTCCGCAACGGCGGACACGATTCACAAACTGGCCCCGCGGATGGCGGTCGCACGGAAACCGAGGTGCTTTGACGTGACCGCTACGCGCAGCGAATTTAAACCTCATGTTAACCGCGCCACCTACCGAATTAAAGGCTCACACGTGCCCATTCTTTATAAAATACGGCAGGGGCTCGACCAATACACCATTGTTTTTTTTTTTTAATCGGCCAACGACGTGCGATACCGTGCAAATCGCTCCAGCTCACCTCGCTCGTCCGTGCTCGCAGCCACCTCGCTCAAGCAATCCCCACGGTGCCAGGTAGGATCTTGACCTTGTTTTTCACTACTGAGTTGTCTTTTTGGGGAAAACATTGGTTTTAGTGGGGTTTTGACGGGCAAAACACCCGTCAAGGGCTATGTTTTGCCCGTCAGATACAGTGAACGGAGTTTTCTCTATACAGAATCGTCATAGACCTTCGTTAAAACGTTAATATTTTATTTTCATGGTGGTGGGTGCGGGCGGTTAACCATGCCCCATTGTGTTTTTTAAACCCCGGGCCGCGCCCCTCGTCTTGGGTGAAGATGTCGAAACCCTATGGGCTTTCCATGTCTCGGGCCGTTAACTCGGACTTAAAACCCTGGCCCCTTCCATAAGCCTTAGCCCCTACACACGAGCCGAAACTCGAAGCCTCAGCCGCCCTAGCACCCCCCGTCAGCATATCCCCGACGCCGTTACCTTCGCTCGGACTAAAGTCTCCCGTAGTGACTCGGCGAGTGGCCGCGCGTGACGATAGCATCCATAGCCCTCACCGAGTCAACCCGCGTCTCCCCGCCATCAACCTCTCCAACTGCAGCTATAACGAAAGACATCTCCTTCCGCGAGGCGGAACCGGAAGCCAATTGCTTCCGCGAATCGCCTATCGGTCCGAAAACCAATAGCTTCCGCAACATAGCTTATCCCATACTCGTCTTTTAAGAGCTTCGAACGTTTCAATATGTGTCTTATGGTTAAAATAATGTTTTGCTTCCTAAATATTTGCTTCATTGACTTATCTCATTAATGTCAAGCAATGTTACTCTCTGCTGAAACTTTACAGCCTGGTGCTCAAATAATGACTGTGATATGGGTGTTATCAGGGATAAAACAAGATGCCAAAAACCGGTAAGAAGAAGGCGAAGATGACAGAAAAGAAGCCTGCCCTTCCCAAGATTGAAACCTCGCTCCAGGACACCAAGTGCACCACTGGTGTCCCTCCAGAAATCAAATGGGATGATATATACAGAATGATCAGGGACCAAGAGATCCCAGATATGTTGCTGGAGGAGGCACCGATCTATCAAAATATCAGAGCCTCAGGCATAACTAGAGCCGCTACCCGCCCTGAGCTATTCCCCTGTGCTGAAGTGATCGGGTGGATACTCCAACATGCAGATGCTGAAGGGAGAGTGATAAATGACAGCGGGAAAGTGGCTATTGCTTCATTTCAACCCGCGTATGTTGCAGCGGCCTACAGATTTCCCCGTGTCCAACAAGCTCTGACTGACGAATGGTTAGGCCAAATGGATAACGTCGAGATGGCCAAGAAGCTATTGAGGGGAGGGAAGCATTTGAGGAAAAGGGGAAATGATGAATATGACGTGCAGAACCTGAGGGCCCCTTTTAGATTGATCGCTTTAATGCTGTGCAGAATCTTCGGCATGCCCGATGGCACAGTATACAAGATTCAGTGGGTCCCTATCATTCACTATGTGGCATTTCAGGGGACAGTGTTTGACTGGGCCACTATCCTGTCGGATAGTCTGGCCTCGATGATAGCTGCTTCTAAGCCAGGACTGTCCTTGAAGAAGGCTGAATTCTTCATGTCTTCATACCTGATAGATTGTATCTTGGCCAAAATAGAGTTCCCCAGATTGGGGTGTACATGGGATAGGGCCACTGCCCCGGTCTACATCGCATTCAAGATGTTGTGGGCTCAGAATTACAAGCCCAGCTACAAACTTATCTGCGAGGGGTTCATCATGCCCCTATACGAGAAGATCTTCAAGGAAGAACCAAATTGTCTGTCAGAAAATGCTTTGGAAGTCCTTGAGGAGTATGGGGACTTTTACTTTTCAGAACAAGGTACCTACCTGAGAATGTTCGGAGGGACTAAGCCCCCATACATATTGCCGCAGTACGCCACAGACTATGTGGTGCTCAAGGAAGCAGTAAGACAGCTCTTCTTGGATGGGATTGGAGCATTCCTCCACAAGCTACACAAGGCTTCCTTTCCCCCCCTACCTTTCTGCATAGGTGCTTACAAGTTTTCAGGGGTGGCCTCTGCCGACGAATTTGTTCAAGAGTTGAGGGCCTTCCATTTCGGTGAGGTCATCTTCCACAGGAACGACAGAAAGGGTAAAGTGGCCGAGCATTGCAAGGGGAATTATGCTAACTTCGAATACTCCCACTACCCCGATGCCGAGGAGGAAGCATTCAGAGGCATCAGCAACATGACTGAGCTACGGATCTGTCGCCAAAGTACTGGAGCGAGCTCTAGCTCAACCAAAGCCCAGAAGACCACCCAGCAAAAGGAGAGAGAAGCCAAGGATGCCCGAGCTCAGGAAGAGCTCAGATTAAGAGAAGAGGCAAGGTTACAAAAGGAAGCCGAGGAAGCGAGAAAGCAACAAGATGCTGAAAATGAAAGACTGCGGAAGGAGGCTGAAGAAGCCCAAAAGCAGAAAGAAGCAGAAGCTGAACGAGCTGAAGCAAGGAAGAAGGCGGAGGAAGAATTGAAGACAAGGGAAAATACCGAGGCAGGCGGGTCCGGTGTGCAAGACATGGAGATAGACACCTCTCAAGCAGGTGGCTCTGGTACCCAAAAGGAAGGAACAGACCTCGCTCAGGAAGTCCGGACCCCACCTATGGAAGAAGACATAGACATCATAAACCGACCAATTGTACCGTACACTCCATCCGAGAAACGTACGGTGTCCAAATGGAATGAGTTTGTTTATGATAAGAAAAGAAAAGCAATGGTCCTCCAATCAGAAGAGAGGATTAAAAGTCCCTTCCATGATGACATAGTTACTCGCCGAGAGGTCGCTGTCATGCAGAACACAGACGCAGATCCCATCGCCATGGCATCCGCAGCCATAGCAACAGCACAGGCATCATTTGCCAATGTAGGGGTTATAGTCAAAGAAAATATATTGACAAAGAAGAGAGCACGTACCCTACAACAAAATGTGGCTAATGAGCAAGCCCAAAGAGACCTGGCAGTGAACAAATACAATTGCTTGTACGCTGAGCATAAGGAGTTGGCAAACAAGTACAACTACCTGGAGGAGGAAAAGGACCAGCTAGCACTCCAAATAATGATTGCAGAAGCGGAGAAGAGTGGAGCAGAAGAGAAGGCCTCTCAGCTAGAAGCAGATAAGCAAACATTACCCGAGCGGTTAGAGCAGGCTGAGAGCAAAGCGATAGACTTGGCTCCCTTTCATGAGCTGTCCTGCGGCATTCTGAAACAAATAAATGACACGCAGGAGCTGATCACTGACGAGGTTTGCAAACTCAAGGCCATGACAGCCAGATTAAAAGAGGTTAATATGGAAGCCCACAGGCTCAAAGCTAAGAATACCCGTGTCAAGGCAAATGTCATAAATCAGATGGCATGGAGAGAAGGGAGAGGAGGTTTCCCCCCGCATCTTCCTTTTAAGGCCGTGGAAGATTTTAATGAAGATATAGCCTTGTTGGAGTTTGGCCGGAACTGTGCCAATAAGCTGATGGCAAGTGTGCAGAGGACAACAGATAGAATCAACGTCCTGTACCAAAAGCTCAAAGGAGTCCATGACAACTGCACATTGAGCTTCCCTCAGACCCTAGAAGACTTCCCGGAAAAGGAACAGCGGTTGTCTCAACTGAAAGAAGAGCTAGGCGTCCAGATGGAATATGTGAGAAGGATTGATGTCTTGGCCATGGATGATCTCCAACATTACATTGGTTCATCAACACTTCACAACCATCTGCTGAAGGAAGCGCATCAAGCTACTGAAGCAGAAGTCCAAGGCATTAAAACAGAGCTCGGGAAGAATGTGACTTCCCAGAAAATCCTGTTCCCTGCTGCAGCAAACGTAATCATAAGGGACACAGGTGTGTGGCACAGCTACATTGAAGAGGAGAACAAGAAAGCTGCAGCAGCAGCAGGAACATCAGTAGATCCGGCAGCCTCTCTCCCAACAGCCTCTTCCCCAGCAATGACAGAAAAGCCGGCCAGTTCATTTCCCCCTTCCCAATTAGGAGCAGCATCAACAGGGGATTCAAGGGCCTCTGCCCAGGCAGCACCAGTGACAATCAACTTGGGCGACCCTTTGCCAGCAGAAGCCCACGCACAGGAATGAAGAAGATGAATTCAGTGAGCCACTATCTTCAGCCAGACACGTGCCCAGCAGGGAACGCTTTGATTTTAGCAAATTTTCTGTTATATATATTTTGAATATGTAAGGCGTAAGCCATGGGACAGCTGTCCCTGATTTTGTCAAAATATTTTTTGGTAAAGGAAGTGGCCATTTTGGGGGTCGATTATAGTGGAAATTCCTGTAAGTGACAGGTGGGGAATGCTAGGTGTCAGCCCAGAGGGCAAATTTGTAACTATAAATAGAAGCTAGGAAATATTAGACAAAGGGGGCTTTTTTGCAGGGAATGAAAATTTTGGGCAAATGATATGAGCTATCTTGTATCGGCTTTGTAAATGGAATTTTCTAATAGAAGCCACGGGAGAGGGACGTTTTGCTTGGAATGTTGGATTGCTTTATATTGGACTATTCTAATGACTGCAATTCTGCAATGTGAGATCATTCTTGACTTCTGAATTATTTCTTTGCATTAATGATTTTGCCCTCCTCTAGGCATGCGTTCTCTCTATTTTGTGAACAATGAAATGTATTGCTGTAGATCCCTTTGTCCAGATCGAATAGCTAACTGTTCTTTCTTCCGGGAAATCCACGTGGCTCATTGTTCATGACTTTAAATTGCTCCTTGCAGGGATCTTTGAGTTTAAATTCCAGTTTTATTACGTTTAGATCTGTTTCTTTATTTTGTTACATAGATTAAATAATTTTTGTTTTCTTCTGTTTATGAGCAATAGATGCGTTCTTTATTCTTTCGTTTCCCTCTGTTGTCTGAGCAATAGATGCGTTCCACGCTGAATGAGAAGCTACCTTCTCAAGATCTTCATGTTGCTGTAGCTTTCATTGTGACAAATAATAGCTATCTGTTATTTGATTACGATAACCGTTACAGTTGATTGCTCCTCCCTTAAACGTGTTCCCTGCAGGGATAGATAGACGTGTTCCCGTTTCTAGATTTAGGTCTGTTTCAATTGCATTTAGATTAAGTATAATTTAGGCATGTGCATCTCATATAAAATGCATAAAACCCAAAAGAAAGGTGGATCGGGCCATAACCGGTAGAATCGGATTTAAATTCCAAAACCACGGTTGCCGGAACCGCTAACCGGACGGATTCCCTACACCAAACGGGAGATAGTCTAATTGGGACCGTCTCTCGGGGAGAATCCCTTTCTGATTGATGCTACGATACCCGAGGCATCAACAGTTTTTGGCTCTAGAAGGAGGGCCTGAAGTGCATGGCTGATAGAGGAAAATCTTCCACGGTCATAGATAACACTGAAAACCCGCTTGAAGAAAACTTTTCAAACAGCCCAGATCTTGGATTAACAGACCAAGAACGCCTCATTTCTGACCCTGAGCCTCAGGATGCTTTGTACGCTGTTCCTTTTGCAGAAATAGAGGACTTGAGAAGACATACTAGATCTTACGTTAGACAGTTAGGTGGTTTAAACGCTGTCAACTTCCTCCCTAAGAAAACTACACCTAGAAAGGAGCCGCAATACACCCGTGATTCAATCCTCGTTCAAAGTTTTGAAGAACTGGTAAATCTGACGTTGGAAGAAATCTCCGGCACTCTTAACAAGGCGGACCAGGAAAATCTCGAAAAGGTCACCACTCCCAAAAGCACTCCACAGGATTCACCCTACAATTCTCCACCAGGGTCTCCGCATCCAAACCCAAACATGGCTGTACCTGCTTGGAGAGCAAGGGGAGCGCTGAACCTAGCTGGACCATTCCATAATCTCCCTAAAAACACAGAAAAGGTCTTGCCTAAGTACGATCCAGGGAAAGCCATTTCGGCAGAGGATCACCTCAAGAGTTTTTACTTAGCTCTGAACCTTTTGAACGTACAACATGAAGACGTAGTCTGCAGGTTGTTTCCGTACACATTCGAGCCTAAGGTATCATCTTGGTACTTTAGCCTTCAACCCAGCTCAATCTCTAGTTGGGATGATTTCGAAAAGTGTTTCCTTAAGAAATACGGGAACCAAAAGACTGTAGCCACGCTTATGGAAGAACTCTTATCCATGAGAATGGAGAAGAAGGAAAAGGTTCAAGACTTTAATCAAAGATTCACAACACTGTTAAACAACTTTAGTGAAACTAACAAACCCACAGAAGAGTCTTTGATTGAATACTACACAACAGCTCTTGAAGGTCCAATAGCAATGTTTGTAAAGCGATCCACGAAAACGACCCTGATAGAGAATTTTGAGGAAGCTCGAAAGATAGAGGAAGAGGCTGATAGCATTGCTAAACATGCCTTAGATGTGGAAACAAAACTAGTAGCTAGCAAGAAACCTTTGCTCCTCACGAGAGGCAAAGAAGAGCCATCTACGGATATGGAAAATGTAGTTAAAATGATGCAAAAATTATCTAACAAAATCATAGATCTTGAGAAAGACAAAGCTGCTAGTACACCTAGGAAACCTTTCAAGCCATTCTATAAAAGAAGGGAAGACGGGGAACAGTCTCACCCACCAATGAACACTGCCCCTGTTTTAAACTTGAATGAGATTGGGATGGAAAATTTCTGCACCTTTCACCAAGAACCACACTCGGAGAAGAGCTGCCCTCAATGGATCAATTCCATGAGCTTGGTCATGAACCAAATGTTAGATTCTCAGATCCCAGACCAGGATGATCCTCCAGAAGAGTCAAGCCCTGAGTTACAGGAACCAACCCCGGACACTACTATGGTGTTGTGGGATTGGGTACCTATGACTGAATTAGTAGAAGAAGATCACGTAGATAGATCTCCCTCTACCATAAATGTTGCCACTCGCAGCAAGGGCCCAATTGCGGATCCTGTACCAGTCACCATTCCCCATAAGCCTAAAAACTCGAAAGATCCGCCTAGGAGGCATATACCAATCATCCCACCATAGCCCAAAGTAAACCAAACAGCTGCCAAGCAGCCAAGCGCTGACAACACAGTTCAGCCACCTAAAGAAATCGTGAACAAAACAGATCAGTCCATTCGAATCGGGAATGAGTCCGATATAGGGTATGATATTATTGAAGATATCAAGAAAGTTAAAGCGAACGTATCAATATTTGACATGTGTAGCTTGCCCCATCAACGAGACAAACTACTGCATGTTTTACAACCAAAACCCAGCGCTACATTAACAGATTCTCAAGACAACCCTGAAATTAACGAGGCTAGCATCGGAGGGAAGTCCAAGTCCCAAACATTGCCATTTCTGCTGACATTCGAAATTTTTAATCACAATGTTCATAACTGTCTGGTAGACTCTGGAGCTTCTTCAAACGTTATGCCACTTTCAATTTGTAAGAAAATTAATGGGCAGCCCATACCATCTCCAGCTCAAATCATACAATTAGACAGGACTGCTGTCAAGGTTATAGGGGAGATGAAAGATGTCTTAATTAGACTGTCAGCCGACCCTAGAGTCTGTCAATTTATTGACATAATGGTGGTCGATATCCCTGAAGCTTATGGGCTGATTTTGAGTAGGGATTGGTCTACCAAGTTGAGTGGATACTTTGCTACCGATTGGTCTCATCTATGGCTGCCTTATCAGAACAGGCAGAATCAGATTAAAATTCTTAGGGAACCTCATATGAAACAAAACGTAACCCAGCTAGAAGAAAAGAATGAGGCCGTAGCTTTCTCTTCCTCGGTCCTGGGAAATTACTTCTTAGAAATGGATCCGGGTAACTATCAATCTGAAACATTTTGCCATGAATCAGACAAACAGTCCGATCTCCTTCATTTCTCTCGGACTGATGAGATTGATTGTAACATAGTCAATTTAGTTGCTAACATAGACCACAAAGAAACTAACTTAGTTGAATCTAAAGATACCTTTTGGACATTATACTTTGATGGTTCTAAAACTCTGGAAGGATCGGGAGCCGGTTGTGTTCTAATGGATCCAAAGAAGAACAAGTATTTTTTGTCTTGTAGATTAGAATTCGATTGTACTAATAATACCGCTGAATATGAAGCTTTGGTACATGGTTTAAAGAAGGCCATTGGCTTAAATGTTAAGTACCTGAAAGTTTTTGGTGACTCCGAGATAGTTGTCAGACAGGTAAGGGACACCATTCACTGTCTCTCACCGCACTTGAAAGGGTACCAGGCTGAGGTATGGGATTTAATCATGTATTTTGACGCTTTCAATATAAGATCAATTCCCAGATTGCAAAATGCTGCTGCTGATTTGTTAGCAACATCTGCTTCTAGATTGGTGCCGTCAAATAACAAATGCTCTATTGAATTGATTTTCAGGCCTTCCATTCCCGATAACATCACGAACTTCAGAGTATTCGATGATGATGAGCAAATTATCAGTTTCCTGACAAACGAAGACAGTTTTCAGGGAGCCGCAATAGATGAGGAAGAGCATGATGCTGATTTGATGAAGAAGGAAGACGAGAAAGGAAATTTCATGCCAAAGGGGGTAAGGTCCCTCGAAATGCTTTTCGACCTTCAAAATAAGTTCAAAAGACCAGCTAATACCAAAACTAACAGCTCATCAATGCAACATGAGTTGGTCAATTTGGGTACCGAGGCAGAACCAAAATTTGTCAACCTTGGCAAATGTTGTTCACCAAGAGAAAGAGATAGGTTCATTAAGCTGTTTAAACAGTACAAGGATGTTTTTGCATGGACCTATGAAGATCTGAAAACATATGACGTCCGCATCATCCATCATGTTATACCAATGAAAGCGGGTGTCAAGCCTTTTCAGCAGCAGTTGAGGAGGATGCATCCCACTCTTGAACCGCTGATCCAAAAGGAATTAAAGAAGCTCCTGGACGCTAAGATAATCTTCAAAGTTCGGCATTCCGAATGGGTTGCAAACTTGGTTCCCGTGAGGAAGAAATCAGGAGAGATTAGGCTATGTGTAGACTTCAGAAATTTAAACAAAGCCTCAAATAAAGACAACTACCCCGTGCCTTCAATGGAGCATATCCTACAAATGGTGTCTGGATCTGAATTGTTTTCTCTCCTCAATGGTTTCTCTGGCTATAATCAAGTGTTAGTAGCCGAAGAAGATCGGCTCAAGACTACCTTCAGGACTAAGTGGGGAACTTTCGCTTACAGGAGAATGCCATTTGGTCTGATAAATGCTGGAGCTACATTCCAAAGGGAGATGGATATTGCCTTCCGAGGATTGGGAGGGCAATGTGTTGTTGTTTACTTAGATGATGTAACAGTCTTTTCGAAGAAAAGGGAAGATCATGTTGTTCATCTGAGGCACATCTTTGACCATTGCCGGAAGTATGGTATTTCCTTGAATCCCAAGAAGAGCGTGTTTGCTGTACCCGAAGGTAAGCTCTTGGGTCATGTCATCTCCAAAGGGGGAGTGTCAATCGACCAAGAAAGAGTCCAAGCTATTAATAAGATCCCAATGCCTCACAACAAAAAATCTATGCAGTCTTTTATGGGCACCATCAATTTTGTCCGCAGATTTGTTCCGGATTTTGCACAAATCGTTAAGCCGTTACAGCAGATGGTTAAACAAAGCGCACAATTCAAGTGGACAGATTTGGAGAAGGACGCATTTAGAGATATCAAAGCAGCTGTAGCTAAAGCTCCTTCCTTAAGAAGTCCAGATTTTGATAAAGATTTCATCTTGTATACCTTCGCTTCGGATGATTCTCTCGCAGCTGTACTCACGCAAAAGGTGGAGTTGGGGGACGAATACCCAATTTTGTTTATGAGCACTGGTCTGCAAGGGGCCAAGCTGAATTACCCCGTAGTTGACAAGCATGCCTACGCAGTCTTCAAAGCAGTCAAGCAGTTTAGGCCATACATTTTGAAAAACAGAACTAAAGTCATAGTTCCCCATCCAGCTGTTAGATCCCTGTTCGTTCAAAAGGAATTGGGAGAGAGGAGAGGAAACTGGGTCACAGCTCTGCAGGAGTATGATCTGGAATTTAAACCGGCTACAATCATCAAAGGACAAGGTCTATGCAAGTTACTGGCGGGAAACTCGACTGATGAAGAGCACCATTGGAGAAATGAAGCTGAGCTCAATTCGGTTGAGGTATGCCATATCTTTACAGCTCCCCAGTCATGGTATAGGGATCTAGTGCACTATTTACAGCAGGGATATCTACCCGAACACTGGAATTCTAAATAAAGAAGGGCACTCCGCTTGAAATCGGCACCCTATCAGATCATTGATGGGATTCTTTTTAGAAAGAATTATGATGGAGTCCTTCTTAGGTGTTTGGAAAAGGAGGATGCAAACAAAGTTGTCAAAGAATTGCATGATGGCCCCGCAGGTGGCCATTATTCAGGAGAGACGACAGCACACAAGATACTGAGAGCTGGTTATTACTGGCCCACTCTGTTTTGAGATGCCCACACATACGCACGAAACTGTGATGTATGTCAAAGAAGCGCTGGGAAGTTACCTAAGGCCGCAGGCCCATTGCAGCCGGTCATCATCTCTGAACCTTTTGAGCAATGGGGCATAGATGTTATCGGAGAAATAAATCCAAATTCTTCATTACAGCACCGATACATTCTGATGGCTACCGATTACTTCACCAGGTGGACGGAGGCCATCTCGCTACGCAAGATCAATGAAGACGCAGTTATCATCTTCTTGAAAGAGAACATCATAACCAGGTTTGGGGTTCCAATTTCCCTTGTCTTTGATAATGCTACTTATTTTTCATCTTGCAAGATAAATGAATTTGTTTATGAATGGGGAATTAAGTTGCATTATTCAGCCAATTACTACCCTCAGGGAAACGGATTAGCTGAATCCTCAAACAAGAATCTGATTCGAATCCTTAAGAAAACTGTGATAGAAAACCAGAGAAGTTGGCATGTGGCTCTCCCAAACGCCTTATGGGCAGATAGAGTAACCCCGAAGAATGCTTTAGGTGTCTCCCCTTTCACTCTCGTCTATGGCAAGGAAGCCATACTTCCCCCAAACATCTTACTGCCATCCTTGCAATTGTCCCAAGCCTCTCAGGGTTCTGGCAACCAAGCCTTACAATCCAGGATAAACACCCTGCTTCGACTGGAAGAAGCCCGACACAAAGCTAAAGACCGATTTCATCAACATCAGGACATAGTTAAGAGATGGTTCGATAAGAGGAAATCCGGCAAGAGGGACTTTGAAGTTGGGGATTTAGTCCTGAAATGGGACCATAATCATGAAGGCAAAGGAATGCATACGAAATTTCAACATCTATGGGTAGGCCCGTACCAGATTTCTGCAAAATTAGGCCCATCCACTTATAAATTGACAAATCTCGAGGGAGAGGAAGTAGCCCTTCCACTCAATGGCCTCGCCCTGAAACAATATTTCGCATAGTCTCCTCGAGACTTCCTGTACATAAATAAAATTGTCTTTTCGCTTTCGCTTTTAGCTGTTTTATTTTTCGGCCATATTGTGTCCTTCTTTGTTATTTGAACTTTTCGATAGGTTGTGTTTTCTGAAGCACCCTTTTGTTCAGTTTCCCGTTGAAGATAGTTCTCTCAAAGAAAACTTGTAACCCATGAGTCTGGAACCCTGCTCAGTAAACCCGGTCTGCTGCGCTCTCGCTGAAATGTTCAAAAAGGGGGAGAAGCCTACCCTGCTAGTCACACTAATCCTGTTCAATAGCAGAGACCCATGGCCATCTTCACTACTATCGTCAGGCTCCACCCACTCTCACACTTTAAAGGCATCTCAAGAAGGTTACCTAAGTTGGACCCATGGAAAGTGGCACCTCTCGAGGACATGGGGTATTGAAATGACTCCATGCTGCTGATTTAAAAGCCAAAATGGCCTACATCCAAAAGTCTGTTTTCCAGGGATTCTCACCTCAATTAAAGCATGGTTGAGACAAAATCAAAAGGGACATGTAAAATCAAGAAAGCTGTCCAAAAGGCCCAGCTCAAAATGGGCTCCTCTCCGTCCGTGAAGTTTGATCAAATCAATAAAACCTCTAACTCACACAAAAGGACATTATGGATTGAGGAGCCCAAATCAAAGATCTGTCCAAAAGAAAATATCCCTGGAAGGCTCAAACAGCTAAGCTGTCCAAAGTACAAGCATCCCAAAGGGTGCCAGCAGCATGGGAATGAGGAACAAGAACAATAATGTCCATAAGAAAGTGTTGCAAATCCTGTGGAGTCCGGCAGTAGTGACCATTTGAGGGATGAACCTCCTAAAATGAATCTCATATGCTGGCCCTCTGAGAGTGGTGAAGATGCCTCGGTCGAAGCTCCCCTTTCCCCAATGGCTAGCAGGAAAAGTGCTCCTTTCCCCGCATGAGTCTAAAATGCTCAGCTGAGTAGTGCACCCGAGACGGATGTTTTAATGAGTGTCCGGACCATGTAGGGTATTTTTTTTGTTTCAGAGATCTGTGTTCGCCAGCGACTCGCCATTGTTGTTGCAGCAACACCCCTCCCCAAAATTTTGTACATATTGGGGCCCCTCCTGTATTTTTTTTGTAGAAAGTTTGCTTGAGAAGCCATCCCAGCCGTCAGCTCTGTTTTCAACATAAAATTTTACTTCCCTGCTGAACAGCTTGCCGACAATCCTTCCTTGTTTTCCCCAATGAGCCAAAAGATAACTTAGTTTTTCCCAAACGTTTTGAATAATTCAGACATCGTCCCAAAATTGCGGGAGTCAAACGTCCAACCTTTCCGAAAGGGGGACTTAGATTTTCTTTGTCAAAATCCGCGGAAGCTATTGGGCAAAACCACCCGAAACGGCGGAAGCTTTCGCTCAAGCCTTCCGCAACCACGGAAAGGTTCGAGTTGTTCTCCCGAAACAGCCGGGAATTCAACAAAACCACCCGAAACGGCGGAAGCCGCCGTGTTTTGCCTCTCCGAAAAAGACTCTGATTGTTGGCCGCGGAAACCGTTGGTGAAACCTTGCCGAAATGGCGGAACGATTCAACTCTGTCTCCCGAAACGGCGGAAGCCATTCGGGTAAACTCGCCCAAATAACACAAAGGAATTCATCAATTTCTTCCGAAGTAAAAAAGACTTGGAAAATTTTTCGATCGTCACTTCTGCGGAACGGTTCAAGCTCCGAAACGGCTTAGCTCCCAAAACAGCGAAGCCTTTCACTCAAGCCTTCCGCAACCGCGGAAAGGTTCCGGCTAGCCTTCCGAAATGGCGGGACACATTCGCCTTAGTCTCCCGGAAAACACTTAGAACACTTTACAACCGTCCGCGGAGAAATTGGAGTTCCCTTCCCGAAACGGCGGGGGAATTCAATAAAACGCCCCGAAACGGCGGAAGCCATTCGGATAAGTCCCGCGGAGGAATTCACGATCGCCTTCCGAAACCATGAAAAGGACTTAGAATTTTCTCAAGAAGTTGTCGCGGAGGCCTTCAGCCTTTGCTCCAGAAACGCAGAAGCCTTCGGGCTACCCTTCCGAAACAGCGGAAGCCAATCGCCTAAACCGCTCGGCAAAGGACTCCGAAACGATCCCGGGTGAATATGCGGAAAAGTATAATTTTCGCTTCCGAAACGGCGGAAGCCATTCCCAAAAGCTTTCCGAAACTAGCGGGAGCCTTCGCTATATCGTTCCGAAAGGGCGGAAGCTTTGGCGTTAACCGTCCGCTACGCGGCGGTTTCTTGCGGAAGGCTTCAAGTTTCCTTTCCGCAATAGGCCCCGAAACGGCGGAAGCTTTCATTGAACCCTTCCGCAACGGCGGACACGATTCACAAACTGGCCCCGCGGATGCCGGTCGAACGGAAACCGAGGTGCTTTGACGTGACCGCTACGCGCGGCGAATTTAAACCTCGTGTTAACTGCGCCACCTACCGAATTAAAGGCTCACACGTGCCCATTCTTTATAAAATACGGCAGGGGCTCGACCAATACACCATTGTTTTTTTTTTTTTAATCGGCCAACGACGTGCGATACCGTGCAAATCGCTCCAGCTCACCTCGCTCGTCCGTGCTCGCAGCCACCTCGCTCAAGCAATCCCCACGGTGCCAGGTAGGATCTTGACCTTGTTTTTCACTACTGAGTTGTCTTTTTGGGGAAAACATTGGTTTTAGTGGGGTTTTGACGGGCAAAACACCCGTCAAGGGCTATGTTTTGCCCGTCAGATACAGTGAACGGAGTTTTCTCTATACAGAATCGTCATAGACCTTCGTTAAAACGTTAATATTTTATTTTCATGGTGGTGGGTGCGGGCGGTTAACCATGCCCCATTGTGTTTTTTAAACCCCGGGCCGCGCCCCTCGTCTTGGGTGAAGATGTCGAAACCCTATGGGCTTTCCATGTCTCGGGCCGTTAACTCGGACTTAAAACCCTGGCCCCTTCCATAAGCCTTAGCCCCTACACACGAGCCGAAACTCGAAGCCTCAGCCGCCCTAGCACCCCCCGTCAGCATATCCCCGACGCCGTTACCTTCGCTCGGACTAAAGTCTCCCGTAGTGACTCGGCGAGTTGCCGCGCATGACGATATCATCCATAGCCCTCACCGAGTCAACCCGCGTCTCCCCGCCATCAACCTCTCCAACTGCAGCTATAACGAAAGACATCTCCTTCCGCGAGGCGGAACCGGAAGCCAATTGCTTCCGCGAATCGCCTATCGGTCCGAAAACCAATAGCTTCCGCAACATAGCTTATCCCATACTCGTCTTTTAAGAGCTTCGAACGTTTCAATATGTGTCTTATGGTTAAAATAATGTTTTGCTTCCTAAATATTTGCTTCATTGACTTATCTCATTAATGTCAAGCAATGTTACTCTCTGCTGAAACTTTACAGCCTGGTGCTCAAATAATGACTGTGATATGGGTGTTATCAGGGATAAAACAAGATGCCGAAAACCGGTAAGAAGAAGGCGAACATGACAGAAAAGAAGCCTGCCCTTCCCAAGATTGAAACCTCGCTCCAGGACACCAAGTGCACCACTGGTGTCCCTCCAGAAATCAAATGGGATGATATATACAGAATGATCAGGGACCAAGAGATCCCAGATATGTTGCTGGAGGAGGCACCGATCTATCAAAATATCAGAGCCTCAGGCATAACTAGAGCCGCTACCCGCCCTGAGCTATTCCCCTGTGCTGAAGTGATCGGGTGGATACTCCAACATGCAGATGCTGAAGGGAGAGTGATAAATGACAGCGGGAAAGTGGCTATTGCTTCATTTCAACCCGCGTATGTTGCAGCGGCCTACAGATTTCCCCGTGTCCAACAAGCTCTGACTGACGAATGGTTAGGCCAAATGGATAACGTCGAGATGGCCAAGAAGCTATTGAGGGGAGGGAAGCATTTGAGGAAAAGGGGAAATGATGAATATGACGTGCAGAACCTGAGGGCCCCTTTTAGATTGATCGCTTTAATGCTGTGCAGAATCTTCGGCATGCCCGATGGCACAGTATACAAGATTCAATGGGTCCCTATCATTCACTATGTGGCATTTCAGGGGACAGTGTTTGACTGGGCCACTATCCTGTCGGATAGTCTGGCCTCGATGATAGCTGCTTCTAAGCCAGGACTGGCCTTGAAGAAGGCTGAATTCTTCATGTCTTCATACCTGATAGATTGTATCTTGGCCAAAATAGAGTTCCCCAGATTGGGGTGTACATGGGATAGGGCCACTGCCCCGGTCTACATCGCATTCAAGATGTTGTGGGCTCAGAATTACAAGCCCAGCTACAAACTTATCTGCGAGGGGTTCATCATGCCCCTATACGAGAAGATCTTCAAGGAAGAACCAAATTGTCTGTCAGAAAATGCTTTGGAAGTCCTTGAGGAGTATGGGGACTTTTACTTTTCAGAACAAGGTACCTACCTGAGAATGTTCGGAGGGACTAAGCCCCCATACATATTGCCGCAGTACGCCACAGACTATGTGGTGCTCAAGGAAGCAGTAAGACAGCTCTTCTTGGATGGGATTGGAGCATTCCTCCACAAGCTACACAAGGCTTCCTTTCCCCCCCTACCTTTCTGCATAGGTGCTTACAAGTTTTCAGGGGTGGCCTCTGCCGACGAATTTGTTCAAGAGTTGAGGGCCTTCCATTTCGGTGAGGTCATCTTCCACAGGAACGACAGAAAGGGTAAAGTGGCTGAGCATTGCAAGGGGAATTATGCTAACTTCGAATACTCCCACTACCCCGATGCCGAGGAGGAAGCATTCAGAGGCATCAGCAACATGACTGAGCTACGGATCTGTCGCCAAAGTACTGGAGCGAGCTCTAGCTCAACCAAAGCCCAGAAGACCACCCAGCAAAAGGAGAGAGAAGCCAAGGATGCCCGAGCTCAGGAAGAGCTCAGATTAAGAGAAGAGGCAAGGTTACAAAAGGAAGCCGAGGAAGCGAGAAAGCAACAAGATGCTGAAAATGAAAGACTGCGGAAGGAGGCTGAAGAAGCCCAAAAGCAGAAAGAAGCAGAAGCTGAACGAGCTGAAGCAAGGAAGAAGGCGGAGGAAGAATTGAAGACAAGGGAAAATACCGAGGCAGGCGGGTCCGGTGTGCAAGACATGGAGATAGACACCTCTCAAGCAGGTGGCTCTGGTACCCAAAAGGAAGGAACAGACCCCGCTCAGGAAGTCCGGACCCCACCTATGGAAGAAGACATAGACATCATAAACCGACCAATTGTACCGTACACTCCATCCGGGAAACGTACGGTGTCCAAATGGAATGAGTTTGTTTATGATAAGAAAAGAAAAGCAATGGTCCTCCAATCAGAAGAGAGGATTAAAAGTCCCTTCCATGATGACATAGTTACTCGCCGAGAGGTCGCTGTCATGCAGAACACAGACGCAGATCCCATCGCCATGGCATCCGCAGCCATAGCAACAGCACAGGCATCATTTGCCAATGTAGGGGTTATAGTCAAAGAAAATATATTGACAAAGAAGAGAGCACGTACCCTACAACAAAATGTGGCTAATGAGCAAGCCCAAAGAGACCTGGCAGTGAACAAATACAATTGCTTGTACGCTGAGCATAAGGAGTTGGCAAACAAGTACAGCTACCTGGAGGAGGAAAAGGACCAGCTAGCACTCCAAATAATGATTGCAGAAGCGGAGAAGAGTGGAGCAGAAGAGAAGGCCTCTCAGCTAGAAGCAGATAAGCAAACATTAGCCGAGCGGTTAGAGCATGCTGAGAGCAAAGCGATAGACTTGGCTCCCTTTCATGAGCTGTCCTGCGGCATTCTGAAACAAATAAATGACACGCAGGAGCTGATCACTGACGAGGTTTGCAAACTCAAGGCCATGACAGCCAGATTAAAAGAGGTTAATATGGAAGCCCACAGGCTCAAAGCTAAGAATACCCGTGTCAAGGCAAATGTCATAAATCAGATGGCATGGAGAGAAGGGAGAGGAGGTTTCCCCCCGCATCTTCCTTTTAAGGCCGTGGAAGATTTTAATGAAGATATAGCCTTGTTGGAGTTTGGCCGGAACTGTGCCAATAAGCTGATGGCAAGTGTGCAGAGGACAACAGATAGAATCAACGTCCTGTACCAAAAGCTCAAAGGAGTCCATGACAACTGCACATTGAGCTTCCCTCAGACCCTAGAAGACTTCCCGGAAAAGGAACAGCGGTTGTCTCAACTGAAAGAAGAGCTAGGCGTCCAGATGGAATATGTGAGAAGGATTGATGTCTTGGCCATGGATGATCTCCAACATTACATTGGTTCATCAACACTTCACAACCATCTGCTGAAGGAAGCGCATCAAGCTGCTGAAGCAGAAGTCCAAGGCATTAAAACAGAGCTCGGGAAGAATGTGACTTCCCAGAAAATCATGTTCCCTGCTGCAGCAAACGTAATCATAAGGGACACAGGTGTGTGGCACAGCTACATTGAAGAGGAGAACAGGAAAGCTGCAGCAGCAGCAGGAACATCAGTAGATCCGGCAGCCTCTCTCCCAACAGCCTCTTCCCCAGCAATGACAGAAAAGCCGGCCAGTTCATTTCCCCCTTCCCAATTAGGAGCAGCATCAACAGGGGATTCAAGGGCCTCTGCCCAGGCAGCACCAGTGACAATCAACTTGGGCGACCCTTTGCCAGCAGAAGCCCACGCACAGGAATGAAGAAGATGAA
The DNA here is from genome assembly GCA_027924585.1 of Larix kaempferi. Lineage (NCBI taxonomy): Eukaryota > Viridiplantae > Streptophyta > Pinopsida > Pinales > Pinaceae > Larix > Larix kaempferi. The sequence goes on from BSBM01001035.1 coordinate 7,074,294, forward strand.
TTCAGTGAGCCACTATCTTCAGCCAGACACGTGCCCAGCAGGGAACGCTTTGATTTTAGCAAATTTTCTGTTATATATATTTTGAATATGTAAGGCGTAAGCCATGGGACAGCTGTCCCTGATTTTGTCAAAATATTTTTTGGTAAAGGAAGTGGCCATTTTGGGGGTCGATTATAGTGGAAATTCCTGTAAGTGACAGGTGGGGAATGCTAGGTGTCAGCCCAGAGGGCAAATTTGTAACTATAAATAGAAGCTAGGAAAGATTAGACAAAGGGGGCTTTTTTGCAGGGAATGAAAATTTTGGGCAAATGATATGAGCTATCTTGTATCGGCTTTGTAAATGGAATTTTCTAATAGAAGCCACGGGAGAGGGACGTTTTGCTTGGAATGTTGGATTGCTTTATATTGGACTATTCTAATGACTGCAATTCTGCAATGTGAGATCATTCTTGACTTCTGAATTATTTCTTTGCATTAATGATTTTTCCCTCCTCTAGGCATGCGTTCTCTCTATTTTGTGAACAATGAAATGTATTGCTGTAGATCCCTTTGTCCAGATCGAATAGCTAACTGTTCTTTCTTCCGGGAAATCCACGTGGCTCATTGTTCATGACTTTAAATTGCTCCTTGCAGGGATCTTTGAGTTTAAATTCCAGTTTTATTACGTTTAGATCTGTTTCTTTATTTTGTTACATAGATTAAATAATTTTTGTTTTCTTCTGTTTATGAGCAATAGATGCGTTCTTTATTCTTTCGTTTCCCTCTGTTGTCTGAGCAATAGATGCGTTCCACGCTGAATGAGAAGCTACCTTCTCAAGATCTTCATGTTGCTGTAGCTTTCATTGTGACAAATAATAGCTATCTGTTATTTGATTACGATAACCGTTACAGTTGATTGCTCCTCCCTTAAACGTGTTCCCTGCAGGGATAGATAGACGTGTTCCCGTTTCTAGATTTAGGTCTGTTTCAATTGCATTTAGATTAAGTATAATTTAGGCATGTGCATCTCATATAAAACGCATAAAACCCAAAAGAAAGGTGGATCGGGCCATAACCGGTAGAATCGGATTTAAAGTCCAAAACCACGGTTGCCGGAACCGCTAACTGGACGGATTCCCTACACCAAACGGGAGATAGTCTAATTGGGACCGTCTCTCGGGGAGAATCCCTTTCTGATTGATGCTACGATACCCGAGGCATCAACAGGTTGTCTCTCCATTTCATGTGTATTGGTATGCTTTCAATGCATTCCTTCTTTGAACGTGTTGTTGTTGTCTTGTGAGAAATTTGGCTGACTGGGTCCATTGTGCCTCCAACTGCACCTTAATGACGATTAGCATTAGATTAGAACTCTGTAACATGACTCTTAGTTTATAGCGAGTATTTGGTTAGTCAAATTGTCTTGCTATCTTGGTGGACCGATTTGACATTTTGGTCAATACTTGGCCAGTTTGACCACACCCTGATGAGTCTTCATATATTTATGATTCCATGAGGGAAGACCCGACCCAACAAAATATAGATTGATACACTTGTTTTGGCAATTTTTTGTCATTTTGGTTAGTATTTTTGGATAGGGTTTTTTACTACTGCTGAACTATTTATATTTCGTTTGAATGAGGTTTTTTTTAGGGTTCTAAAGGATTTGTGATGATTTGGAGCCTAAAAAATACTTGGAAGAATCAAGTTTGAGTTTTAAATATTTTTAGTAAGATGAGTTATTTCCTAGTTTTTTGTTGTCATTGACTCGACTCTCTATTTTGGGTTTATGGAGTCATTGTTGAGTTTGACTTAGATTGTATTAACAATAAATATAGTAAGGATTCTAGCTGTTGAAAAATTGGAGTCACATTTCATTTCATATGTTATGTTTTTGCAATATTAGTTGTTTCTCTTAGATGTATTGTTTAAAGCATATTCTATATATATATATATATTTTTCAGTTGTTTCTATATTGAATTGTATATGGCATTGATGTTCTTAAAATATACACTCTTAGAATGTTTTGAAAGTGTGTTATGTCTCCCAATGATTTTATTTATATTATTTTCCCTTTTTTTCAATGTTAAATGTTCTACTAAATCTCCAATTCAAACAACACACACCATACCTACTCTATGCATGTTGTATATCAAGAGCCCTTGAACACAAGAAACACATGCATTTGAATTTAAATTTTGGCCAAGCCTCAATCCTAATGCGCAATGGGCCAGTGGATTTCACTTGGTCTTACAATGGGGATAGTGGATTACAGTTCTAACATTTTAATGGTGAACATTTTGCTTTCATGTAATGGTGATATATTTATGAGATAATATTTTTAGCTTCTTCATTGAGAGTGTACTTTACATAATGATGCTATTGATCGGTGTTTCTCGGAGGAGACTATTGAGGAGATTTTATGTGCTATGGTAAGTTTCATGAATGTGTGGCATATTTTGTAACGACTTAAATTGTGCTTTTTGAGGGAGGATTTTGGCCAATGACTTTTCATTCTTGAGATTCTATGAATGCCACGCTCGCGGGTTTTGTTGGAACATATCATCAATTTCCAAAGAATATAATATGTTTCACAAATTAATCATCCAACTGAGGTTGTGTGAACTTGATTCAACATATCATTTTTGTCAAATTTTGTTATATTCATCATTTACTTAGTACATTGGAATTTTCTTTCTAACTCTATAGGTGGTCTTCAATCACCGTTTGCTCCCTACCATGGGATAATTAGGCGGTATTAATCAATAGAATATGATAATTTTTTTCTTTTTAAAGTGCATAATTGGGTTTCACAAAGATTGTTAGATTAATTAAATATATTGACAATCTATAAAAATTGTTGGATCCTTAGGCTTGAATCAATTCTGGACATTATACTTAAGCTTAATAAATTCTGGACATTATACTTAATTTACAGTTTGAATAGATTTTTTATTTTAATGACTGAAGAAAACTATTATCCTATTTCCGTTTCAGCAAATTGATTTCTTTTTTACATAACTTTCATATAATGAAATTGTTGAATTCAAAAATTCAATCAATCTACAATTTCTTGAATATTGTAGCAAGAATTGATGGCTGAAATCTAGTGAAAAGGGAAAAAAATTGACTTGAACATGCAACTTAAATAATTGTTTCCTACCTGAGCTTGACCCGCAAGCTTTCTACCTCTAATTCCCCGCAAAACTGCAATCTATGGTTAAAGCGTCCTTCTACGGTCTGCCAATTTGTATAGATAAAGATCAATGCCAATGCATTTAATGAAAAAGATCGATAATATAAAATAATAGAAGCTCTCCATTGGTAGAGGGAGATTTATTATTATTACTCACGCATTCAATGCACTTCTCGTGTTATGCAAATGCTGCATCGACTGGATTTCCTGTGAAAGAGAGTTAAAGTCACGATGAAGCTTTCCATCTTGACTTGAGGAGAAAAGGAGAAACATTTATACCGCACAGCTTTTAATGATAACTAGCTTAAGTTTCCTTTGTTTATATTTACATATAATTTTACCATTAAACCTTATTAGTCAAAAAAGCACTAGTACTGTTCAAATTCAATTGGTAGACAATATATTAACTACCACTCTATCTAAATTTGGGGCAAGTTAACGACCACCCGGGCAGGTTAATGAGTCTGATTACATTGTTGGAATTAGGTGAGTCAAATTGGTTTAAAATTTCTTGGACATTTGGAATTGGATGTTAAAAATAATATTAGAGGTAAAAATAGTTAAAATCAAAAAGGAAAAAATAAAAAATAAACTTGTTTGTTTTAAGATGTTTGAAGAGATTTTCACAATTTTTTTTAAATTAATAGTTTTATATAGCTATATTAATGAATTTAATATATAAATAAATTAATAATTTTATATAATTATATTAATGAATTTAATATATAAACAAGATTTGGTATATTTATCTTTAATTAATACAATATTTCTTTATTGATAGAATATTTAACTTTAAAATCAATTTAATCATGTAATAAACTTTTTTAAATATGCTCATGTTAATCTTCTTTCCCATGCTTCAATCAATATTTCATAAATGTCTTCAAGAATAAGGTGCCTAAAACTAGGCAAAGTTCCACTTTACTAGGTGGAACTATATTTTAAATAAAGTTTTTGGATTTGAAACAAATTTGATATGAATTTAATAAGGTGCCTAAAACTAGGCAAAGTTCCACTTTACTAGGTGGAACTATATTTTAAATAAAGTTTTTGGATTTGAAACAATTTTGATACGAATTTAAGAGAAATTTGAGAAATGATCAAAGTTTCACCATGATTCAAGTTTTGTGTATGATGGAACAATGTCCTTAAAAATTTTCCCCAATTTTAAATCAACCTAGATTATACAAAATCCATCAAAGATCTAGATTGATGGGAACTTTGACTTCCTATGTTCTCAAATCCACCATCCCATTATTTAAATAGATCGAAACAAAACAAACACATAGACTCTATTGATTTTATTAAAAAAAAGACCAATCTATGTAGAGCTATTACTCACCACTCGAGAGTAATTTGAAGTTCAACTTTGCTAATTACTTTAAACACTTAACTTAATAATAAACACAAATCGAAATTATACTTTGGTTTAGCCAATTTTTTCCAAAAAGAAAGAGATTCTAGCTTGAAGAAACCAATGGAGATTTATATATAAAAAAGAATTCATAAAGATTTACGTAGAAATAGTTTTTCTTCTATTTGAACTTTGCACTCGATAAACTCTTCGTCTCCACAACAAACACACTTTTGGTTTTTCCTCTTCCAACCCATGGAGTGTTTTGCCTATATATAGTGCATATATGTGTCTAAACGATGTTTCCTTAATCTATGACTTTATCTTCATAAGCAACCATACTCTTATTTGATATATATTAAATAAGCTTCCACATTAAAAAGGGAAAACCATATAAAAAACATTTAACATTATTTTAAGTGCTGAGAACATGTGTCTCCTCCTAAGAGATCATAAGTACAAATCCAAAAGAAATAGGGTACATACACCTTCATAAAGGGGATTCGATCAAATAAATAAATAAAATTAAAAAATAACTAAATAAACAAAAATATTATGTAAAATTAAACTACTATCAAATTAATGAGAACTTTGACAACAACAAAAAAGCTTTAACCCTTCAATTTTTTGACCTATTTTAAAATGATTTAAACAATTAAAATTTAAAAATAAAAAATACAAAGAAATTCCTTCTAAGCATCTTTTTAAAATTTTATAAATATCCATAAAACACTCCTTTTATTTAACATATTCTTTCAAAGTTCTTTTCAAAACACGTTGACCAACTTTGCTCAAATATAGACATTAATATTAAATTAAATTAAATCCATTTATAATAAAGTATCTATAAAAATTAAACCCAATTTTATCGTGGATTTCAACTAATTTAATTGAATATATTTTTATGTTCAATTAAATAGGCCTTCTTTTCTGCATCTTAAACCTTAGAGGGAATTTTTTTTTACGGTTGGCATCTATTATTTGATTGCTTGCATAATATGGGCATAAAATGACAATATGGAATCTAGAAAAGCTTTATAAGTTCCAACAGACTTTCTCTTATGACTTTGCCATTGTGCTCAAGAGAAGGAACACCACAAATGAAAATAGTCAGTTGTTTGTTTTCCATATTTTCAACCCTTTGTATTGTTTCACATTTGGCGTTTCTATTTCTTTTGCAAAGTCCTTGCTTGAAGGTTAATGGAAATCGAAACATGATCACATTTCAAACACGCATGAAGTTTGTCATCACAGTTGACCGGGGATAAAGTTAGACACCCACTTTTAAATTTAAGTATTACTTATTTAAATCTTTAAAGTTTAAAGTTGTGAATTGTTTTATGGTTTTTGTACCATTAAAAAAGTAACGCCTCTATGGATTTGCTCTCTCATTGCTTGAGAAATTGAGGATTAAGATGGATCCATACTTCATAGATTCTAGATTAATATGAATGTAAGTTGATTGTAATGAAATACTACCAACTTTGTGAAAATAAATTTCTAATAAAAAAATTTAAAAAATAAAACAAATTGAATATAACTAAGAGTTTATTGCAACCTAACTAATAATGGTTAACCTACTCATGAAACTCTTACCAATTAAGATAAGACAATGATAAAGTAGTGTACACTTACCACTAAATCACAAGGTAATCAATAATAATTAGTTTACTCAATAACTCTTACCAACTTAGAATATAGTAAACTTATGAAAACTTATAATTAAAACATAGAATATAGTAAATTTAGATAGACTTATCACTCAACTGTGATGCAACTAACTCTTTTTATGGACATTGTTAGTTTGTATTAGGTATATGGGATTAATTTTTATTGTCCACTACATACATTTCCTTATATAATATGTTAATGTTATCCAACTGTATTGTTGACATATATGATTTTATAGTCATAATAACAATTTCTAAAGGTTATTTTATGGAGTATACAATTCTATTGTTTACATACACACATTTGCTTGACCAATATATTATTTATGGTGTATCCAACTTTATTGTTCACATATATACATGTACCTAGTAAAAAATCCCACACAAAAAATGAAAAAAAAAACATATCAACTTTATTAATAATCAAACATTATAGTCATGGGCCACTATCACTACGAAATTGGTCTGATATATTGAGATATTTTTACTATTAATGATTCAATTTAAAGAAAATGATTAAACATCAAATATTCAACTTTTGTTATTTATATTATAAATAGAGGGTGCAAATAGCAAAATTATAGAGATGAATGTTTTGAGTTACATACAAGTAAAGTTTGAGAGAAAATCCAAGACAAAAAATCTAAACTTTGCATTTAAAAAGTAAAAAATTACAATTTTTATTGTGCTAGGGAGCACTAACATAAAAATAAACTTTGAACAAAAATTTATATAATAGCTTATTAACCTTGTCTATAAACTTAAAACATATTAGCACTATGCCTACACTTAAAAAATAGTCCTTTAAGTATCTTTTATTTTCAAAAGAAAATATATTTTTCTTGATATTCCATTGGAATCAAAGAAAAAAATACATATTGAGCAGCCCATTTCCAAGTCTAAAATCACAACTGCTATACATACACAAAATAACCCCACTAACTACCCTTGCATACAATTTGAAGAGAAACATCTAGGCCCTACCACAAAAGAAGTCATATCCAGAGAAGGACAATGAATCATGACAAAATACTCCATTGGAGAGAAACAAAACAAAGGCAAAATCACATTACAAACAAGAGAGCCTCAACTCATTTAAAAAAGGTTGACAAATCCTTCAAAAGAGGCCGATCCATCAATAAATTCCTCAAAATATAACCACCCTTCTAGGTCTGACATGGCTCTCTTAGACAGAACATTTGCTTCAGTATTGAATTCTCTGTGAATATGTTGAATACGAATGTTCACAAAGCCAACAAGAAGATATTTAACTCTAGAACACCAAGAGTCCAAAGAGAGGAGTCCTTGAAGTATCTATAAACAACAATAGTACAAAACTATAACAAAAGAGTAACAAGTCCTAGGAAAATACATTTACATATTTGTATGTACAAAAACATCAATGTTCCAATGAATATATATGGAATTGATAAACCTTGACAACTATTAATACAAAGCCATCAATCTTTCATTTGTAGTTCACATTAAATGGCAATATTTTTAGGAATAAATGTCTCCTATATTAATCCTCTTCTCAAATATTACGTCCAAGCATATTCTAGCATGCATTTTTCTCCCGTTGTTTTCCCAAGTCACTATTGTTCTCTCAAAACCCATAAAATGGCAATAAATATCTCATCATAAGAAATAAAAAATTGAATTTGGAAATTTTCATATATTCACTATGTGAACCATTTCATTGATAAGAACGTCAAAAGAGACTAAAATATCATATTGAATGCTTATGCATTGATGTAAATTATATGTAGGTCAAATAGGAAATCTCTATGCTCAAACTTTTCTACAATCACTTTCCCTTCCCTACATCTAAGAACAATTGTTTTGTTGCTCAAGTGCAACTTCTATTCCCGTTTACCTATGTCTACACACCACTTATATATAGTTGTAAAATGGCTCTTAAGGTCTTCAATTCTCAACAATTCCACACGAATCAAGGACAATCACATCACACCTTAATGTTGCAATGCACTAATTTAAAGAACTAATGCTCATGTCGATCCTCCCCTAATTGTTATCTAGAGAACTATTCCTTCTATACAGCTCTCTTATTCCACTTCTTAATGTCTTCTTTTTCTTCATCTTCTTCTTCCTCTGCCATCAATAACATTGACCTAGTGACGTATCATTACACCTTCTTGAGGCAATTGCTAGTTTAATTTGATGTTTTGGACTAGACAATTGTGATCTATCACCATGAAAGAGATGAAAAGAAAGAAAATGAAGAATTTGTGATCATTAAGTAATTAAATAGAGAAAAGAATCGTTCATAAAACCAGAAATGTTGTCATTAAACCAAAAAGAAAGAAGAAAAGCCCTTGATGGAATTAATAAATAATAAAATAACTAATTAAGTAAGGATTTTTTAAAATGATAAAATAGCTAATTATGAAAGGATTTTTTTAAAATGATAAAAAATATAATTAATTAGATTTTAAAATTCAAAAAAGAGAAGAGATAGAGATACCATAATAGTAAAATAATAAAAGTAAAAAATATAAATATTATAAAAATAAATAAGTAAAACCTATGTCTAGGAAGTTGGTGCAAGAGGAATGCTATAAAGAAATAATATTAAGAGGAAAATAATATTCAGAAATAGAAGTAAAAGAGTAGTATAAGGGAGAAGGGAATAATAAAGGATTAAAGAAAGAAATACTAGACAAAGAGAAAGGGGATATAGTAGAAGAGAGTAATACCATACGCGGATAAATAAGAGAGAAATAAAATTATTTATTTTTATTTATTTTTGTTAAAAGTAGATCATAATTTATAAGTAATATTAACTATCTAATTTATACCTTTTATTATCATTGTACTTGTTTTATAATGCATATTTTTACTTTTATTACCATTAATTATAATATTATTTACTTTTTAATACTTCATTAAAAATCGTATCATATGATTAGAACTATTATTATTAAGTATGATTATAATTATATATGTATTTAAATAAAGATTTTGTTAAATTTAATTATTAATTAAACACTACTTGATAATCAAAATCTATTTTTTTTAAATGATCATTTAGAAAAATATATACTATAATATATATTTTTAAATATATAATTTTATATTATATATTAATAAGTTAAAATTAAAATTTAAGTAAATAAAGAATATAATAATTTATTTACTTTGATGGAGGGCACTTTCATACACTTTCTCTTCATGTTTGACGATGCTACAAGGGTTCCACTCCGCATTGATGAGTGGGGTAAAAGAGATTAGAAGGAGGTTATTTTGGATCTAGCCATAAGAAAGCATTTGTTCCGATTTTCTCTCTCTCGAAGGGATATGAGAGTAAATTTTGTCCATGTTAATACCACTTACGGTGTTTGTTTAGAGATCAGGCTAAGGATCCGGAGGTCGCACCTCTCTTTACCCAAGGGATGTTGAATCATTTGAAGACTTTGCAAATGATGAATTCCTTTAAGACAGAGAAGATCAAATCGATGGGATTTCTTTCAAATGGGAGGATCTTGAAGGAATCCAATGAGTCGAGTTATCTCAAGGGCATATTTATCCCTTATCTAGAAATTGTGAATCGTGGCAAGGAATTATGGTGGGCTTTATGGCTAGATAGACCTATTTTATTTTCCAAGTCATTTTCTATAGGGCTTCCTCAAGCGACACCTCCACCATCGTTTTCAAATGTTTCTACAACCCTCGAAGAAATGGTAGGTCTTAAGGGCAATTGTTCCTTAGCAAATAACTAGTAATTCCAAATATTTATCAAAACTATTGAAGGGAAATCCATTGCTTTCATGGTTAAAGATTCAAATAAAATAATAATGTTCAAGAAGAAATTACGGGTCAAAGAAGCTTCCCAATGCCTCATATATGAAGGAAAACAACTTGAGGATCAACAATCTCTCTTTGATTATGAAATCTCTAAGGACTCAACTATAATTTTACTAATGCAGCTTTGAGGGGGGATTGTTGGTTTTGGTTCATATCCATCCTCAAAACCATTCTCTTATAAGGACGCAAATTCAAAACCAGGCTCTTCTAAGTGTGAAATTCTAAGTCACAGTAGATCTAAGAGATGAGTATACCTCACAGAGAAAGAATGAGCAAAAAAGTTGAATTAGAGTGAAAACTGCAGTAAAAAAGAGCAGACTATTAATTATGTAGAAGAACTCAGATAGGAGCAGAATAATGTCACATGCTCCAATAATCAGTATAGTCAACACTGATGTTACAATGGAGAGAATTCGAATCAAACAAGAGAATTCAAACCTCAGTTGGTTTAGCATAGGAATTGTCACCACTATAGTGCTTCGGAAGACTCAAACTCAACCAAACTGAACCTAAAATCAGTTAACTGAGGACACAATCATTTGTTGTCATAGTTCTGTCGACAGGGGTGTTAACACCAAAACCGATCCCCAAGGCTGAAAGAGGGTAATCTTGGGTAACCACTAACCAATCTTTGGTTTACGCTTCTGATCAAACATTAACAGAGAGGGCTCTCTCTATAAACACACTGAATACTAGAAATCTTCAAAGGTGTCAATCAGCGAAAACATACACTAGCATTCAACATTAAAGATATTCAATTATGATAACGCACAGAAGATCAGATTTCTGTTTGTGGGACAAAGAATGATTTAAGAGTTACTTGGTTGAAAACACATGGATTTCATTTGGGGTGATGGAGTCACATTTAACTGGTTCTGCAAACATTATTCACAAAGATTTAGTGAACGCATTCACAAGGGCAAGGTAGCAAGCAGCTGATAGTCAAAGAGCTTTAATTTGTGGAACAGAAGAGAGAAGAAACAGTCCATCAATGTAAGGCATCTAACAAGGATGAATCCTACATCAACTTTAGCAGAATATATTTGGTGAAACACTTGGAATAAGCTAAGCAGAGCATAATCTCTATGAATTCTATTTAACTGTTACCCTAATCCAAGCGTGAAGGAAATATCACAGAATGGAATAACAAAAGATAGAAACACATTTGCACATGGGAAAAGAAAGGTACAAACTACCAGACCAATTACACTGGAATCCTTATCAAAAACGTAGGCATCAAGCTCTGCAAAATTCTATTAAACAGCTCCAAGAAAATGTATTACAAACTGATCATCAAAACACAAATACTTTCTCATAAGATTTTTCAACCCTTGTGTCTCTGATTACAACTGTATATATAGGTGGCCTTGAGATCTAGACTCGGCTCCTTCTCAACAGAAATTAGTTACAACCAATTGACACCTATCTAACAGCCAAAACATACATCATTTGCTGTTGCTATCCTTAAACGAATATCTATGGGACATATTTTAACTGCCATTTACAATTACATATCCGCTTCCCTACACAGTCTGACTATTTTAAACAAAAATACAAAAATGTAGTTGCTGCCAGCCGAATTGCTTTCATGAGCTCTTCAATCCCTGAATACACATGCGCCAGCTTCTTTTCTGTTTCCCCTACACCATTTCACGCTACCAGTTTTAACTTCGCTTTTCCATATTTCTCGACCAAATTCCAGTGTTTGGGTGAAGGTAAATCTTGAGAAGTGAGCTCTTTGAGTAATATTCTCAGTTCCGTGTGCTCAGTATATGAATAACCCTCGTGAAGAGTTTTAGCCTCTCTGAAGCTGTTGTCAGTTCAAAATCACCCTTCAGTGCATCAACTAATGCACCACCTGTCAAAGGAGCATCACTGCCGAGGATACCATCTTCACTCACTCTGCGGTCCCACAACTTAGCTCTGTATTCGACTTTCGTGAGCACGGTTCCATATTCATCCCAAAAGGGAGGCATCCCATTTACGAACAAAGGATCGAAGACTTCTCTAAAGAGTCGCACTTGGTTTGATATGATATCAATTCCTAACTGAACAACCTGGACTTGCTGGTGTTTATTCATCACCTTCTTAGCTATTAAGATTATTGACACTCTGTCCTGGACATCTAAAGCTGCAGTTTGCTCATCTGATAGACCACCTAGAAATTCAACTGCATTCTGGGCATGTTCCAGAGGCTTTTTGTTCAACCTTTCTTTCGCCACTATCACACCCTGTTGAGCCAATTTTACTACCACTCCTTTATCCAATATAAAATTTAGGTATGGCCTTAGATCATCAGCCTGTTTTATGATTTCATCCCATATGATTCTCCTAGCCTCAAGTAGCACCTTCTACCCTACTACCTGTTCCTTCAAGTTATCAAGTTCAGACTATGCATCCTGGTACTTGGTTTCCCAAGCCTCCTTCTGTTTTTCTGCAGCATCTTTCAAAACTCTCAAATTGACAACCTGTTTCTCTAATCTGACCAGTCCAGCATCTTCCAGGCTGGCCTCAGCTATCTGATTTACCAAGGAAAAGTCCCCAACTGCAACAGAGGTAGAGGCCTCTTGTCCCACTGCTCCTTCCCTTGTCTTCAACTTCTTCTCTAGCTCCTCAAACCGGGCCTTCCATGAGTCTGCACCAGTCTCTATAAAAGCTATATCAAACTTCATTTTCTTTTCCCTTTCCTCAAACTCCACCAGCTTTTCCTTACAGTCTAACAACTCTCCTTTCAATTTCTCTTTTTCCTCTTCCAGCTCCACTATTTCAGAACTACTTGCCAATTGAGTGGCAGGGATTTTCAATTGCTTCTTTAATGTCAGGATCTCTTGGTCCTTCTCATTTAGCAATTCCTGGATGTTTTTCTTTCTGTCCTCCTCAGTCTCATTTGCCAGCATCTACATTTGGTGCTTCTTTGCCTGTGTTCTCAGGGACTTGTTTTCTGCTTTCTCCAGCGCTAATTGCTTCTGGATCTTGGACTTAAAGGTCTATACTTTAGACAGCTCTATCAAAACCTTCAGCAACCTATTGTGGATGACTTCCCCTGTCTCTTTGTGTAAATTAATGATATCAGGGATAGGGATGTCTTCCAGATTTAGTTTCACCTCTGTAGCTTTGCTCTTTGTATCCATGGCCAGGTTCAATGTGTTTTGGGCCAGATTTCGGCTAGTAACTAAGGCCACGTCTTTCTTGCCCATTTTCCTTACTTTAGAATAGAATTTGGCTTCTGCTGCTATGTTGTCAACATTTTCATCATAACCTTCCAACAGCTAGTTCCTGGTGATAACTGCTCTTGTAGGATCTTTGGGCGGTTTTCCAAACACGTGCTCCTTTACCTCATAATGAGGCATGAGAAACTTGACCTGCTTTTTCTTAGCTTTATCTTCTTGTATCTTCACTACTTGCCGACCTTCTCCCTCCAGCTTCTGCCTTTTAGCAGCTCTCTCAGGATCACTATCTACATCCATAGGGATAACCACCCCCGAAGAAGTGGCCTTTTCCTGCAGAAGGAATTTCGGAGTTTGAGAGACATCTGGATCATCAACCTCCACCGATCCTTGATCCACATATTCCAACCAATTGGCTTTCTCAGGAATTCCGGGCATCTCAACATGATCATATCCTTTTCTGCCAGCTGCTTTCCTTCTTTTCGAGATTATGTGATGTGGATCATAGTTCAATGTAGCTTGGGATGGGAGTCCTAGGTCTTTCACAATCCTTTCTACTCCTGAGAGGGCCATCTTGTGCTTAACCACAAAGGAACCCATGGTCCAAGGGAAATTTATGTTAGAAGACTTCTTGATATCTATGAAATGTTCCCGTTCAGCTGTCAGCTTCTGCCTTATAAACTCCAGATGGAACAACCTAGGAGTTAGAAATGCAGGGAGTACATATGGTGGATGTGAAAAACCATAGACTCTAATTATGGTTCCATGTTTCAGCAGAAACCAGTCTCCAATCCCTTTTTCCATAGGGGGTTGTAGCAAGTCCTTCATCTCCGGAAGCACTCTAGGAAAACCCTTTTGAAAAAAGGCATGATACACCCGCGCTATCAAGTCATTCATGAAAGGCATGTAATCTGAATACATTTCTTTGGTAATTTTCAGTCCAGGTATCTGCAGGTTGTCTTCAACTGCCACTAGGAACATCTTCAGCAAATAAGACTGAAATCTGAATGACCTTGTCTTTGGGAAATCAATCAACTGAGAATGGATACTCTCAACTAGGGCATCATCGAACCTCAAGCATGCTGTCTGGACAAAAGAAGAAGGGTCTGTCTGCTCTATAGGGCAGGAACTCAAAATGAACATTAAACTAACTAATGTTTCTGGAACCTCCTGGTCGCTATCCAACCCTAAAAACTGGCTTATCATGGAGATTACCCATTTGGACTCTTCTCTGAACAGACTGACCTCATTTGGGAAGGGCGAACTTGGGAAGAAAGCATTCGGTACTAGAGCATCATCGTAAAAGCTCTGTTTAAGTTCCTCCGGGGCTAAACGAAAGTACTAAACCAGGTCTTCCATCCGGTATTCTAGGGCTTTCTGACCAAATTCATCATGGATGGCTAAGGCCTTTCTAACAGTCGGGGCTTTGATTGAGCAGAGGGCTTTATTGCCAGAGGCGTTTAGGATTACTTTCTGCTTGGTAGAATAATTTGTGGCACACCATTCGACGAATTCGGGACAGTTGGGGGTCTGGGTAGTGGTGAACAGATGAAAGAAGGATTGATAAACTTTGTGGATGTCTATCCTCCTGCCCCTTATAACTTCCAACCTTTCTTTGGCCATATCCACGGAGATTTTTTCCAGTATGGTGTCATATATGTCACCATCTTTGTCCTCCCACCGGGGATAGGTGAATGGGGATTCAGCACCAGGGGAATCTCCTACTTCTTCCATTCAAACAATTTCACAGAAAACAGGAAAAGACAAAACCAACCTGGTGGTCCGACACCTGGACAATCCTTTTGGACTTCTGGTTGGTTGGTCGGCTCTGCGGGATCAGGTTCCTTCGCTTTTCGACGTATCTGATACAGGTGGAATCCAAGTTTCTGTACCACTCTGGCTTTTATAATGTTGGATGCCTTATCTTCCTCCCAAGTGTGGCAATGGTAAAGCCATATCCATCGTTGATCTTTTCCTGCCCAAAACTCGGCGGTTTGATGGTTTTAATTTCACTTACAGCGCCGATTTGAAAGGTGATTAAATAACTGGCGAGAAAAATCAGCGTGGTGATCTCGGGCCTTTGATTTTCCTTTGGCGAATCTGTGCCATTGATAGTTGTGCGATACATAACTCGACTGCGGCGATTTGAAACATAACATGTTTCATGCTTGTTGGATCGGCGCGGGGATCGTGCACCGTAGGTCTTTCTATACGTCGATCTCCGTCGTCGATTGATCTCATCACTTGCCCGCCGATTACCACCTGCTCATTATGTTATATTGGTTGCATCTTTGTTCACGCAGCAGGATTGGGACCGTCTATCTTCAAGGCATTCAATCTTAGTCGTCATCACCTACTTAGCTTATTTCCAGCACGTTTAGCTTGTTTGTTTACACTATGACCTCTAACAACTGCCTACTCCTCGGTCTCAAGGGATGTAGTCCGAGAGCCGATTATCGACTTGGGTCTTGATGTTTCATGAGGTCTTTCCATCCATGCCAAAAGCTGCCATAGCTTTCAGCACAATTTGAGTGCTAACAAGAGGTTCACTTCGAACTGCTGTCAACAAACACCAACCAAACACCCTTAAACACCAACCCATAAAGGTTTTACCCTTTCCAGCAACACTTGCGGAGTGAGTGAAGTCTCACCCGAGATGAGTAAGGGGGTTGCAGGAACCAAGTTTCCGTAGTGGGGGAGGGCATGCATAAATTCTCATTCTATCTCTACAGAAACCAGATATTGTATCTTCGCATCATGCTCAACGGTTCATACGTTCATTCATTATTTGCATATTGAAAGTGTAATCGACATTCGCACTAACATGGTAAAACTAACAATCGCATCAGCAAAACTTACTAAACCACAGAACTTTAAATATATCACAACTTAGCAATCGCATTCACCATTCAATATGAACAGAACCATAAGAAATAAGCATAGTTGAACATCTTAATGCATTAACTCATCGAAAACTTGCAGTACAACCTTCGTAGGGACAGTTCCAAACCACTTATCATGGATCCATACAAAACTTGCCGAAAACATAGCAAAACATCACACAATTCATCTGATTGCCTACTGATCTGGTTCTAAGATAAGATGCCCTTAGGATTACAATCATAGTCCTATTTATAGCCAACTACAACGATTACAAAGTCATCCAAATGACCCATTCTAACTAACTAAACTAATCTTGCGCTTTCGTCGACTCCTTTCTCTTCACGAATGGTCCTTTCTTCCACAGATGGTCCTTCTTGTCGCTGTCGGCTTCCACACTTCATGCAGTCTAACCCCGTGCCAATAATCCCCCAACACAAACTTGTGGCTCACCCTCAAGCCACCTCAGCTGGACACCTCTGGTGCATTTACTTGGGACCGGAACTGATCATGTGCAACTCTGATTTGGTCAACAGCTTCTTTTGTCGATACTTTGAGTGCTACACAATCTTGTACCTGCTGTTCAAATCGGTGCTCGCTATTCATCTGTTGTGCCTGTTCCATATTCTTCTTAACTTGTGTCATTCCTTCTATTTCCTACGTGGCCAACTGTTTTGCCCTTGTTTTTAACTGATCTAGGTGCATCGTCCTTATTTGCTTCCTTTTGCGTGCTTTAGTTACCTGCTACTCACGTTCCTTCAACTCTGAGGCCTTTGTCATCTGCGTGAGTAAGGGCATCACCCTAAGCGATCCCTTCAACATTTCCAGATGAGCTTCTGCCTAGGCAAGTTTCATGTTTAGTTGTTTCAACTGCTCGTCTTGAACTAAGCTTCCCCAAAACTCTGTAACCTCTTCAACAATTTTCTGGGCCGCCCTTTCCATTTCCGCGATCTTTGTCGCAACCTCTTCTATCGCGTCCTTGCGATTTTGGATCAGCTCTGGTGGTGTGCTTGGTACTACCCTTACCTGTAGCTCTGCATTTTGTTTCCTCAGTTTAGTGATAACTACGCCTAACAAGATAGCTTTTGCTTCTGGTATTTTGTTTCCCCAGTGTCAGATATTTGGGAAATATAAAGGGCGGCAATAATGTACTATTCACTTTCTGAAAAATTAGCCGCTCCACTTGAACTGCATGACACTTTGGACGATTCGGTGAAGGGTCGTGGTGCGTGCACCCAGCCCTAGAATTTGACATCATCTTTGGTAATGAAGCTTTCATATAGTCTCTGGTTTATGGGTTTCCTTGTATGAGTGGTTAAGAATATATATTCTATTAAAAAGATTGTATTTATATGACTAGTTAAGAATATGTGTTTCCTCTTAAAAGGTTGTAGGAGAGCAATCAAATGTAGGGACCCCGTTTGTGGGGTCATCCTAAAACTAATATGTAACACATAAACATAATATATGACAGATTCAAACATATCAATGCTAGAAAACTAAAGTACACAATGATAAATTTACCTTAAGAAAATACAAGTGGAACCTTATACCTGTCATTCGTCGAACTTTAAGAAAATTGAAGGTGTAGTCGTCGTCAACCTATCTCGCTTACCCTTTTGTCGTTCGTTTCAGTCATTGGATCCCTCTAGCAAAGCTCATTTAACCATAGGAGAAGCAATCGTTAGCTTCTCCAACCAACCGCAGGCTTATGCATTCAGTCGCATAGCCACCCCCGAGCTTTGGGGTCATAGAGCTCACATACACCAATACTAGAGACTCAGAAATGGGTTTCCCCCCCACCATAATCTCTTTCCAAACTCCAATAGAAGCAAGTCACTCTCCATCCAAACATTAAACAATGAATAGCAAAAGAGCATAAGTCTCTTGGCCCCTGAAGAGCAGGGCCTTATGGATCACATTGGGGGACAATAATTCAAAAATTTTCCACCGTTTTGCAATTAGTAGAAGGATTATTAACACTATTTGGAATTTGAAGAGATGGTAAGGAGCCATTATTTCTGAGATGCAGGATATACAGGGGGAGGCTACATAGTTTTTCAAAGAATATTATTGTGATCCAGGCACAACCACTGTTTGGGAACGAATCAAGGTTATTGAGGATTACCCTCGTCTATTTTCTAAGAAGGAAGGTAATGATATATTTATCCCTGTTTCCCTGAAGGAGATCCATTCTATTCTTAGCGTATTTGCAAAAGACAAGAGCCCGGGTCCAGATGGCTGGACCGCTAAACTTTTTTTGGAATTCTTCGATATTATGGGTCAAGATATTTTGGACATGGTGGAAGAAACCAGACTGAAAGGGGTAGTTTATGGTGCACTAAATGCCACCTTCCTGACACTAATCCCAAAGGTATCAAATCCAAAATCCTTTGTGGATTTTCGGCCTATTTCTCTATGTAACCTTGTTTACAAAGTTATATCCAAGATCATCGCCTGTAGGATCAAGCCGGTTCTCTCTAGGGGCCTCTCCCTGGAACAATATGGTTTTTTAGACAATCGATAGATACTTGATGCGGTGGGGGTGGATCATGAGGCTTTTCATAGAATTAAATCAAAGGATATTCAAGCATTAATACTTCAACTCAATCTTACCAGGGCTTATGACAATGTGGATTAGTCCTTTCTTAGATTGGCACTTGTCCATATCGGTATTCCTTGGGGCGCTATCAAATGGATCATGGCATGCATTACGTCTGTAAATTATTCTATACTTATTAATGGATGTCCCACAGATTTTATTACTTTTTCGAGGGGACTACGCCAAGGTTGTCCCCTTTCTCCTTTACTATTTCTGATTGTGATCGAGGGACTCAGCAGGTTGATCCATAAAGCCAAGGATGACTCCCTGATTTCCGGGATCCAGGTATCGCCTCATATTTCCATCACTCATCGTTTTTTTGTTGACGATGTGATGTTATTTGGGCTTGCAGATATTCAGGAATGGAGTCATATCAGTCAACTACTTCAACTCTTTTGCCACTCCTCTGGTATGATCATAAATGAAAGGAAATCGAAATTATTAAAGAATAATCTGGAGGGATTTGTGATACTTGAATTTATTACCCTTCTTCCTTACAGAGTTGGAGAACTGACTGATGGTACCAAATACCTCGGTTTTTATTTAAAACCAAATGGATAACAGATAGCGGTTTGGCAGTGGCTCTTAAAAAATTTGATAAGCAGATCCAACATTGGAAATGACTATGGTTATCCAGTGGGGGACATCTTATATTAGCGAGTCTGTAATCCAAAACCTGTTGGTATATTGGTTCTCACTCTGCAAAATTCCTAAATCCATTTTCTCCAGTATATGCCAGAAGATACATCATTTTTTATGGTCGGGTAATGGTATTCAAAAGATCCATTTAGTTGATTGGGTTAAGTTGGCTCGGCCATTTTCTCAAGGTGGTTGGGTGTTAAAGAATATATTCTCCTTTTCTTCAGCATTATTGGCCAAAAGTCTATGGCGAGCACTATCTATGAACTGTGTGTGGGCCAATATCATAAAAGATAAATACTTTGGTAAACTGTCGACTATCCAGTGGATACGATCCAAGAGAAAAAAAACTAAAGATATCTCAAATATTTGGGCAGGTTTACTCTCATCCTTCCCGGTTATGGCTGATTGGCTAGCTTGGTATCCTAGGGATTGGCTAGCTTGGTATCCTGGGAATGGTTGGCACATTTTGATCAAAGAATATCCAATAGTGGGTGGCCCTTTAACATTCAAGCTTTCGACTGCATTGGTATATCACCTCAGAAGTTGGGGATACTACTATCTCAATCATATACTCATTAACAACAATTCAACACATATTTTTCATAGCTGGTTGAGTGCCTCAAAGTTGGGCCTTGTTGGTGCGATGGCCGCTGAATGGAAGAGCTGCATTATGGATCGGTATCGTGCCAATATTAGGATTGTGGATGGTGATGACAGTCGTCTCCAGTCCTGGAATACCAAGGATGGAACTATTTCTGTTCGTTTGGCTTATGAGGTGATCTGCTCTAATACGCAATGGGAGAAGAAGTGGTGGCATCGATGCTACTGGCGCTGGAGTTTACCTCTTAAAGTTAAGATCTTTATGTGGTTATTGTTAGAGGGGAAGATACTTATCTGGGAAAATCTTCAGAAGAGGGGCTTTTCAGGCCCTAATATTTGTTCACTTTGTCATCAAGATGCAGAAAATTTTGAACATCTCTTTGTTACTTGTCCCTTCACTGTCAAAGTTTGGTCATATATTGGACCGCCATTTACATATTTGCAGGTATAGTCTGGAGATACTATTCAGGATCAGTTTAAAAACTGGTTTGCATTAAAGAACAATTATGGGGAGCTGGCATGTTTTGCTGCATGGGAGATCTGGAAATCACGCAACAAACATATTTTTGACCATATTACTAGAAAGCCAAGTAGGATTGCTTGTACTGTCCAATCGCATTTCCATGAATTTGTGGGGTCCCCGAAGGTGGGGCATTTTACTACTGATAGAGCTGCATGGCCTCCTCTTCTTGTTCGTTCAAGGAATCCAGCTCGCTTTGATGGTGTTGCATAGGAATCCACGGGAAGATGTGGGGCAGGGGCTTTTATTGAATGTACAAATGGTGATCATATTAAGCTTTGGATGTCTAGTGGCCGGGGCACTAATACAAAAGGGGAATTATTGACTCAGTGGCTTGTTTTATTTTTTCCTACTAAGGCCAACATCATCTTTGAACAAGCGGCAAGGGATGCATTGACCATCGTGAACTGGGCTAACTCTGATGCTTCTATCAATGCCATTGCACTTACCTCTTGGATGGTCCGAACCAAGCTCCTCTTGGGTCTCTTCTCTCAGACTTCTATATCCACATTATTAGGGAGCACAATGCTGTTGCGGATGCTCTCTCATGTCAGGGTCTTTTGGTTGTGGATTGGCGCATATTTTTTGAGATATAGGAGGGTACTGAACATCCTTCTTCCGGTTACTGGAATATTTATTCCTCCTAGTACTTTTCTTCTAATTTTTTTGTTGTTTCTTTACATGATGGGAAACTTGGTTTGTCCTGGGCGGCTATATTTTCTTTTCCTGTGTTGCTTCCTTTTGTTTATGCTTATCTCTGTAGGTTCTCTACTTCTGGACTATTTGGTTCTATCTGGGATTGGTATATCCTGTGGATTGGTACTTTGGAACTTTTGGTGCTCTTGTATTATGGCTTGGCCATTGTTCTTTGTTTTTTTTAGGATTAGTAGGATTGGCTTGTATTTGGGCTCCAGTATGAATATTTATGTAACCTACTTATACTTCTAATATAAAGTATGGCATTTTTCATGTGAAAAAAAACAATGAATATCATAAACTAAATTAATATGTCCTCTAACATTAAAAATAGATTATTATTATTATTATTATTATTATAAAAATTTACTTCATTTATAACCTGTTTTTTCAATATAGTTAAAATCATTATACATTATTCGGATTATAATAGAATCACCATTGTTTTTTAAGTATAGAAATCTAATACAAAACAAAACTAATTATAAGCACACCATAAACATTACATTTAATCATGAATTTTCAAAAAAAATTAAAAAATTAAAAATATTATAATTTGAAATAACTTCCATTTTTAATAGTCCATGGATAACTGATACATGACTCATAACTTATGAATGGATACCAGGTAGTGAAAGAGGCATAGAACTTAACTTTAACCTATAGATGTTGATCGACCACAAATTAAGTAGATGTGCTAATTATTATTACCAAAATAGATCCATCTTAAACCCGGATCTATCAAGCACCCAAAGGGATCCAATTTCTTGAGGTGTATTTTTTTTTTTTTAATTTAAACTCAAGAAATTTGATCTCTTTTGATTGATAAATCTAGGTTTAAGTTTTAAGTTTTTATTTTATATATATTTTTAATTACTTTTCATAATATTTATTTTATGAGCTAACATGGATTTTTTTAAATACTTTCCATAATTTTTTATTTTATAAGCTGACATAAATTTTTTTAATTATTTTGTTATCTCCTCCATATTGGATTGTAAAACACCTCACTCCTCTTAATACAATTATTATAAAAAATTCATTCATTTATAATCTAATTAATTATTATACATTGTTGGAATTATAGTTGAATCACCAATATTTTTTTAATATAAAAGCCTAACACAAAACAAAAGTAATTGTAAGCACATCATAAATAGTCAATTTAATCACGAATTTTAAAAAAACATTAAATATTATATTTTAAAATAACTTTAATTTTTAATAGTAAAAAATTATGTAATATTTCTTAAATATTTGATAATATTTTTATCAAAATTAGATCAAATTTAAACATTTTGTGTTAGATATATAATGTAAAGATACAATTATAATAATTTATGTGTATGGCTAATTATTTAATTTAATTTAATTACATTATTATTAATTATTTTAAAATGTATATTTTTATTTCTATTATCACTAATTTTAATATTATTTTCCTTATAAAAAGAGTTTTCTAGATTTATCGCAATATATTTTTAATTTAATTTGATGTTTTGGACTTGACAAGTGTGATCTATCATCATGAAAATGAAGAACTTGTGATCATTAAGTTAGAATTAAATAGAGAAAAGAAATGCTCATAAAACCAGAAATGTTGTCATTAAACCAAAAAGAAAGAAGAAACGCCTTTGATGGAATTAATAAATGATAAAATAACTAATTAAGTGAGGATTTTTTTAAATGATAAAATAACTAATTAAGAAGTGAATTTTTCAAAATGATGGAAAAGTATAACTAATTAGATTTTAAAATCCAAGAAAGTGAAGAGATAGAGACACTATCATAGTAAAAATAATAAAAGTAAAAAATATATAAATAAATATAAATATTATAAAAATAAATAAGTAAAACTTGTGTATAGAAAGTTGGTGTAAGAGGAATCCTAGAAAGAAATAATTATGTCATAGGTGTTCACCAACGAGAAGCGTAAGCTTTCACGTCGGTTAGAGTTCTCGCTCATAGAGCGAATGGAATCCTGCCACGTGGATGGTGCTTTCGATGGAGAATTTATTAACGGAAACATAAATTTCATGAACTAACTTTACTTGCAAATAGTCTGAAAATGCTTAATTGCCACGACGTGATTCTGTAAATTCTCGGCATGCCAGATCAGTTATACTAAGCAGAAGCTCCCCAATCACCTTCCGCCCTCCACCGTTACTCCACTCTGCTGCTCCACGCATCGTCGCCACCCCACTTCCCCACTTCCCCTTACTCCATCCCCGTCTTCCACTGCCCCCACGTCGCCAGATGCTGCTCCTCGTCGCCACTGCTACTCCACATAGGCATCCCCTCCGGGCTGCCTGCCACCTCCTCAACCACACGCCTCTTCTCTAGCACCTTTGTCGCCACCCTCTCGCATGCCTCCCACCCATTCCTGCTCAGAAAGTGTTTATAGACGGACTGCTATAGGCTTCACGCACGCCTCCCGTCCACTCAACAGTTGCACATCGATGCTACAAGCGATGTCTTGAAACTGTCGAAAGTAGCCAAATCTATCAAAGTGCAGCGCATGTGGCAAATTCAGAAGCCGTCGAGGTCATGTCAAACCCAAAACCTGTCGGGATTGAGTTGTCAAAGTCGACTTGTGACTGGTCGAAGAGGAACCTGTCAAGTTTGTTGGATTGTCGAAGTTGAATCGAGACTTGTCAAAGGTGAACCTGCTGTCGGAGCTTCTGTTTAGTATAACTGATCTGGCATGTCGAAGGTGAACCTGCTGTCAGAGCTTCTGTTTAGTATAACTGATCTGGCATGTCGAGAATTTACAGAATCATCTTCAATTGTATCATCTTCAATATAATATAAACATTATAACCAGAAGAATAAAATTGATTAGTAATCAAGTAAAAACCAAATCTATGGAAATCATAATAATATATCTAGAAGAAAAGGGGGAGGGATTCGAGGCTATACCCTGTGCGTTGTCCAACATCTGCAGATTTCCTCCTTCTCACATTAGAATAAAACTAATAAAAATTCTCTTGAATTATTCACGAACGCAAGGTAGAAACTCCATTTTGCATTTTAGAATTGTTAATCCAAAAATTCCAAGAATGAATGCAACCAACTTTTAATATTGCATATCTTCAACCAATCAATGAAGTGTCCTAGGGACAAGGTATATAAGTGCCAGCCCCATCCTGAAATAGGCTGTGATCCCATGCCAAAAATTGAATCAAGTCCATGATCTATCTCGGTGGCCGATCATAAGGACAGTCTTCACAATCATTTCTGGCTCCGACAACTTGCAAACTCGACAGGTTCACCTTCGACAAGTCTCAATTCAACTTCGACAATCCAACAAACTTGACATGTTACTCTTCAACCATTCGTGACTTGACTTTGACAACTCAACCCCGATAGGTTCTGGGTTCGACATGACCTCGACGGCTTCTGAACTTTCTCGACCCAACTTCCAATAGATGGTCGCATATTGTTTCTTCTATTATGCATGAATTGTGCGACCTTGCTGCAATATGTTTTGATATCCATGGTGAAGAGCCGTCGGTGGAGAGCTATGCCCTCAACTACAAACTCATTCAACTAAGTGTGGATCTGCACTAAATCATGGGCTCTCTCATTTATGACTCCATTATATGTTGGAAGACGCCTCCTCTAATCTACGCTTGTGCATTATTTGAAGGAGCATCATAATAGATTCGATTCTCCTCTCTATTCGACCCATTCTATTTGAGTTATTCTCCTCCTCCCATCCGGTGAACTGTTGGAAGATATTGCATGATAAAGTAATCTACATGGAGTTGTCGTTGATAAGTTGAGCATGGTGTTTCAAGTTTCAACTGAAGCGTGGACCAACATGGAAGCCACTACTTGATAGCACGACAATCTAACAAACTCGACAGGTTCCTCTTCGACCAGTCGTGGCTCGACTTCGAAAACTCAACCCCGATAGGTTCTGCGTTCGATATGACCTCGACGGCTTTTGAACTTTCTCGACCCAATCAACAACATAATACTGTTTTGACTTTTCTTTTAAAATGAGGAAAAAGCATTTCAATTCCTAATAGTTTCCATACATCTACTCTACAAAATTATATTTAATATAATTTTTTTAATATTTTAGTATGTTAATTTATAAAATCCTTCATATACTATATAAAATACATATAGATATGTGATAATTCAATTTCTATTTATATAAGTACAGTATAATAATTATAATTTGCATGAAATAACAAGTTATTATAGTAATTGTTTATAGCATATCACATAGATAACAACCATATGTTAGTGAATGTCTACAATATATAACACTAAAACCTTTAATGATGACCATTTCAAAACGAGAACACGCAATATATTATTATATGCTTACTATACAAATATTTGCCACAAATCATAAAATGCTAATAAGGCAAAGGCACATTAATATTTCTAGTGATGATAATCTCAAAATAAGGTATGATCAACATCTTAATCTACACTTATTTTTGCATAGCATTTTTTTCTTTGTTAATTTGGTCTAGTTGTAATGGTTGTAGGATGAAGTGTTATCCAATATAAAAAATATACAAGGTCACAAGATTTAGTCATCCTTTAAGTTCAATTTGACAACCCTGCACATCCAAACTCTCAAACAAAGAAATTCTAACTTATCATAAATATTGTAAACCTACCTACTATCAAATCTTTTACAAAATAGAAAGTTTATAATATATGTTTACCTTGTGTACAAAATGATCAAATAAATATTGAGAATAATTGTTTTCATTAATTTAAAAAACATGACAATATATTTGGAAGAAAATGAGATATGAATGAATTTACAATTTTAAAATCTCATTTTATGGTGTATCTCTTGTAGCTAAACATTGTGAGAATCTCTCTAGATTCTTTATAAACTAATATGAGAAATAAATATTGAGGATATTCATTTGTGCAATGGGGGATTGAAGGTGTGTATTTGATGTAACAAATGCACACTTGGACCCCTAGAGCAGTGGATGGAGAAGGTATGTAAGGGTGACAAATAAACACCTTCACTTCCTTACAAATGTGTAGTGAGGGTCACAAGAGTGTGAAAGTGTGTGTTTGTTGCACACTTTCACCCTTGAAAGGGTGGGTGGTGAGGGGCACCTTCACTTCCAACGGTGAAGGTGTGCAATAAACACACACCTACAAGTGGCGAGGGTGACGGTGAGGGATCAAAGGTGTGCAACTAACACACTTGCACACCCTCACCCTCCACTCTCGTGGGGGTGAAGGTGTCCAACAAATGCACCCGTGCACACCCTCAACACTCACCCTCCAACAAATGCATGGTAAATGTGTGTACAAATGTGTGTTTGTTGCATGCCTTCACCCTCATGAGTGTAAGTAGTGAGGGTGTGTTTGCTACACACCTTCACCCATCAGGAGGATGGGTTGAAGGTGTGAAATTGTTCCCTTACCCACCTTCACTCCCTAAGAGTGGAGGTGTGCAACTAACTCACACATGCACACCTTCATCTCCCACGTTTTTTTTTATAAAGGCACACTTTTATTTCCCACATTTTTTCATAAATGCACATCTTCACCCCCCACCGCATAGTTACCCATCCTCCTAGGAATATGCACAAATGTGCACTCTTACCTCCCTACAACTTACCCTCCTAAGGGTGATGCACAAATGCACACACTCTTCACCCACCCTCTTGGGGGGTAACACATAAATGAATACCCTCACCGCAACTACCCATTCTCTTGGGGGGTAACACATAGATGCATACCCTCACCGCAACTACCCACCCTCAAGGGGGTGATGCACAAATGCCTCTCTCGCCACCCATTCTCTTGGGGAGTGACACACAAATGCACATCCCTAGTCCCCACCGCCCATCCTCCTAGGAGGTGAAGTTGTGTAATTTTTAGTTAAGAGGCACATTCAACAATGCAAGTGAAGGAGAAGTGTAATGTAACAAATGTTCGTAACACTAATACAACACACTAACCAATTAAAAGATTAAATATAAAAAATAATAAAATGCAAGTTAAATTGATATTATAGGTAAATATGTCTATATCCATCTTACCACAAATCTATTCGGTATGACAAAAAGAAATTCTATTTATTTACAAACATTTTCTCAAGTCAAGAAAAATGAGCGTGGTCGACTGGTAAGAGAGAAGAGTATGGTCGGTTGGAAAGAGCACTTGAATGTGCAAGCAAATCCTATAAACAGTCGAATTCGCGACTAGAGCATCCGACGGGTCCGGTCGAGAATGGACGATGGGTGTTGGTCATGGATTCATTGTTATCCAGAACCGACTATCTAACAACGCCAGACTCCAACTGGTGGATGGGTGAGACTCCGATAGAGATACTCAATTCAGACCCCAACCGATATAGTCAAGCCCGACTCCAAATGCGCTTCATCAAATAATGTAACCGTCGATGATAGATGCATTTGATTATTGAATATTGTTGCACATCAATGATCGTCTGTCTTCTCATGCTGCAAAGTATGGTCGACAAGATGGGATATTTAACAATACGATGCAAGTTATAGAGTGCTAAATGCATGACGTTTCATAATATTTGACATGGTTAATATCATAAATTTGTTGAGTCGATGGTGAATTGTGTTGGACCCCCTCTTGGTTAAGCCAACGTTATTTCTAAAAAGTGGTCGGCTGTCATGTAAAGTTATATTATGGTCAATTCTTCAGATGGTCGAAAATTTAAAAAAAATGGTCGGTTGATGTTCTTAGTTGAAGTTCGACATATAAAAGTTGTAATGTTTTTTGGTCGAAGTTGATATGTAGGGTCAAGTATGTAAAAAATTGGTTGATATGCCATATCTTGGTCGGTCCCTTATATACTTAAATTTTTTTTAAATCACTTTCATTTTATTTATTTTTTATCTATTGCTTCCCCAAGTATGAGAATCCAAAGTTGATATTTGAGCATAAGATATCTTGAGATTTGTTTTTAAGTATAAAAATAATAATTTTATATTTTATTTGCTAGATCATAAGAAAATAAAAATAAACATATCAATATTCTTGCAAGGTTTATGGGCATTTAAATATAATATATTTTTAATTTATTAGGGATTGAGAGAATTAACTTGTGGGATTGGATTTGGGAGGAGGTGCATGGAGACCTTTGGACACACATAGTATGATGGGAACGCATTCACATTTATAAATGGAAAGAGTCTCTGGAGGCATCAATTGTCGGTAAGAGATCAAGAATACTGTGTAATCCCATGTAAGGCTATGCGATTGATTTTTGTTTTTATATTTTTCCAGTGAAAAGATAGATCATATTAATCTATCAACCAATGAGTCTACTACCTATTAGCCTCCAATGATCCTCCAGTTGTTATCATTTTGTGAATACCAACTCGTCTTTAATATCTACATTGATCAATCTTAAGTTGACGACTATGTTGTCGACCAAGTGAAAATTGAGCCTGTCCATCACTTCAAAAGTTTGTGAGTCGACAGTCGACCAGAAAAGATCAGCTGACAGGGTGCAGTCAACCAGCACTTATCCTGACCAAGAAAGATCAGTCAAAACCTTGCAGTGACAATGCAATGAAAGAATTGGGTCATGGGAAGTTTGTCGGTTGGCGGTGCAATGGTTGACTAGGTATTTGCAGTTGATGATGGCGCAAGATTATTCCATCCTCTAGACTGGTGGTTCGAAGATGTTTCAATTCTATGAATTAATCACTTCGTCAAAGTTATAACAGCCATCAAAGTGAAAGGTATGAGGTTCGATTTCATGTCCCAAATTTGGAATTGGGTCACAATGGCCTAATCACATTAGCCATATTCATTAGATTTTGTAAAATTGATGTTAAGGGTCAAATAATTGCCAAGGAGGAAAATTACTAGTTTCCTAGGTTTGGGGTGGAAGCTTTGGGATTTGGAATAAGGGGGATAATAAATGATGTTTAGACATTAGAAGGGTTCAAGTATTTAATAAATAGAGTGAATAAAGAAATTCAAGAGAAATCATAGGTGACAAATGGTTTTGGAGACATATGGAGGATGTGGGACCCACACT
Source organism: Larix kaempferi (assembly GCA_027924585.1). Classification (NCBI taxonomy): domain Eukaryota; kingdom Viridiplantae; phylum Streptophyta; class Pinopsida; order Pinales; family Pinaceae; genus Larix; species Larix kaempferi. The sequence continues at coordinate 7,103,449 of BSBM01001035.1, forward strand.
AGCTTGATTTTTCATAATACATGGTATCTCTCTTTTGCAAATTCGAATTAATGGGAATGTGAACACTCTTGGGTGAGTTGGTAAGTAAAACCACATGTCATTGAGCATATTAGGTCGAATTGGGAAGGATTGGTAACCTCCATGGAAGATAAAGAGTCAAAGTGGAAGTTTGTGGACACTTGGGCTAGATTCCCTAGCCCCTATGACACCAATGATGGAGCATCTATGACAACTATGACAAATTGCAGACCTGACCTCTGACATCTGACCACTATGACATGTCAGCCCCAAAAATAGGCTTAAGGAAGTCGAATTTGGGAGTTGGAGAATCCAAAGAGACTCAAAATCGAATTTGGGAGAAGATGGAAGGTTGGAACTAGGAGACAAGTGGCAAATGTGGAATATTTCCTAAATGGAAATCTATTGAATCTATTGAAAGGATTTCGACCCTTAGAAGGATAATGTTGGTTATAAAATGTAGAAATGAAGTATGAGAATGGATTTTTGATCATTTGTAGAATTTGCAATTGCATTTGTGAAGAGGGAGAGCTAGTGGATGACTAGTTTCTTGCCTTAGCCAATTTTGAGGGTGAAAGATTCCCATCCAAGTTGGTAATTGGAAAGGCCATTCAGACCTTTCATTTGGAGCTTTAATGGAGTCTTTATTTTCAGGTGTAAGCTACAGGGCAGCTCATGGTTTCTTCTATTGCAGCTCACTCCTTCAACCATTTCCAGTTTTGATGGCATATTCGTGATCCTTGAGGGAGGGCGTTTTTGGTGAGCCATTGTACTCTTTGGGGAAGATTTTAATGCCCCATTTCTTTTGTAATGTTAATTAAATACTTTTTTCTTCATCTCCAAAAAGTTTCAGGTCGAAATTCCAAGTAGAAATGTATAAATCTCATTTTTAATGGAAGAACAATGCCATTTCCCCACTACCTTGTTGTGAGACAATGTATTGATGATGATTTCGAATGAATGGATGATCCTATGATATATTTGTGATCAATATACTTCCATGGATGTCTTCTACAATTTTCATGTACTGTACTTGAGCATTTGAAGCATTTTTACTCAATTTAGTTGTATTGGGAGGTGAAATAGTGCCATTTCCCCAAGGGTCGAATTGGGGATTTTTGCAGTTGAATGGGAGAGGATGAGAACAGTTGTAATAATCCATTAATGGTGCATATGAAACTTTAATAGAATACGTAACACATTACATACCTCTGTTAATAAAATTGAGTGGGTTTGGAGGCATTTTGGAAGCCATTTCCAGTACTTACCTCAGGGGGATTTGAACCCCAAATTACTAGTAAAATTGCATACTTGGTCCAGAATCTTAAGAGAGTTTGCAGAGGTATTTTGGTGACCATATGTCATCCCTAAACATCATATTTAAGTACTAATATCATTAATACACCTTCCTTGAATATTTGAAGGGATTTGGAGTCAATTTGAGACCTAGAGACCAATACTAGTCAAAGGGAAATCACTAGTAAAGTTACCTACATTGACCAGAATTGAAAGATGATTTGCAGAAGTATTTTAAAGGTCCAAAGGCATCCCTGAAACACATATTTATGTTATAATATCATTCATATACCTTCTCAGAAGATTTGGGATCATTTGGGGCAAATTTGGGACCTAGAGATCAAAACTAGTCAAAGGTCTAATTAGGAAAAAAAGTGAAAAATTGCCATTTTGATAAAATTCCTAACAAGGGACATTACAGTGGTATCAGAGCATGGTCCTTGCACCTGTGTATTAGGTACATACATTCACGAATAATTGGCATCCATGTCTTACTATTATGATGAATCCTATGAGTACAATTCTTATGAGGAATATGCAGATGCTTATGAGCAATATGAAGCAGAATGTGAATGGTATGAGGAAGAGGTGCCATCATGCAACACTTCTTACAATTTCAAGAGAAATGAAGATTATTCTTATGACTTTAAATCTGATGAATATATGTGTGTCACACCAACCAAGGATAATTCTATGAGTGAGTTCCAAAGATGGAGAGCAAAATATAAAACCTTGCCCCAACAATATCAAAAATATCAAGAATATCTTGCTTTTAGCAAAAATACACAAAATGCCATGTCTTTTGAGTAATATGTTGAACATGTTTTTGAAAATAGGCTCAAAAATGAAGATGTGGAGTTAGTGAAGAAAGGTTTATGCCCTTCTTGTAAAAACCCTTGGAGCGAGTATCATATATGTGTGCATGAAATGATGTCCTCCTTGAGGAGAGCTTTTGAGATTTATTCAGGAAGAGATTCCAAATATATTGATCCTAAGGAAAACAAGGGGAAAAATGCATCAGCTTGCTTTAAGGAGCAAAAGGAGGATACATCACAAGAGCATGAAGAAGATTCTATTGAAAATATGGAAGATCATTTTGAGACACCTTCTAGCTTAGACATGAACCAAATAGCATCTACTGATGGATGCTTAAACTATGAAGGAGTACCTACTGATGGGTGCTCACACCTCTATGTTGGTGACATAGAGATCACTTTTGAAAGTGTTTCTACAAGAACAAGTTTCATTAAGCATGATAATGAAGACCTTGTAGCAGTTGAAGAAGAACCAAGATCAACTTCCCCATCACCACTTGAGCTTCATGAAGTTGGTCCAAGCAAAATTGAAGAAGATGAGGAGGTTCATTTGCAAGAGTCTCATTTTCTTGAAGGGTCCTTAAAGATGAATGAAAATAAGATCCAAGAGTCCCTCATCATTCTCCATGACACTCAAGCATTGGTGTCAAATTCTTGTTGGAGAGCTACTTCATTGGAGGAAACATCCTTCCTTGAAGACATGGAGAAGATTCAAAGAGCAATGTGCCACATCAAAGGTAATTTCATGTCTTTGCTTTTTGATAGAAACCATTTGTTTGAGCTTAATGAATTGTTACATGATGCATACTTGAAGAATAAGGAGGATATTCATAAGCTCACAATTCAAAATGAGCAACTTCTTGAAAAGTTGCAAGATACTTGTTTTTCCTCCTATGTTTCAGATTGTCAAATGGTAGATTGTTTGGAGGATTCTCATGACATGGTGGATCATGAGAAATGTGGGAATTTGAATGTGCTTAATGTGTTTGAAGATGAACTTGAAGAGATCCAAACACTTGATGTGGTGGAAGAGGAACTTGAATTGTCTCTTGATGAAGCTTATGCAATTTTTAAAGAAGAGCATGATTCCTCTACATGGGAACCAATCTATGACAAAGGTTTCCCACTTTTGAAGGAGCTGCATGATACTACCCACATGGATCCTTCCCATGATGAAACTTTTTCACTTTTTGATCATTTGGGTGATTTGGTTCATTCTCCTACATCCTACAATTCCATGTTTTGCAACATTAGTCTCAATGAAGTATGGGTGAAAGGGTTCTTTTTGATGGTGCCACATGAGGAGTATGGAACTCCTAGATTTACTTTTTATGATGATATGGTTGGAGCACATTCTTATTCACATTTTCAGCAGCATACTTTGTTACTTTATGACGATGCACATCTACATGGATGCACCTATGATATGCATTTGAGTCACTTGAAGACTCATGGTTTTTCTTGCTCAACACTTGATTCATTTGATGTTGGAGGAACTTCATCCAACACTTGGGTGAATAGATTTATGATTGGAGAACATTTTTGTTGGAAGCCACATACTTTGTTATATCTTTATGATGATGACATTCAGGGATGTATGGGTGAGACTTCTTTGAGTCATTTTAAGTCTCCTTGTTTTTTCTGCTCATTATTTGGTTCAGATTTTAGTGGAGATTCTTCATTCACTTCTTGGATGAAAGAATACATGGTTGAATATTTTGATGCATATCACATCCTTTTGGAGCAGCTTTATAAGACATGGGATCCTCACCTATGTCATTGGAGCAGATTTGATTGGTCACTTGAAGCTTGTATGCACTTGGAAAACGGTGGTCTACTTGCTTGGAGGTATAAGCACTTTCATGATTCTTTGATGAAGCACCTCCTTGATATTAATTTTCATTATGTAGTTATGTACTTTGATGATATATATTTTGTACTCATGATGTTTGGAAGAATGCATACAAGAAAATGGGATCCAGGAATCCTCTTATCTGATGGTATGGGTTGGAGAGCACTCTTAATTGTTCGGGTGCAATACAAGCAATGGGACCCTGGAATAATTTTTGTCTCATTGGTTTCATTTTTTGGGGGGAAGCAAGCAGTATGGGAGACGGATTCCCCACTTAATAAAGTGATTTTAATCAGAGTAGTGCAGCAGCAAGCATGGCGGTTCCTCTCTAAAATATTCATTGAATCTCAAAGACTCAAGGTTTGGCAATTCAATGGCAACTTCAAAGAATTATATAGAAAGCAGGTTCTTCAACACCCATGTTTGAAATTGCTTAAGGACAAGCAATATTGGGAAGGGAGGAATTGTCATGTCCCAAATTTGGAATTGGGTCACAATGGCCTAATCACATTAGCCATATTCATTAGATTTTGTAAAATTGATGTTAAGGGTCAAATAATTGCCAAGGAGGAAAATTACTAGTTTCCTAGGTTTGGGGGGGAAGCTTTGGGATTTGGAATAAGGGGGATAATAAATGATGTTTAGACATTATAAGGGTTCAAGTATTTAATAAATAGAGTGAATAAAGAAATTCAAGAGAAATCATAGGTGACAAATGGTTTTGGAGACATATGGAGGATGTGGGACCCACACTAGCTTGATTTTTCATAATACATGGTATCTCTCTTTTGCAAATTCGAATTAATGGGAATGTGAACACTCTTGGGTGAGTTGGTAAGTCATAACACATGTCATTGAGCATATTAGGTCGAATTGGGAAGGATTGGTAACCTCCATGGAAGATAAAGAGTCAAAGTGGAAGTTTGTGGACACTTGGGCTAGATTCCCTAGCCCCTATGACACCAATGATGGAGCATCTATGACAACTATGAAAAATTGCAGACCTGACCTCTGACATCTGACCACTATGACATGTCAGCCCCAAAAATAGGCTCAAGGAAGTCGAATTTGGGAGTTGGAGAAGCCAAAGAGACTCAAAATCGAATTTGGGAGAAGATGGAAGGTTGGAACTAGGAGACAAGTGGCAAATGTGGAATATTTCCTAAATGGAAATCTATTGAATCTATTGAAAGGATTTCGACCCTTAGAAGGATAATGTTGGTTATAAAATGTAGAAATGAAGTATGAGAATGGATTTTTGATCATTTGTAGAATTTGCAATTGCATTTGTGAAGAGGGAGAGCTAGTGGATGACTAGTTTCTTGCCTTAGCCAATTTCGAAGGTGAAAGATTCCCATCCAAGTTGGTAATTGGAAAGGCCATTCAGACCTTTCATTTGGAGCTTTAATGGAGTCTTTATTTGCAGGTGTAAGCTACAGGGCAGCTCATGGTTTCTTCTATTGCAGCTCACTCCTTCAACCATTTCCAGTTTTGATGGCATATTCGTGATCCTTGAGGGAGGGCGTTTTTGGTGAGCCATTGTACTCTTTGGGGAAGATTTTAATGCCCCATTTCTTTTTTAATGTGAATTAAATACTCTTTTATTCATCTCCAAAAATTTTCAGGTCGAAATTCCAAGTAGAAATGTATAAATCTCATTTTTAATGGAAGAACAATGCCATTTCCCCACTACCTTGTTGTGAGCCAATGTATTGATGATGATTTCGAATGAATGGATGATCCTATGATATATTTGTGATAAATATACTGCAATGGATGTCTTCTAAAATTTTCATGTACTGTACTTGAGCATTTGAAGCATTTTTACTCAATTTAGTTGTATTGGGAGGTGAAATAGTGCAATTTCCCCAAGGGTCGAATTGGGGATTTTTGCAGTTGAATGGGAGAGGATGAGAACAGTTGTAATAATCCATTAATGGTGCATATGAAACTTTAATAGAATACTTAACACATTACATACCTCTGTTAATAAATTTGAGTGGGTTTGGAGGCATTTTGGAAGCCATTTTCAGTACTTACCTCAGGGGGATTTGAACCCCAAATTACTAGTAAAATTGCATACTTGGTCCAGAATCTTAAGAGAGTTTGCAGAGGTATTTTGGTGACCATATGTCATCCCTAAAAATCATATTCAAGTACTAATATCATTAATACACCTTCCTTGAAGATTTGAAGGGATTTGGAGTCAATTTGAGACCTAGAGACCAATACTAGTCAAAGGGAAATCACTAGTAAAGTTACCTACATTGACCAGAATTGAAAGATGATTTGCAGAAGTATTTTAAAGGTCCAAAGGCATCCCTGAAACACATATTTATGTTATAATATCATTCATATACCTTCTCAGAAGATTTGGGATCATTTGGGGCAAATTTGGGACCTAGAGATCAAAACTAGTCAAAGGTCTAATTAGGAAAAAAAGTGAAAAATTGTCATTTTGATAAAATTCCTAACAAGGGAAATTACATTCGAACTCATCGGAGCTTCTATAATGCATTATGATTCCAAGTGCTTTCCAGGAATCTCCGGAGATTCATCGGGTAGTGAAGATAATAATAATAATGATAGTTGGAAGGGTGGTGGTTTGTATATAGTTGTGGCTAAACTTGAAGGAAGAGATGATCTCTCTGGTGCCTAGTTAAGATCAGAACAAAGATTGGTTGTCGAAATCTTAATCAACATTATTCCACCACAGAAAGACATAGTTTCTTGCAGTTTTCTCTTACGTCTGTTAAGAATGGAGAATATGCTCAAAGTGGCTCCATCTCTGGTGACAGAACTAGAGAAAAGAGTCAGGATGCAGTTGGAACAGACCACATTGAACGACTTACTTATACCTTCGTACAGTACTAAAATCGGCGAGACGCTTTACGACGTCGACCTGGTGTAGAAGTTATTGGAGCATTTCTATTTACAATAGAATGACTCATCGAACTAACCATAGTTTACAAAAAAAAATACAATGTCGAAAATTTTTAACAATAATGACCATAAGGTCGACCATTTCATATCGACGGGACAACTTTTATCAACCAACTTAGAGTTTTGTCGACTTCTTGTCACCATCTATGATATTCAACTCCATCTATAAATGTGATAGCCGATGAGTCGACTATGTGTTTCAATCGGCAATGCATTTTATCATCTGGCCATAGTCATCATTTGTATTACTTCAATATAAATCAAGTACAAGATTGCTTGGCGACCAATACACCGACTGCCTTCGACCAAATGGAGAATGAATAAAGTTGATGTTGGACATGCAGAGATAAATAATTGAAGCATGTCAACCATATGTTGTTCGTGGATGTAAACTTTGTTGCTCATGGATGAATGTTCAGGTCGTTGACTTATTAAATGCACGACAAATTTTATGGGAAGATGTCAACTATTCCATCCTTCTTGTCGTTGTTGTAAACTTTGCTTCAAGTGGATGAATGTTCAGGTCACCGACTTATTGAATGCACGACAAATTTTATGGGAAGATGTCGATTATTCCATCCTTCTCGTCGACACGGAAAGTTTGTTAGTTGATACTGAGTTTTTCTTTCTTGAGCTCTATCGATTGGGGCATCCATAAAGATCACTTGAATGTAAGAAAGAAGAACTAACCACTGTAGAATAAAGAAGTCATAAGTAAGTCGACCCTCCACCACATATATATGTCGACTATACTATCCCCGACCCTGACCGATATCATATTTTGTATTATATTTTTTTGAGTCGGTCGACGAGATAGATGACTCTCGACTAATTAGTATCGACACAACTACATCGACCATATTTACAATAGAATGACTCATCGAACTAACCATGTTTTACAAAAAAAATACAATGCTGACACCTTTTAATAATAATGACCATAAGGTCGACCATTTCATATCGACAGGACAACTTTTATCAACCAACTTAGAGTTCTATCGACTTCTTGTCACCATCTATAATATTCAACTCCATCCAGAAGTGTGATGGTCGATGAGTCAACTAACTGTTCCAATCGGCAACGCATTTTATCATCTGGCCATAGTCATCCTTTGTATTACTTCAATATAAATCGAGTACAAGACTGCTTGGAGACCAATACATTGACTTCCTTCGACCAAATGGAAAATGAATAAAGTTGATGTTCGACGCACAGAGATAAATAATTGAAGGATGTCAACCATATGTTGTTCGTGGATGTGAAATTTGCTGCTCATGGATGAATGTTTAGGTCGCCGACTTATTCAATGCATAACAAATTTTATGGGAAGATGTCGACTATTCCCTCCTCGTTGACGCGGAAGGTTTGTTAGTCGATACTAAGTTTTTCTTTATTGAACTCTATCAATGGGGCATCCATAAACATCACTTGAATGTAAGAAATAAGAACTAACCACCGTAGAATAAAGAAGTCATAAGTAAGTCGACCCTCGACCACATATATATGTCGACTATACTATCCCCGACCTCGACCGATATCATATTTTGTATTATATTTTTTTGAGTCGGTCGACGGGATATTAAGACTAGTCGATGTTCTAAGTCAGTCGATTGATAAGTTCGGTCAAACCATTACAATGGTCGACTTCTTTGGTCGGTAATAGATGGTAATAGGCAATAGAATTGTGATTCTCATCTTTTGCCCGAACAATTGCAATAACTGTATTATGATATAATACCGTAGTTACCTTTCTACTTTGCATAGAGGCTTCCTTTCTGCTTTGCATAGAGGATTCTATCTATGCAAATAGCCCTAGATTGTTATGGCTATCGTAGGATTTAATGCTCATCCAACTAATTGCTCTTTTTAAAATTGAATTTGTCTTCTTGTTTACAACTTAGTAGTATTCATTTCATGGATTTTGCATTTGCCTTTATAGTGATGGTTTCTAATACCGAAAGGAATCATACTTCACAACATTACGAGGTTAAAAAAAAACACATTCATTCTACATACCCATCTCAGATCCATTTTAGGGACAAATTTATTTAGGGTATGTTTCCCAATTGATTGTTGTCTGAATCCAGAGCTAATACAACTATAGGCCATTCCAAGATTTTGAGAGGAAAAGAGGGGCATAAGCATCCAAGTCAGCTAGATTCCTATGTTTTCCCATCCACGTAAGCATGAACGTGGAGAAGCATACGCATCCACGCTAGCTAGATTCCTCACTCATAGAGAGAATGGAATGCTGCCACGTGGATGGTTCCATCTAGAAGGTTTTGTCCACTTTTCGGTTCAGTTCACGTTTTACTGAGCCAGTGAGTTCACCTCCTACAGTCTCCACCAAGCGCTTTCTCAATTCATGGTTTGCGGCTTATTGACCCAGTTCTCCATCGCCTACTTCCCTTGTCAATTCACATTTTCTGTGCAAGACATGGTTTCAACATATCCGCCATTACAGAAAAATGTTCAACATTCAATGCATTTAGACATGCTCTGCTATAGTCGAGTTGTGGAATTTGGGATTTTACTTCTGAATGACAAAATCAACACATAAATATTTAAGATATGCTTTAACTTGCATGGACATATCCATATTCCTCCTCAAGAATGCACGGGAACACCGACGCAGATCTTATCAACTGTTAAGATGGAGTTATCATGATTTGTCAGATACCCGTCTAAAGATTTGTTTTGTAAGTTGTGCATCGTTTCTGGAAGATCAAGAAATTGTTGTTCAGACGTTGTTGGAAATGTGGTACGTGAAAGGGTTTCTCAACCCGGGGGTAGAGACACACTATTTGATGGATGCTGAGTGGAAGTTCATAAATGTACTGGTAGCTAGGTGCTTGGTGGAGTGTGAGGATATTGTTGATGACAACTACCATAGTGTGCAGTATTTAAAGATGCATGAAGTTCTTCGTGAGATGGCAATAGACATAAGCGGCCGCGAAACAAAGGAGAAATGCTTATTTGAACCAAGTCAAAAGTTGCAGATATTTCTTAGTGGAAGAGACACATGGGATTGCAAACAAATATCTATGGTCCATAATGCTATTCGTGATCCTCCAGGTGATCTGAAAATTTCAGGACTTTAGAGTTTGGTATTAGCCTCTAATGTTTAATTGGAAGTGGTTGCACAATAAAATTTCTCAAATATTAGGTCTCTTAAGGTCTTGGATTTGTCTTGTACTTAAATAAATAAATGATATGCAGTAACTGAAGGAATATACTTCTCTCTTGTCAAAGGACGTCGAGCTTTTTTTTTTTTTTAAACTCAACAAAATGTCAATGGATGTGATCGACATAATAGACTAACTGTCGACCATTTCCCACCAGTCGACCAAAGAACCCAACTGACCACGCACAAGTTCACTGCCGACTAATTACACCATAGCCCATTTATGTCTCCATACATTCACATCAGTTATCGACTATAAAGGGTTCGATTTCCATATCAACGACCAATACAACTCTCGACTACATCCCAACTGACCATTGCAAGAATCCGTTGAATTTTTATGTGGTCGATTTGATCGACACTTCATTTGGTTGACATACTTTTTGGTCATATCTGTCAAAACTTCATCTTGGTCGATACTTAGTTTCGTTGATGTATACTTGCACGTTGTGCTAGTAATTAAGGAAGAAACATTATTTATTGTTGCTCGACCGTCAGCCGACTAAAGCAGTCCACTTCACTGCATATGCTCAACCAACGATCTGCATGTTCTATCTCTGTGGGGGTGCTCGTTTTGCGAAGTAGCTGGCGAGACCACAAGCGAAAACCAACCGTCACTTCATGCAACTATCAATCGGAAGTGGACTTCTTTAGTCGGCTGACATCTTCAACTTCGAGACATTTATTCTAATCTTTAAATTTTTTGAAGAACAAGTGTGGAAGTCTTGGATCTGTCAATTGATTGCTAGAACAATGCAGATGATGAGCCAATCATTCCCTCGGCTTGGCTCGTCGACTATATTGAAGAAGATATCAAGTATACATCCAGGTAACAAAAGGTATCCCATTTAGTTGCCCTGGGCATGTCTTAAAAATAAAAATGGTATACTATGCGTCATGTCTTCCCTGTTGAGTTGGCTCTTGGTAAGCATGCTTATATAGCACCATGGTGGTCCTAACCACCCCCACTTCTCATGGAAACAAACATAACCATGGCCTGAATAAGTCCATTGAAGACCACCATCGTGGTATATTGTTCAAACATCCATCAAACTTTGGCATACTCGGTAAGAAACAACCAAATGGTGCTAAGTGTGGCCAACTGTGAAAATCGCCATCAAATATAACATATGGTCTATAACCATGGGATCAGCGCCATCGGAAGTGTTGTTTCAACGTCCACTAAATGTGGCCAACCGCCAAAGTCATTTTAATGTGCATGATTCAAATGGCGAATATTTGTTGAATCTAGCGCCAAAGATAGTGCTTCCACCAAGATTGAGCCCCAAACATGTTCAACACCATAACCAATTTCCTTGCCAAGTCATATAGTGTATATATCATCCTAACTGCTCCAAAACCATATGGCACGGTTTAGGGTCGAGGGCTAATCCCTTGGCCCCTTTTAACCACCAAATGCAACTCCAACAAACTTCAAATAGAAGTTGTGCCATATCATGGTAAGAACCAAACCATAGGCGGGCCAAAAAGGGTGTGTGTCTTGTGAACAATAGGTCATGGGTTCAATTCCTGCAAATTCCAATTTTTCCTTGGTAAGGAGAACCTATCAAAGGCTAATCGGATTTCCACGTGGCCTCATTGGATTAGTCAACATGTGAGTGATGTCATATGCCAACTCAGCAGTAATATTTTCCATCTCAACAAACTATATGCCACGTGCCATCTTGAGTTACTTCCACATTAGCACATGACTTGTACGACTGCCACGTCTCACCCTTTCAGTGGTGCAACGTGGCACTCTTGCCAAATTTTTGCCTATTGAGAGAAAACTTCAGAACTACATAACTTTTGCATACAGAGTCCAAATGAGAAAATTCAAACATCGTCGGAAACATCTAGATGAGATCTTCGCAATTATTATACTTCCGTAAGCATCAAAGGCAATGAAATTTTCTTAATTTTAAAAATCCACCTGGATCAATTAAAAATTATTCTCTTTAGTGATTTCATGTGGAAAAAAGGACTTGAACTCACCACCATTGCATATTTATTTAAATATTTGATTTCAAGAGTTCATTATAAGTGATATGGATCATTTAAAAAATGCACTAAGTGACAATCATCAATACATTTAGCTAGAAATTTATTAAACATATATTTGAAGGTTTCCAATGAAGGCAAAGTTCGAAAATTATTTTATAGAATATTACGAGTTGGAAAATAATGGGTGTCAAAGAAAAGTTATTGCAACATATTATAGCTTCCCCATTAATCATTGATCACATCAAAACTAGAAACAAATGCTATAACTTCTATGATAATTCCAATACTTCAAGTATTGTTGAAACGGGGTGTTTCCTTGCCTTGGAAAGGATATATAAATTTCATTATGCCCATCCCTTGATGGTTTAGTATCCATGAAAATCATTGTATCTTAAACATGAACATTGACAATGATTTATAGTGAAAATATAATATTGGATATAGACTAAACATAAGAATTAAAATTACGTAGCATAATCGAGTAATGCTCTTGTTAGGTGAAAAATTGTTATCTTTGCTAGGGTTTTGATTTGCGATTAGGGTTTCTATTTTGATGCCTTTTAGGTAGCCATAGTTGTGATCGCCATGGAATCAATGAAAGGGGTGGATCTGCCCCCTTCCTTTAGAGATGTTGTTGCTTCTAGATAGCCTCTCTCCTTAACTGGTGAAAAATTGAATCGTCAACAAGAGGTAAACAACCAACAAACAAAACTAATTGAAGGAGTGGTAGGTGCATGAAATATACTCAATGGGAAAGAGTTGAGGGTGAAGGAATTAAGAGCTTCTCATCACAGGAAAGCCACCAGAGGACTAGGAAAGTGCATACCAAAAACATCAATAGTACCAAGGTACGAAATCACTTCCACTTGTCTAAGCCATAATATTCAATATATGAAGGATTTTGCTCTAATAGAAAAATAATTGGGCCTATGGCCTTCAGAGTGATCCCTTGCGGGATAAAACAATACCAGATGGAAACCCAAAGGGAATTCTAACCTCCGCCTTAGATCTAAGGGATTCTCACTGTAATTTTTTACAATATGGAAGACAAAAATTCAACTTTTGATAATGACTCATGCTTCTTCAACTCAATTGGATTATATTGAAAAACTAGGTTGCAAAAATTTACCCTGAAAAAAGAAGACATTACTTATGCATTGTTCTTGGTCAAGCTTGACTCGTTTCCTATAGAGTACTGGCAAAATGACACCCTGGTAGGCATAGGTAATACTCGGGGAATATTTTCCAAGGCCTCAAATGCCATGAACTTAGGTAGATACACTACATATGCTTATATTTACATATATATATTCCAATTCAGTTTCACTATGTCCATCTCTTTTAAATGGGGGATTAACCAATAATCAATTGTAAAGTTATTTCTCTTTACAATTCCAATTTCAGTATGTCCATCTCCTTTAAATGGGGGATTAACCAGTAATCAATTGTAAAGGGATCATGTGCAAATTCCAAATCTATCTTCCCATGAAGTGGGCATGTGTACAACTTTATTTAGTGAAAATGTTGCAATCATCATGTCATTTCTTTTGACTTGCATAATTTATAGAAAATGTTAGCAAGTTAATCTTGTAGTAAAATGATTATTTTTTTGCACATAAATATGATAAGAATCAAATAAAATTTTTATGGATGAGCAAAGTTTCACCATGATTCGGGTTTTGTACATGGTAGAATGATGCCTCTAAAGGTCTTTCCTATTGTAAATCAACTCATATGGTCAAACATTTGATCAATTTTTTAAATATATGGAAACTTTAACTTTTTGTTTCATTTGATTGCAAACACTAGAAGGAAGTTTGGTACAATATTAGATAGATCATGTCTTGTCCCAACATGGGACATTCTGTAAAAAGGGAACAAACATGGGCCTAGTATTTTTTATTTGTGTAGGATGAGAAGGAGAACATAACACACTTATTTATTAACAACTTATTTTCACAGCAAGTGTGGAGGGATACTGATCAACTAGATAGTTACTCCAATCCTTAGCTACGTCCTCATTTAGAAGCATGTATGAAAGGCAATTTTTAACCAATATCTGAAGGAATCAAAATATATTCCCTTTATTTCTATTTGGTCATTGTGTTTGGCACACAATTATGTTGTATTTGATGGTTCCTAACATTATACATTTCATGTTTTTGCTTAGATCAATGCATTGATACAACACTACAAAGTGACCACAAAAGGGCATGGGATCAAATAGATTGGGGAAGGTTTGGCCAACATGTCCACCCCTTGGGATTTCTTTGGCAGAGCTAGCCAAGGACCAAATCAAAACAATAGTATTGGTGGTATTTACACTTCTCAAGAAGCCATTGTATCAAGTGCAAAGCAAAGCTAGGTAAAGTGACAAACAACTACGTTGAGTTAATGGCATTGAGGTCCCTTATGATGTTGGCCTTGACTCATGATACTCTACCACTCTAGGTGTCTGGGTGTTCTTCAATGATTATTAAGTGGTTAAACAATGATTTGGATATCCATAATATGGAGCTCTAAATTTTGGCCACAATTAAAACAAAATATCCAAAAACTTACTCGAATTGCATTCACCCATGTATTCCAAAAAGCCATTGGTGTGGTCGATACACGATCAAAGGATGGTCTTAGCATAGTTTTTTATGAACTATATCACAAAAAGTCTATGATGGTACTTATTTGGAGTGAAGGCAATCAATCTAACTCAACAGTAACTACTTAATGGTCACGACTTACATCATTTTGTTATAGCCATGTGATACTAATTTGGAGAATTGTATAATTTTTTTTCGAAGGACTTTTATATAGTTTGGAGTAAGCCTTTTTGTGGTTCATAAATAAATAGAACAAGAGTTTTTAATGTATCTTTTTATGGAATTGAAGGCTATTTTTTACCACCGATACAAACATTTATTTACCATGGACTTTTTAATGTATAAATGAAGTTACATTTATTTCTCACTCAATGATTCAATGCCAATGCCATAGACATGTGAAGAACGTTCTTTTTATTCTCCTTCATGAATAAAAATGTAGTTTATTCCCTTTATGAATAACAATGTATAAATAAGATAATTAAAAATATATATATATATATATAATTATTTAACAATTAATTTCTAAATATTGAAATTACATATCAATTTAATACAACAATTTTTACATAACCAAAATTTTTAATTTTATATATCAAACAAAAACATTTACACATATTTAAAAAATCAATTTTTTTAATTCCTTAATAAATAAAAAACACATTAAAAAAAATCAATTTCCTTAAAGATTGATTTCAAAATTAAAAATTACACTGTAAAAGTTTAACATTCCACCTCACCTAACAAACAACTAAAATAAAAAAAATTATAATTCCCTACCTCTCAAACAAAAATATTTTCCCGAGTAACTCTTGATATTGGTTATCTTGTACACCTTTTGTTGTCTTATACAAAAGGAGTTAACTTAATTTTTAAGATTTTTTTGCAATAAAATAAAGTTTATTTTAATTTATTTATTTTTTAAAATTTTGAAAATTTAGAATTTTTTTAAATAGAGAAAAATTATATTAATTTTTTATAATTATAAATTTAGTTTATTTTTTGTATGAAGGTATTATTAGAGTAAATATAAATATTTTATAAAATGACTCTATTTTGATTATTCTTTCTTTTGTATTATAAATTATATAAGAGGATACAAATTGAGTGGGTCTAATAGTTAATATGATGTATTTCCTCCTAGCATGTCACATGTTCCATATTTAAAGAAGAAAATACAGCTTAAATGTAATGGTCCCTAATGTTGATGTTTTATAGGGATGGGACACAATTAAATAGTAGTTAAATAATAGAGGAGACCCTCTATAAAGAAAGAAAATTAAATATCCATGGAATCATGGTCAAGCCATAGCATGTCACATGTTCCATATTTAAAGAAGAAAATACACCTTAAATGTAGTGGTCCCTAATGTTGATGTTTTATAGGGATGGGACACAATTAAATAGTAGTTAAATAATAGAGGAGGCCCTCTATAAAGAAAGAAAATTAAATATCCATGGAATCATGGTCAAGCCGTTACATACTTGACTAATAGTTAATTTTATAGGTTCTATAGGAAATGGACAAAAATGAATAATTAAAGAGACCAACCACAAGAAGGTTTGATAAATCAAAGTTGGTCAAAGTATATGTTAATAAATGTTATTTAAAGGATAACATAATGAAAATGAAGCATTCATGGAAAATTCATTACTTGACTTCATCGGAAAATAATAATATTAATGTAAACAACAATTTTAAAATATTTAATATTAATATTATTAAAAAATAATAATGTAATAATAGTCAAATCCCACTAGCATGGTTGGCTTCAACAGGCCTCATTTTGCATGGTGACCAGAGTTTGAACCCTGCAAGGTAGATGGGAGGAAACACTTGAGATCAAGCCATGTTAAGGATTGGTGTGGCCTAAGATGGTTGTGATCCCCAAATGATTTTAACAGTTTAGATGCCCTTGGATCGCAATTTCTTAGACCACATGCTAGCCCCACAAATCACAGACAAACTAGCAAACATTGAAAAAAATAATTCGTATGATTATCAACCTTATCCTTACAATGATCTTCCAAAAGTATAAATCCTTATCCTTATAATAATGATCTTCCCACAAGTATAAATCCTATCGAGATAGAACTTGCATTTGTATAGAAAATAATGTAATTACAACAACGTTTATAAATTTCAAGTATTTAAATCATATGGAATTCAAGATAGTAGTAGAAGTGGCCTTCCAATAAGTTTTTTAAAACAAGGGCTTGAACTTGAAACCCTAGTTTGACATTATTAATTAGTGTATTATTAAATTTATGTTACAAATATAATAGATTTTTTTATTAAATTTATGTTAAAAATTATATGTCATATCTCCAGAATTTTGCTATGGTCCATGGGGTAATTTTGGCCTAAGTCACCTAGGCAATAATTATTTAATTAATGAGCCAGTGTGGAAACTATCTTATGGAAGATGCCTAAGGTTGTATTTGGGTATTAAATGGATAAGGTGGGCCCCCAGAAGATATTAATGCCCAAATTAAGGATCTAAGGAAACTAATGGAGTTATCATTAAATTAATGGAGATATTTTGTGAGGCATTGCACCATAGTAATTAATTAATTAATTGCTAAATTAAATTATTTCTGAGTTGTACTATTTTATTTAAATGATTGTTGCTAATAAATATGCCAAGTGGTTGGTGAATGGACTAGGAAATTCGAATTGGTCAAGTGGGCCAATCTTGCCTAAGTGGCAAGGTCTCAGAAAAGCTAAGGAATCTAATGGAGAAAAGTTGGCAAGGTGAACCAAGAAGGAAATGGACAAAAGATGGCAAAATCAAACAAAAGTAGGAAAAAAAAGGAAAGTAAAGAAAGTTGAAAGATGAATAAAAGCAGTCAGAAAAGAAATGGCAACATCTAGAAAAAGCTTCCTAAAGCGCATTTGCCAAATTCAGTGAAGGAAGGCAAAGGAAAGAAAGTTTTCAAAGCCAAGAGTTGCTATTATCCTCAAGAAATGCACCCTCATGGCTTTGGAGTAGGATGGGCAAGTGGGTAACCTACTCTCACAGGTCACCAAGCCAAGAACTTACTCAGCATATCATCATAAAGTTTATAAAAGAAGGCAACCAACTCCATTTGACAACTTTTGATCATTTGTAATTTGTGAATGAGAGCTTTGAGCTACTCACATGTTGAGAGATGTGCCTCAACAATTCCTCTTGGGTGATGTTCCCCAAGGCCCTATGAGTTTCCTATGAGTATTATGCAGGTGGAGCAAGCAATATTACGGCCAGTAACATTCAGTTCAATTCAGCCATGAAGATTTAATGTCAGATTGAAGAGGAGGCTACCATTGGAGGAGATTCACAGCTAGATTTGGTGGAAGAAAACTAGTGGAAGAAGATAACTATGGACAGATGTTCTCAGGACATCCAGTGAAGTCTATCAGCTGAATTTTGCAGAGATTAGTTGCTGCTATATTCCAAAATTAAAGATCAAATCGAGTTTCCACTCTACTCTTACTCCTACTCCTCCCACAGCGAGTCTTGGAGGTGATTTCCCTAAAGGAGAGAACTAGTTGATGATGGCGCCCACTGAAGACCAGCATGTTCAGAATGCAGCAAGTTCAACCATCTAACCAGTAGATGGACTGATAATGACCTCTAGTACAGAACCAAAGTAACTTCTTCCTTCTCTTCTCTATTCTCCCACTGTTGTAACAAGAAACTAGCCTATGAGGCACTATCATTTGAGAAGCAAGCAATAAAATAAAGGAGAAATGTTCTCAATGATATATTTTGTGTTTTATGTATGGAAAATATCATATCAAAGTTATAATAGTCATTAGTGTTGGAAACTAATCCGTCAGGTTGGGAGACGAACAGTCATCCTAGGAGTCCAAGAGATTCTTTGGAATACGAATCCAAAGGGTCACATATTATTGTATTTATATGTGCATATCTTAATGAAATGTATTGCACTTTCACGCCATTCTATTTGTCTTTGTGTTTGTTATTTGGATCTGTGTAAGCCAATTTGCTCATTTTCCCATTGGGAAACCTCACAATTAGAACAGAGTTTGTGGTTTATTAAAGCAGTTTATCAAGTTAAAATTCAAGACTAGCTAGATTGATGTCAATTATAGACTAGTTTCACCACTTTCATTGCCAAATTCATTCTAAGCACTCTTTTTACAATCTATTAGTTGGAGCAGGTCCTTAACTCAATCTAGTATCCATATCAGTCCTTAAATTTAGAATTTGGAAGCCCTTCGACCCTGTTTGGGAAGATTAGAAAAATACTAACTCAGCAATCCCAGGAGAGCCCCAAAACCCAAATTCTTCCCAAACTCTCCCAAGTCTGCTAAAATACATTCTTGAACATAACCAACACTCATTTGACTGATATAACCTCTGTCATTAACTCCCAAGACCCCCACCTGTCTAGTATGCATATGCCAGCTATCCAGGAAGCCTCAAAGTAGGCAATAGACTAGATCTATTGTTGAAAAGTGAAAGATACTGGTACATGGTGCATAGGACATCTCCGATCTGAACCTTTTGACCTGCTGATGCACCTAACCTCATACATTTTCCAGAATTAAATATTCATCCCACCATCCTCATTCCTTACTTCAGTACCCCTCTCTTACTTCCTACTCTACTCAAAAAATTGTCGAAGAAAATCATTAGTAAATTTTATAAAATTTGAATTAGAGTTAATATCTTGGTTGAATATTCTCAAGGATATTATAGTGGTATCAGAGCACTTTCCTCCACCCTTGTGGAAAGAAAGAAGCTCACTGATGGAAGGAAGATTGAAGATCTTCTCAGAGATGCAAAATGTGGCTCCTACCAGTCAGTGAAGAAGAAGAATTTATTTTTGAGCCATATGAAGATGAGCCTTTAACCCCTGTTGGAAATTTTTATTTGCCGAAAGTTGAATACGATTTCCTTGTTGAACCAATGTTTGAAGAGGACATAGGAAATGACCTACCTATGACTAATTGGGATTATGAAGGAATACTCAAAAGAGGGAATCCAAAGAAATCCTATGAGTACTTCATGGAGTACTCTACCTTGAAGAAGGAGGTTCAGAAGTCCCTGACCTTTAGAGAGTATTGTGATTTAGAGATTCAGAGTTTGTTCAAAGACCCCTACAATAGTGATAACAAAAGAAGGATTGCACATATGGTTGATGGTGTGTGCAAAGAAGTCGAGGCAAGATTTTTACCCATAGGAGCTAAAATAGAAGGGAGGGATAAAGATGTGTCCTCACATCCAAGAAAAATCAATGGAGGAAACCAAGAGCCACCTAGTTCTTCGGGTGGAGAAGAAGTAAGAAAAAATAAAGACGAAGTTGCAGCCCTACATATGGATCCATCCCAATCTCAAGAAAAAGGAATCAAGAAGGAATTTTCAGCAAGGCCATTGGCAATGCTAAGCATTGGGAGACTGTTTGGTTTTCCTTCAAGAAGGAAGTCCAAAGGTTGTGATCCAAGCACCACACAATGCAGAGAGACATCAAGTTTATTGGAAATAAATGACCAAGAAGACCTTGCTGGTTCCCCATTACTCCAAGAAGTGGATGAAGAAGGTCGATGCACAGTAGAAGATCCAACAGTCAAACACTTGATTGTTAGTGATGAGGGAGGTAAAATCACTCTCGATCTTTTAATGGTTGATTTCACAACAAGTGCAGAAGAAATGGGACATTTTGATGAAGGTGAGACATCTTTTGGATCTGATCCAAAGGAGTAACATAATTCAGATTCACAATCACTCCTTGAGCCTTGCAAGGAAGCATAAATTGAGCACATCTCAGTAGGGTGTGAAGCAGAAAAATTGCCTTAGCCTTGCACCATAGTTTGCAATCCTATCAACTTCAAAATTATTCTGGCGTTTAATATGATAAAACTTGATTTTAGATATGTCATATTATAAAACAATAGTCACTACTGCACTCTACTTTTATAAATACTCTTTGTAATGTACAATTGATCAATTTGAAGCAAGCCCAAGACTAAATCAAATGGTTCATTTAAGGGTGAAATGAAAAATATAGAAATTGAATATACTTGGAACGTATTAGGTGCGTGATTTTGTCACATAAGATTTCAACAATAAAATTTAAATGAGTAGTGACAAAATAAATAAATAAATCTTTTGTGGAAAAGGCATGCACAAATGCGTGAAACGTCAAGAATTAAAAAAAAATGAAAACCAACCCCTTTTTAGGCACTGTATCAAAAGCTTTTCTAAAGTCCATGAAACAACAAAAAATATTGGATTTATTATTACGACACTCCTCCACGATGATCCTAAGCATAACGAGGTGGTCTGTGGTTGAGTGATTCCTTCTGAATCCTGCTTGGCCTTCAGCCTGTTTTCCTTTGTTTTCTAGCCATATGCTAATCTTCTTTTCAAGGATAATACTGTATAACTTGGCTAAAAGAAAGCTAATCATAATGGTTCAATAATTAGAAGGGTTATCTTTATATTTTCTTTTAAAAATGTGAACTATAAGGCTCTGAGTCCAAGGATTAGGGAATCCATGCTTGACTGCTAGATTCAAGAGATTGTGAATATAGGGGATGAGGACGAGTGCTCTGATTTTTAAGATTTATGCTTGGTACCCTTGAATGTCTTTAGCTTTTCCATTAGCTAGGCGCTTAATCCCAAATTCAATGTGTTGTATAGAAAATACTTTCCCAGTTGTAAGGAGGGTTTGAATGTTATCCATGATGTACGGGGATTCGTAAAGAATTTTAAGATACAAGTTCCATTCCTTCAAAGAGATCTTATTATTATTTTTAGTTTCACAAGTTAGAATTTGGCTCCAAAATTTCTTAGGAGCCGTCTTAGATAAGTGTAAAAGTTTTTCATATCTTTTATTTAAATAGCAAGTCTTTTTTTCTTTTAATTAGAGCTATGTACTTATTTATCTTGTCGGATTTCAAGGACTCATCAGTAGCTTCCTTAATTTCTCTACATGCATGCTTAAATTTGTTACCATACCAAGGGTTGGTTCTTATATTCTTTTTTTGCTAGAAATTTCGTGAGAGAACTTGTTGACGGTAGAGGAGAGGGAAGTAGTAAAATTATGATAGAGATATTCTATATTGGTCTTGTTAGAAAGAGGGAACAAATTACTCGTTATATCATTTAGAAATCCATCTGTATTATTTCTATCAAGATCAAGTGCCTTTCGCTTTGAGAATTTTCCTCCATGGGCTGATTATGCATGGAAATATTGAGGGTTATAATTAAAGGTCTATGATCAAAATTAGGCTCGTGGTCATTTAAGATGTTGAAATTTATTATTTTGTTGTACAAAGGGATATCAGAGATGACATAATCAACTACATTGCTTCCAAGACCATGAATGCAAGTCATCCTACTCGAATTTGGCCACCTCTTTAAGCCATTACAAATTATGAGATCATGAGCACTACAAAGCTTGACTAACTTTGAGCCGAATAGATTTTTGCTTAGATCTTCAGAGCTTATGATGTACCTTCTAGCTTAAACAAGGTCTTTGTCTAACCAAATAGGATTAGGGTTGGAGTAGTTGCTTAAAATAATAGCTTGGTGAGGTTAGATCATTGAAGTCTCCCATTAACATAACATTTATGAGGCTAGAAATATCATGCTCTAACCCATTATAGGGGCAATTTTTTATCTAAATTGAAATTCTTATAAAAGCTATAATTAGTAGGATCGAAATTGCATATTGCTATATAGGTTTTTCTAGCATTGGTATCCGTGATTTCCAACCAAATATATTGATTGGAAGGGTCTTTCTTATAAATTCTAACATATTTGGAATACCAATTAAGTTTAATTTAATTAATTGTGAGGAATATCATATACTTTATCTAAATCCATTTTTCATAAATAATATTAACAAATAATTTTTAATTTAATAAATAAGATTATTATTTTAAACTTAATTTTTTATAACTTTTTACAAATTTTATTTTTTAAGTTTTTTTCACGAAAAAATTGTCGCATTTTTATTTCCAAAAAGAAATAAAAATGCATTCTTCACTATAAAGTTACGATACATTGACTATCTATTCCAGTACCAAGAGTTACTTGGTATTGTTTTTTCTATATAAACTTGTATACTCGTGGCTTTATATATGACATGATTTTTAAAATATGAGAAAATTCAAAAAGGATGGATGTAGATAGAAATAATCTTATACATCGTTTAACATAAGAGTGATATTTTGTATTTCCCCTTCATTGGTTCGAGCAATTAAAATTGATCCTAGTTGTCTATTTATACCTTATTTAGAGAGTCGATTTGTGTATTGATTGTGCTCTCAGTATATGTGTCAAAAATGAATGGAGGAAAAGGTAGGAACAATTTCTTTTAGGTGACGCCTATCTCCTGCAATCTTATATCCTCTATAGAACCCAAACTGAGCATCCATAGAATAGTGAGGGATTGTGTAGATTTATAGTTCTCGTATTCCTTCCTTTCAAGCAAGATTCAAGAGAAACCAAAGTGCCAAAAGTTCAGCAAGATTATTGATCCCATGCTATGCTAAGAGTTTTGAAAATGTGATATATTGAGAGTCAGACTGAAAGATTACCCCACCAATACCACAAATACAGTCTTGTCCTTGGTAGGCCCCGCCGAAAAATCCCCAAGAAATTCATTTGTCAATGAGCATCTAACCCAGGGGCGGCAGGAGTGGGAGGGGAGATTGTGGACCTCGATGGAAATGAAAAGGAATGGTTTGCTTGGGGCCTCAGAGTCACAACCAACAACATAGTCGAGGTGCTTGCACTCTACCAAGGACTTAAGATTCTCTCTAAATTGAGGATCTCATAATATTAGGAGACTCATCGATAGTAATCCAAGCTTGGACTATAAAACCTCAAAAGATAAACATCAAGCTTTCCAGGATATTGGAAAGAATATATAAGATAGATGCTATCCAACCTCAACTCCTATCAATTGTTTTAGCTTCTTTGAGAACACAACTAAACATCCGACATTTGGGCAAATTAGACTGCTAAACTGGTATAAGGGGGATTGACCCTTGTCCCTACTCAAAGAACTTATGATCTGATTCCATAGAAAAAGGAGCACGAGCAGAAGGAAGGTAGGACCACACGTCTCTACATCCTTAAGAAAGGAACCTTGAACAGTCAATGCCAATGGGGGAAGGGCTTGTGCCAAGCACAATGGAGAAAAACCCTCAGGTTGTGACCAGGGGTCCGCGGTGGAGGAGATGTGGCATCATTGCAATAGGTGGCGAAAGGACAATCCACTCCACGACATCAATTAGGAAATAATACGTCTATGCTAGTGGCTGAAGGATCGTGTACATGTGCACAAGCACAAGACTGAGGCACATGAGGACTTAAGGTGGAGGGTACAAATAGATAGGGATAGCTCGTAGGAGGATCATTTGCAGGAATTTCCCCATGATAGAAAGAAAATGAGAAGAAAATAAAATGTGATGGTGATCATGGATTTGCATGAGCACCAATCCAAGCCTCATGAGAACCTAAGTAGGCGGGTACATGCTGAAAAGGTTAGCTTGAAGGAGGATCGACTATTTGAAAACTAGGGTGATGGATTTGGAGACCCATATGGCGAGGCTGCAGCTGCACAACAAAGACAACAAGAATGTAGACCCAATACATCCTCAAGACTAGTTGCCAATGTACACTAATTGGTCAGGCCCTCATCACTAATTTGTGTCATGAGATCTTTTGTTACATTACTTTTATGTCAATTTCTTCGAATTTTGTTATGTAATATTGGGGTTTACCCCACCCTTTTAATATAAAATCTTAACTGTTATTGTCAAAAAATAATAATATCTCACCCACTAAGCAGAGTACTCGTCTCTTCTTTGTAGTATTGAATGAGAGCTCTTATTCTTGCAACGATTTGAAAAGACAAAATCTTAAAAAATTTCAAAGATGGTTGCATTATGTGTAAGCCATATTCCCAGAGAACTAGATAGGGAATGCTTCTAAAACCCTTGAGCTCCTGCTTGGAGTACCTGTGATGTAAATTATGTTTTAAATCCTCGCTTGGTCATAGATTTTGGAGTTTCCACCCTTTTTCTAGATTTGTCGAGAATAAGGGCACTTGAAAAATAGATGGGTATTGACTCCTTGGCTTCACGACATAAGCTGCATCTACTTGGGCCTTGGAACTATCTTTTCCAAAGATTGTCCCACTTGTAACAATTTTATATGCTAAGACCAACCACATAAAAATTTGACGTTTATGAGGGGTTTTTGCTTTCCAAATCTTCTTCCACCACCACTACCCTTGGTCATCTGAATCTGATATCTGAGTTCAATGTTGTATCTTCCCCCTTCCTTGTGGATGTGAGCTCCTCTCAACGACCATAGATAATTTTCCCATTCATTCACATGTACCTAAGGCAATCCAATCTCATGGTATGAGAACCATCCTTGTTGCCAAATTAAAGTACTATTATTATTCGGAATCTAAGAAAAATAAAATATTTTGCTATTTCATAAAAGCAAGTATCTCTAAGGACAAGATTACCTCTCAAATTGTATTTTTAAGTTAAATGAACAATTTTACTATATTAAAAATGAATATTCACTTTGTTTATTTTTTTTTAATTACCATATTACATTATATAATATAAAAAGCTTATCTATTCTAAATTACAAGAAAATTTTGTTTTTCTAGCTCCAATTAAATTAATGTGTAATTTAATATTCTTCTAAATAAATATTATTATTTTTAATATAATTTAAATATATTGTTTTTAATATAATATAAATCATATTTTATATTAATAACTATAAAAATATAAAATAAATTTTATTTTTGGATTTTTTTAATGTTATTTTAATTTTGTATTAATTTTATTTTTTTAAATAAAAAAAATACAAATACAAATTTGTAATCATTTAAATATTTTAAAAATTAAAATAGATATATAATTGTTAATTTTTTTTAATTTAATTATTGTATAATGATTTTTATTGTATTAATATTATAGGTATAACATATCTTTTCCGCAACAAACTATAAAATCACCTCTTGTTGCATAACATAAACCAAAGTGGAATTAATCAATAACATTTGAGTTAAAAGTCCACATCCTAATCTTTAATGTTATCAAATTCCAAGTTAGTTTCATTAGAACGTCAAATCATTACATTTTAATGAAGGAGGTCAAGTTTCAAGTCTTTTTCTCTATATTGAAAATCTTGTACTATTATTTTATTATCTTTAATTTACAAAATTTTGTATCTTTAATTTACAAAATTTTGTGACGAAAAATCCCAAATCTCATTCTAATAAAAACAGCATTACAGCATTTTATAATTTAAAAAGATAAAAAAAAATAATCAGCATTTTATAATTTAAAAGAAATGCAAAAAAATTAATCATAGTTGATATCATAAGGAAAACAAAACGTATAGCCACCCTTAATGTTGATGTAATAAAGGAGACCGTCCCAAGAAGTACCAAGGGTGAAAACAAAGAAAATGAAGCATTCATATAATGAATTATAGATTTGACATCAAGAAAACGAAAACGAAATATTCATGAAATGAGCTATTATAAACTTGACTTTAGGGAATGGACAAAATTGAGCTATTATAAACTTGACTTTAGGGAATGGACAAAATTGAATAATCACAATCAATGATAAAGAGTAAGACATTGAAAATAAAAACACTAAGTAAAAGTCATCACATACTTTAGTTCATCAGCAAAGGGTAGATTTTATATATATATTATAAAATTAAAATTAAATTTTTTATATATTTATAAAATGGTTTAAAATGTTTATATGAAATATTTTATTTCAAAAAATTAAAATAAATTAAAAAAAAAAATTAAAAGGTAAAAGTAGTTAGACAGAAAGAAAAATTAGCCATAATCGAGAATAAAAAATATTATTAAGGATAGAAATAAAAAAGATGACAGTAAGTAGGAATTTGGGACACTTTGTATCCTTTTTTCGAACTGGATCCTCTTTTGAAATTCTCGTGGATTTCTATGGAGCAAACATGTTAGGTTGGATTATAATTAGCGACATTGATATTATATTGCTTGTTGAAACTTGGGAGCATGGAGAATCTAAGGTACCTAACATAGAAGGATTTGTCTTGTAATCGGTATGAAATAAAAAATCCTACCATAGAGGAATTAGAGGCTGGCTTGTTAAACAAATAGGAATGCTTTTCCTCATATTAGGCTTCACAAGAAAGATCCTTTCAATCATTACCTATGGATGGAGATTTCAGATATCAACATTAAGTAAAATTATATAGCAATATGTTATTTTACACTTATTACTTTTACCTTTTATAAGAAGCACAATCTAGATACAAATCGTCCTTACAATGTCTTAGAATAGAATATTTATAGCCTAAGAAATGAAGGCAATATCATCTTGAAACTAGGAGACTTTAATGCTAGAACATCCACCGACCAAACTATTATCTTAAGCAATGATTCCAAGCCTAATCCTCTATGGATAGAGGAGGATCTTGTGTTAGCTAACAAATACAAAATAAAGTATGAAGACTTGGTTGAGAATTTGTTTGGTGCTAAGCTAATCATGTTTTGTAGTTCTCAACATCTAAGAATTTGTAATGGTTTGATGAAGTGTCCAAAATAGAACTAGATGACTTGTATCCACGGGCTTGGTAGTAGTGCCATAGATGATGTGATATATAATATCTCCATATACAACTAAATAGTAATTTTTGACATTTTAAATGACCATGATCCCGACTCTAACCATAGACCTTTAACCCTAATTCTAAACTTTGATAGGAACATAAGCCTCATAATAGAGAATTATAATAACCAAAGCTTTTGATCTTCAATAAAAATAAAACTAATCTATTTTTAAGAAATTTAAATATTGAATTAAATATACAACTATTAAATAAGAACAATATTGAAAACTTCTATCATAGTTTTACCACAACCTTTTGTACTTCCATTAACAAGTTCTCTATCATGGTGTCATGTAGAAAGGAAAATAGAATGACCAACCCTTGGTATGATAAAGAGTGAAAGCATACTAGAAAATCCATTAGGTATGTTTCTAACCAATCCTTTTAAATCTGACAAAATATATAGGTACAAAGCCCTAATTAAAAGGAAAAAAAATGTATTGTATAAATAAAAAGCAAGATAAGATTTTGCACATCTCTAAGATAGATCCTAGGAAATTTTGGAGGAAAATTCTAAGTTGTAAAACTAAAGAAAAATATATGATTCCCTTGAGGGACTAGAGTTCCTACTTAAAAAGGTTTATGACTCCCTTGATGTCATGGATAACATTCAAACATTTCTACAGAGAAATAAGCATTCTCTTAGAAGACATAGAGTCTGGGGTTAAGCAGCTTGCAAGAAAGAAAAATAAGAACATCAAATGATGCCAAGCAAAAATCTTAAAAATTGGTGGGCCTATCGTCATCCACAAGCTCTTCAATTTAGCAGTGAAGCAAAGTTTCCCTAAACCTTAGACATAAAGTCTCATTGTTCCTATTTTTTAAAGTTGAGATAAAAACAATCCATCTAATTATAGGACCATTATGATTATCCCTCTTTTAACCAAGTTATATGGAACTTATTGAAAAAGAAGATCAACATATGGCCAAAAAGTCACGAAAGAAGAGCTAAAGGCTATGGAGGATTTAAGAGTTATCATTCAATTGTGGACCACCTTGTTACACGTATGATCATTGTTGAGGAGTGTCATAAGAATAAAGTCAATCTTGTATGTTTCTTTGTCGAGTTTACAAAAGCATTTGACACAGTGCCCATAACTAACATTTGGATTACATTAGAAGAACTAAAAGTCCCTTTCAAGGTGAGAGTTGTTGCAATAAGGTTATTGCCAAATTAAGGAACTCTGGGGGTTGTTCATAAGAAATTAATTGTAATGTAAGACTCAAGCAAGGTTTCCCACTATCCCCTACCCTTTTTAATATACACATTGACAAGCTCAATGGTTATTTGGAAGATGTAGGTTGCTTCGACACAACTTTGGCTAGTATACGTTGATGATATTGTTCTTGTGGTGAGGAGTCCCTATGATCTCGACCAACAACAAAAAAGTATCAAGGATTTTTGCTTTAGACGTATGAGTATGAATATTAATATTGACAAAACAAAGGTCATGATAATCAAATCCATATGATCACTTATGTTAATTCCATGTATGAAATCAACAAATTGGAGGAGTGACTTCATACAAATATATCGGAATCGATCTTCATCACAAGCTTTATTGGAACTATAACATTGAGAAAATTATTAATGGGGGGTGGAAATATTATTATGGACTTGAAAACATCGCAAATCAACAAAACATTGGCTTTGGGATAAGAAGAAACTCCTCTTTGAGGCTCTTGTCACTCATATTATCTTATATGAATGTGAAGTTTGGGGTTGTAGCATCTCTAGAGAATTGTGGAGAAGGATAGAGCAAATCTAAATGTGCTTTATAACATATAATTTCAAAATTAAAGACAATACACCATGTCCTACAAGGTGTGATTCATAACATATAACTTGCTTGTGCACTTCAAAATATCTATAGGTTTTCTTTTATAGAACTTGCAAGGTGTTCTTCTTTGTAACGTCCATGTCCATCATTCAGACCAGCAAAGGGGGACATGAATGGATTATGGGCTTCTAAAATTTTCCCAATGGCCATATTACAAATTTATAAACATTTAAAATGGATGTGTAGATGCATAAATAAATACATCGCAGAAACAACTCTATCCACACAAATCTAACATGCATTTACGAGCATAATCATTGCAGGCATAAGAATAAAATCATTGCACATCAAATACAAAGAGAATACTTATCTCAAACAAGGAAGATCCAAGCAACTGGTTGTGTAAGATCAATTTTCCACCCAACCATAGGAACTATGTCCAACATATACTCTTTCTGCTAAGAGGCCACCCCCAAGCTAGGCTATGAGGACACCAAGGAAAATGACACACCTGCATGATTCTCTCTCTCAACCTAGAACCCATTCTGCTCTCTTAGCCAAATGCTCATAGCAAGCTCTAAATGCATCTCACTCAGCTATCACATGATTGGATCCAACAATACCCGCCCCACACAACACCCTTTTAGGATTATGCATCCCCAACACCGATCTGCGACTCTCTCAGGCAATCCATCTCACTAGGTGCTTACCATTGTGTGCATAGAAAGAGTCGAACCTGCTATATGATGTTGGAGAACCACCTGTAGACTTAATTCATGGATTCTCAAGCATGCAAAAGTAGCATAACTCAATGGGTAAAGGTTCCTAGCTTGCCCAACCTCAATGATCACCTACAACCATGTATTTTCCCTTCCAATCCATAGCTTAGGTTCTAAATTTGAATTTATGGGTTATACACAGTCTAGTAATTGGTAATGGTATGAACAACAAGAAGGAGAAATCTACATAGTATAGAAAATTTGCATGATAATAGGAAAAATGAGTGAATGACTCCAAAAGATATAAGGGAATGAATGGATTATGGGCTTCTAAATTCTCCCAATGGCCATATTATGAATTGATAAACATTTAAAATGCATGTGCAGATGCCTAAATAAATACACAATAGTCCATTGGATGTAGCTTGGGTGGTTGGGAGGAATGGTTGTTTCCCTCCCCACCCAAGTTCAATTCCTTGTAAATGACATGCTAAGCCCTTAAATGGGTCTATATGATGCTCTTGTTGTTGAGCCCCCACTATACCGAAAATGCTTGGCCACCCCATGTTCTCTTTCAGATTCCAAGGAGGTATTCCATGGACATAGTAGGAACCGATATCTGGTGTTGTGAACCACATGAAAAAAAAATACACATTGGAAACAACTCTATCCACACACATCTAACATGCATTTACAAGCATAATCATTGCAGGCATAAAAATAAAATCATTGCGCATCAAATACAAAGAGAATATTTATCTCAAACAAGGAAGATCCAAGCAATTGGCTGTGTAAGAGCAATTTTCCACCCAATCATAGGCACTCTATCCAGCATACACTCTTTTTGTTGAGAGGCCACCCCCAATCTAGTCTATAAGGCCACTAGGGCAAAGGACATACCTATATGATTCTCTCTCTCAACCCATAACCCATTTTGCTCTCTATACTTAGCCAAATGCGCATATCGAGCTCTACAGGGATCTCACTCAGCCATCACAACCTTAGATCCAACAATACCTACCCCACACAACACCCTTCTAGACTTAGGCATCCCCATCATCGATCCATGACTCTCTTAGGCGATCCATCTCACCAAGTGCTTACCAGTGTGGGCATAGAAAGAGTCCAACCTGCCATATGATGTGAATGATATCTCAACAAATTTTCCAAAAAGTGATTCATCTGCAACTGTATTAAGTTCACATAAAATATGTGTGATGGAAGTTTGAAGGATATATCTCAGGAAAATTTCCAATAAGTGATCTTATCCTATCACACCATTGTTGCAAAGATAGAACCTGTAGCTTTGTGCCATTTGAAGCCCGATCCAATATCACTTTGGGGTCTCCAAGGACATGTAAAGCAACAATACCAATATTAGAGGCAAATTTTAATAGGCCCCATAATGCCAAAAGTTTTGCATGAGTGTTACAGCCGGCTCCACACCCCATCCAAAGATAGAACCTATAAGATTGATTGAATTTCAAGATCATACCACAACCGCATGGCTCCATTTAGGAAGTCTACATCTACTTTGTTTTTCCTCCTTAAAAAATTCCATATAAAAACTAAAATTTTTATTGCAAACTAAGGATATATCTTTCTTCTCATCATCAAAGATAGCATAATTTCTAGAAAGCCATAAACCCTCACATCTGAAAACACAGACATCTCTCTCTACTTACCCATATTATTAATTCAATTCTTCAAATATTTCAAAATAAAATCTAAATCATGAAATAAACTCTAGCGAATCAAAATGCACATTTTCCAAAACAAAACTTAAATCATGATATGAACTTTAGTCTATAAGAACGCAATATTTTAGTAAATTCTTTAACGTGTTTATTGGTGTCCAAATTTAATGATTATTCTCTCCGTAAAATATAGCTCAATTTTTTTCTTATTTATAAAATAAAATATTTTTTTACTAATAAAATACAATAATAAATTGTCAGAACTTTTGAATATAATATTAAAATGGTCAAAATAACCAGTAAATTGTTTTTTAGCTTTTAACCCAATATATAATTTCAACCAAAATTCTCAACACCCTTGAAAATTTCAAGTAGAAACATAATCTAAAATTAGATTAAATATCCTTCTAACATGTGAGAGATTCTCCTGTAAAACCCAGATTCAAACTTAAAGTCATTATGATATGAATCTAATTATGATAATATACCAGTGGTGGATGTCCTGAAACTTCGCTCTAATTTATATCTGATTGTGTGAATGCAAACAAAAAGCCAAATACTTTTAATGGCTACCATTTGAGAATTGTCAGATTGTTTGTAGAATCTGTGTTGACACTGAACAAGTCAATGTCGTGCGTGGTTCCAGAGATACTTCATACGCCAAGGAATTTTCCACTCATTGACTAATCAAATTGTTTTGGGCCATTCCTTACAGGTCTGTGAAATGTAGAGGCAACTTCTCATGTTACTCGGAATTTTTTTGCCCGTAGGTCTCTGAAATGTAGATGGAACTTGGAATAGGGTTTTCATTGACTGAAGAAGTCTTTCTTTTTCACCATTCTGAAGAAGTCTTTTTGTGGACTGGAAAAGTAAGGTTTGCCTTGTCTTCGTCGTTTTGGAAGGATCGTGGATAATGAGGGTAACTGCAATCCTGCTTGGATCTTGACTGACAACTTATTTTTTGGTTTAAAATGCTGTGGTCGGAGCTCTAATTCTCCATTCTCTACTCTGAGAGAACGCAAGCAAGGCACTTGATTTGCTGCCAGTAATTGGAGAGCCAATTTATAGGTTTAGATGAGTGAAATAGTAGAAAACTGAGGGAAGATGGAGAAGATTTAGCATGCCTACTTTCATACAATTCACAGATTAGAGGTCTGTAATTGTTTTCTGCTTGATGGGTGGTGGGATAGCAGTTTGAAGGAGATTTGGTGACCATAACCATCAAAATCTGCTTATACTCTGTATACGTACTTAACACCCAGTTGAGATTATTAATCTTTGCAGAGATTTGTAATTGCTCTCTGCTTGATGGGTGGGTGGATAGAAGTTTGAATCAGATTTTGATGACCTTAATCATCAGAATTTGCATATTAGTACTCTGTTGGGTTTGTTGAGAAGCGATGGACTTGAATTGCAGATTTCACTTGGTTTCTTTACTCTTCTATATTGTTTTCCTGGTAAGTTCTCTTCATGGTTTTAGCACTGTGCATAGAGATGTTTTTTATTCAAGCAGAGGGCTTGACCAAGATGCTCGGGCTCTTGTTGAAATAAGGAGCGTGCTGAGTGTGAATTCATTAGTTTTGGGTGATTGGAGTTCATCAGAGAATCCCTGTGGTTGGTCTGGTGTTGGATGTGGTGAAGTAATTGCTGCCAATGGTGAGACGGTTGAAGAAAGAATAGTGAGCCTAGAATTGGATTCCAAACAGTTGGGAGGTAGCTTGTCTCCGGCCATCGGATGGCTCTCTGAACTGAAAAGTCTTTCTCTTGCGCATAACATGCTAGTTGGAAAGCTAACGAAAGACATTGCAGCGTGCTTGAAGCTGGAATATTTGGACCTGAGAGGAAACAAGCTATCTGGACCCATTCCTTCTGAATTGAACCTTAGAAAGCTCAAGGAATTGCATCTTTCTGAAAACCATTTCTCAGGTGAGCTCTCATTTCTGGTTCCAAACATTGTTTCTGATAGCATATCAGTCCCTTTTCCTCATCTTCAATATCTAGACTTGGCCAACAACAATTTCACAGGCATGATTCCTTCTGACATAGCCCGGATATCAGCCTTAGAATCCATTTTATTCAATGGGAACATGCTTGTAGGCTCCATTCCTAAGAGTTTAGGCTCCTTACAATCTCTAGTGGTCCTCCATCTTCAAGGCAATTTTTTACAAGGGGAACTCCCTCCAGCATTAGCTAATGATGGCCTGCAGTTCTTGGATGTATCAAGCAATTTCTTGGTTGGGAGAATCCCTCCTTCATTTGCAATGGTCAAAACTCTGAGATTTTTGAATGTCTCAAACAATCATCTGGAGGGTCCCATTCCGCAGGGAGCTTGGTTCAAGCATGGAGCTGATCCTAGTGCTTTTGTGGGCAATACCGGGCTATGCGGGTGGCCACTTAAATCCTGTCCAGCGAAAACAGGCACAGGACATTCCACATCACAGATCTCAGGGCAGAAGCAGCAGCAATCACAACACAGATTCCTTTCATGGATTGTTGGCATGCTGTGGCATAAATCTTCACACTCAGTTGCTCTGAAAAATAGGCTTGTATTATTTGAATCTCCTATAGCTGTGTCTCATGCTCCCGCCCCGGCTCCAGCTCCAAGCGATCATCGGAATCAAAGCGAGATGTATGGTGCCCCGGCACCGGCACCACAGTTGTCGGGAAAAAGGAGTCACAAGCTTGATAATAAAATGAGGTGGGCTTTTGGTATGATGGTAGGCATAGTAATGGGAGCAATCGCTGCATTTGTATTTTCATTCTTGTTCAGGATGTCTTTGTTCTATATCCGAGAAAAACCCAAGGTTCAGGGTGCAGTGATTTACAGTCCGCTCATTAAAAAGACCAAGGATTTGGAATTCCTAGAGACAGAGGAGGGGCTGACTTCAGGGGAGCCTATAGGCACAGGTGGGTCAGGGGATGTTTTTAAAGCACGCCTTCCTTATGGAAAGGAAATCGCGATTAAGAGAATCCATCAAATAACTCCCAATCCCTCAGATTTAAGAGACGACGACAGCAGTAAGCTTCTGGACAAACGGAGGAAGCAAATTCGCTCTGAGTTGGAGACTCTAGGTCATATCAGGCACAGAAACCTCGTTGCCCTTCTAGCTTATGTTGCAAGGCATGATTGTCATCTATTAGTTTATGAATACATGAAGAATGGCAGTCTCCAACAAGCCTTAACAAAGGTTAGAGAAGGTACATTGGAATTAACATGGCCCATTCGCCATAAGATTGCCTTGGGAATTGCCTCGGGTCTTCAATACTTGCATTATAACTGCACTCCTAGGATCATCATTCATCGTGATCTCAAACCTGGAAACATTCTTCTTGACGAGGACTTTGAGGCTCGTATTGCAGATTTCGGTCTTGCAAAGGCACTCCCTGAAGCAGCCACCCATGCAAGTAGCTCAAATGTAGCTGGAACGGTGGGATATATTGCTCCCGAATACCATCAGACATTAAAGTTCACAATAAAGTCTGATGTGTATAGTTTTGGGGTGGTCCTTGCTTTTCTGGTTACAGGTAAGGAACCATCTCATGATTTCTTCCAGGAAATCTCACAGGCTAGTGTTCCACTATGGTTGAGGAGTATTGTCAATTCCGAGACAGCATCAACGGCCATAGATCCATGTCTCAGAGGAAAAGGGTACGATGATCAAATGTTGCTTGTTTTGAAGATTGCTTGCTTCTGCACTGACGATGATCCGAACAAGCGTCCCACTAGCAGAGACGTCCTTACTATGCTTACACAAATCAACAATGGCGTAATATAGATTTCCCTCGAGTACTGCACGTCCATTGCATGTGTTTAGTTGTTTCCTGTTGTTGTTATATGCCAAAAGTAATGTATCTCTCCTAATTTTCCATATAGATATGCAAAAGGATGCTTTATTAGATCAGCAGAGCAAAATAATAAGCTCTAATTGTAATTCTGTTGTTTTTCTTTTGTTATGGAAATTGATAAAATTTAAGAAAAAAGAAAAGAAAATTAAGAATGATCAGAGCATCAAGTGCTCTTCCATATTAAAAGATAACAATTTAGTTACATAAGTTACAATGTTTTTACATGACAGATCACTAACACACACATGATTAATACATTAAACAGGGAGATTACTTTCTTTAACACTCCTCTTTAATCTCAATTTTTTAAACTAACAAATAATTAAACTACTAATTTTTTGGCTTTCAACTCTGGTTCATGTTGTTAGTGCAAACTCTTTGTTTTTTTTCTTCTTACGACTCTAAACCTTGTATTCTGCAATTTTCACTCCTTCATCTTCATCTTTACTTTGATCTTCTTCTTCAATTTTTCCTCAGGTTCTCAGGCCTACGCATGCTTGCTTACTGTTGTTGATTTTTAACACCGGTCCATTCTTCATCTTTGTGCTTTCATGGTTGTTGTCACTATCTCTAGGCCATCATCTTCCCCCCTTGTATCGAAGATTCTCACCTTATCTTCGATCTTTATCAAGTTTAAGCTACAGGTACACCTGTCACCCCCATACTTCTTACAGTGGTATATGTTAGTGTTACATTTCCGATGCATCCAGGATGCATCCAGCCTGGGGTGAGTTAAGCTCACGTTGGCAGCCATATCACTTGGCTATTTTTAGCAAGTGGCCTGGCCTCTCCATTAGTATAAATGGAGACACTTCCTCATGTATTTATCAACTCAAATTAATAGATCATTTAGTTTTTCTCTCCTGTAGAAGGGTTTGATCTTGCAGCTCTTGGTTAACCTGTGTTTTTCACATGGTATCAGAGCCATTCTGCAAGTCCCTTCTCGTGTTTTTTGAGAGTGATTGGTGATCTTCTGAGGTGGTTCAGACGATCTGTTCATCATCCAATATTCAGATCGGTCTTGCCATTTGTGAAGCAGTGGATTTTCTGGGCACTAAAGGATTTCATCATCCAATATTCAGATCGGTCTTGCCATTTGTGAAGCAGTGAATTTTGTGGGCACTAAAGGATTGTTTGTTAGCCTTCAGAAATCTTTGTGAGACCTCTTCACACATCCATCTTTCTCTGTCTTTCATTGTAAAGCCTGTGGGGAGATTTAAACATCACGGGGGACTTAAATCAGATTTTTTGAAATGAGATTTTTCTCTCACATGGGTGTTCTGTAAAGCCCACGATTGTTGTTGTTGCGTTTTTCAGTATTAACTTGAAGGCACATTTGATCCCAACTCCAGATCTACTGAGGATTTATTGATCATGGGCGATTAGCCACTATTTTTTCTTACCTCCCTGCCTGGATCTACAGGTGTTTGTTTGACCAGCCGTCTATCTCAGATCTCAGAAATTTGTTGCAATCCTGCAATTGCAAGATGTGTTGCTCATTGGATGAGTGAGCGGACAGCGCAGAAGCATTGATGGAGCCCCTCTGTCTTGTGCATGAGACTGGACACTCGGCTTTCATGTGATCCAAGGAGCACTGTTTAAGGATTGTTCTTCTTCTTCTAGGCAAGGCAGCTTGCACTACATCTTCAGCAGATCTGGTATATGTTTAGCGCCTACAGTTTCACTACATCTTCAACAGATCTGGTATGTAGAGCAGGTTGTGCTCTCATTTTATTTTCCTGAAAATTATCTTCTTCTTTTTTCCAGTTTGTGATTTAGTTGTATGTATTGTTAATATGGCGGAGTCGAGGGCTATTGACCTCCTCACACCCCATAATTACCACACTTGGAAGCTAAAGATGCAACAACTGTTGCAATCAAAAGGCTTATGGCAGATGTTGGCTGAGGAGCAGCCAACATTCACCAAAGAGATTGAAAAATTTGCCTATCGAAATAAGCTGGATGAGGCAATGGGATTGATCGGGCTTCATGTTTCTAATAGCCTATTGTTTCACCTTGATGGCTGCAAAACACCAAAGGCAAGCTGGGACAAATTGGCCTCCCTATTTGGGAAAGTCAATGAATTTTGGGCTTTGGAATTAGAGACTAAGTTGTCATCTCTTATACCTGATGAACATGCTTCTATTGAAGACTATCTTACCAAATTCAGGTCACTAGTTATACAACTGAAAGCATGTGGCAAGACTAAAACATATAGTGAATGCATCTTTCTAATTCTATCCAAGCTGAAGGGTCCGTATCAGGTATTCTCTTCCTCATTTTATTCTACAATAGATGCACTTGATGAAAATTTTAAAATGCCTACTTTCGAGTTATTTTGTGAACGTCTAACAAGAGAACAATCTAAGCTTCAGCAGCTCGATGCACTCTCTAGCTCTCAGGCACTTGTAGCACATACCTCAAAAGGTAAATCCAAATCTCGTTTTCAAAAGAAGAATAATTCTGCTCAGGATAGTGATCCTCCCACCAAGCCTCAGCAGAAGCCAAAGTCTTCTCAACCCACTTCTAAGTCAAATAGGTCTTCCTCCAAGACATGGAAGAAGAGATCAAATGAACTTGCAGCTTTTGTGGAAAAGAAGGGCATTCAGAATCCAAGTGCTTCCAGAAACTTGAAGCATTGAATGAAGCAATGAAGAAGCATAATATTCCAGTGTCCAAACCCTCTTCATCTAGTAAAGAGCTTGCCTTATCTACTCGAGCTTCACATGCATCCTCTGACAACTGGCTATTTGACTCAGGAGCATCTCATCATATGACACATTCTAATGAGTTGCTTCCATCTCCATCTGATTGTAGCATTTCCCAAATTTGCGTGGGAGATTCTTCACAGCTTGATGTTCAAGGATCAAGAACTGTGTAGTTAGATGATGGTTGTATCAACAATGTTTTGCTTGTACCTGATATCTCTGCCAATTTTCTCTCCATTTATCAGATCTGCCATTCTGGTGATGGGAAAACAGTTACACTTTCTCCCAATGATGTGGTCATTCATGAACTACACGATGCAGAAAATGTTGTTGCATATGGGCAGGCTGATCATAGATCTCGCTTATACAAATTTGCTGGTTTCGATTCTTCTTATGGAAAATCTTTCATTGCTCATGTTGATTCATTAAGTAGGCTTTGGCATGAAAGATTTGGACACCTTAATTATAGGTATATGCAGCAAATGAATTGACAAAAACTTATTCTTGGGCTTCCTAAGGTTTCATGCACAGATGGAGTTTGTCCAGGATGTGTTCTTGGAAAACAACATCAAGATCCCTTTCCGAAAGGAAAATCATTGTGTGCTATTGTACCTTTTGAGTTGGTGCATAGTGATCTCATGATCTTTCCAACTCGTTCTTTTTCCGAAGCTAAGTATGCACTCACCTTTATTGATGATTTCTCACGCCAATCTTGGGTGTACTTTCTTAAGTACAAAAGTGAAGTCTTCGCCACTTTCAAGAATTTCAAGGCTTTTGTTGAGAAGCAATCTTCTCATTCTATCAAGAATCTGCACACAGATAATGGGGGGGAGTATGTCAATCAGGAATTCAAAGACTTTTGTAGAGAACAAGGTATTTTGCATCAGCACTCCGTTCCCTACACTCCTCAGCAAAATGGCGTTGCTGAAAGAAAGAATAGGACATTGAAAGAAATGGTGAATTGCATGATTCATTCCAAGAACATGTCATCCTCCTTCTGGGCCGAAGCAGTGAACTGTGCAAATTACATTTAGAATCGGATGCCTCACAAAGCAGTGTTACATATGACTCCAGAGGAAGCTTGGAGTCATGTCAAGCCCGATGTCTCTATTTTTAGAGTATTTGGTAGTGCAACATGGGCAATCATTCCGCATGAAAAACACAAAGCTATGGAGAAGAAGAGTCAACCACTCATTTTTGTTGGCTATTGTGAAGACATGAAAGGATATCGGTTATTTGATCCTATCACTAAGGATGTCTTGTTTTGCAGGGTTGTTCGTTTTGATGAGCACTTCAAACATTCATCTGACCTCTCTCTCTCCATAGATTGGCATGTTGGTGCTAATCATGCTGACAGTTTGGTTTTTGAAGACCAAGAGGATGATGAGAATCCCCCTCTTGAAGATGGAAATCAACCAGAAGTACATCCGCCTCCTGCAGTTGAACAACCTACTCAAGAACAGGAAAGGAGAAGCCTTCGTAAAAGAAAGGAGCCTGAAAGGTTTGGCTATGATGCATCCGATTTTAGTTATTTTCTCCCGCTCTCAGCCATAATCAGCTAGAAATAGTTGGTATATCCCTTATCAATCATGCCATTTCAAAGGATCCTCAAAAATTTCTAGATGCTGTTGGGATTGCTGAATGGGAGGCTGCCATGACTGAGGAGTATTCTTCTTTGATGAAGAATCATACATGGGATCTTGTTCCTCTTCCAAAGGGAAGAAAACTAGTTCATTGAAAATGGGTTTATAGGACCAAGTATGTTGCAGATGGTTCTG
The DNA here is from genome assembly GCA_027924585.1 of Larix kaempferi. Lineage (NCBI taxonomy): Eukaryota > Viridiplantae > Streptophyta > Pinopsida > Pinales > Pinaceae > Larix > Larix kaempferi. The sequence goes on from BSBM01001035.1 coordinate 7,143,356, forward strand.
TTGACAAGTATAAGGCACAACTAGTAGCCAAGGGTTTTTCACAGGTCAAAGGTATTGATTACTCTGAGACTTTTTCCCCTATTGCCAAGATGAACTCCATACGCCTTGTGTTGTCTCTTGCTACCTCACAACACTGGTCAGTTTATCAGATGGATGTGAAGAGTGCTTTTTTGCATGGAGATTTGCAGGAAGAGATCTACATGGAGAAACCTCCTGGTTTTGTGCAGGACTCTTCTCTAGTATGCAGGCTTCGACGTTCATTGTATGGTTTGAAACAAGCTCCTCGAGCTTGGTATGAGAAGATGGATAGTTTTCTTATCTCTTCAGGATTCCAACGTTGTCGTTCTGATCCTACTATTTATACTAGAAGACAGGGCATAGATCTCTTGATTCTAGTTTTGTATGTGGATGACATAATTGTCACAGGGAGTTCTTCATCCTTGATTTAGAATGTTCAACAGGCATTGATGGAACAATTTGATATGACCGATCTTGGCCTTTTGCACTATTTTCTTGGCCTGCAGGTTCTTTAGTCTTCAGAAGGGATCTTCATTTTTCAGCAGAAGTATGCACTTGACCTACTTCATAGATTTGGCATGTCTGATTGTAAGTCAGCACCCACTCCTTTTCAGTCAGGCGTTACACTTACTACTAGCTACTCATCACCTCGTGTTGATCCATCCTTGTATCGACAATTGGTTGGGAGTTTGTTGTATTTGACTCATACAAGACCAGACATCTCCTTTGCAGTTGGTCTTGTATCTCGGTTCTCTCAGGATCCTCATGACAATCATTGGAAGGGAGCTAAGCGCATTCTTAAGTATCTTCAAGGCACTTCCAAGTTCGGTACTCAGTACACAACTGGTTCTTCTCATCTTGAGGGTTTCACTGATTCTGATTGGGTTGGCTCCATTGATGATCGGAAGTCCACATCAGGCTTTGTCGACCGCATTGGTTATGCTCCTATTGCTTGGTCCTGTAAGAAACAATCAGCAATTGCATTGTCTTCTGCTGAGGCTGAGTACTGTGATGCAATTCTTGTCGGTCAAGAAGTCCTTTGGCTTCGACAACTATTGACAGAGTTTGGCATTCCACAGGATCATCCTACTACTCTTTGGTGTGATAACCAGAGTGCCATACATATCTATCGCAACCCAGTTGAGCATTAAAGGACCAAGCACATTGAGATCCACATGCACTTCATTCAGCAGCTCATCCAGGATGGTGTTCTCAACTTGGATTATTTTCCTACTGAAGCACAAGTGGGAGACATCTTTACAAACCTCTTGCATCTCCTCGGTTTCTTCAGCTCCGTTCAATGCTTGGGGTGAAGGAAGTTGTCCTTGGGGGGTCATCTTGAGTCCTCCTACCTTCATTTTTTGTTGTGTTCTCTCTTTTTGGGAGGAGTTTTTTCCCATGAGGTTTTCTCCTTTTCTCTGGTTATGAGAGTAGTTTGTACATGGGTACCTCATCAGGCCTAGTTGTCGGGACCCATCTTTGTTTGTTTTTTGTTTCCTTCCTATGTTTCGCTTATGGGGGGGTGTTAGTGTTACATTTTTTATGCATCCATCTTGGGGTGAGTTAAGCTCACGTTGGAAGCCATATCACTTGGCTATTTTTAGCAAGTGGCATGGCCTCTCCATTAGTATAAATGGAGACACTTCCTCATGTATTTATCAACTCAGATTAATGGATCATTTAGTTTTTCTCTCCTGTAGAAGGGTTTGATCTTGCAGCTCTTGGTTAACCTGTGTTTTTCACAGTATATTCCACAACTTGATGTCACATCCTCTCTACCAATGAGAGAGTATCACTTTTTGTGATCTCATGCACCTTTGCGCTACAACATGTATGCCTGCTTAACAGGGCTTACAACAACCGAGGGATGCTAACCTGCCTATGATGAGGCATGACACCTTGGACCAAAAACATGGAGGTGTCGGGTACAACCGATCATGCACCTCACTACAACACATTCCCACTTACATTATGACCATTACATTCGTTATGCATCCTTTCTGTCACAAATATGTTGCAACACATTATACTTAAACTATCATATATGTACCCACTGGGAACCAACTGTACCTTTGGGCCAAACATTGGTACATAGATTGAACTATTGACAACCCTATAGACATACTTCCATCTACCAAAACATCTAGGGACCACCCATGATGCTTTCCAGTTTTCTAGGAAAGTACTCTAGATACGGGGTTTATCTCTATCAATCCAACACGGTGGTATACCAACGCACCATGTAATGATGACAATCTACAACATAACTATGGCAAGGGAGACTTTCTTACATATAAGAGATTTACTTGTGCCACACAGGGAAATCTTGATGCATTCACAAGCAACATATATATGGATACAACCTCGTATCTTGATCATGCACAAAATGTTGTCTGTCATTTATCTTTGTCACTTATACTTCGGTGTTCATGGTCACTCTTCAATTTACATTCAATGTTCCTTGCTACAGTAACAAATTCTAACAATGAAACTATAATGAGTTTGCAAGGCTCAATATCTACAACTTTATTCTTGACCATGGCATATATAGACCGAAAATATAGCCTTTTTCATGTCAATGATTATTAACTTACCAATAATAATCTCTTGCCAACAACTCAAAAAAAACTTTCACAACTATTTTCTTAGTTTTTTTTTTAAATATGATTTTAAAGTGCTTTATTTTAGCATGCAAATAACTTCTCCTTTTTTAAAACCTTAATATCTCCCCTTTTCTTATCTCCCTTTTTCTTGAATGACTGTGAACAACAAAAGAACCTTTCATAAAGTAAACTTTCAACTTATGGTTTGACCATCTTCTCCCATGGGCTATTCCATCGATCTTACCCACGAACCGCATATGAGACTCATCACATATCTTGTTTTACGTTCTTATTCCGAAAATGGAAATGCCTACAAATTTAATAAATGGCAGTCCGAAGCAATGATTACCTTAGTGTGTAGTCTAAAAGTTTGATGATTTCCAATGGAAAATTCTAATTTTTTTGGCACGATTTTGAAAACATCCGGCATAAATTTTTAAAAATCCTTGTTACAACTATCAAACTCTGAAATTTTGGGTGCCCAAGTGGTTTTTGATGGTGTTGAATCCATTTCTACCATCAAAATTGCCATTAAAACACAATTAAATTTAGATTCTGCAAAATAGAAAACACCAGATTCCGACGAAAATCCCTTGTCCAAACAAAATCGTCAAATATTTAGGCTACTTCAATACCTTAGGGAAAATATGTAGTATTCTTTTTCTTCACGCAAACAACGACTTCCTCATGCAAAAATTCCAATAGGTCTGCAACATTATGTCTGGATGCTCTTTCTTCTCTGGTGTGGCATTTCCTTTAGCTCTGACAAATTTAATCGATCTTCTATTTCTTCGCGTGGACTGAGTTCACAGGCAGCAGGGCTTCTGTTTTCACAACTGCAACAGGATTCCCTTTATTCAGGGATAGACTCTTATTCTAACACATGTTCACGCGAATTGGCTACAAGCCTTCCTCCTCACGCAAAGTAGCCTTCATGGTTTTCACAAAACTATACGATGGGCTAGGGTTTCTCCTCATGCAGCCTTCAAGTCACCACTTTTTTACTCGGCTGAGCCTTCTCTCTACACAACAATGAGTCTGGAACCTTTACTCCTAGAAATGATGGACTGATCCAAACAACTCTTTCATGATATTGGGCTCTCTATGAGGGAGTCAATCCCAACCGAGCTTTGATAGGATGATAAAATTTAAGAAGACAAGAAAATTAAGAATGATCACAGTACATCGGAGCTGTTGGTATTAAGAGTTTGTAAAAAAAATTTAGACAGCAAAAAAAGGACAAATAGAACACATGAAATTACACAAGAGATTAATGTGGTAAAACCCCAATTTGGGGAAAAATCCACAAGGCAAAGTATCGATGTCTTATTCCTTCAATAATGGGGATTGCAACCAGATATTTCTCATCCATACTCTCTCATACATACTCCTCTCAAAATTACATATAAATACATTTGTGCAAGAAGTTACATAGATAGGAGAACTACCATAGGTTCCAACCAAACAATGGTTAGACAAACTACCCAGGTTTAGTAAACCAATATCAAGTTTTGAGAAACCATTATTGATTAATTAGTTTCACAATTTTAACAATATCCACCTTGACAACAAATTATCTAATACTTTTCCCAAGACTATTCATCACTTCTTTTTCAATCCAAGAGAAGCCACACACCACCGTAGCTTCTCTAATAACACTGGTTTTGTAAACATATCTACAAAATTTTCTTGAGTATGAACCTTTTTCATATCTACTCCACCTTCACCAATGGCTTGTCTTACAAAATGATACTTTACATGAATATGTTTGGTCTTACTATGGTAAACAAGATTTATAGCCAAATGTATAGCACTTTGGCTATCATGGAAAACATGCACACTATTCTGCAACCTTCCAATTTCTCCAAGTAGACCTTTCAACCAAAATTGCCTCTTTGCAAGCATGTGAGGCAGCAATGTATTCAGTCTCTGTAGTGGATAAAGCAATTGTTTCCTGAAGCTTTGACCTCCAACTTATAGCTCCACCTGCAAGAGTAAAGACATAACCTGAAGTATACCTTCTCTTGTCCAAATCATCTACAAAATATGAATCAACAAAACTGCATACAGAATCATTGTTATTATTAAAGTTGATACAATAGTCACGTGTGCCTCTTAGATACCGAAGCACCCATTTCACTGCGTTCCAATGTTCTTTTCCTGGATTTTCCATGTATTTACTGACAACACCTACCGCATGTGAAATATCAGGTCTATTACACACCATCGCATACATTAAACATCCTACTGCATTGGCATATGAAACACGAGACATATAATCCTTTTCGTCATCACTACTAGGACATAAACATGAGGAAAGCTTGAAATGGGAAGCCAAAGGAACATTCGCAGGTTTTACCTTATTCATTCCCAATATTACAAGTATTTTCTCAACATACTTCTCTTGTGAAAATCTAAGCTTACCATTTCTTCTATCTCTGTGTATTTCAATACCCAAAATTTGTTTTGCAGCTCCAAGATCATTCATATCAAATGCCCTAGCCATCTGAGCCTTCAACATGTCAATCACGTCCATGCTTTTACTCACAATAAGCATATCATCAACATACAATACTAAGATAATGAATATGTCATTCAACCTTTTGAAGTACAAACAATGATAATACTCACTTCTAGTATAACCTTGGCTCACCATGAAAGAATCAAACTTCTTGTACCATTGCCTGGGTGACTGTTTCATGCCATACAATGATTTTTTGAGCTTGCAAACTAATTTTTCTTTACGTTGCTGCACAAAACCCTCTGGTTGTTCCATAAAAATCTCCTCGTCTAAATCTCCATGTAAAAATGTTGTTTTAACATCTAGTTTCTCTAACTCCAAATCAAGCATTGCAACTAGTGCTAACACAATACGAATAGATACAAGCTTGACAACTGGTGAAAATATCTCATGATAATCAATACCTTCCATTTGAGAGTACCCTTTCGTGACCAATCTGGCTTTGTACCTTTCAATCTTACCATCAATACCTTTCTTCAATGTAATGTCCCCATTCAAATAAATCTCAAGAAGAGAAAATTCCACCAACCTACTAGTTTCCTAGGTTGGGGTGGAAACATTGAATTTGGAATAAGGAGATTAATGAACCCCAAATGGACTTTAGCTTGACATAAATATATTAAAAGGGGATAAATAAATAATTACGATGAAGAAATAAGATGGCACTTGGTCATGGAGACACATTGGTGGTGTGGGACCCACACAAAGCTAGATTCCCCATGCCACGTGGCATTTCACTCTCACCCATTCGAATCCAAGGTGGATTCCAATGTTCTTGGGGGAGTTGGAAGGGCATAATACTTGGCATGACTCAATGAGGTCGAAATGTAGAGGAAGAGTAACTCCCATGGAAGCAGAAGAGGCATTTTGGAGCTAGTGGGACACTTGGGCTAGATTCCCTAGCTTCTATAACACCAATGATGAAGATTTGTATGACACTTATGAAAAAATCAGACTTGATGGCTGACATCTGACATATATGACATGTCAGGGCTAAAAATAGCCTCCAAGAAGGCGCACAAGGGAGTTAGGGCAGCCAAAGAGCCACCCATTCGAATTGAGTGAAGGAGGAGGCTAGAATTGGAGGGACAAGTGGCACACATTGGAATCTCTTCCCAATTCAAGTTGGCATGAAGCTCATGTATGTAATTCGAGTTAAGGAAGGCTTTGGAAGTTTATAAAAGTCAGGAACAAAGAAGGAGAGCATCTTTTGATCATTTCTTATTTTTCATATTGGAGAGCATTGCTTGTCCAAGATAGTAGAGTGCTATTCTACTTTCCTTAGTACCAATTTCAAGGGTGAACGATTCCCATCCTAATTGAAAATTGGAGAGGCCATTTAGACCTTTCATTTGGAGCTACAATGGAGTTATTAGTTTCAGGTTTAAGCTATAGGGCAGCTCGTGGTTCTTTCTTCTACAACTTGTTCTCACCTCTATCTCACATTTCCTTGCATATTTTGGCTCTTGGAGGAATTGTGCCTTTGGTGAGATGCTGATCTCTTTGCGAGAGTCCAAGAATCTCCATTTATTTGTATTTTGATACATATAATCTGTATTTGATTCTCAGAATACTCTCAGGTCGAAATACCAAGTGAAACTATGTAAAAATACCAAACAATGCATAAATGGTGCCATTTTCCCTATATCTTGTTGTTGGAGCTTGAAGAGGATTTATTTCGACTTGTATCAGTAAATATATGTGATTTTGTTGATGTATGGAGTTTCATTAATGTTCTGAAGAAGTTTCATTAACCTTTCACGAGTCCTTAGAAGCTAAATTTCAAATTTCATAACAAGTGGTGAAGTTTACTATCATTTCCCCATATGTGAAGACATGTATACAAACCTATGATTTATGGGAGTTTAATAAGCCTATAGAAACTAATTGATGAAGCATTGGGGATCCCATTGAATTCATTTATTAGTACCATGTCTCTGGTTTGAAATTTGGGAAGGTATTACAGTGTTTGGGAAGCCATCTTTGTCCCCTACCCTTGGGGGTTTTGAACCTCGATTTGACTAGTAAAGTTCCCTATTTTTCCCTGATTATAAATGAATGTTTCAGAAGTGTTTTGAGAGTTTCCAAGCATCCATAATCCTCATTTATATGTCCAAATACCTTCCAAACTCATTCATACCCAATTTGGAATCATTTGGAGCCATTTGGAAGCAATTGAGTCATTACTAGTCTAAGGGTCGAATTGGCAAAAAAATGCAATTTTTCCTAGTTTTTACAAATTCTTAAAAAGGGAAACTACTAGTGATATCATAGCATGGTCCTTGCACCTGATGTGGATGAACATTTATGAACACAAGAATCCAAATAAATCATCCCCCACCCTTAGAAACTGAAATTGAAAGTGCTTTTGGTGAAGTGGAAGAAGAAGGAGAGGAGGTGTATTCTGTTGAGACTATGGCTAAGGATGGAAAAGGAAATTCTAATATGGAGGAGAAAGAAGAATTTATTAAATTCATGAAACCATTCTTTGATGACATGACAAAACAGATCATGAAAGGGTTCGAATTGTTGGCTAGTCAAAGCAAAGGGTAAATAGGAGGCAACAATAGTTCTTCTTTCGAGGAAAAGAAGGAAATGGGTGAAAATATTTTCTCAAAGACAGGACCTCATAATAGACCTCATGAATTAAGAGTTCAGTAAGGCCTACTACACCTAAATGTCTTGAGGCCAGATAAGAACCTAACACTCAACATGACATGCATGAAGTTATAACAGAATGGAAAAAGTTGAGTGAAGAGTGCATAAGGACTCTACCATTTGATCAATACTTTAATGTCTCAAACAAACTCAAAATGAGGGAAGGTAATCGGACTCCCTTTCAGAATAAGGAATTGAATTATGCCATAGGTAAAATTCCTCTTCCTAATTTTGATGTCTCATCTCAAAGTTCTCCAAATACTTGGGTACAAAAACTAGATGTGTATTTTCAGGTGAATCCAATGGTTGAAGAGGATGCTCTAAAAATGGCTATTTTGCATCTCGAAGGAGAAGCCAATGATTGGTGGTTCCATGGAATTAAAACCTTGGGACATGATCAGGTTACAACCTATGAAGAATTTGTTTACAGAGTGTTGGAAAGATTTGAGCAAAAAGACCCAGAAATGCCTTTCAAAGAACTAGCCCAATTGAAGCAAGTTGGAACCCCTGCCGAGTATATGTTGGAATTCAAAAAACTATCAGTTAAGGTGGCTGATATATCTATGGTAAGGTTAGTATTTCTCTTTACTAAAGGTTTGGATGAACCTTTGAAGGGTTTGGTTAAGGCCCACAAACCTACTTCATTGAAAGATGCCATGAACTTGGCAAGAGATCTTAAAAATGTGCTACCTAGGACAAGGTTTCCTCCCAAGCCCAACTTCCATTCCAAGTTCAGATTTGAAAATAAGCCATGGAAAAGAGATGCATTTGGAAATGATAAGAAATAGGGACCAAAAAAGGAAGAACTCAGAAGAAATAAATTGTGTTACGCATGCTTCCAACCATGGGTACCAGGGCATAAATGTGCTAAGGGGAAAGCACAATACATTGAAGTATTTTCTGATAATGATGAGTATGAAGGGGCTATGGAGGAAGAAGGGCATATTTCATACCAAGAAGAGGGATATGACACATCAGAAGAAGGGAAACAAGAAGAAACTCATCCTTCACCTGAAAAAGGGAGTATGGCAGTGCTTTGAGCAGTGCCTCGTTTTCACACTATTCGATGCAAGGGAGTGGTACAAGGAGAAAGGGCCTCGGTATTGGTAGATAGATGAGCCACACATAAATTCATTGATGCAAACATGGTTGAGAGGAGGAAGATACCTACTGAACCATTTGATGGCTTCACAGTCATCATTCCAGGTCACAACACTATGGAGTGCAAAACATGGATTCCAAAGCTAGAACTCACCATAAGTAACTACACTTTTTTTGAAAGATTTATGTGGTTGATTTTGTTGATACTAATGTGGTATTGGGAGTGCAATGGCTGTACTATATAGGGGAACATACAGTGAACTATCAAATTCCCAAAATGAGATTCAAAGATTTGGAAGGAAAACAAAGGGTTGTGAGAGGGCAGCACACCTATCTGAATCAAGTAGTGACTTCCCATAGTACAAGGTTCATATTGAGGCATGGAGATATTGAATGGGTTGTTGAATGTTACATCACTTTACCCAAACCAAAAATAAATATTTCAGAACATCCCAAGGAGATAAGGCATCTACTACACAAATATGAAAAGGTTTTTGGAGACCTCCCTCCTGGAAGGCCACCTGATAGAGGAGTTGAGCACAACATTGTTTTGGAGGTGGGAACTTCACCTATAAAAATCCCACCATATAGAAATCCCAAAAAGTTCAGAGAGGAGATTGAAAAGGCTATTCAAGAAATTTTGGAGTTGGGACTCATTAGACCAAGCTCTAGTCCCTATGCTTCTTCAGTTGTTTTGGTGAAAAAGAAAGATGGGACCTTGAGAATGTGCATTGATTTTAGATCCATAAACAAGAAGACAATAAAAAATAGATATCCCATCCCAATAATAGATGAGCTCATGGATGAGATACATGGAGAAAAATTCTTCTCAAAAATTTATCTTAGATCTGGTTACCATCAAATTCGAATGAAGGAGGAGGATGTGCATAAAAAAGATTTCAGATGTAACTATGGCCATTTTGAGTTTCTTGTCATGACTTTTGGTTTGACCAATGCTCCAACCACATTTCAATCATGCATGAATCAAATATTTTGCAAACATCTCTGTAAGTTTGTTTTTGTTTTCTTGGATGACATTCTAATTTACAGCAAAACATGCGAGGAACACTTGCACCATCTAGAAGTTGTCTGGAAAATTTTGCATGAACAATCTTTGTTTGCTAAGTTGTCCAAGTGTGAATTTGGGTTGAAAGAAGTTTTATACCTTGGGCACATCATTGGGAAAGATGAACTGAAGGTGCACTTGGAAAAAATAAGAGCTATTCTTGAATGGCCATCACCCAAAAACATCACAGCATTTAGAGGTTTCATTGGAATATGCACTTACTATAGAAAATTTGTGAAAGGGTTCTCTAAATTGACTACTCCACTTACTGATTTGACCAAGAAGAATGATTTCAAGTGGGATGAAGAGGATGAGAATGATTTCCAAAAAATGAAAGAGGTAATTAGTAGTTGTCCAGTACTTGCATTACTTGATTTTTCTAAACTATTTGTCTTGGAATGTGATGCATCAGGAGAAGGGATATGGGCATTCCTAAAGCAAAATCAATACCCCATAGATTTTGAGAGAATAAAGTTGCAGCCACATGAGAATCTCTACTCTATCTATGACAAAGAAATGTTAGCCATCATGCATGCCTTGGCCAAGTTCAGACAATACTTGGTGGGAAACAAGTTTGTGGTAAAAACTGATCATAATAGTTTGAAGCATTTTCTCACACAAAAGGACTTCAATGAAAGGCAACAAAAGTGGGTAAGAAAAGTCCAAGATTTTGATTTTGACATTGAATATGTTATGGAGAAGAATAATATTGTAGCAGATGCATTATCTAGAATACCATCATTTTCTCTTATGGACATTTCAAAATATTGGAAAAATATGCTAATAGTTGAATATGCCAAATATAGTTTTGCTTGTGATGTGTTAGATGGAGTCAAAGGTGATGATAGGTACAAGGTTTTGGATGGTATCATATACTATAAGGATAGAATATACTTGTTTCATGGTTCGAATCTCAATCACAATATTTTGAAGGAAGCTCATGACTCTCCTTTAGGAGGCCACCCTAGTTTTTTCAAAACATATATGAAACTAAGGGAAATGTTATTTTGGAAAGGGATGAAAGAGGATGTTCTAAAATATGTGAATGAATGCAATTCATGTCAGCAAAACAAATTTGAACATACACATCCTTCTAGTCTATTGCAACCATTCCCCATTCCACAACAAAAATGGGAAAGTGTCTCCATGGATTTCATCACGGGTTTTCCCAAGGCTTTGGGTAAGGATTGAATTTATGTTGTGGTGGATAGAATCAATAAATTTGCTCATTTCTTTGTTGTTACATCATATTTTACTGCTGCACAAGTGGTTGATCTATTCTTTAGAGAAATTTTCAGATTGCATGGACTTCCCAAGAACATTGTGAGTGATAGAGATAGCAGATTTATGAGTGCCTTTTGGAAATAAATTTTCAGGTTGGTTGGCACTCAATTGACTCCAAGAACAAGCTATAATCCTAAAACTGATGGCCAAGAAGAAAGAGTGAATCAATGGTTGGAAGGGTACTTGAGGAACTATGTTGGTAAACAGCAGAAAACATGGGTGAAATGGCTACATTTGGGTGAGTTTTGCTACAACACTACTTTCCATATGTCCATTGGCATGTCTCCTTTCAAATCACTTTATGGTTATGAAGCACTTACATTTGTTGAGAACATATTTGGTGATATTAGAGCCCCAAAATCTAAAGATTGGGTGGAGGAAAGTTAGGATATTTTGAAACTCCCAAAAGACAATTTGCAGGTTGCCCAAAATCAACAGAAACAGTATGTGGATCAGCATAGAGTGGAAAGAACTTTTCAAGTGAATGATTTGGTCTATTTGAGGCTACAACCATATAAAGAAACATCCTTGAAATTGAAAGGATCAGAAAATATCAAACCAAGATACTATGGTCCATATACGATAGTTCGAAAAGTTGGGGAGGTGGCTTATGAGTTGGAACTTCCAGAAGGGAGCAGAATCCACATTGTATTTCATGTTTCATTCCTTAAGAAGGATATTGGTCAGAAAATATCTGTTTCAGAAACCCTCCCTCCATTAGATTATGAAGGACAACTCATACTTATCCCCCAAAAAAATTTGAAGGCAAGAGAAAGGAAATTGAGGAGTGGAACCATAAGGGAGTATTTGGTACAATGGAAAGATTTTCCAAGTGAGGATGCCACATGGGATGAGGAAAATTTTTTGCAGCATCCTAATTTAGAATTGATTGAGGGCAAGCAATATTGGGTGGGGAGGACTGTAATGTCCCCATTCAAATAAATCTCAAGAAGAGAAAAATCCACCAATCTACTAGTTTCCTAGGTTGGGGTGGAAACATTAAATTTGGAATAAGGAGACTAATAAACCTAAAATGGACTTTAGCTTGAAATAAATATATTAAAAGGGGCTAAATAGATAATTATGATGAGGAAATAAGATGGCACTTGGTCGGAGACACATTGGTGGTGTGGGACCCACACAAAGCTAGATTCCCCATGCCACATGGCATTCCACTCTCACCCATTCGAATCCAAGGTGGATTCCAATGTTCTTGGGGAATTTGGAAGGGAATAATACTTGGAATGACTCAATGAGGTCGAAATGTAGAGGAAGAGTAACTCCCATGGACGAAGAAGAGACATTTTGGAGCTTGTGGGACACTTGGGCTAGATTCCCTAGCTTCTATGACACCAATGATGAAGATGCCTATGACACTTATGACAAAATCAGACCTGATGGCTGACATCTGACATATATTACATGTCAGGGCTAAAAATAGCCTCCAATAAGGCGCACAAGAGAGTTAGGGAAGCCAAAGAGTCACCTATTCGAATTGACTGAAGGAGGAGGCTAGAATTGGAGGGACAAGTGGCACACATTGGAATCTCTTCCCAATTCAAGTTGGCATGAAGCTCATGGATGGAATTCGAGTTAAGGAAGGCTTTGGAAGTTTATAAAAGTCAGGAACAAAGAAGGAGAGCATCTTTTGACCATTTCTTATTTTTCATATTGGAGAGCATTGCTTGTCCAAGATAGTAGAGTGCTATTCTACTTTCCTTAGTACCAATTTCGAGGGTGAAAGATTCCCATCCTAATTGGAAATTGGAGAGGCTATTCAGACCTTTCATTTGGAGCTACAATGGATTTATTAGTTTTAGGTTGAAGCTACAGGGAAGCTCGTGGTTCTTTCTTCTACAACTTGTTCTCACCTCTATCTCACATTTCCTTGCATATTTTGGCTCTTGGAGAAATTGCGCCTTTGGTGAGATGCTGATCTATTTGTGAGAGTCCAATATTCTCCATTTATTTGTATTCTGATATATATGCTCTGTATTTGATGCATAAATGGTGCCATTTTCCCTATATCTTGTTGTTGGAGCTTGAAGGGGCTTTATTTCAATTTGTATCAGTCAATATCTGTGATTTTGTTGTTGTATGGAGTGTCATTAATGTTATGAAGAAGTTTCATTAACATTTCACAAGTCCTTGGAACCTAAATTTTGAAGTTCATAACAAGTGGTGAAGTTTACTATCATTCCCCCCTATGTGAAGACATGTATACAAACCTATGATTTATGGGAGTTGAAGAAGCCTATAGAAACTAATTGATGAAGCATTGGGGATCACATTGAAGTCCTTTTTAGTACCATGTCTTTGTTCTGAAATTTGGGAAGGTATTACAGTGTTTGGGAAGCCATCTTTGTCCCCCACCCTTGGGGGTTTTGAACCTCGATTTGACTAGTAAAGTTCCCTATTTTTACCTGATTATAAATGAATGTTTCAGAAGTGTTTTGAGAGTGTCCAAGCATCCATAATCCTCATTTATATGTATGAACACCTTCCAAACTCATTCAGACCCGATTTGGAAGCATTTGGAAGTAGTTGAGTCATTACTAGTCTAAGGGTCGAATTGGCCAAAAATTGCAATTTTTCCTAGTTTTTACAAATTCTTAAAACGAGACACTACATTCAAATTGAATACCCATTTACAACCAAATTTTTTTATATTTTTTGGGATTTCAACCAAGTTCCATGTCTCGTTCTTATCCAGAGAATCCATTTCTTCTTTCATTGCCATCTTCCATTTAGCATTGTCAACACAATTAATGGATTCCTGAAAATAAGAAGGTTCTCCATCATTAGTAAATAAAGCAACAGACGAAACAAAATCGGTATACCTTTTAGGAGGATTTCTCTCCCTCGTAGATCTTCTTGGTGTAGGTTGTGGAGTTTCCACAATTTCCTGAATTTCTTCATCTTCTATGATTTCTTTATCACCAGAAACTTCTTCTTGTTTCTTTGAGTGATGCGAAGAAGGGGAATTCAACTAAACTAGTTCTTTTGACGATATCTAATCCTGTTCCACGTCAACTTTTACATTTTCTGATTTAATGAGAGAATACTCATCAAAAATTACATCTCTGCTAATGACAATTTTTTGAGCAATAGGATCCCACAACCTATATCCTTTCGTTACATCATCATAACCAACAAAGATGCATTTCTTTGATCTAGGGTCTAAATTGGAATGCTGATTTTAAGGACTAAGTGCATAAGCTTCACGACCAAAAAATTTCAAATTTGAATAACTACAAGGCTGACCAGTCCATACCTCTTCCAGAATTTTACAATTTATTGCAATTGACGGTGACCGATTTATTAAATAACAAGCAGTGGAAACTACTTTTGCCCACAACTCTTGACCCAAATAGCATTGTTGAGCATGCTCCTTGCTCTCTCTAGAAGAGTCCTATTCATGTGTTCTGCAATGCCATTTTGATGAGGAGTGTATACATTTATTTTATGTCTTATGATCCCTTCTTCTTTGCAATACTTTTCAAACTATAAAGAAGTAAACTCACCTCCGTTATCCATTCCTAAGCATTGGATTGTCCTGCTAGTTCTTTTTTCAACCATAATTTTAAACCGTTTGAAAGTATCAAACACATCAACCTTTATTTTTAAAACATAGACCCAAACTTTCCTTGAAAAATCATCCACAAGTAACATAAAATTTGATGCTCCTCCATAGGAAACAGTACGAGATAGACCCCATACATCAGAATGAATGTAGTTAAGAACACATTTACTAACATGAATCCCTACTTTGAATTTTTGTCTACATTGTTTCCCAAATATACAATGTCTACAAAACATCAAATCCAACGATTTCAGATTTGGAAGTAATTTATGATTCATTAATACCTGTAGTCCTCTCTCACTCATATGACCAAGACGCCGATGCCATAATCGAGTGGATTCTGATGCCTCTTCAGATACCAATGTTGTTTCATCAACTTGAGTTCTTCCAACCAGTTTGAAAAGTTTTCCTATTTTCAATGCCTTCATGACCACTAAAGCACCCTTAGATACTTTTAGTACCCCACTTAAACCTGTAAACTTATGACCACAAGAATCCAACACGACCAAAGAGATTAAGTTTTTATTTAATTCAGGCACATGTCTAACATCTCTTAGTGTTCTTATAACTCCATCAAACATTTTAATTTTAATACTTCCAACCCCAATAGTCTTACATGAATAATTGTTTCCCAAAAGAACTACACCATCATTAATTGTTTGATAAGAAGTAAACCATTCTTTATGAGGACAGACATGGTGCGAAGCACTAGAATCTAACAACCATTCTTCATTGTATTCATAAACATTACAAATGGACAAAACCTCGTCAATCATACTTGAATAAGTTTCAAGTGAATTTGCCTCATATTTGGAGTCTTCCTTTTCGGATTCTTGTCTTTTCCAACAATCCTTCTTGACATGACCATTCTTTTTGCAATACCAACATTTGAGTTTGCTCTTTTTTCTCTTTGATGTAGATATGGAAGAACCTCTTGATTTTTCTCCTCTTTCTTTGGATCAACCTCTAACAAACAAAGCTTCTGGTGTAGAGGACTCAATACTAGCTTTATTTCTTAACTCCTCACACAACAAAGCTCCAACCACATTGTCAAATTCCAAAGTATCAGTTGTACTAAGACTAATGGAAGTTAC
The DNA here is from genome assembly GCA_027924585.1 of Larix kaempferi. Taxonomy (NCBI): domain Eukaryota; kingdom Viridiplantae; phylum Streptophyta; class Pinopsida; order Pinales; family Pinaceae; genus Larix; species Larix kaempferi. The sequence continues at coordinate 7,159,284 of BSBM01001035.1, forward strand.
TACGTGACCCCAAGATTCAAGTAAAGTAAGTAAAAGATTTATTGTTGTAACAATAAAATAATAAAATAATATTAATATTAATTTATTATTAATTAAAGACTATTTAAGTCAATAGTCATGCCCTTTCATGAAAAGGTGCATGACGGGCTTATATAAAGCCCAAACCTATGTAACTATTAATCATCTATCATACATTCATTTTTACGGGCTTTTACCTCAGAATTACGAATTCGATCATTGGAAGATAGTAGAGAAAACCTCACAAAAAAATTATCAAATAAGGATGAAAAAATTTCACATCTGGAAGGTATCATTCAAAAACTTGAAGACCAGATAAAAAAACCAAACAAAGTCGAAGAATATCCGTATGGAAATAGTGTCGACTTAAAAGAGGAAATTAGTTGTCTTAACAAAATCATCATGGACAAAGAAGACAAATTGGTGCAAGTATATGAAAAGTTAAAAAATCAGGAAACAAAGTTACGTCATCATCAACATCAAAAAGAAAAACTCCAGCAGTAGTATGACGACAGTAAGAAGACACATAAGTTGGAATTGACAAAAGTCAACAAGGTGTTATCAAACAACACCGAAGAAATTTTTCGACTACGAAATCATAACAAAACACTGATTACAAAGATCAAAAAATTGAAAAACAGTAGCAAGAGGGAACACTCCGGTGAAGACCTCGAAGGAAGAATACTGGAAAAGCAAGAAGAAAACCAGTGTCTAAATAATCGTAATCAGGAATCCGATAATCAAATCAAGAAGTTAGAATGACTCCACCTTTATAATTTAAGTATTTAAATATACTTATTATTTTTAGTCAAACAAAAATTACAATATTATTATTATTATTTATAATAATATATATTGTATTGTTTCAAAACTCTATACCCCTTCTATTCACAAAAAATTATAATATATATTATTATTGTTAGTAATAATTAATATTATTAAATAATTGTAATTAATTACAATTATTTTATAAAAAGGGGAAGGAAGCAAAAAATCAAGGAAAATCGACAATCATCAAAGAGTCAAACATCAAAGGAAGACCAAGTATCATCGGAATTCGAGACCATTCACCTTTGAACGAGTCAACAAAAAAAAAATCAAAGTCTCAAAAGATATTAAAGTAGTCACTTACGCCAATTGTGGAAGAATTATGGAAGACATATATAAATTCAAATTTTGGACAAAGTGTCCTTATTGCGAAATGGAATTCCAATATCCGAGAGCCTTTAAAAATTATGATCGACCCTGCCCAATATGTGATAAACGTTTTAATATGAGGGACGATCCAGGTCACTCACAATCGCAATCACAGTTACGAATAGTTTCGGCCCAGCTAGAAAAGTGTGAACTAGCTAATAGTGTTCTACAACTCCGGTTCAACAATCAGGAACAAATTAATGGTTTTCAAAAAGAACAGATTATTACCTCAGAATTATGAATTCGATCATTGGAAGACAGTAGAGAAAACCTCACAAAAAAATTATCAAATAAGGACGAAAAAATTTCACATCTGGAAGGTATCATTCAAAAACTTGAAGACCAGATAAAAAAACCAAACAAAGTCGAAGAATATCCGTATGGAAATAGTGTCGACTTAAAAGAGGAAATTAGTTATCTTAACAAAATCGTCATGGACAAAGAAGACAAATTGGCGCAAGTACATGAAAAGTTAAAAAATCAGGAAACAGAGTTACGTCATCATCGACATCAAAAAGAAAAACTCCAGCAGCAGTATGACGACAGTAAGAAGACACATAAGTTGGAACTGACAAAAGTCAACAAGGTGTTATCAAGCAATACCGAAGAAATTTTTCAACTACGAAATCATAACAAAAAACTGATTACAAATATCAAAAAATTGAAAAACAGTAGCAAGAGGGAACACTCCGGTGAAGACCTCAAAGGAAGAATACTGGAAAAGCAAGAAGAAAACTCATGTCTAAATAATCGTAATCAGGAATCAGATAATCAAATCAAGAAGTTAGAAATTGACAAAAAGTCGCAAGATGAAAGAATAAGAAAGATTCAGAATCATAACAATTTACTGGAGAACCAAGAAGCGCAAATCCAGGAAGATGCATCCAAAAGTCAAGTCGAGGAATTGAAGGCAGTCTTCACTGCAGTTCAAAAGAAAGAAAAACAAACAACACATACGCCTTACATACATCCCAATTATAATCGTCATTTTGACCAACGACAAGGTCAAAATGAGCATTCACAAAAGACTTATGTTGACAGGCAAATAATTCAACATACTAAGCAACCATTGAGATGACCCATTCCCCAAAACGATCTTAGAGGTCCAATCAAAATAGATTTGGGATGGACCACAGCAGATACGATGCGACAATTCTCCTGGGGAATCCGTAACTCATATCGTCTTATTTCATCAAGTGTCGCAAAGGATTCCAGAGATCACAGTTCAAACAAAATCAACATTGCTGTCAATGAAGCTTTGAGGACAAAGCTTCCCTTAAGGAGAAGGCAATGTAACAATAAAATAATAAATTAATATTAATAATAATTTATTATTAATTAAAGACTATTTAAGTCAATAGTTATGCCCTTTTACGAAAAGGTGCATGATGGGCTTATATAAAGCCCAAACCTATGTAACTATTAATCATCTATCATACATTCATTTTTACATTACTACTTAGCCATTTATGGCTTTCTTACATTACTTGTATTGGTTATTTACTTAGTAAGGAACTCTTGTTCCTTCAATTGCCTTATCTTCATCATCAATCTTAACATCCATACTACTCAACTAGAAAATAAGAGTATGAAATACGTTCAAATGATCTGCAATCTTCATACCTTCTTTCATTTTCATACCGTATAGATGCTTCTTCAAGTAAATTCTATTTGTCAAATACTTCATCATTTACAGGCTTTCCAACTTGCTCCATAAACTTGCCGCTGACTTTTCTCCAACGATATTAAACAAGACATCATACGCAAGACATAATCGAATTGTGCTAAGTGCTCTGGCATCTAGTTCCTCCCATTCATCATTTGTCATAGTTACAAGTTCCTTTTTCTTGCCATCTAAGGCCTTCTGCAACCCTTGCTAAACTAACAGATCTCGCATCTTAAGTTTCCACAATTCAAAGTTATTTTTTCCATTCAACTTCTCAATTTCGAATTTAGTATTTGACATTTTTGCCATCAATTTGTAACACAGACTTCAAAGAATACTCCAAAATCTTTTCATAGAAAAATTTAATAAGCCCCCCTAAAAAATACCTTTCCAACCAATTTCCTGACTACACAAGTTACATCGGCTCTTTCGCGCGGGATTCATGCACAAAACCCTTGCTCAATGGCTTCAGACTCAGATACTTCTGCTCGATGGCTCTCTATTAGCGTAAGACTTCTCAAGCTGACTTTCAACCAGCGAACCGAATAGGCTCCACAAGCTTCTGGCGATATCTGTAGAAATGGTGGGCATATTCTCTGTTGGCAGGGTTCAGGTCTTCTTCTCCTGCACAGGGCACGAACCTCCCTTCTGTTCACGTAGCTTCTTCCACTGGAACGGCTACAGGATCCACAAAAATGGCGTCTCCTCTCTCCACGGGACCTACTACAGCTCCACAAATGCTCCACAAATGACGACTCTCTATTCTGCGGACCCTCTTACACGGGAAGCGGCTCTTTACTGCTCTTCTCTATAACGAAAGCGCCCACCAGCTCCACGGGCTCTTCCACTACGATGCTTTTCAGGCTCCCTCTCTAGGTCAACGGGCTCTCCAGGACAGTCGGATTCACCTTAGGCTCCCTCTCCAGGTCAGGCTCCAGAATCGGCGGTGGTAGGCTCTACGGGAAATGACGGCTAGCTCCACCATTGGATCTGATACCACTTGTTGGTATTAAGAGTCTGTAAAAAATATTTATACAACAAAAAAAGGACAAATAGAACACATAAAATTACACAAGAGATTAACGTGGTAAAACCCCAATTTGGGGAAACATCCACAAGGCAAAGTATCGATGTCTTATTCCTTCAATAATGGAGATTACAATCAGGCATTTCTCATCCATACTCTCTCATACGTACTCCTCCCAAAATTACATATAAATACATTTGTGCAAGAAGTTACATAGATAGGAGAACTGCCTCCGGTTAGAGAAACTTCCAACCAACCAACGGTTAGACAAACTACCCAGGTTTAGTAAACCAATATCAAGTTTTGAGAAACCATTATTGATTAATTATTTGTCACAATTTTAACAGGAGCATCAAGTGCTCTTCCATATTAAAAGATAATAATTTATAAATCCCAACCTAACCAAGCTTTGAAGACAAGAAAATTAAGAATTATCACAATACACTGGATATTACAAGTCCAATCACCTCACTGCTTGCCATTAAACCACTCATGTAAACATGCATTGTCTTTAAAGTAATGAGTTCTCAACAATATAAATTCATTTCATATCCGTAAACTTCCTCTTGGGCTTGATATACACTTTTAAGGACTGTTAATGTGGCATAGCATGTCCATGCACTATCCTCCTTACCTCTACACCCAACCTTCTTTCCTCATGATTGCAACCTCAATAGGTGCAATCAAATCCACCTATTATTTTTTATACATCTCAATTCAAAGCAATCCTTACTTGTTACCCTTATTAACATGCAACAATGTTCTCTCTCCACACTTCTCTAGTTCTTAACTCTATGCTTTAAAACTTAATGACTTATAAATCAATTTTGATATTCAAAATATAAATTTATTTTAATCCAAATTGACTAAAATATAAAAGTAACTGTAAATCTTGAACATTTATAATTAAATTAAATTTATATTAATATAATTATTTATTTTTAAATAATTATTTATATTTAATAACCAATTATAATTAATATTATATATATAATATTATTATTTTTCCCTTATACTATACATAATACCTACTTCTCTTAATACAATTAAAAAGCCTTCAATCACCACACCCAAAAGTATTCATAATTTTTTTCCACATAAAAACCACCCTTCAAATAACCATGATTATATTGCTAGGATTACCCTTCCAATAACCATGATTATATTGCTAGGATTACCCTTCCAATAACCATTATTATATTGCTAGAATTAAAAATGGTACTTGACTTATCTTTTCCAAGAGACTCACCTTAAGTTTCTTGCACATTTTCCAAATTAAAATATTAATCATGAGATGAACTCTAGCCAATAAGAATGCACATTTTCCAAAACAAAATTTAAATAAATAATGAGATGAACTCTAGTCAATAAGAATGCATTATTTTAGTAAATTTTTTAACGTGTCATTGCTGTCCAAATTTGATCATTATTCTGTCGGTAAAATACAATTCAACGTTTTTACTATTTATAAAATAAAATAATTTTTTACTACTTATAAAATATAATAATAAATTGTCAAAAGTTTTGAATATAATACTAAAATTGTCAAAATAACAAGGAAATTGTTTTTGAAATTTAAATCCAATACAAAATTTCAAAAATTCTCGACACTGGTGAAAACCTTCAAAGATGTTACATCAAGGATTATAGAAAGTAGAAACATAATCTAAAATCAGATTAACATGTGAGAGATTCTGCTCTAAAACCCAGATTCAAACTTAAACTAAGTAGATATGAATCTAATTATGATAATATACCAGCGGTATTCACCCATTCCACATGTCCCCAAACTTCGCTATAATTTATATCTGATTGTGTGAATGTAAACAAAAAGACAATACTTTAATGGCCGCCTTTTGTGAATTGTCAAATTATTTGTAGAATCTGTGTGTGACACTGAACAAGTCAAGGTCGTGCGTGGTCCCAGAGATACTTCAGACGCCAAGGAATTTTCTACACATTGACTAATCAAATTGTTTTGGGCCATTCCTTACGGGTCTCTGAAATGTAGAGGCAACTTCTCATGGTACTCGGAATTGTTTTGCCCGTAGGTCCCTGAAATGTAGATGGAACTTTCCATGCTCGGTTAATTTTGAAAGATGGAATGGTGTTTTCATTGGCTGCAGAAGTCTTTCTACGGACTGGAAAACTAAGGTTTGCCTTGTCTTCTTCGTTTTGGAAGGATCATGGATGATGAGGGTAAGTGCAAATCCTGCTTGGATCTTGACTGACAACTTATTTTTTTGGTTTAAAATGTTGTCGTGGGAGCTCTAAATCTCCACTCTGAGAGAACGCAAACAAAGCACTCGGTTTGCTGCCAGTAATTGGAGAGCCAATTTATAGGTTTAGATGAGTGAAATAGTAGCAAACTGAGGGAAAATGGAGAAGATTTAGCATGCCTACTTTCATACAATTCACAGATCAGAGGTCTGTAATTGCTTTCTGCTTGATGGGTGGGTGAAGGAGACTTTGATGACCATAACCATCAACATCTGCTTATACTTTGTATAAGTACTTAACACCCAGTTGAGTTTATTCATCTTTGCAGAGAACTGTAATTGCTTTCTGCTTGATGGGTGGGTTGATAGCCGTTTGAATGAGATTTTGATGACCATAATCATCAGAATTTGCATTTTAGTACTCTGTTGGGTTTGTTGAGCAGCGATGGACTTGAATTGCAGATTTCACTTAGTTTCTTTACTCTTCTTTGTTGTTTTCCTGGTAAGTTCTCTTTATGGTTTTAGCACTGTGCATAGAGATGTTTTTTCTTCAAGCAGAGGGCTTGACCAAGATGCTCGGGCTCTTGTTGAAATAAGAAGCGTGCTGAGTGTGAATTCCTTAGTTTTGGATGATTGGAGCTCATCAGAGAATCCCTGTGGTTGGTCTGGTGTGGGATGTGGTGAAGTAATTGCTACCGATGGTGAGACGGTTGAGGAAAGAGTAGTGAGCCTAGAATTGGATTCCAAACAGTTGGAAGGTAGCTTGTCTCCGGCTATCGGATGGCTCTCTGAACTGAAAAGTCTTTCTCTTGCGCATAACATGCTAGTTGGAAAGATACCGAAAGACATTGCAGCGTGCCTGAAGCTGGAATATTTGGACCTGAGAGGAAACAAGCTATCTGGACCAATTCCTTCTGAATTGAACCTTAGAAGGCTCAAGGAATTGCATCTCTCTGAAAACCATTTCTCAGGTGAGCTCTCATTTCTGGTTCCAAACATTGTTTCTGATAGCTTATCGGTCCCTTTTCCTCATCTTCAATATCTAGACTTGGCCAATAACAAATTCACAGGCATGGTTCCTTCTGACATAGCCCAATTATCAGCCTTAGAATCCATTTTATTCAATGGGAACATGCTTGTAGGGTCCATTCCTAAGAGTTTAGGCTCCTTACAATCTCTAGTGGTCCTCCATCTTCATGGCAATTTTCTACAAGGGAAGCTCCCTCCAGCATTAGCTAATGATGGCAGCAAGCTGCAGTCCTTGGATGTATCAAACAATTTCTTGGTTGGGAGAATCCCTCCTTCATTTGCAATGGTCAAATCTCTGAGATTTTTGAATGTTTCAAACAATCTTCTGGAGGGTCCCATTCCGCAGGGAGCTTGGTTCACGCATGGAGCTGATCCTAGTGCGTTTGTGGGCAATACCGGGCTATGCGGGTGGCCACTTAAATCCTGTTCAACGAAAACAGCCATAGGAGATTCCACATCACAGATCTCAGGGCAGAAGCAGCAGCAATCAGAACACAGATTCCTTTCATGGATTGTTGGGATGCTGTGGCATAAATCTTCGCACTCAGTTGCTCCGAAAAATAGGCTTGTATTATTGGAATCTCTTAAATCTGGGTCTGATGCTCCAGCCCCAGCTCCAGGTCCAAGCCAACGACGTCCGAACGAAACCGAGTCGTCAATAGCCCCAGCACCACAGTTGTCGGCAAAAAGGCGTCACAAGCTTAATCATAAAGAGAGGTGGGCTTTTGGTATGATGGTAGGCATAGTAATGGGAGCAATCTCTGCATTTGTATTTTCATTCTTGTTTAGGATGTTTTTGTTCTATATCCGAGAAAGACCCAAGGTTCAGGGTGCAGTGATTTACAGTCCTCTCATTAAAAAGTCCGAGGATTTGGCATTTCTAGAGACAGAGCAGGGGCTTACATCAGGGGAGCCTATAGGCAGAGGTGGGTCAGGGGATGTTTACAGAGCATGTCTTCCTTATGGAAAGGAAATTGCAATTAAGAGAATCCATCAAGTAACTCCCAATCCCTCAGATTTAACAGAGGAAGACACTAAGCTTTTGGACAGACGGAGGCGGCAAATTCGCTCTGAGTTGGAGACTCTTGGTCATATCAGGCACAGAAACCTCGTTGCCCTTCTAGCTTATGTTGCAAGGTCTGATTGTCATCTATTAGTTTATGAATACATGAAGAATGGCAGTCTCCAACAAGCCTTAACAAAGGTTAGAGAAGGTGCTTTGGAATTACCATGGCCCATTCGCCATAAGATTGCCTTGGGAATTGCCTCGGGTCTTCAATATTTGCATGATAACAGCGCTCCTAAGATCATTCATCGTGATCTCAAACCCGGAAACATTCTTCTTGACGAGGACTTTGAGGCTCGTATTGCAGATTTCGGTCTTGCAAAGGCACTCCCTGATGCAGCCACCCATGCAAGTAGCTCAAATGTAGCTGGAACAGTGGGATATATTGCTCCCGAATACCATCAGACATTGAAGTTCACAACAAAGTGTGATGTGTATAGTTTTGGGGTGGTCCTTGCTTTTTTGGTTACAGGTAAGGAACCATCTCATGATTTCTTCCAGGAAATCTCACAGGCTAGTGTTCCAATATGGTTGAGGAGTATTGTCAATACCGAGACAGCAGCAGAGGCCATAGATCCATGTCTCAGAGAAAAAGGGTACGATGATCAAATGTTGCTTGTTTTGAAGATTGCTTGCTTCTGCACTGACGATGATCCGCACAAGCGTCCCACTAGCAGAGACGTCCTTACTATGCTTACGCAAATCAACAAAGGCGTAATATAGATTTCCCTTAAGTACTGCAGTTCCATGGCATGTGTTTAGTTGTTTCCAGTTGTTGTTATATGTCAAAAGTACTGTATCTTTCATAATTTTCCATATAGATATTCATAAGGATGCTCTATTAAATCAGCATCTTGTAATAGACAGCAAAATAATAAGCTGTAGTTGTAATTCTGTTGTTTTTCTTTGTTATGGAACATTGGATTTCTTATATTGTAACAACTGTCTACAGTGTACACTAGTAAGCATCTATGGATATACCAATTGCAATTTTTGGAATAAGATTACTGTGATAATATGGCCATGGCCTGTTTCTCTCTCATTAAGAAACTCTGATACTTGTATTGTTGTACTAGGTTCAGATAGAACAGTCGTAGTGGGACACTTATTTACTTATCAGAAATCAAGCAAGGAAGAAAAATATTTTAAGAGTCAGAACAATATCATGATTTGGGCAACATGTAATGATGCAGACAACAATGGGTAGGTTTATATCAGGTCCCAAACTGGTATGTGTTAGTCCATTTTGGTAGCTGTTTGAGATTTCTTGGTTTTGATATTTAAGGAAAATCTCTTCAACGAGCAACCATGGAGTATATTTCTATCTTAAACTTAAGAGCACTCATTAGTGTAGCAACTTGAAGGCAAAGATGGGAATATTTAATTTTTGCATTTGTGTAATACGTATACACATACAAGGATAGCAATATGGTGGGTAGACGATTATTTCTGTAGTACAGAGACTACTAGAAAAATGAATACAATTTTGATGTAGATAGTTTTGACTAATAAGAAAGTACCAATATCTCGGAAAGATCATAAAGGATTAAACTACTTTACAGGCTCTAATCGTTGTATGTATCTTGGGCAAATTTTTAAGAAAAATATGGCTAATCAGTGAAATTTGACTTTAGGTCTTCATGATTCATGAAGACTTAGGCACTTGGTGCGAGTACAAGATGTACAAGATGACAGGGGTGGTCCAACTGAGTTCAACAACCGCATTACATCAGCATTGTCAACAACATGATTCCTTGAGATAACAAGAGGGACTTGCATCAGAGCTGATGCATCTTTTCCATCAACTCTGCCCATACTGGCGTAGGCAGGTATCCTAAAGGATCTGCATTGTCTTTTTATATTTTTAGAATACCTATACTTACAAGGACACATTTACAGCCATACCCACACAGAGGGTTTTGAAACCCAGGTCTCCACATTATTACAAGTCCAATCACCTTGCTGCCGACCATTAGACCACACTCCTGTGGGCATGTATTGTCTTTAAAGTAACGAGTTCCCAACAACATGAATTTTTTTCACATCTGTAAGCTTCCTCTTGGGCTTGATATACGCTTCTAGGGACTGTTAATGTGGCATAGCATGTCCAGGCACTATCCTCCTTACCTCTACACCCAATCTTCTTTCCTCATGGTTGCAACCTCAATAGAATCTAGCCCACCTATTGTTTTCTATACATCTCAACTAAAAGCAATCCTTTCTTGCCACTCTTATGAACATGCAACAATGTTCTCTCTCCACACTTCTCTATTTCTTTACTCCATGCTTCCAGACTCGATGACTTCATGTTGAACATTAAAGAAATCCCACACTTCATTTTATCTTTATGCCATAATTTCTTCTTCTTTTGACTGGTTCAGTTCTACTCCTACTTCACTTCCAACATTGTTCTCCCCACTTACTGGCATGATTATTAATAGTGTTACTTACAATTGAGGTCCCTTTAGTCTTGATCTGTTTAATCATCATTTTATTATAAACAGTAAGCAGAAAAATAATTAGTTTTATTTGTAATTCTGTTGTTTTTCTTCTGTCATGGAACTTTGTAACTCGTATATTGTAACAATTGTATGCTAGGAAGCACATATGGCGAAATAAACCGGCAATCTTTGAAATAAGGTTACTGTAATTTCTACATAATATGGCAATGGCTCGTTTGTCTCTTATAAATCGATGTTGATTCTTGTACTGTTGCATTTTTGTTCCTTTTCCTAGGTTAGAATAGAACAGTCATAGCGGGACGATGATTTTCTTATCAGCAATCAAGCAAGCAACAAGAATTTTTCCAAGGGTCAGAGTAGTGCCATGATTTGAGCAACATGTAAGGAATAAAAACACAGTGGGTATGTTTATATAAGCTTCTAAACTGATTTGGGTCAGTGCATTTTGAGACCTGTTTGAAAGTTATTGGCTTTAAATTTAAGGGAAATCTCTTCAAGGGACAGCAATGGAGTCTATTTTTATTTTAAACATAAGAGCGTAATGTAGCAATATGAATGCAGAGATAGGAATTTATTAATTTTTTATATAATTCACAAAAGCCCAGATCAGGACACAGTAATATGAAGGGCAGAGGATCATTTGCCTAATATAAAAACGAAGAAAACTGAATCGAGTTGGATGTAGATAGTTTAGGACTAATATGCAAGTATCAATATCTCGGAAAACTTGAAAGGATTAAACTATTTCACACTATTGATAATAAGATGGGATGTACGTGGGCAAATGTTTAAGAAAAAAATGTCTAAATTGTGGAGCTTGTCTCTAATTGTAATTGTTTTGGTGTTTGTGTATAGAACTAGCATGTACCAAAAGTGGGTTTTGTAATTCTTAGAAGTTGAAGGAAACTAGGATAAATATATAATATTCTTCATTATGCATGTAATGTAATATAAATAAAACTAATTAAAAAAGAAAAAAAACATAACATATAAAGAATATTGGTTGTGTATTAACAGAAGGTTTAGAAAAGAGACACACTTTGGTGTTGGATGCACTTGATGTGGACCTCAATCAACCCAAGAAAGGGTTTTTCTTCTCCGTTGATGCTTTTATAAAGAATATTGATATTTGTATTAACAAAAAGTTTAGAGTAGAGGCACACCTTGGTGTTGGATGTAGTTGATATGAATATGTGCAGCCAACCCAAGTGAGGTTTATTCTTCTCCTTTGATGCTCTATTCCCAACCAAGTGATGTATGTGGATGATTTGAACAAGTGAAAGGAAAAAGATATAGGAGACTCTTTCTCTCTTTGTATAGGCAATCTGGTAGCATGAACTTGGTATTATGGATATGGAATCTCTTTGGGACTGACTTTCAGAGATTTATTTAAAGATAGAATGTGGGCAATTCTTTGATCTAGCTTCAATGTGAATAATCCCCTTTTCTTTGATGACATAGTGGGGAAGATAGGTGTTGGAGACCGAATCAAAGACTATTTTTGGCAATAACAATTTGAGAATGACCACTTTTAGCCACTACACCTTTATTGGAAGGCACACAACAATAAAGAGCACACAACAATAAAGAGTAACTAAATTCCATTTTTGGGTCTTTGTTGCGGTTTTTTAGGCTTTTAGTGCGATGGGGTTGCGTAGATTTTGGGGAAATTCCACGCAATGACCTTTTATGGTCTACTAATGACTTTTGTTTGGTATTTTATCATATTATTGACGTCATGTAGTGATGGAGATTATGGAAATGGGGCTATTACTACCATAAATCATGTATACTGGTGATGATACTGATGGCAAAGTAGGTGAGTAAAAATAGGTTGTTAACAATTGCCCCTGGATGTATAAGCCCAGGAGATCATCGTATGGTCGAAATACATCCTATGTTTTTTTCTATTTCAATCCGTAGGAAACCATGAACACCTGTACAAGGAGTGAGAGCGAGTAAAGACAAATTATCTGTTAGAATAGTAGGGTTTGCTAGCTCAACACATCTTTGGATATTCCGGAGATTGAAAATTGTTAGGTGTTGGTCAACTAGAAGAGTCGACTGATGGGTCGATTGAGTGGTTGAATAGGATCTCGACTAGTCAACCTGACTGACCAATGAACAAGTTGACTAACCGACCAACCAGATGGACCATTAGAATAAAACCGTCGATTATGACATAGATTTCCAAGGAAACTATTATGTGCAATGACCCAAGTCTATGGATACGATCTTACTCACTTCAAGGGAGTTGGGTACATCTTGGAGCTATAAAAGAACGATCAACTTTGTGTGATTGTCATTATTATGACATCATGGTATGACCCATGAAATGTGATAAATTGTGAGAAGTGATCAATGCCTTTTGATGTATTGTCATTCCGTGCTTAAGTGTTGAAACAATGTTCTTGGACACCACCTCTTTATTGGAGTTTCTTAATCTTGTTGATTTTTGTTATGTCTAATATCCTGATTTTCTTCAACATAGTATTAGAGCTATTGGTTTGAGATAGAATTTGTTCTCTTCAAGTTTGCTTTAGGTGTCACCTTGACACGTTCTATTGAGTCGAATCTATTTGTGATTGATTGTGGGTTTAGACTTGTAGATTGTATGAAGATTAGACTAATAGATCAATATCATGGATTGAAAGCAAGAGCTTGTGATCTTGAATGGTCATAGATATGGAATATGGGCACAAGACATAGAAACCTTATTGAAAAGTAAGGCTCTCTAGTAGTTTACCAAAACTGTGATCCAAAATCCGAAGGATGGTCAACATAAGTCCATTCTTGACAGGAAGAAGGATGAGGCTATATGAATGATCACCACCTACATTTCAAGAGAGATTCTCTTTCATATAAGCGGGATCGGCTGCCCTCATCAAGTCTAGAAGAAACTAAAGGGTTCATTTGACAAGATTGATGAAAGTCGGGTCATACAAATTGAGAAGGAGTTGATCTCTCTCGATCTCTCTCCTTTTATAGGATTGAGGACTATTTGGCATGAATCAAGGAAATATAGTTGAAATTGGGAGAATGTGGGAAATATTTTAAGAAGAAATATGGACAACTAATTGAATTGATCCTCATGAATCCGAAAAATACCTATGATGTATTATGTTCGACATTCTATGCTAGTTGGGAATCCCAAAAAGAAGATGTTAAGGACTATACCCTTGATTCTTTTTGTGGTTTGTTGATTAAAGAACATGAACAACTACTTGATGAAAGGAAATTGAGCGTTAGGCAACATATCCATTTGTTGAAGGGAAAAGTTCGATAGAACTACAAAGAAAGAAGTTGATAGGGTAATCCAGAGAAAATTTGTGAGCCGGTAGACCAAACTGAGAAGAAAAAGCGTGATGATACAACTAAGAAGGGCATGAAGAAGAAGACCTGTCATTATTGTGGGAAATTAACACATATATAGAAGGTTTTCTAGGAGAAGACCAATGATTTGGAAGATAAGTTCCAAAAACTTGAAGGAGGCATGTCGACTGTACAATCAACAAATACTCATCAAGGTATGACATATAATTTTACATTTTTTGTTAGTGCTTCTAAGGCCCTACATGTCCACACTACTCAAAGTGAGTGGATAGATGATTCTAGTTGTACTCATCATATGGATAAGAATGATTCTCTCTTTAAATTCTTCCTTGAGTGAAGTTGCATAAAATTCCTCCTTGAGTGAAGTTGCATAATTTTTTTTTGTAGTAGATGATTATGCACTTATTGTTTTTGGTTGTGGCAATATTGAATGTCAAAATGGTGTGATCACCAATATGTACCATGTACCCAACACACATTGAAATATGTTGTTGGTATTTCAACTCACTTAGATTGGAAAGAAGGTTGAATTTTGGCTAGATCGATTCATTGTGAAGGATGTATGTAATTGGGAAATTGTTGTCAAAGAGGGTTTTGATCCCAACAATGGGATCTACAAGTTCCATGATGCTCCCAAGAGAAATACTAGGCCAACTACCCTCATTTATCAGATTGATGATTGTAGTAGAACTTGACATGAATGACTCGAACATCTAAATTTTCAAAGCTTGAAATTGATTGTGAAACATGGTATGGCTATTGGATTGCCTAGGATTGTTCCACCTTGTGGAGTATGTGAAGGGTGTGTTCTTGGAAAGCATAACCAAGCCCCCTTTGAGAGTGGAAAGGCATGGAGAGAAAAAGCTCCCTTGAAACTAGTCCATAGTGATCTTTGTTATATGAACAAACCTTCACTGGAAGGTGCAAGGTACATTTTGATCTTCATTGATGATTTTTATAGGTACATTTGGGTCTATTTCTTTAACTGAAAAGCAATGTGATCAACATGTGAAATGTTTGAGATTAGAAAATGGCGGAGAATGCGTGGGAATGAATTTTGAAACTTATCTGTCACATAATGGAATCTCTTGGCAGAGATCGGTACCTCATACACCTCAACAGAATGGAGTAGAAAAAAGGAAAAATCAGACTTGGGTCAAAATGGTGTGTTGTTTTGTTTAGGCTAAATATGTTTTGACTAGCTTTTGGGAAGAAGTTGTTTACTGCTCAAACTATTTGTTGAAACTTATTATGACCTAGGCAGTTCTTAACATGACTCTTACCGAGAAATGGGGTGGAATAAAATTCAGTTGGTCACCTAAAACTGTTTGGATGTATTGCATGGCCACATATTCTAGACAAATACAGAAAGAAGTTAGATGCAAAGAGTCATGCTTGCATCACGATGGGCTATTCAAAAAAATTAAAAGCCTGCCGATTGTTTGATCCATTCAAACAATAAAGCATCATCTGCAAGGATGTTGTTTTTTATGAGAAGACCTCAGGTATAAAATTATTGAACTCCTCCTCTGGTTTAATTAGCAATGATCCTTTTGATATTATAAAGAAAATAGGGTTGACTGAAATGTATCTTGGAGTTCCAACTAAACAGTTGAATCCACCACCATCTTTGACTTGTAGTCCCTCTACGCATACAAACCTAACTACCACTCATGATTTTTTGGATCGACATGTTGATGGTTTGGTTGATACCGAGAATTCCTCCTTTTAGAATTCTTGTCTACCTCATTGGGTTTCCAATACAATTGAAGCAGCTGGAGCTAATGCAAGATATATCCATGATTTGAGGAAGACTAGAAGTCATAAAAAATGTGGCAGTGTTGCTATAATGGAAAATGTGCTAGTGGCATGTGACCCCAAAACATATGCAAATGCACATGGTCGGCCTAAATGGGAAAATGCTATGGCTAAATAATACCATTCCTTGATGAAAAATAAAACTTGGGAACTAGTTTCCCGTCCACAAGGAAAGAACATAGTGAAATGTCAATAGGTCTAGAAGACGAAGTTCACATCTCATGGTGATGTTGAAATATGTAAGGATTACTTAGTAGAAAAATGTTTTTCTCAGTAAGAAGGCATCAACTACACTAAAACATTTTCCCTTGTTACAAAGATTAACTCGGTTTGATTGATTGTTTCACTTGTTGTTTGAATTCGTTGGGAAGTACACTAGATGGATGTCAAAAGTGATTTTGTTCATGGAGATATGAATGAAGAAATATATATGGAACAACCTCCTAGATTTGAGAAGGATATGAGTCTTGTTTGTCGACTGAGGGAATCCTTGTATGGTTTGAAACATGCTGTTGGCTGCTTTTTGGACAGACCCGGGTTTTCAGGATGCGCAACAACAAACACCCCTTGGCGTACTGGCCCTCTCGGCAACGAGCTGTGCAGCAGCCCAAAGTCTCACCCGAAGTGGCTATCGAGGGGCTAAGGAATCAGGCTTCCTTAACCTAGGCGACGGGGAGTCTGCTATCTCCTCCCTCTCTCTCTTCCGAGAGGATTCCTCAAAGCAGGACATCTTACTCTTCCACAGACCTCTTAGTGCGACAACGCTGAAACTCACGCTTACCAGCCTAGCTGCGCGGTATCTCCACTCCTGCGCACGAGGCGATTACCCACTCCGTCCGATACACTGTATCGTCTCTGCTTGTGCGCCCAGTGTAGTAATGCATTCCTTGGCGCTGCGGCGATAGTGCTCTTATCGACTCCTTCGATGGTGCGCGGAAATACCTTCTAAGGGAGCTTCAAGGACTTGCTTTATATACTCTTTCATACAGATAATGAAACATTCAAGTAAACACAAATAGTAAACTAAAACATGCATTCACACAACACAGCATCATGACAATGAGAATTATGTAGTTCGCCTCCACGGGGAAATCACATTCACTGGGACTGTTATCTTATATTATCTCAAATGGAAATTACACAGTCCTGCTGCGCACATAGCTGCAGCCTTAGATCTTTCCAGGAAACTCCACGCACACAGCTGGGAGCCCTTCTCTTAGATCTATTCTCTTCCTCTACAGAGATTACAATGACTCAGACCTCGACTGAGACTGTCTGCAACTCAGTGACTAGCTCTACAGCTATCACCTCTCCAACTTATCTAACATCTAATATCTCTCTATCGTCTAAACATCTAATGGCTAACGTCTAACCTTTACAATTACACATATATATAGGTGGCCCTGAGGGTCGCACCTTTACAAAACTGTGGGCCTTTCCCAGCAGTAATCCCCAAAAACCCTAACTGCGGACATGGCTAGGTGTACTGTAGGCGCCGCTTGCAGTCACGTCACTACTTCCTGCAGGCTCCGCGATTTCTGGCGCAGATTGCGGGTATGGGCACCGCTTCACCGTTCACTGCTCCTTGTCCTTCACCTTCAATGCTTTGGTCCGTTGCTCTTCCTTGGTCAGAGCAACCATAACTTCTGTACTTAGCCTTAATGAGGGTAGCTGAGCCCTGTATTCCGTCGCTTCATTTATTGTGGTAGCTGAGCTTTCTACTCAACCACATTCATTCTCCTTTGACGTGTGTGCGCGAGCTCTGCGATTTTCGGCCCGTAATCTGCGCTGAGCTCGTCCATCTGGCACCGCACTGCGCACTTGTTCACTTCTGCCCAAAAATTGGTGCTTATTCAAAATTAGCACTTTCCCTTCAACACTTGTGCTTTTTCCTCAAAATTTGCAGCTTTACTATAGCTGCGGCCTATGCTCCAACAGGCCCCTAACACTTACTTGTGGCTCGTCCCCGAGCCACTCGCACTAGCGTGTGGTTGCTTTAGTTGCACATCTGCCTTTGCTTTGGTCGCAGCAAATGCATTCTTCCACTGCGCAATAGCGGAGTCCATTTCATCCACGCACTCCGCAGCTGTGTGTACCATGTCTGAACTGGCTTCTTCTTCAGTTATGCCATCAACCAACTGTTGAGATTCAGCAAATTCTTTGATCATTACCTCGGCTTGGGTAGCAAGTTCAGCATACTCATCCATAAATGGCTGAATGCTGTTGGTGAGATTAGCATCTTCATTTCTGAGCTTGTGCAGTTGTTGTTGTACTCTGCGCACTTCGCTCATTTTCCTCATTTTTGCTAAGCCTTCTAAGGCCTTAGCTTCTTCGCTCAGAATAGTTAGGGACTGTTCTACTGCTTGTACCTGTTCCAAAAGGCTGACTTTGAAAGGGAGCTTCTCAAGCTCAGTCCAAGCCTCCATATCTTGCGTCATCAGGCTCTCAGCTTCATCTGCTCTGCACTTCATTTGTGTGGAAGCTCTGCGCAGTGCTTCAAATTGTTCCTGCCTATCATCTGTAGGATGCGCTGCAACACGAGCTTCCAACTCGGCGATCTGCGTTCTATGGTCTTCAGCCATAACAACTATTTCCTGCTCTAGGGATTTCACCCTTCCACCAATAATTTGAACTTTCTCAACCAGAGGAAGGTCTGGTTGAATCTGGCAGGCCGACATCTCCTGGGCAATTTCATCAACTACGTTTCTTATCCTAGTGTCTTGTGCCTCGTACAGTGCAAGCTTCTTAGAGATGTTCTTATAGCCTGCCTTCAGCTCTATTTCCTGCGATTGCAGTCTTTGGTTTGCATGGAATGTGGAGAGCTCTCTAGCTCTCAGCTCAATAGAGACCTTCTCTTGCACTAACTGCAAGGTTTCTATCGGAATTAAAGACAAATTTATTTCAATGGGGCCAACTGCGCTTACCTGCAGTGCGGCCAAAGGATCCGGAAGTGTTATGCTTGTAGGCGGGATGTGAACGACAGTATGCCTCTCTGCAAGTACTTCAACTCGCTCGGTACTTGTGGATGCCTGCGGCGCTTGCGAACTGGATGCTGGCGCATGGGTCTGCGCAACTCTTCCTGCGAGACCTTTTAACTCCACGAACTGCAGGTCCAGAGCACTTCTGATGTGAGCGTGCGCGGTCCGCAGCTCGCGAAATTGCTCCTTCAAGTACTGGTCGATCCCTGAGGCGATGGTCTCAGAGGGATGCGACACCTTCTGTTTCTTGGCCGCTGGTTCTGGTGAACCTTCATCACTTCTTTGCTCAGTCGCTTCCTTACCCTTATCCTTCTCTTGCGCAGCAGGGCGTGGCATCGCGGCAGCGAGTTCAGCGGCCTCCCTCCATTCATCCGGCCAAGACTTCACAGTTTCTTCGACATCCTGTGTAGTCATCCGGTAAAGGCCTACGGCCCATTCTTCCTGAACTCCAAGAGGGCGGAAGTAAATTTCATGCAAGTTGGCAGAAAATACCAACTTAGTGCCATATATTTGTGTTGTTTCCTCACTCATCCTCGGCATTTCCTGAATGGTATCTTTGAGGAGATGGTAATATTCACAAAACACAGCGCGGTTCATCTTGGGCTTCGCGGGATTACTAGAATCCCAGAGGTTGACATAGCGCATTCCTGCAACCTCTCCTGCGCGGCGCGAAAGGAACTGAGTGTTGGGGGGCTCCTTCCACCCGACAAAGGTGCATAAAATTAAAATCCAAGAAAAATGGAACAACTGACCGGCGGTGTCCTGAACGTTCCGGCAGTCTTCCAAGAAAGAATTGAGGAGGAAGAGAGACCAGTTGTACTGCTCTCCCTCCGCAGCTGCGATTGCGAGCTCTACGACAGCTCCAGTGACTTCTTTAGGTCTGCACTTCGTGAGAAGTCTGCCTGCAAGCAGACTGCCTATAAATCTAAGTGCTTCATCCTTAACTATAGTGAGGTCATAAGCCCGACCTCCTCTTGTCAATTTGTATTTCTACACCAACTGTGCAGCCAACTTTCTGTCCTTATCTTTACCAACAAAATGAATATTGGGGTCCTTACCAACCTTAGATAGGCCGGTAATACGATGAATCAAGTCGACATTCAAATCGGTTGGCCTCCCCAGCCAAAGATAACCACCATGAATGCAGGATAGCAGTGCCTTAACAACTGCATTGACTTCATTGCTACGCCCGAAGTGCGGTAGCTTCAACAGGTTCAAAAGTCCAGGCTTCTCTAAATTTGCTGCAAATTCCTTCGGGATGAATTCATCAACCTTTCTAGTGGGATTATGGACTACTGTCAAATAGCGATCCGACGCGAACTGAGGATACGTTCTGTAGTCTCCCAGGTTGAAGTCAGAAAACTTAACCAGTGGAAGGTGTCCAAGCAGGGACCCTTCTTGTCGCACGACTTCCGCCATTGGTGGCAGCGGAATCGGATACTTCGCATTCTTCGGAATATGCACCTCGGGTGCATCATCTGGACGCGGCGGAATGTAATTAACCATAGTGGCCAAGGGCTCTGGAACGGGTTCGTCCGGCTGCTGCGGCTGAGACGCCCTTGTGCCCGGAGATTGTCTGGGATCAGTCCAACCAGGGTGTGTGTAAGCCGAGGTCATCACCGGGGTAGTCATGCCGAAATCTAAGCCTCTGCGTTTAAATTGACGAACAATTTCTTCAATTGACAGTTTCTCCATCGTGAACTGGTATAGATAACAAGCACTTGAACAGACAAATGGCGGAACAACGTAGGATACGAACGCTGAAAACAAAGGGAGCAGTCTGCACAACACGGCTCTGAAAACAATAACTTAGATTCTCAAACAAGACACTATGCAACTCGAGAAAAGTAACTCGAAGATATACGAGTGCGGGGTATTTATAGCTAAAGGCGATAGTAAATGCGGACAAGTGGGGCTAATAGCCGTAGGCACCTATGCATGAGTTGACAACCCCCCTACCCCCGTGCCTCTGCGGTGCATTAATTGCGATGGGCTGGCTCTGACTGCATTTCGGGAGATGAGCTAAGGCTTTCGGCTCCTTTCTTAAATGCGAATCTTAGGGAGATCAAGCCGAATCTGTCAGAGCAGATACAATTAATTGGCGAGCTTATCCTTCATTAATATTCAGACGCGGTTATAGGACTACCGTAATTCAAATTTTCGGCGGGTCACTTCAGCATAGGTAACTGTGCACATGGAGGGCTCCACGGCGAGGATAACTCCTCAAGCGGCAAATTGACAATAGGGAACTCCGCAAGAGCAACGGTTTGACAACATGGGGAAAAACTTCGCAAGAGCGCAAATAGGGTCGCTCAAAACAAACTTTATTGACATGCATGGATGTTTCAAGGAACTGCGCGGGAAGCCAGAGACTGAAAGTGTCTCGCGACTTCCGTGAAGACTGTGATAATGGATGCCTCTTTCAACTACACTGGGCATCTGCACTTCTTTAGCATCTAATTAAGTCGACAAGGCGGAGTGGTCGTCGCGATAAAGCTTGAGCCGACTCCCGTTGATCATTGTGGGCAGCAATTCTCCATTAAGTTTCGCAAGCTGAATTGCTCCTCCTTCTGTTATCTTTATCACCTGAAAAGGGCCTAACCAATGTACATGAAACTTTCCTGGAAACTTGATGAACTTACTATCATAGAGGAGTACCAAGTCTCCTTGTTGAAAGACTTTATTCTTAATATGCCTGTCATACCAAGATTTCTGTCTTGCCTTATGTACTTGTTGATGGAATCCGGCTAAAAGTCTGTCTTCTTCTAAGGCAAGCAATTGTGAGAGTCTTTCACTCATAGTATCAGTATCTGCCATTTCTGTAATTTGCGCAATTATGAAGCTGGGAACAATGTATTCCATGGGCATAACTGCTTCTTGTCCACCAACATTATCAAGCACTTCGTCTGTAAAGGGAGTAGGAAATGGATCATGCGCTGATGCGTCGTTCAGCTTGCGCAAGTCCACATAGATTCTTATTTCACCTTTTGCCTTTTTCTCTTGTACCACCATAGGACTAATCCAATCACTTTCCTCTACTGGCTCAATAATACCTGCTACGAGCATCTTATCAATCTCTTCTCTAACCTTTTCTTTATATCGCGGGTTCAACTTGTACGGGCGCTGTTTTACTAGCTTGGCATCTTCTTTCAGAGGTATGCGCATAACTCCTAAATCTCCTAATATGCCTTTCATTTCTGTAAACTTGGTGGGAAAGATATCCTGGTAGTCACGTAGTAAATCTGCGATATGGCCAACAGTTTCATCATCCCAATAATCTCCTATAGAAGCAAACTTGGGTTCGGCTTCTGTACCAATGTTAATCTTTTTGAGCTTGACGTGTTCTGTAATGGCAGGGATATCAAGCTGAGGACCTTCAACGGTGTGCGTCCCTTCTGATTCTGGAATATTGATGTTGCGAGGATCATCTTCCTCTTCACCAGTGGTGAAATTATAGCATTCTAGGGCATGTTCCATCTGGACAGCCCAATCTGGTTGAGAATATTCTAGTAATGGACATTATTCAAATACCTTCTTTCTAATACACTTTAAAGCGTGGTCGATGCTTGGATGTTCTGACTCAAAGCTGAAGGTAAGTTGAAAACTTTCTATCATAAGAGGCCAAGTGATAGTGCCTCTGCGCAATTCTGTTTCAGTGTACCAGTTCCTTGGAACTGTATCCAACGTGTGGATGAATAGGTGAACCCACTCATCTTCTGGAATATCTGACCACTGCTGAATACATGCTTCAACGTGTGACCTGGGGTCACTCTGTCCATCATATTTGCACAACACTTCTGCTGTAGTTCCCTGAAATCTGTGCAGTATCAATCTGCGACAGTCTTGCCATGTGTCAATATTCTCTTTATGCACACCCCACCATCTTGTGGGTGTAGCGCGCAGTGCTACATCCAATGCTTGTATGCACTGCTCATCTGGGATCTGTTGTTCATATGTATGTATGAATTCACTTACTTCAGTTAAACCATCAAAAATTGGAGTGTCATTCAATTCTGTGCCAATCCATCGAATGGATTTAGTCATCATGGCGCAATGCCTTGTAGAAACCTCATGTAAGTGATTCTGCCAGTTTTCCAGTCCTGCTTCTGAATCTGATGTGCACGAGCTATCGCATTGCCAGCTGATATGGCCGTCCGCTGTGGGATTGACATAGTCACTATGACTAGCAGTCATCTGATACAAACTTTCCATGTGGCGCACTTCTTCTTCTGCCCGAATGGGTTCAATATACCATGGTCCTTGAAGTGGATCAAGCGGTGCGATGACCCTGATCTGCTCATCCTCAAAGGTCATCTGTCTTTTCTTCAAATTAATGACAGCAAAATCATCAAATGCCCAGTCTATACCTAAAAGTGCTGGGTAAGGTCTACTATCATCCAGAATTTTGATTACTTCAAAGTCTGCAGAACTTCTTACTCCCTCAATATCAATAGGTACATTGGGTAGTCTGCCCAATGGGGAAACTCGTTGCTGATTCACAAGTATTAGCTGGATAGGAGATCATGTAAGCTGAGGGATACCCATCTGTTCCCATGTCTGCATGGTGAGAACATTAACTTCTGAGCCTAAATCTAAAATGACTTCGTCCATTTCAAATGCTCCAATCTGCGCTGTGAGCCTCATCTCTTTTCCAGTTCTAGTATGACTTCCAATCTGGTGAACAACACGCTGCGGTGTATTCATCGAAGCAGATTGTTGACACTTATCCAATAGGTGTTGAAGTTCCATAGTTGCTTTTTCATTGCGCAACAACTTTAAGTAGTTTCTCAGGAAGGCATGGACACTGCCTAGTGCATCCTCCTCATCATCAGGCTTTCCAGATGTAGTGGCCTGTTCTTGTACCAGGTTCTCTTGTCTTAGCACTTGCGATCTGATATCATTATGCGGAATTGCGACAGAACTTGAAGCTCGCGGACCTGAGAAATACTCTTGAGCTTGCTTGAATGCTTCTTTTTGCTTCTGCAGGTCGAGCGGAGATGGTTTAATATTAGTGCGGCGCACCCATTGTGTCGCTTGATTTCCAGTTCCCAACTCTGGCGTACCAGTAGTTGCTCCACTACGTGTCACTATATTAACTGTAGGATTTGGTTCTCTTTTTTCTGCTCCAATCAACTGAATATTCTGATTAACCTGTGGCATCTTTGCTTGGATCTTAGCCATCAACTGAGGGCATTCTTCAATGACATGATCATAAGATTTACAATATCTGCAGATGGTTGTAGGATTTTGGCAATCCCTTGCATAATGACCTTGAGCTCCGCAGTTATAACAAGTGATCTGTCCTCTTCCACGAGCAAATCCTGCTGTGCGTCCACGGCCCCTATAATTTCCTCCGCGGCCTTCGTGAGCTTGGTCATACTGCGGACCTGCTGTGGGTCCTTGTGCCTCTAACTGTACTCTATAAACATCATGTTTCCTTTCCATCATAAGGTCATATGCTCTGCAATTGTTCTCATCATGTCCTACTGATTTACAGAAATTGCAATATAGATTCTTTGGGGTTTGTATGTATTTCTGTAACAAGTGACATTCTTGTGGTCTGTGACCTCTAGTTCTACAGATTTCACACCAAGGCCCTTGGGCCTGTGGTAAAGGGTTAGGTGCTCCAGTTGCAATATACTCTATGAAAACGGGACAATGGTCCTTTGAATGACCTTGCGCTCTACATTTTGCACACCAAATTTCTTCTTTAACATCCTTTCCTTTCTTAATATCATGGACTTGCAAGGTTAGGTTTGCTAATTGGTTCTGCAACTGCGCAACATCATTGCTTGTTCCTGCAATTGGTGAAGCTTCTAGTTTCATAGCCATCTCTAGAGCTTGTTCCTGAGTAGTGAGATTCTGTTGCATAAGAGGAAGTCTAATATGAGGAAGCAGCGCAGCAATAAACCATTCCTTATGCTGCTGCGGTGCAAACTCAAAGCTTACTTGATCTATCAAGGCTTTGAAATTTTGGTCAAAGTCCCATACTGACTCTGTGGGTAACTGTTTTATGTCTTTGAGCTCGGTTATGCACTATGATTGTGATTTAGGTTTCTTGAATTCTCTAATCATAGCATCTCTTACATCAGCAAGCGTCCTATTCTGTGCTGCTGAGTATTTCATGAACCAAGTTAAGGCTCTTTCTCTTAGTGTGGTTGCTAACTGAACCAGCTTAACAGCATCATCATTAATTTGCTTAATTGTCCAAATGGCTTCACATAGGAACTAGTGCTGCTCAAGGTCTTCTAGCCCTGTTCCTCTAAACGTTGGTAGCTTCATGTCATCACCCATCCTTCTTGCGCTAGGTTGAGGTGGAGGTGCTGTAGCACTGCCTCCGGGATGGTTAAACAAAGGTGGTGCTGAGGTACTAGAAGTACCGTGCGGGCTACTAGAAGGTGTTACTGCGGGGTTATACTGAGCCCCGTCTGGCTTTTGTGGTGTAAAAGGGTGATAAGGGATATGAGCACTCCCTTGTCTTTCTATATGGCTCGCTCTAGGAGCTTGACTATCTTCTGGGCTAGACTCAAAAGAATGTTGGTCAAGGCCTACTTTATACCGTTTTCCACTACGAGTGCAACCAATAAGTTCAAGATCACTATCAAAATCTGTGGACATTACTTGTCTATGATATTCATCGGAAGCTATGCATAGTTTTCCTTTTTCATACAGAAGCATTTTAATCCATAAGTTCAGAGAATTTAAGAACTTACCCATGTGTGCTTGGAAGAAGCTCCTCTCAGCTTCGCTGAAGCTCTTTCTCGTATCTACTGCAAACTTGGTGATGAAGCCTTCCAGCAGACTGTTCAACCAAAAGTCTACTGCGCGGGACACAGAATTATCTACCCGCTTCAAAATGCTAACTAGCTCAGGCGTCCAAACGACGGGTTGAGCAACATGCATAGTGGGTCTAGTATCTGCTAGCTTGGCTACCCACGCATGCAACTCAAGTGCAAATGTGACAAAGAAAATTTCATGAAGGTCAGTATAAATATACTTCTGCAACCAGTCTTCTGCCTGAAGCCTAAGGCTTCTATTTTCTCGTTCAGTGAACTCTCTAGCCTTTGAATCAAACCAGTCTTGAATTTCTTTAGCTATAGGATTCCAGTACCACATTGCCTTCAAAATAATAGGGTTGAAGCCGATGACGGAACCATTTGTTGGATGAGCAAGTCTCAAGGGAACGGAACCATTTGTTGGCTCCAGCAGGCGCAGGGCAACAATATCGCACGTCGCCGGAATAACAAGTCTCAAGGCAATGGAACCATTTGTTGGCTCCAGCAGGCGCAGGGCAACAATCTCGCATGTCGCCGGAATAACAAGTCTCAAGGCAACGGAACCATTTGTTGGCTGATTTTTGGACAGACCCGGGTTTTCAGGATGCGCAGCAACAAACACCCCTTGGTGCACTGGCCCTCTCGGCAACGAGCTGCACAGCAGCCCGAAGTCTCACCCGAAGTGGCTATGGGGGGGCTAAGGAATCAGGCTTCCTTAACCTAGGTGACGCGGAGTCTACTATCTCCTCCCTCTCTCTCTTCCGAGAGGATTCCTCAAAGCAAGACGTCTTACTCTTCCGCAGACCTCTCAGTGCAACAGCGCTGAAACTCACGCTTACCAGCCTAGCTGCGCGGTATCTCCGCTCCTGTGCACAAGGCGATTACCCACTCCGTCTGATACACTGTATCGTCTCTGCTTGTGCGCCCAGCGCAATAACGCATTCCTTGGCGCTGCGGTGATAGTTCTCTTATCGACTCCTTCGATGGTGCGTGGAAATACCTTCTAAGGGAGCTTCAAGGACTTGCTTTATATACTCATTCATACAGACAACGAAACATTCAAGTAAACACAGATAGTAAACTAAAACATGCATTCACACAACACAGCATCATAACAATGAGAATTATGTAGTTCGCCTCCACGGGGAAATCACATTCACTGGGACTATTATCTTATATTATCTCAAATGGAAATTACACAGTCCTGCTGTGCACACAGCTGCAGCCTTAGATCTTTCCAGGAAACTCCACACACACAGCTAGGAGCCCTTTTCTTAGATCTATTCTCTTCCTCTACAGAGATTACAATGACTCAGACTTCGACTGAGACTGTCTGCAACTCAGTGACTAGCTCTACAGCTATCACCTCTCCAACTTATCTAACATCTAATATCTCTCTATCGTCTAAACATCTAATGGATAACGTCTAACCTTTACAATTACACATATATATAGGTGGCCCTGAGGGTCGCACCTTTACAAAACTGTGGGCCTTTCCTAGCAGTAATCCCCAAAAACCCTAACCGCGGACATGGTTAGGTGTACTGTAGCCGCCGCTTGCAGTCACGTCGCCGCTTCCTGCAGGCTCCGCGATTTTCGGCACAGATTGCGGGTATGGGCGCCACTTCATCATTCACTGCTCCTTGTCCTTCACCTTCAATGCTTTGGTCCGTTGCTCTTCCTTGGTCAGAGCAACCATAACTTCTGTACTTAGCCTTAATGAGGGTAGCTGAGCCCTCTATTCCATCGCTTCATTTATTGTGGTAGCTGAGCTTTCTACTCGGCCACATTCATTCTCCTTTGACATGTGCGCATGAGCTCCGTGATTTCCGGCCTGTAATCTGCGCTGAGCTTGTCCATTTGGCACCGTACTGCGCACTTGTTCACTTCTGCCCAAAAATTGGTGCTTATTCAAAATTAGCACTTTCCCTTCAACACTTGTGCTTTTTCCTCAAAATTTGCAGCTTTACTATAGCTGCGGCCTATGCTCCAACACATGCCATTAGGGCTTGGTATGAAAATATTTATCATTTCTTTCTTACTCTTAGTTTCAAACAATGTGAATATGATCATTATTAGCATCTATGTATTACATGCCAATATTGAAATTTTGTTTTAAAATTACTCTATCTAGATGATTTACTCATTACTATAAGCAATCTAAGTCTAATTTTGGGTTTGAAGAAACAATTGGTTGAGATATTTGAAATGAAGAACCTTGGTATTTTGCATTTCTTTTTGGCAATTCAAGTTCTACAAATGAATGATGGCATTTTTATTTACCAACCCAAATATGTAATAGATCTCTTGAAGAGATTCAAGATGACTGACTGCAAATCTTGTTCTACACCTTTTTAGTTGGGAGTTTAATTAACCAAAGATTGTGATACACCACAAGTCGATGCGACTCTCTATCGACGGTTAATCAAAAGTCTCATTTACTTAAATCACAATTGACTTTATATTTCTTATGTTGTTAGTGTGATTTCTCGGCTTATGCAGGCTCCAATGGAAAGCCACTAGAAAGAATCCAAGTGCATTGTTCGTTATCTTAAGGGAACCTATCAACTTGGTACAAAGCATTTCATTCATACCACTAAACCTCTGGTCGATTACATAGACTCGGATTGGAGGCAAGTGTCCAATATGAGACCAAAAGCATCAACGGGACTTCAAGCACGCACACCTTCCATTCTAACCATCAATTTCTAATTCTGCAGGTTGTAGGTTGGTGGTATCCCCCTTTTCTTTATTTTCCTTTATTTAGTTTCTTAGATTAGGGATTCCTAACATCATGGGGAGCCTCAAATGAATTCCATGATTTCAAGTTTTTTTTTGCATGCTCACGTAACACCGCCCAATAGGCGAGATGGGGTCACGTCTCTTGGGAGAAATCCTATGATCGTCTATCACAATTATTAGGGGAAAAGTGCAATGACAGGGTCACACGTTTTCCTCAAATAGGTGTGACACCTTGTTGCAACTTTTCTTGGGAAAAAGAACTCATTAAATTTTTGAATCTTTGGACAAAAATGCAACTATGAGGTTTAGATGGAGAGAGGGGGACATTTGGACTCTATGGGAACATATTTAAAATAGTACGACCATGCATGGTGCACTTGCACAAATTGATTTTCTCAAGTTCCTTAAGAACCCGTTGATGGAGTAGGTGGTCTTTTATTGATGAATATCATCTAGTTTTGGGATGTAGACACGGGAGCCTTCTTGGTACATGGTGATCACATCAACTTCAAATCCACAAATGTATATTTCATGATCGACTTAGCCATGTATGGGGTGGTAGGTGATACTCAATTAGTTTGGCCACAAGATGTGGCCATGAAGGACTAGTACCTAGAGGCCCACAATAGGGATGGCACATTTTTGCATGACTCCTCCATTCGAATGGAGGACATAAAGCTCTTGGAGAGTGGTAGTAGGAGTGGTACCGGTGTTGGGGTTGGGAGGACCCCATCATATTGCCAATGGTTAGAATTATTGTCGACTAGGTACTCGATGACACTTACTTCAGGTGGGCCAATATGATTCTAATGGAAGTGTTGCACCATCTGAATCAATGCATCCAATTAGGAAAATATTTTGGATTTGAAATATTCATCTACGCATATTTGTTTTTGAGAGCTTTATACACTTTGACACCACTGGGAAATCAAGGATGAAGTGTTGATGGAGCCTTGAATGAAATGGTAGGGATGAATGATGCTAAGAGGTGGGGATGGTGTTGTGGGAAATGTCTTCCAATAATATTTATTTTCCTATTGGCACCAGCTCCCTGTGGTTAATGAGGACTACCCCTATATGGAGATGGATTACTAAGGAGACTTGGAGGCTACCTCAACCACCAAGCAAAGTATGGCAACCTAGGGGTATGTATGATTTTTATTATACTTTTTAAGTTATGTTTACATAATACCATAGATGGTAGATAGATTGGTTTATATGATACATTTGATTGATAGTTCTCATTTTATGTGCACACAAATATTGGATCATCCCCTTTACAAAGACATTATAAATGATGGGGCTAGGTCAAGGATGTCAATCCTGACCCCCTAGCATATAGGTGATGGCGGGAAGGCGAGGCGAGGCGGTCCTAGAGGGTATCCATCAAGACATAGACTAGGCACTAGCTGGGGTTGCAGACAAGGGATGACAACTAGACGAGGAGGTGTTTTCTATCTTCTTTTGGACTTCCACCCCTCTTTACCCCACCTTACATGTGAATGGGGGATGGGGAGGGGGAGATACACATGGGGATCAATTATGGAATTGGGGGTCAAGAGGGGGAGATAAAGGGGGGGATTGATTCTAGAATTGATCCCTCCCCTTAACTCCCCTTTCCCACCCCCATTCACATGTAAGTGGGGTTTTAATAATTCCATTATTTTATTTTATTTTTAAATATTATTTTTTTAAAAGAAATTTTCAACATTTAAATTTTTGTTTTTCATTTTTTTAAGGTTTCAAACTTTTGAATTTTGCTTGAATTTTAATGTTTTTTTCTTTAATTTTTTAAAAAAAATTTAAATTGTTTTTCGAAAAAATTTATGGTTTTGGTCGAATTTGTCTTTTTTATTGTTTTAAAGTTTTGTTTTGTTTTTTTTAATATATTTTTTAGGATATGGTTTCAAAATACTTGTAATTTTCACCCCACAAAAGAAAGGGTTTTTACTAGTAGCATCCCTTTTCAATTCGGGGGTTGAGTTTGGGTTTTCATTATAATAGTTTCGAGTGTTAAGGCCACGATTTCAAAAGAATTGTAATTTCAACCTAAAAAAAATAGCGGTTCCATGGTAGCACCACTTTTTGATTTGGGGGTTGATTTAGGGTTTTGATTGCAACGTCGTTGATTACTAAAGCCATGGTTTTAAACAATATGTAATTTTAGCCCCAGAAAAAAGGGGTGCTACTAGTAGCACCCATTTTTTGTTCGGGGACCGATTTATGGTTTTTATTGCAATGGAATTGGCTGGTATTTCAAAAAAGTTGTAATTTTACACCCCTCCCCCAAAAAAAGATGCTACTAGTAGAAACACCTTTCGATTCAGGGTAAAAATAGCCTCTAAATGCAACCTATAAAAAAATGAGAACTATGGAGGGTTGTCATCAATTTGTATAATGTGTTTTTATACTTAGAGAAAGTGGTTTAAGCTATTGGTATGGGCCATAACCGTGTCTAGGTGTATAGACAAAAAAACGTTTTCTAAGGACGGTGACATTAATGCGCTTTTTATTATTTTTCGCAATTTTGGAAATGCCCTCGTGTGTTTCTTTAAGGAAAGACATAAGGCCTTGTGAGTTTCTAAAGCGAAACTCATGGGGGGCAATCAAAACTTGATTTTTTAGAAGAATCATTAGTACTTTTGATGGCTCAAAGGGATAATGGCATGCCTTGTTGGGCCTAGTGTTTTGGAGGTACCATTTTTGGTGGAAATAGTTTTGATGTGGACAAAGGTAAGACAAAATTTGTTCGGTGAAGCAGTCAACTCTGATGAAGCGACCCAAAATCCGGGAAAAACGGTTATGTTGAACAAGTCAAATGGTCGAAGTTAAGTCAGTTAGTTAGAAATGGTCCAAATTGTAATAATGAGTTGGTTAGTAAGTTAGTTAGTAAGTGAGTGGGGTAGTGGGAGCAGGGAAAGCTAAGTGCACCCTATAAATATGTAATAAATGAAGAGTTTTGGGTTCGTTCCAGTTGTTTATGGGGGATTACTAGTTTTTGTTACTGTTAGTTGATGCTGTAAGAGCATATTTTTAGTATGTAATGAAGGATTATGTCATATATGTCGAAGTTATTTTTGGAGAAGCTGAGTCGCTGACCTGCATGTTGTGTGCATAGATCCCTTGTTTTTTATGAAGATATCTGTAAGTCTTAACTGAAGTGCTTATTTGGTTGCGACTCATAATAAAAGACAAGCACTTCCGTGATTTTTCCTAGGATGGGTTTCCACGTTAAACATGGTGTCTTTATGTGTTATGATGTGAAATGTGATATGTGTTTCTTTCCTCTGTTTGAATGCTTAAATGAATGCATGATCAGGATAATTATAAGTAGTATGAATACATAATATAGTTTAAGTTATATCATTTTGGCGATTTCATGGGTTCTGTTGAAGTGATGGATGTGTCAAAGATCTGATTTTGTCAGTGTTCTAGATTGATATATGCTATTGGTTTGTATGATGAATGCATTGTATGTCAAGCTATTCCCCTTCTGTATTGAATAAATATGGTTACTGAAGTCCCCATAGGTACTTTGGGTGAGACTTCATCTGCTCTGCAGGTGTTGCTGAAAGGGATTAAAACTACCTTTCAGGCCGATATCTGGTGTTGTGGTGTTTGTTGGTGTTGTTGAATGCATGAACCCTGGTCGAAGTAAAAGTGCGCCAACAAATTGTTCTGTTGATGGGACCTATATTTGTGTGAAGGTGGAATGTTGTGGCATTCGACTAAACCAGAGATCTAGGATTGGGTAGATCAACAGTTGAAAGAATTCGCAAAGGAACATAACAACCATCCACGGTTGGATGATGAAGGTTGGTTAGATAAGTACATTTTTACTGATATTCATGAGGTATTCTTTGGTGAGTTACCTGTGATACTGCATGAATGGTTAGCAAGGATGACTGAGCATAAGACAAATTTTCAAGGAGGCAATCCTCGACGTTGGATGTCAACATTGATACAATGAATGAAAGGCATGAATAATAATATTTCATGTGCAGTGGACTACTGGATGGATAATGTATTAGAGGGGTACATCACTGAATTTGCTGTTGACACTATTAAGTCATATAGTGTAGTAGAACATGATTTCTTTGAAGGTCCGCATGGTAAGTACATTAAGTAGTTGAACTTGTCGATTAAGAAACTACTTTGTGAAAAGGGTGTAATGCAAATAGAATCTGATGAGTAGAGCCATTATGCACGGTGGGCATGGGTATTGTATGGAGGAAGTTCTTGATGGATAAATGGGATGAGTTGAAATGATAAGGGGATAATAAATTGAATTGGACAAAGAGTGTGGATTTCTGCGGAGTGGGAGACAATTTCGGTCGAATAAGAGGAGGAGAAATGCGACGGGAAAGAAAGGTTGCAGTGCGACTGAAAGAAGAGACTACAAACTAGTACCGCAGCTCAATGAGGATTCTAGTGATGAGGAAGATGAGTACCATATCATTTCCAAGAATAAAGAAGGATCTGCAGAATCATTCTAGACCCAAGGTTGCGACATACCCACGACCCCGCGTACATCCCCGGAGATTGAGGTAAGACTAATACTTCTTCACACTTCTTTCAATGTAGTCATAGCAGTGGAAATAATCTGAGTAGTACTCCGCTGAGTGGGAATGCTCGAAGTAGTGGTCCATTAGTATTGAATCAACCAAGACCTCAGAGGCCTAGAATGGCTAGGGATGACATGAAGTTGCCTATTTTTAATGGGAATGGATATGAATATCTAGAACAACACTGCTTTTTATGTAATGTAGTTTGGACTATAAAACAAGTGCAAGACGACAACGAGAAGTTAGCATAGTTGATCACGACATTTAGAGGTCATGCCTTAGATTGGTTTATGAAATTTTTCGAATTCACTAGCACTCAACCTGCAAAGACCTTAGCAGAGGTCAAGGAGGGATTGAAGATTGAATTCAAGAAATAGAAGTCTGAATCTCAATGCATTACCGAATTGAAGGATATCAAGAAAGTGAAGAATGATTCCATTTGGGGCTTCGATCAACGATTTAAAACTTTAATGGATCGTGCAAGCTTTATGATGAATGATTTACAACATAAGGAATGGTTCATCGCTGCATTACTATCCAATATTAGATTCCCACTCATGCAATAGAATATTCTTATGCAAACAGAAGCCTTAGAATTGGCTATGAAGTTAGAAGCATCACCTGTCGAAGAGACTGGAGCTGGTGTGGCTCAAATCCAGTCGCAGTTAGCAAACTTGTTTATTCAGATTCAAGATATCAATGAAGGTAAAGAAAAGAGAGAGGATGTTTGGTGCACTAGATGTAAGGAGGACGAACATTCTAAAGATCAATGCACAATGTTTCATGATTATCTTAATGCTGTTAATTCGAGTCCATTAAATCCTGTTGTATGGTGTAAAAATTTTCAGACTAAAGGACATCGACCAAAATAATGCTACTTATTACAGAAGATGGTGAGTACTCCTCAGAATTTATGGTGTAAGTTTTGTCGCTCTATCGGACATGATGAGAAAATTTTTCGAGCATATCAGTTGCTCACTAAACGCACTGCAGATAAATTTCTTATGAATGGAGAAGGTCAGGCTGAGAGAAGTGACACACAATTCAATCAACCGCGAGATGGATTCAGAGGCCATGGATGAGGATGATTTGGTCGAGGTAGAGGACAAGTAATCTTCTACAATTGTGGTACCCTTGGAAATTATGCTTGAGAGTGTCCGCATCCTTCCATGACTTGCATGTATTGTATAGCACTAGATCATACCATTCGATACTTCCCGTAACTTATAGGGAAATGGAAGGAAAAAATAATCGGAACCAGAACCAGAATCAGAATCAAAATGTAGATAATATTTCAGCAGAATCGTGACCAAATCAACCTATTGTTGTTGTAGTAACAAGAGGTGGAGCTACGACGAGTGGAGATAAGAACAATTGTAATAATCAGACAGATCCGAGAGTGAGGCCAGTAGTACAGAGGCCACCAAAGTTTGATGTTCAGAAGGAAAAGGGAATATTATTTGAAGCTTGTAATGAATTTATGAAGGATCCATTGATATCCTCCTCGCCACCTATTTTCAAAGGACCTGTATATGAAATGCCACCTAACTTCAACAGGTCTGCACCAAAGAAGAATCTAGTAAAGGTAAGTGCTCTCCATTCTTTCTAAAATGTTGTTTAACTTTGGTCAAAGATGAGAATGCATTGAGGGAATTGAAAAAGTTAATTCAAGAATCTGAGGAAGAAGTGAGATCCGAAAGGGTTGTCAATCATGTTCAGAAAAGGATCAAGACTGGTCGAGAGCTGTGACTCAATGCGCAAATTGGTGACTATGACATGGATTTTATTATCTTAGACTTAGGTTCATATGTGAACATCTTGACCAAACAGACATGGGAAAATATAGGTAGAATGACTGGCCAATCAACATAAAGTTATACCATTTGATAGAATGACTGGAGTCCCCGTCGAAGTGGAGGGACTATGAACTTTTGTATACTTTGAGGTGATAGAGATTGTTGATGACACTAATCCGTACCCCGTACTGTTGGGAATTGAATGGGAAATTCAGAATCAGACCATTATCAACTTTAAGAAGAGAATAGTAACATTTGAGAATGAAGAGATTAGAGTTGTCGCACCTCTGGATCCACTAGAGGGACATAGGTATGTCGAACCCGTTAAGGGAGATTATGATTCTCAAGACTTATATAACATATATAATGTATCTTCTAGGATAAATGACTACATCAATCCTACAAAAGATGGCATACTCAGTTGGTGTAGTGTTAGTTCCTGTTCATCTGATTTTGGAGAAGCTATGGAGAAATGGCAGAACATATTACATGAAGTATCAATGCGAAGGTGTTCCCATGTGACAAAATCACTGGTTTGGGTTGGAACAGAGGTATGTAATCTTCCTACATATGAAGGTTTTCCTAATATGGAAAAGTTTATTGATGAATTTTAAGATAAGGTACCTGGACAACAACACTTATTAGCCCTGGATGTCACTATGAAGGCTACTCTGGCGAGGTGGTGGCTTGCACATATGAAAACTATGACTAGTTGGTCGTAGTGCATAAGATATTTAGAAATTTGTTTTGGTGAAGGGATTCCCTTGCGTGGATTTTGGGGAAATTCCATGCAATGACCTTTTATGGTCTACTAATGACTTTTGTTTGGTATTTTATCATATTATTGAGGTCATGTATGTGAAAATCCTCACAGCAGATCTAAGAGATGATGTATACCTCACAAGAGTAATTATGATTAAGCAGGAAAATAGAAGAAGAGTGAACAATACAGTATAATGAGCAACAGAATAATATGGTACAATAGAACTCAGATAGAAGCAATAATACTTCACACACACTGGATTATTAATCACAAATGGACATATAAATAATTCAATGCATGAGGAATTCGAATGCCTAAGGTGGCAATTCGAATTAGCCTTCATGGAGTGATCAAAGGATCACTGGAGTGTCATCGGAGCACAACTCGTATCATCGAAGCACAACTGGAAGTCTTCATCATCATCAGTGGAGTCATCAATGCTCAAGTAACTATCAACCATCAATCAAACTAACTCTGGTAGGTGTAACTGAGTGTAACTAAGTGTAATTGAGTGTAATTGACTGTAACTGATTGTAACTGAGTGTAACTGAGTGTAACTAAGTGTAACTGAGTGTAAACTGAAGACAACTAGACTGGTAGGTGAAGAAGGGAGATTTGCACCCTAAAATCAAGGAAGAAGGGCGCATTAAGCAATTGGAGGGATAAAACTGAATAGTGAGAAGCTCCTGGGGGCTGGCTAATTGAGGGTTAGGTGCTGGACTGATGACTGGGATGCATGCAAACCCTAAAAGTGCATGCATGACTGAAAATGTAAATGATCAAAATACTGGTGGGACTAGGATGGAGTATAGGAATATCCTAACAATGTAGTGATGGAGATAATTTATGGAAATTGGGATATTAGTACCATAAATGATGTATAATGGCGATGATACTGATGACAAAATAGGTGAGTAAAAATAGGTTGTTAACACTTTCCCCTCGATGTATAAGGTTAGGAGCTCATTGTATGGTCGAAATGCATCCTAAATTAATTTCTCTTTCAATCCATGGGAAACCATGAACACTTGTACAAGGAGTGAGAGTGAGTAAAGACAAATTATTTGTTATAATAGTAGGGTTTTCTAGATCATCACATCTCTGGATATTCTGGAGATTGAAAATCATTTCCTGTTGGTCAACTAGAAGAGTCGATTGATGGGTTGATTGAGTGGTTGACTAACAGGATGACTAGGCTCTTGACTAGGCAAACTGATCGACCAATTAAAAAGTTCACTAACCGACCGACCGGATGGACCATTAGAATAAAACTGTCGATTATTCCATAGATTTCCAAGGAAAGTATTATGTGCAATGACCCAAGTATATGGAAACGATCTTCCTCACTTCAAGGGAGTTAGGTACATCTTGGAGCTATAAAAGAATGATCAACTTTATGTGATTGTCATTATTATGACACCATGGTACAATCCATGAAATGTGATAAATTGTGAGAAGTGATCAATGCCTTTTGATGTATTGTCATTCTGTGCTTAAGTGTTGAAACAATGTCCTTGGACACCACCTCTTTATTGGAGTTTCTTAATCTTGTTGATTTTTGTTATGTGTAATCTCTTGATTTTCTCCAACATAGTATCAGAGCTATTGGTTTGAGATAGAATTTGTTCTCTTCAAGTTTGCTTGAGGTGTCATCTTGACATGTTCTATTGAGTCGAATCTATATGTGATTGATTGTGGGTTTAGACTTGTAGATTGTATGAAGTTTAGACTAATAGATCAATATCATGGATTGCAAGCAAGAGCTTGTGATCTTGAATGATCATAGATATCGAATATGGGCACAGTACATAGAAACCTTATTGAAAAGTAAGGCTCTTAGGTAGTTTACCAAAACTGTGATCCCAAATCCAAAGGATGGCCAACATAAGTTCATTCTTGATAGGAAGAAGGACGAGTCTATATGAATGATCACCATCTACATTTAAAGGGAGATTCTCTTTCATATAAGCGGGATCGAATTCCCTCATCGGGTCTAGAAGAAACTAAAGGGTTCATTTGACAAGATTGACAAAAGTCGGGTCATACAAATTGAGAAGGAGTTGATCTCTCTCGATCTTCTCTCCTTTGATAGGATTGAGGACTATTTGTCATGAATCAAGGAAATATATATGAAATTGGGAGAATGTGGGAAATATTTTAAGAAGAAATATGGACAACTTATTGAATTGATCCTCATGAATCCGAAAAATCCCTATGATGTATTATGTTCGACATTCCATGCTAGTTGGGCAACCTAGAAAGAAGATGTTAACTTGACTATATCCTTGATTCCTTCTGTGGTTTGTTGATTAAAGAACATGAACAACTGCTTGATGAAAGGAAACTGAGCATTAGGCAACAGATCCATTTTTTGAAGGGAAAATTTTGATAGAACTACAAAGAAAGAAGTTGATAGGGTAATCCAGAGAAAAGTTGTGAGCCGGTAGACCAAAATGAGAAGAAAAAGCGTGATGATACAACTAAGAAGGACATGAAGAAGAAGACCTGCCATTATTGTGGGAAATTAAGACATATATAGAAGGTTTTCTAGAAGAAGACCAGTGATCTGGAAGATAAGTTCCAAAAACTTGAAGGAGGCATGTCGACTGTACAATCAACAAATACTCATCAAGGTACGCCAGATAATTTTACATTTTTTGTTAGTGCTTCTCATGCCCTACATGTCCACACTACTCAAAGTGAGTGGATAGATGATTCTGGTTTTACTCATCATATGGATAAGAATGATTCTATATTTTCTTCCTTAAGTGAAGCTGCATAATTTTTTTTTTGTAGTAGATGATTATGCACTTATTGTTTTTGGTTGTGGCAATATTGAAGGTCAAAATGGTGTGGTCACCAACCAATATGTATCATGTACCCAACACAAGTTGAAATCTGTTGTGGGTATTTCAACTCACTTATATTGGCTAGAAGGTTGAATTTTCACTAGATCGATTCATTGTAAAGGATGTATGTAATTGGGAAATTGTTTTAAAATGGGGTTTTGGTCCCAACAGTGGGATCTACAAGTTCCATGATGCTCCCAAGAGAAATAATAGGCCAACTACACTCATTTCTCAGACTGATGATTGCAATATAACTTGACATGAATGACTCGAACATCTAAATTTTCAAAGCTTGAAATTGATTGTGAAACATGGTATGGCTATTGGATTGCTTATGATTGTTCCACCTCATGGAGTATGTAAAGGGCGTGTTCTTGGAAAGCATAACCAAGCCCCCTTTGAGAGTGGAAAGGCATGGAGAGAAAAATCTCCCTTGAAACTAGTCCATAGCGATCTTTGTTATATGAACAAGCCTTCACTAGCATGTGCAAGGTACATTTTGATCTTCATTGATGATTTTTATAGGTACATTTGGGTCTATTTCTTTAAGAATAAGAGTCATGTATTTGAAAAATTCAAGGAATTTAGGGCATTAATTGAAAAGCAATGCGATCAATGCGTGAAATGTTTGAGATCAGAAAATGGCGGAGAATGAGTGGGAAGGAATTTTGAAACTTATCTGTCACATAATGGAATCTCTTGGCAGAGATCGGTACCTCATACACCTCAGCAGAATGGAGTACAAAAAAGGAAAAATCAGACTTGGGTCAATATGGTGTTGTTTTGTTTAGGCTAAATATGTTTTGACTATATTTTGGGAAGAAGTTGTTTACTGCTCAAACTATTTGTTGAACCTTATTATGACATAGGCAGTTCTTGACGTGACTCTTACCGAGAAATGGGGTGGAAGAAAATTCAGTTGGTCACCTCAAAATGTTTGGATGTATTGCATGGCCACATATTCTAGACAACTACATAAATAAGTCAAATGCAAAGAGTCATGCTTGCATCATGATGGGCTATTCAAAAAAATTTAAAGCCTATCGATTGTTTGATCCATTCAAACAATAAAGCATCATCTACAAGGATGTTTTTTTTTATGAGAAGACCTCAGGTATAAAATTATTGAAATCCTCCTCTAGTTTAATTAGCAATGATCCTTTTGATATTACAAAGAAAATAGGGTTGACTAAAATGTATCTTGGATTTCCAACTAAACAATTGACTCCACCATCATCTTTTACTTGTAGTCCCTCTACGTATACAAACCTAACTACCACTCATGATTTTTTGGATCGACATGTTGATGGTTTGGTTGATACCGAGAATTCCTCCTTTTAGAATTCTTGTCTACCTCATTTGGTTTCCAATACAATAGAAGCAGCTGGAGCTAATGCAAGATATATCCATGATTTGAGGAATATTAGAAGTCATAAAAAGTGTGGAAGTGTTGCTATAATGGAAAATGTGCTAGTGGCATGTGACCCAAAAACATATGCAAATGCACATGGTTGACCTAAATGGGAAAACGCTATGGCTAAAGAATACCATTCCTTGATGAAAAATAAAACTTGGGAACTAGTTTCCCGACCACAAGGAAATAACATAGTGAAATGTCATTAGGTATACAAGACCAAGTTCACATCTCATTGTGATGTTGAAAGATGTAAGGATTAATTAGTAGAAAAATGTTTTTCTCAGTAAGAAGGCATCAGCTACACTAAAACATTTTCCCTTGTTTCAAAGATGAACTCGGTTTGATTGATTGTTTCACTTGTTGTTTGACTTTGTTGGGAATTACACCAGATGGATTTCAAAAGTGATTTTGTTCATGGAGATATGAATGAAGAAATATATATGGAACAACCTCTTGGATTTGAGAAGGATATGAGTCTTGTTTGTCGACTGAGGGAATCCTTGTATGGTTTGAAACATGCCACTAAGGCTTGGTATGAAAATATTGATAATTTCTTTCTTACTCTTAGTTTCAAACAATGTGAATATGATCATTATTAGCATCTATTTATTACATGCCAATATTGAAATTTTGTTTTTAAATTACTCTATCTAGATGATTTACTCATTACTGTAAGCAATCTAAGTCTAATTTTTGGTTTGAAGAAACAATTGGTTGAGATATTTGAAATGAAGAACCTTGGTATTTTGCATTTCTTTTTGGCAATTCAAGTTCTAAAAATGAATGATGGAATTTTTGTTTACCAACCCAAATATGTAATGGATCTCTTGAAGAGATTCAAGATGATTGACTAAAGAG
Source organism: Larix kaempferi (assembly GCA_027924585.1). Classification (NCBI taxonomy): domain Eukaryota; kingdom Viridiplantae; phylum Streptophyta; class Pinopsida; order Pinales; family Pinaceae; genus Larix; species Larix kaempferi. Next base: position 7,199,863 of record BSBM01001035.1, read on the forward strand.
CTTGTTCTACACCTTTTTAGTTGGGATTTTAATTAACCAAAGATTGTGATACAACAAAAGTCGATGCGACTCTCTATCAATATTTAGTCATAAGTATCATTTACTTAAATCACAATTGATTTGATATTTCTTGTGTTGTTAGTGTGCTTTCTCGGCTTATGCATGCTCCAATGGAAATCCACTAGAAAGAATCCAAGTGCATTGTTCATTATCTTAAGGGAACCTATCAACTTGGTACAAAGCATTTCATTCATACCATTATACCTCTGGTCGGTTACATAGACTCGGATTGGAGGAAAGTGTCCAATATGAGACCAGAAGCATCAATGGGACTTCAAGCCGTCATACCTTCCATTTTGACCATCAATTTCTAATTCTGCAAGTTGTAGGTTGGTGGCATCCCCCTTTTCTTTATTTTCCTTTATTTAGTTTCTTAGATTAGGGATTCCTAAGATCATGGGGAGCCTCAAATGAATGCCATGATTTCAAGTAATAGCGCCCAATAGGCGAGATGGGGTCATGTCTACTGAGATAAATCATGTGATCATATGTCACAATTATTAGGGGAAAAGTGCAATGATAGGGTCACACGTTTTCCTGAAATAGGTGTGACACCTTGTCAAAATTTTTCTTGGGAAAGCTATGACATTGACTCACAATTTGTTTTGAAAAAGAACTCATTAAATTTTTGAATCTTTGGACAAAAATGAAACTATGAGGGTTAGAAGGAGAGAGGGGGACATTTGGACTCTATGGGAACATATTTAAAATAGTCCGACCATGCAGGGTACACTTGCACAAAATGATCTTCTCAAGTTCCTTAAGAACCCGTTGATGTAGTAGGTGGTTTTTTATTGACAAATATCATCTAGTTTTGGGATGCAGACATGGGAGCCTTCATGGTACATGGTGATCACATCAACCTCAAATCCACAAATGTATATTTCATGATCGACCTACCCATGTATGGGGTGGTAGGTGATACTCAATCAGTTTGGCCACAAGATGTGGCCATGAAGGACCAGTACCTAGAGGCCCACAATAGGGAGGGCACATTTTTGCACGACTCCTCCATTCGGATGGAGGACATAGAGCTCCTGGCAAGTGGTAGTAGGAGTGGCATTGGTGTTGGGGTTGGGAGGACCCCATCAGATTACCAATGGTTAGAATGATTTTCGACTAGGTACTCGAAGACACTTACTTCACGTGGGCCAATATGTTTCTAATGGAAGTGTTGCACCATCTGACTCAATGCATCCAATTAGGAAAAGATTTTGGATTTTAAATATTCATCTATGCATATTTGTTTCTGAGAGAGTTTCTACACTTTGACACCACCGGGAAATCAAGGATGCAGGGCTGATGGAGCCTTGAATGCAATGGTAGGGAGGAATGATGCTAAGAGGTGGGGATGGTGTTGTGGGAAATGTCTTCCAATAATATTTATTTTCCTAGTGGCACCATCTCCCTGTGGTTAATGAGGACTACCCCTATATGGATATGGATATGGATATGGGAACATATTTAAAATAGTCTGACCATGCAGGGTACACTTGCACAAAATGATCTTCTCAAGTTCCTTAAGAACCCGTTGATGGAGTAGGTGGTTTTTTATTGACGAATATCATCTAGTTTTGGGATGAAAACATGGGAGCCTTCATGGTACATGGTCATCACATCAACCTCAAATCCACAAATGTATATTTCATGATCGAACTACCCATGTATGGGGTGGTAGGTGATACTCAATTAGTTTGGCCACATGATGTGGCCATGAAGGACTAGTACCTAGAGGCCCACAATAGGGATGGCACATTTTTGCACGACTCCTTTATTCGGATGGAGGACATAGAGCTCCTGGAGAGTGGTAGTAGGAGTGGTACCGGTGTTGGGGTTGGGAGGATCCCATCAGATTACCAATAGTTAGAATTATTTTCGACTAGGTACTCGGTGACACTTACTTCATGTGGGCCAATATGTTTCTAATGGAAGTGTTGCACCATCTGACTAAATGCATCCAATTAGGAAAATATTTTGGATTTGAAATATTCATCTATGCTTATTTGTTTTTGAGAGAGTTTCTACACTTTGAAACCACCGGGAAATCAAGGATGTAGGGCTGATGGAGCCTTGAATGCAATGGTAGGGAGGAATGATGCTAAGAGGTGGGGATGGTGTTGTGGGAAATGTCTTCCAATAATATTTATTTTCATAGTGGCACCATCTCCATGTGGTTAATGTGGACTACCCCTATGTGGATATGGATATGGGAACATATTTAAAATAGTCTGACCATGCAGGGTACACTTGCACAAAATGATCTTCTCAAGTTCCTTAAGAACCCGTTGATGGAGTAGGTGGTTTTTTATTGACGAATATCATCTAGTTTTGGGATGCAGACATGGGAGCCTTCATGGTACACGGTGATGACATCAACCTCAAATCCACAAATGTATATTTCATGATCGACCTACCCATGTATGGGATAGTAGGTGATACTCAATCAGTTTGGCCACGTGATGTGGCCATGAAGGACTAGTACCTAGAGGCCCACAATAGGGAGGGCACATTTTTGCACGACTCCTCCATTCGGATGGAGGACATAGAGCTCCTAGAGAGTGGTAGTAGGAGTGTACCGGTGTTGGGGTTGGGAGGACCCCATCAGATTACCAATGGTTAGAATTATTTTCGACTAGGTACTCGAAGACACTTACTTCATGTGGGCCAATATGTTTCTAATGGAAGTGTTGCACCATCTGACTCAATGCATCCAATTAGGAAAATATTTTGGATTTGAAATATTCATCTATGCATATTTGTTTTTGAGAGAGTTTCTACACTTTGACACCATTGGGAAATCAAGGATGCAGGGTTGATGGAGCCTTGAATGCAATGGTAGGGAGGAATGATGCTAAGAGGTGGGGATGGTGCTGTGGGTGTCACCTACCCAATTTATGCAATTATTATTTTATTGGCAAAATAATTTATGTTAAATTTTAATTGCAAAGTTTTGTAATTATGACCAAGTTTGGTCAAGGATGAATGTAATTACTGAATTATTATTATTTAATAAATTAAAGTAGGAGACAAACACCGAAGGGAACTGTTAAATGAGTTTTCACTGACCCACAAGGAGGAATGTAAGTTGTTAAGAGGTATGGGACAGATGGCAGCAATTGCACTTCACCACTAGATGTTGGTTATGGGACAACTACCCCTACAAATGTGGAATTATCACCTAGGTGGAGGGAGTGAGCAGGAAGCTCATTTAATGACCAGTTAACAACTGAAAGGCCTAGGAAGCCTACATAAGGCAAATTCGAATTGAGCAGGCAGATCTTACACAATATTTTTTGCAGAAATATTCCTCATATGCATCAGGTGATGACTGAGAGATACGAATAGGGAGGCTATGTGAGTGCATTGTAAGTCTGCAAATTATTCTGAGAAGGAGAACCATAGGTGCTGGTGTAGGTCCCTTTGACTGCTAAGTTTTCAAGACTGGATAACTATTACTACTGCAAGTTGATGTCCTAAGCTTCTAAGTTTCTTCCTCCTGGTGGTTCAGTGAACAGGCTCGGGGGTCCTAAGGCAAGTAACTTGGCTATCTTCAGGAATTGGTTGGGTGGAACAGGCTCCTTGGGCTGTTTGTTTCCCTACAGATTAACCAGGTTTTGTTGTTTCCTATTTTTTTTATAGTTTAATAATTATGTTTAGTGAAATCATCAAACTCTATTTTGTAAATGTATTTATTTATGATCTTTGTTTAAGTATGAATGATAAGCTTTGTTAAAAATCTGATTAGAAAATCAACTCTATATTTTTCCACATGTTGTTATTTGCATCGTACTCTAGTATAGAGAAGCAAATTAAATGATAGATGAGAGATAGGAATATTGCCATTGATTAGACAATTAATTACAGTAAGTGCTATGATTCTAATTCTGTCCTATATCTAAACATAGTAAAATTTACTGTATAGTATCAACAGTGTTATAGGATTCTTTTGTTATTTCATGAAATATAAATATAGTTAATTTCTGCACAGACATATAATTTCCTCTTATTTCTATTCAATCAAGATTGCAAACAAATGCAATTAAAATAATACATATCATGTTTTCCAAGTAATAGTGTTTCCAATGATTTTAACAGCTGCTAGAACTGATCAATAAATAGTTTTCTTATCTTTACATATACTGTAATTCTTCACTATTTTCCCATTTGATTTCATGTATCAATTATTTATTTCAGTAGTATCAAAACCTAATACATTGTAAACCTAACTCTGTATACAAACATCATCTTTTCTATCTCAAAGACAAACTATGGATATTATTCAAAGCATGATAACATTATGATTTATTAAACCCTAATTAGCATTCGAGACTACTACATTATAGTAAATTTCACTTAGTAGAATGCATTCCCCGTATCTTTACTTAAACGATAGGTTATAACTCTAGTAAGAAAACATGGATAGTTCTTGGAAACATTCACATTTTACAAGTGAGGAACCAGTTCTTGGTTTCTAACACTTATGTTTACACAAAGTATTTAAACATCAATATTTTTCAAATAGTCAAAAGTAAAGGTTGGACAAACCCTAACACAGGCCTGATAGCATTTGAAAGTCTCAGGTAGGGTATCCTTTGTAAACAAAAACTAGAGTATGGAGGCAAAACCTTCACAAAATTTTTTAATAGTACAAACTACTTTAGCTATTTTCCAAATCATGATTATCAAACAACGAAAAACGATGTACAGGCATATAAGTATGCAAGCCTTAAACTCTCGACCAACATTCGAATACTAAAACATTAACCCTATTCATTATAAAACATTGTTGTTTTGTTTGAAACGACCACAGTCTATCTATTCATTTACAGAAACGACTTCACCATCATAACAATTGTCATAAAAAACAATTTGCTTTTATATCTTCATTGACAATTGGGAATATCAATATTACACAATAAATATGGTAGTTTCAAACTACTGTAACAATCAAATGATGAGGGTTTACTCCTTAGAGTTTACAATACCAAAAATGAGTCACATTTCCACTAAACTTTTACAGTAGACACTGCATCAAAATTACTAGCCAACACAATAGTAGAGCTAGGAACATAGTATTACTGTCCACAAAGTTCTTGGACAAAAACCATGTCAAAATCCAAATACCCAGAACTATGTCAAACACCATTCTTGAACTTCAACTGACAGGATGACCAACGAGGTAAGGAAACCACCGAAGCTTATCGGTGGATACGCAAGTCTCCTCCTTCATCTCCAAGAGAATGGTTCTCTGATGAAGGCTAACCTGCCACAAAGGCAACACATTGGTTAAACAAGATTTCCACATTACGTATGAAGGTTTGTAAAACAAAAAGATGGGTTAGAAAGATTCTTACCTTCGTACCAAGGAGACTTTCCTGCAGACAAGTTTGACAAAGCCAACGTCCAGTTCAAAAAAATGAGATTTCCAATTCTGAGAAACAACAATGATTACCACATACCGAGGTTCGAAACCAGTGCCATCGCATAATAAAGACCTTAGATAAACATCTCTCAAACTCATACAGTGATTTAAGTTGCAGGCTCAACCCTTCAACCAATAAACCACTGTGACCTTTCACTACCTTAGCTCAGCTTCTTAAAAATAGAATTGTCACTTACAGATTGAATGCACAGAGGTCACGGGTTCGAATTCGGAGAATCAACCACTAACAAACCCTAAAACTGCTTGTCCTGTCGGCCTCTCTCCCAAACCATTACCTAGCAAAATGAATGCCGAGAAACACGTTCAAAGTTGATGTAGTATGCAAATAGGTTTTTTCATTACAATCTCAAGGTTTCAAAAAAATCATTGGTGGAGATCATTGCCAACTGGGCATATTGGAATATGGACAACCACCACATTTATTACTCTATTAATTGTTACAACCACGAAGTGCCAAATCAACAGTTCAATGGGTAAGGATAGTTACAGGTAAGACTCGTATCACTTGTTTAAAAAACTCCTTCACATATCCTTATCCACAATAGCATTACACTCGTGTTTCCACTAATTAACATTGTCAGGAGACTTCAATGCCAAGACCAGGACTGACGTCGTGATACAACCCTTCTGTACTCAATACTCATTATGATGGTAACACTTGCCATGTCACAATCTCGACGTTAATGCATTACATATCATTCCATTGTTTTAATAATATCAAAGGTATGTTGAATGAATTTGTTTGTATAGGTTGACTATGGGATATATTCCATAAATCTTCATAGTATCGCATCGTCGATTAATTCATATAGTTCTATAAGGAGCGATACCTAGAATACATAATTGACATGTTAATCCAATTTGTATTCTATAGTTAGGATTTTTGTTATATATGGTTTTACATAGTTTAAATTGTTACTAAACTTCAAGTAGAGTTGAATTAAAAGTCTAAATGCATCATAACATTTCATGTGGTTTCTTTGTGTAGTTTCAAAGCCTACACACAGTCAAGTATCCATAGATCGATGCATATTACATTAATGGTTGAAATAGATAGTAGAAGTATCATCATAATACTTAGTTTTGAATTCTAGCCTATATCATAACAAGCCATAGACAAAAGCATTTTGTTGATATTTTCATTCTGAAAGAAGTATCGATTGAAATCATGCTAATGTTGTAAAGATAAATACATGTTCAAAACATCATATTTAGAACAGATAAGAGATCCATACCTACAACAAGAAGTTACATAGATTTCTTTAAAAACATTGACGGCCATTGAAATTTTTAAATACTCTTAACACCTGATATGTCACTTTTTATCTGCACGTGAAGGACGGGTACAAATGATTTAGCTAAACATAGCTAAGTAAGCCTCAGGGCACCTCGAGGGATCCCTTTCATCATCAATAAGAAACAAGTTGTTAGTACCCTCTCAAAAGAACTCTGACTTAAAGAGATATTACAAATGAAAATAATTTAGCATCTTAATCGTTATAAAAGTATGACGTGTCACTTTCTTAAAATGTCATTGGTTAACATGACACAATAGTTAAGTTGTTTTCTACATTAATGATCTTGTTATTTAATACTGTTTTAATAAGCATTTATTACTTCCGTATAGTTTAAGTTAGTTGCTATTCAGGATAGTTATAAGTTAGTATGAATACATAATATAGTTTAAGTTATATCATTCTGTGATAATTCTATATAGGTTGAATGCCATGAAAGAATTCTAATAGCCAAGAATCTTGAAGCAAAGAAGTCCTCACAAGAATTATTCAAAGATATGCAAGAATAAGAAGAAGAAATATTGAGACAAAAACATAAGAGAAGGAACTCAATTGATGGAAATATCATCTCATGTATTATTCCTCAATATGATTACAATATATAATACATCTCAAGAGAGAAAGTAGAATGCCTTAAAGGAAAGTTGTAAAGCACAAAAAAGTAAGGCTTACTAAAAACATAAAAAACCCCTAGGTGGAAAAAGTTGTTTCCAAAACTGTCTAAAGGATCACAAATTGGCTGAATATGGTATGGTAGCTCATGAGTGAGGTAAATGGAATGTATGATGGATTTACGAGAGAAGAAATTATGTTGATGTTGAATTGGTCAAGTGGTAAGAGTTTCTAAGTCAACTAGATTTACCTTATCCACTAGAAAGTAGAAAAAACAGGATAAAGCTATCTAAATCAGGAAAGTGTCTTTCTAATTTAGGAATAGAATTAAATCAGAAAGAATCCAAGGAAATCTTATCCATAATTTTTCCAAATTTGTTTTTGTGACTTAGGATGGCAAATGGTCCACTAAAAGAAAAAACTGGCCCTATTTACCTAGTCAAAACTTAGGAAATTAATCTAGATGACTAGTAAAATATATCCCAAGTATGGATGGGTTTTTAAAATGTTCCAATACCCCCACTTAAGCCTGAGTGTATGTGGTAAAATATAAAAAATATAGGGCCCAAGAAACAAGGCTTATGTTCACCCCAATACAAAAATCTATTAGTCCATGTAGGTGAGGAAAGAAGGAAAACCACTTGGGAAGAAAACCTCGCCTTAAGATCATGGAATACACCATAATAATGCTCTCCAAACTCCAAAAAGATGAGAAATTGGTCAAATTTCTGGAGGAATATTATTCTTGGGAAGAAGTGGAATGTTCTAACTAGACTTGAGCTTCTTGAGATCAGATCCAAATGAGACTTGATGATGTCCTCCATCTTCTGTGCAGTAGGTGCAAAAAATCATGCAGTGAATTAGAAGCATGACAGAGAGAGCGCAACCAGTTACTCCAAACTGTAATTTTTCCTCCATAGAATTCAATAACAAACCAAAAAGCAACCCAAAGAGAGGTTCTGAGTGTGTATGAGCTGCAACAATTGGATGATGATTCGAATCATAAGACATATGAGAGAACTGAGAGATGTCTCCAACTTCTTGAAAAACGTGTTGGCAACCATGTAGGAACTGACAGGAGCATGGAAAGAGGAAGTGAAGGCACAACCAAAAACCTCAATTGTGTACTGTCTTCCAAATAAATATAGATCACCTTATTGGATACCATTGAACAACAAAGGATCCTCAATATCTGAAGTGTAAGAGGAGAACAATGATGAGAGATGGAGGGATTTGAGTTCTTCTTCAACAATAAATTTCTGCTATTTGATCTTCAATACCTGTAAAACAAACTCTCTGAAACTTATACTGGAAGGCTAATTTAGTTAAGAAATACAAAGGCTCTGATACCATGTCTAAATTCTATATAGGTTGAGTACCATGAAAGAATTCTAATAGCCAAGAATCTTGAATCAAAGAAGTCCTCACAAGGATTATTCAAAGATATGCAAGAATAAGAAGAAGAAATTTTGCGATAGAAACATAAGAGAAGGAACTCAATTGATGGAAACATCATCTCATGTATTATTCCTCAATATGAATACAATATATAATACATCTCAATAGAGAAAGTAGAATGCCTTAAAGACAAGTTGTAAAGCATAGAAAGTAAGGCTTACTAAAAACATAAAACCCCCTAGGTGGAAAAAGTTGTTTCCAAAACTATCTAAAGGCTCACAAATTGGATGAATATGGTATGGAAGCTCATGAGTGAGGTAAATGGAATGTAATGATGGATTTAAGAGAGAATTGTTAGGAACCTGTGTCAACCCTTCTCTTTAATTTGTTAGTATATTGTTGTTGGGCGCATATGCTTTGTAAGTCACCCTATAGTAATTGTTGATCCATAGTTTTTGTTATTGTTGTTGGATGCATATGCTTTGTAAGCCACTCGTAGTATTTGTTGATCCATAGTTTGTATTGGCCCATGGTTTTAACCCATAGTATTGGCGCCTATATTTAGTATATAAGTGTGGGTTGAGGCCAATGAAGGTACCGTGAAGTTATTTATATTGAGCTTGGTCAAAGGAGGTTGCCCCCTCGAAGTGGCTTGCAATCAATAAAAGTGATTTTGAGTTCTGTTATTTCTGCTATCTCGTGTATTTTCATTAATTAATTGTTGCAGGTTCTTCACATCTAGTATCAAAGCACTTCTTGGGCTCGTTGGGTGTAATTTCTGCCAAATTTTTTTTCGCATCTGTTGCAAGTTCGGATCTGGGAATAATCCCTATCCGCTTAACTGTGGGAAGTACTTGGGAATAATACCTAAAACTCATTGTGAGGAGTACTATAGGAACCCAAAAGTAGCTGGCTCATTGGGAGGACCTGCCAGCGAAAAGGGCAACGACCCCTACCTGATTGACTAGTTCCAACCCATGACGTAAACCAAGAGTTGTCATTTGTGGAAAAGCGGTTATCGGTTTTACCTGAGCCGTGGAGTGAGGGGTACTGCCCCAATACGCAAGCCGTCAGACAGCATTGGTGGCCTAGTGAAACCCCTGAACTGTTAGGAAGCCGAACATACTTGGGGTCCATATCTATTTTCAGCTGAACTGTTGTCGATCACTTCTGTGCCATTTCAGATCCATTCCGAGCCATTTCAGATCCAGTCGTTTCAGATCCATTCTGAAAGTCGTTCCTGATCCAACCGTTTCAGATCTATTTTGAAAGCCATTTCAGATCCATCCGTTTTCGATCCATTCGACGCCATTTCAGATCCATTTGTTTCCGATCCCTTCCGCATCGTTGCAGATCCATTCTGAAACAAAAAATAAAAAAATTTCATTTTTTTGCCATATCTCCCTTGTTTTAACTCCGTTTCCTTTGAAACTTCCCGGACACCCCTGCAATTCCATTCTGCATATCTCATTCCTGAGGACCCTATCCCAAATTCTACTTCCTCAAGCAGAAATATCACATTTGTCTATTTTTAGGGTTTTCCATAACTTCTTCAATTTTCACCCACTCGCCTCCAAATTTTGCCACCGTGTTCATTCCCCATTACTGCTTCTTTGTCCCTCTCTGACAAATTTTCCCATTCTTTCACCCCGGTTCTGAAATCCTCATTTTTTGCTTCCCTGTCCTTTCGAAAGTGTCCAAAACCTAGTCAAACCCCAATTACCCATTAGAGTTTTTCCCAAATCCAATATCCCTTTACTAAATAAGCTTCTGTTTGTGTTTTTCTACCCACTACAAAAAAAAAAAAACTCCTGGTTATGTTTGTCACCCGCACAGGAGCAAAAACTATGGAGGAAGCACTTGCAACCATCCAAACCAAACTCCAGGATCTGGATGAAAAATTTCTCAGCCTCCATCTTGAGCATTCAGCCATGAACAACAAACGACAGTCCAAGTCTTCATCAAACAATGGGTTCTCTTCTTCCAACAATTTTCGTGGTCTGAAGCTTGATTTTCCGTGCTTCAATGGTACTAATCCAACTGGATGGATCTATCGTACGTAACAATGTTTTAGTCTGCATAATACTTTTGATGTCAACAAAGTTCCACTTGCCTCATTTCATTTGGAATAGGAAGCTCTTCAATGGTACCGTTGGTACATCAAGGCTCATGAAGAGCCAAAATGGCCAGATTTTTGCCATCTCCTTTTGCAACGATTTGGTCTTAGTGCTTTTGATGACTTCACAAGAGCCCTCACTAGACTTCACCAAATTGGCACTGTGCGAGAGTATCAGACATAATTTGAGAAACTAGCTAATCACACAGAAGGATTTTCTAGTGAATTCTACAGGAGTTGTTTTATCAGTTGTCTTAAGGATGAAATCTGCTTAGAGGTTAAAATGTTATGTCCCAACACAATGATGGAATCCCTGGGGTTGGTTAAGTTGGCAGAAGACAATATTGCAACCCAACAACGCTCCAAACCCACTTTTGTTTCCTTCATAAATATGGGTTCTCAACTACCTCCCAACTTGCCAGCACCTCGACCAACTCTTATCAAGCATTTGTCGGAAACATAGATGCAGGAACGCAGAGAAAAATGGGTTTGTTATAATTGTGATGAGAAATTCACTCGGGGACATAGATGTGTTCAACAAAAGCTCTACCTCTTGGATGTGGATTCTCCGCCTCCTCTGCAATTGGTGAAGAAGCTCCAGATACAATGGATGATCAGGTCGACATTCAAGAGCCGCCTATTGACCCTCTATCTCAGGAAGACCACCTAGAGATATCTCTCCATGCTGTAACCGACATCACCACCCCAAAAACAATGTGGGTCAGGGGTTACTTCAAGAAGCTTCCTCTTACCATACTCATTGATTCTGGTAGCACTCATAACTTCATTCACCCTCAGATCGCCAAACAGGCTGATTGTTTTGTCCATCCTTGCTCCAACTTTGAAGTCATGGTTGCCAATGGGGGCACCTTACCTTGCAAGGGGAAGTGCCACAATGTGCATATCTCTTTGGAAGATTATAACCTGCGCTTTGAGATGTTTTCCTTGTCCTTAGGCGGATGTGATGTGGTTTTAGGTGTTCAATGGTTACGCACACTTGGCCCCATTGTAATGTCCCCAGTTTGACCCCATGGAATTAACATCGTAAATGATGTAATATTATTATAAAATCGTGGTGAGGAGCTCAAGGCCAAGGCCCCACGATTGATTTATTGATGCATATGGTTTACGTGCTAGCCAAGCACATTGGAATTGTAAATATCATGTAAATATGCATTTTAATAAAATACCCACAACTAGCTATGCAATGCAACAAGAGACGGGGACATGATTTTACAAGGAATTGGGAGGGAAAACATTCAAACCCTTGAGCCAACCAAGTCAAGCCAAGTGTCAATGAGAGAACCCATCAAAAACTCAACTACCCATGTTGAATTTTGTACCCAATCATTCATTTCTCCCAAGAGTTGGTTGAGGTAGTTAATGCCTTGGGAAATGGGAGGTATGGCTGTCCAAAATTCGAGTATGGGCAAGCCACCTTGCATGGAAAATCGTTTTTTGCTTCTTGGGCAAGAAAAGAGCCATGAATTGCTCCCTAAGCCATTATCCATCAACCAGTTGCTCTCCCTCATGAGTTTGGAGTTACCTGGGCATTTTCCAGCCATGTTTCCTGTGTTTTCCTTCATTCTTAGCTGGGAGAAGGGTGTTTTTGTGTTGTATACTAGTGGGGAAGAAGGGGAATGTAATTGGGGTTCCATAGAAATTGTTTGGATGCTGAATGCTTAGTTAGTTGGGGAATAAGTCGTTTTTCCTCCCTGTGATTGTTTCTCCGCATCCCATAATCCGTTTTTGGCTGGAAACGATTTGGGGAAAACCCATGGCCATCCTATTGGTAAATCCGTTTCTTTGGCTTGAGCTTGAGGAAAAAGCATCCATGTTCAAATGTATCCTGATAAACCCAGTTGTGGACTGGCTTGGCTTAGATGAAATGATTAATTGGTTGTGAATGAGTGAATGTTCCCTTTTCCTTGTAATAATCATGCCTAGCTTGGGGGTGGCAGTTGTGTTGAGAGATTGATGAACACAACTGGCCTATGGTTGGGTGGAACGTTGCAGCGACATAGCTAGTTGTTTGGGATAATTTCACCATAAAGATAAGTGTTTCTATGTCTATGTATTTACTTATGCAGTGTTTAAATTAATGACTATTATTGATATATTGAATGCATATGAAAATATGTGTGTGGATGAGTTTTTAATTCCGCTGTGCATATTGATTAAATTGCATCTACACACTCTTTTCTTTATTCATATGATTCTAATAATTTGGCTGAGTTTTATGTGAAAACCTAGAATTTGACATCATGTTCCCTTCCAAGAATTGGGTCCACGGGTGGGTACATTACATTTGGTATTAGAGCTATTGGTTGTAGCATTGGGCCTCCATGGGCTACCTATCATAGTTGCAGAGGTAAGTATGCTTCCTGCTCAGCATTGATAATTAAGAAAAATTTCAAAATTTTTCTAAGTGTTTATGAGTTTTCTGCCAAAAATTGTGCTGGCGAATCTCGGCGAGTTGGCCTGAAACAGCGGCAGAACTCGCTGAGTGGAGCCGACACATTCGAAAAAATTGGCTGAGTTGCGCCGACAAAGTTGCGGAAGTGCCGGGGAAAGGAAGAAAAATTTCAAAATTTTTCCAAGTGTTTTCAGCGGAAGAACTCAGCGAGTTGGCCCGAAACTGCGGAAGAACTCGGTGAGTTGGCCCGAAACTATGGAAGAACTCAACAAGTTACCTCGCAACGATGGAAGAACTCGGCGAGTTGGTCCGAAACGACGGAAGGACTTGGCAAGTTGGTCCGAAATTGCGGCAAAAATCGACAAGTTGCTCCGAAAATTTTTCTAAGTGTCTTTCAGCGGAAGAACTCGGCGAGTTGGTCCGCAACAGCAGAAGAACTCGGTGAGTTGGTCCGAAACGATGGAAAAGATAGATGAGTCCTCCAACTGGAATAACTCAGCGAGTTGGCCCGAAACAGGTCGGAAGAGATAGACGAGTTCACACTTCGGAAGAACTCGATGAGTTGCTCTAAAACAGGGAATTTCAACTATTTTCCAGGGAGAATTTTCAGTTGCCAAAAGTTGAAAAATGCCCTGGAACTTATGCACCATATTGCATGAAATCAAGGGATTTACAAAAAAAAAAAATGAGGGCAGCCAAGGGGGCAAGCCCCCTTGACCCCCGTTGTCCCCCGGAGATAGTTGTTGAAAGTGTGAAATGCATTCTCTATGCTTGGAATGAGAAGCAAGAATTGCATAGAAGGGGTTGTGAAATCCCAATAAGAGTAATGGGTTGTAATACCCATTGTGGAGGATGAAAGGGAAATTCCTCACCTTAAACTATTTATGTTTATAGCATAATAATTGCATATAGCAAGAATGAATATTATACACATATATATATGTTGACTTGCTAATTCATGAGAAGATCATAGCTAATGATTGCTTGTATGCTTGGTAGGGAAGCCAAGAAAAGGATCAACTATGATGTGGAGGAGGAACTCCATGTGATGATAAGGAATTGGAAAGGGAGAATTCCTTAACTCCTCCATTGCTATTATATTTATATTTCCTAAGTTGTCTATACTGAAAATTATGGCATAGGGATGCTGGAAATGCAAGAGGATAGATAGATGAAATGAATATGTACTAGATGGCATATTGCATAGTGCATGAGAAAATGGTTTTGCGTGTATATGATATTGCATATTGGTAAAATAGTGAGGTTTTACATATGCAATGAACCACTTAAGATAATGATTGTGGTTTCTAATAATTAGTTGTATTCGCATTGGTTGTAGGACCAAAGAAAACCAAAGCATGTGTTAACACCCAAAAAGTGCTCACTACCTCATCTACCCCATTACATGACTCATTTGTCCATATTTCCTACCATAAAAGCCTCCAAAACCTTAAAATCTCATTAAAAAGCTTCCAAAAGACCCAAAAAGCCTTCAAAAGGCCACCAAACCATTAAAAAAGCCTCCAAAAGGCCAAAAAACCTCTTTTTCCCCGAAAATAATCCAAAATTCCTCCAAAATAGCAAAAACCCTCTAAAAAAGGGAATAAAAAATACAAAAAAGAGGAAAAAGAGAGAAAAAGGAAGGAAAAAACCCTATATAGCTGACCTAAACCATATGGTTCCCAAAACCATGGGCCAACACTCCACCACTAAAAACCTATAAATAGGTGATGCAGGCCCCTTATTTCATATCCATAGTCAAATACACCCTTACTCTGCCAAAATCACTCTTGAAACCCTAGCCCACCCTTGAGCTACTTTCACCCTTGAGTGCCCCTTTGGCCCATTTCTAACCCTTTGGAGAAAGAGAAAGGAGCAAAGTTGGAAGCTTGGAAGCAACCCTCCTGGACACCCTCCTGGACTGCTACAAGAGCTTCACCAACCTCTACACCTGAGGTATTTTTTAATATAAAAAAGAGAGATCTTCACCATATTTTCATGTTTTGTTATTTTTGTTAATGCTCATGCTAGGTTAAAGGTTATATTGTTTTAGTACTTTAATTTATTGTTTATTGAACTGCTACTAAGGAGTCCCTTCTCCTTAGTAGGTGCTCATTTGCACAAGTTGGGGTGAAAACCCTAGCTACAGTTTTGGCGACTCCCCTTGTGTTCCTTTGAATTTCTGGTTATAGTTTTAAAGTTTTAAACGTTTTTAATTTTCTGCAATATTTTACTATTTTTTCCCTTTGGCTGTCCCTTTTGGCTGCCGTAAACTGCGTCTTTTACCCCCCGCAGTTGCATTCCGACCGCATCTTTCAGGCATTTACCTGCGATCTGACTGTAGCTCTCAGACTGTTTCCAGCGACCTACCGGTGGTTTCCAGTCTGTTACTTGCGATCCGACCGCGGTTATTAGCTTGTTTCGTGCGGTTCGACAGCGGATGTTAACCCTTTTTCCCGCGTCCCGCTTGCAGCCTTTTTCCTGCCTCTCGCTTGCGGCTTTCACCCATTTTTCTGCAACCCGCCTGTGTCTTTCAGCCTTGTTCCCGCGTCCCGCTTGCGGCTTTCAGCCATTTTTCTGCAACCCGCCTGCGTCTTTCGGCCTTTTCCCCGCATCCCGCTTGCGGCTTTCAGCCATTTTCCTGCAACCCGCTTGTGGCTTTTGACCTATTTCCCACGGTCCGACTGCGTCTTTCGGCCAAAATCCCGCAACCTATCCGTGACTGTTGAGCTGTTTCCCGCGGTCCGACCGCCCAGATTTGCCACAGACCCGCGGTCTGTTTTCTGCACTTTTTTCACTGTTTTGAACCCAGCACTTTGCTTCAATATTTTCTGCATTTGCACAGCCATCTGTCCTACCTTCAGCCATACTTCCCTACAGCCTTTTCTGGAGTATTATTTCTGTTCCATTTACATAATATTTTTTAAATTTCAGCATTTTAATTAAAAAAGAAAAAATTTTGCATTTCAAAGTTTAAATTCTGTATTGTTATTTTTAGTTAGAAAGTTGCCCACCCTGTGGCACTTTTACTTGGGTTCATCATCTCACACGCACACACACTCTGTCACCTAATTCAAGTGAGCCATAAAATACTACTTAACACAACCAACATTCTAACCCCACTTGGGGAACACATAAGAATTTTTGTAGTTAGGTAGGATCGGAGGGATATGCATCCAAATAACACCCCTCGGTTGCTTACACTTGAGACATAGCTGTTGTCCATTAGGGAACCAAAATCCCCTAGTATTTTTTGGCACGGTCACAACCAGTTTATCAGAGGGCCTCTCCCCTAGGAGGGTTGAAGTCGCCAGATTGGTTCTAGAGGCCTGAGTGGAATACCGCAATCCATTCAATAACTGAAGGCTACCTTTCGCAGTTCTCGGGGTATCACCCGTATGGGGATACCGCGACGATAGAACCAAATGGAAGATTCACCTTTTCTGGACGTGTCATGAACGGGGTATCATGAGGTTGAAAAAAGGACTATGTAGCCTTGGTAAGAGGCCAACTAATCAGGTAACATCAAGCAATGTTAATGATAGCCATGCACGTAATGGTTATTTGTGCTTAAGTGCATAAATGTTGAAGAATGATTTGGTAAGATCCCTTCAACTATGTTGATTTGTTTCGCATGTGGTATTGAGTGCTTGGATGTGAATGTCAACCTACCGAGTATGGTGAGGTGCAGGTAAGTAAAGGCAAGGAGCCTTGCACCCTATAGTTTCTTAGAAACCTCAATGCATTCATATAAAAATTGCATCATGCCATTTGTGTATATTGGTTGTGAGTTTAAGAGCCAAAGAAAGTAAAGACTTATAGTCATGTTATGGTAGTACATACCATATGAGACAGTTATGGTTAGGCCATAATATGCTGGAATGCATAGTATTCAGGGATTAATACAAGGTTGTATTGAGGGGTTATGCATTAAGTGAATGCACATCAAAATATCATGTAGATGTTGTGAATGTGCATACAAATGTGAGGGTGCACATGTTGAGATGCATTGTGTGAATGCATGGTGGTGATGTATATGTTTCAATGGAAATTAGATAATCGATGAAATGGTGAACCATTGTTAATACTGAGACCATTTCATGAGCTGCTGTGAATGTAGGGGAATGACTGCATTAAGAAGGTAGACATGTTGATGGGCTACCGAAGTGCTCTATTGGAAGGACAGAGTTGCATAAAAAGAATATGATTGTGAAGTAATGAGTATTTACAGTTTATTTAAATTGCATGGATAGTGGGATTGTGTCTTGCAATTTTATTATGATAATGATGCATATATAGAGATATATATTTCATTGCATTTCAAATGTTAATAGCTGAAGGTGTTTGAATTATTGAGTGTTATAATTCTGAGTTCACTTCAGTGACTGTTGCAGCAATGAAATGATTATATGCATAGATACTCACAACGTGTTGGCTGACTGAAGTTTCAGTTTTTAGGTAGAAAAGTCTTGCGTATGGCAATGAGGGTAAGTCCATAGTAAAGACCAGGATCTACCATGTGCAGAAGCCAAAGGTTATGAGAGGGTTCTCATGGTTGTAGATTATGCATGAAACAAATCTGAAAATTTTCTTGTTTAAGTTTATGAGAATAATCTCACGGTTGCAAATCTATTTTCTGTAGGAAAACAGATTTACAAATTTCAGATTTGAGAATCTGCTTATAATTGCTAATGACTATTTGGCTTATATAGAATTGTGTCAGGAAGACATGTTGTAGGTGGATGTTCATGTATGGTAGCAAGGGTGAAACCATAATGGACAGAGTGATACCACTTACAAGAGCCAAACAATATGAGGATAGCCTCATTGCTAAGCAAATCAATTTCTGTAGGAGATAGAATTGTAAATTCATGTTGAATTTAATTATTAATGCCATTGATTGGTTATGAAGCAATCAAATTTGAAGTTATTGTTAAATCTTGCTGACTGTTTGGCTATTTGATAAGTGTGCCAGGATGACACATTGCAGGAAGACCATGTGTGATGGCCTACAGAAGACAAACTAGATGGGAAGGATCCCATGCCTTGGAAATGGGTTTTGGGTGAAACACCATTATAAATTTTGATAACACCTCAGTTGCACTGCATGTGAGTGAGAGGGTGAAATTATGCCAAGACGGCATGTGTGATTTATGAAATGTGGAAATAATGGGGTGGAAAACCGAAGTACTATTGACTCAGAGAAGGGAGCCCCATTCCTCGCCAATCAAGGAAAGATATATATGTGAAACGAATGAGTATTCGGTAACCCTAACTGAGGATATACGTGTCTGGTTATTAGATTTAATATGCAGAGCATGTTTTATTATTTCATTATTATTTCAGACTGCTTGAGTGGGACTCAGGCCTACATGGCTCACATTGAAAAGGGATGCATACCTTTCGGGTGATGGGTTATTTTAGGGTTTTCAATATTGACTACACCCTAAGGGAATGGACGCATTCCTGGTGTTTCAATACTTGATAGTGAATGTTATGAAATATGGTTACAATTTTAGAGCAGCAATACTGATGAGTCTGCTTATCCTTCTTGTGTTTTCAGCTTACACAGATGCAATTTGGTGTTGCACGTAAGAGGCAAAGTGAAGAAAGGGTGCTCAAAAGGATTGTATGGGCAGTGGTAACCTTTCTACGCTCACACTAAAGGACACTAGAAGGGATGGATAGGCCCGCGGAGCTATGTTGCAGAAAAGGGGTATCATCCTTGTCTAGTGTGAGTAGGTATTGTGGGGCCATGCTAGCCTGTAGTTAAGAAAGTCACCTATAGAG
Source organism: Larix kaempferi (assembly GCA_027924585.1). Lineage (NCBI taxonomy): Eukaryota > Viridiplantae > Streptophyta > Pinopsida > Pinales > Pinaceae > Larix > Larix kaempferi. The sequence goes on from BSBM01001035.1 coordinate 7,218,993, forward strand.
TTACTAAAGGGAACCACTGGTTTGCACAGGAGAAGGAGTGCCATCCTTGTGTGGATGAAGAATTGTATGATTCCTGATAAACCTAGTCGGCGTACTGCCTTGGCATGTTGTTAAATTGGATGCCTGATAAAACTAGTCAGTGCATTGACTTAGCATTGGTTATGTGGATGTTGTGGTGAATGGTTGTTGTATGCATGATAAACCCAGTTGGTGTACTGGCTTGGCATTGGCTATTTTCATGATATGGAGGTATTGGTGAAGGGTGTTATTTCCTGACAAACCCAGTCGGAGAATTGGCTTGGAAATGGTCGTTGTATGCTTGATAAACCTAGTCGGCGTACTGGCTTAGCATACCGATTTTTGAAATGCTTGGTAAACCCAGTCGGCGTACTGGCTTAGCATATTGATTTTTGAAATGCTTGATAAACCCAGTCGGCATACTGGCTTAGCATATTGATTTTAGGGATGCATGATAAACCCAATCGGTGTACTGGCTTAGCATTGCCTATTCGGATGATGTTGTGGAGCAGCACGTGTGCTGGCCAAGCATCCACCCCACAGGTGATCCAAGGCTTGTAAAGCAGAGAAGGAAACCTGTGGAGTAGAGAGGAAACACACAATAAAGATAAGTATTCATTTTCATTTATTTCTTGCTTGGAATAATGGCAATTTCAGGTATAAGTTTTCTAACAGCTAAGCTGATACACTGTTGTTTCTTTGTTGGCAACCTTGGTCATTGCAGGAAGCAAGGACCCTGAAAGAACTAGAAAGTTCTTGGTAAATCCAGAGAGTAACTGGTTGGAGCTATAAATGCATGGTAAAGCCAGAGAGTAACCAGTTGGATTCTATAAAATTATTGGTAAACCAAAGAGTAACTGGTCAGGAACTATAAAATTCTTGGTAAATCCAGAGAGTAGCTGATGCTTGATGAATTCAAAGAATAGTCGGTGGGGAATTAACCACTTGATGTTGACATTGATAAAACCCAGTCGGCATACTAGCCTGGCATTTCCTATTTGAATGGTTGTGGAGTAGCCTGCGTGCTGGCCCAACATTCGTTATCATATCCATGGGAAATCCAATGCTTGTAAAGAAAAGAACGATCCTGTGGAATAAAGTGAAGACATCCAATACAGATAAGTATTTGGTTATCTTGCAACTACTTGCTTATGAATATACGTGTGTATATGATTTGATTATGATTTCTTAAACTCTTGTCTAGAGATAAACCCTATGAAAATACACTAAACATGTGAATTGATTCAATGTTTGAGTGTAGGTATTGCTGGAAGCAAGGACTATGAAAGATGGTGCTAGTGGAAATGTGTGAGTCCTAGTAGCCAAAGGTTCTGTAAGAAACAATGGGGAAGGGTTCCCTAGCTGAACAGCATTAGACAGACCTTAGCCACTAAGTGTCATAGCCAAGAAGGGAAAAGTCAAGCATTCACATTGAAGTGAAAGAGGCTAAGGAGCAGAGAACCACAAGTGATGGTCTGGCTCTAGATTGGAACAAGACTAAGAGGGGGAATCTCTTACTCTTATCTTTCCCTTTTGACTGATGCATCTTGAAAACAAAGGATTGTTGAGTGCATGTCATAGCTGAAAATAGATTGTGTTTAATTGCTTGAAATGAATTGTGAATGCTAAATTAGATATTTCCCTGTGAAAGGATGAACATGAATGAGTTCACGTGTATGTTGGGAAAGTATGAAAAGTGTGGAAGTCTCATGAGTGAGGCATGGACATTCCAAGTCAATTGGGAAAATAATTGACTAATTTTTATATTGTGTTATGCTTATCTTAATAGGAATTGTCATGATGAGTCTCATAGGTGAGACAGTGAAAGCCATTGAGTGTAGCTAGTACTAGCCAAGTGTTGCAAATGAGAGCCAGTTGTTCACTGTGATCATAGCAGCAGACCAAAAGCTATTTGTTTTGTCTGAAAATCTCCTCAATTAGTTGTAAGGACAGCAAGAAAGATGGCATCCATGAAATTCCAGACTTGTAGATCAGCTGGAATGTGAATAAAGGGAAGGGATTGCTGTGGAGTAATACCCACCTGCAGAATTGGAAGATCAAATCTAGCAGGAGCAGCTTGTGAAAGCCAAAGGACTTGATCCTAAAAGATCAAAGTAAAGAGAGGAATGCAGGACAAACCTGCCACATTTGGTGAATTTTTGGACATGTGGAAAGTGGGTATCTATTCCTAAGTATTGGAACACAGAGGATGGTGTTATTCCAAGGGGAGGGGAATTTAATGTCCCCAGTTTGACCCCATGGCATTGGCATCGTAAATGATGTAATATTATTATAAAATCGTGGTGAGGAGCTCAAGGCCAAGGCCCTACCATCAATTTATTGATGCATATGGTTTACGTGCTAGACAGGCACATTGGAATTGCAAATATCATGTAAATATGTATTTAAATAAAATACCCACAACTAACTATGCAATGCAACAAGAGTTGGGGGCATGATTTTACAAGGAATTGGGAGGGAAAACATTCAAACCCTTGAGCCAATCAAGTCAAGTCAAGTGTCAATGAGAGAACCCATCAAACCCTCAACTACCCAATGTTGACTTCTGTACCCAATCATTCATTTATCCCAAGAGTTGGTTGAGGTAGTTAATGCCTTGGGAATGGGAAGCATGGCTGTCCAAAATTTGAGTATGGGCAAGCCACCCTACATGGAAAATCGTTTTTTTCTTTTTGGGCAAGAAAAGAGCCATGAATTGCTCCCCAAGCCATTATCCATCAACCAATTTCTCTCCCTCACGAGTTTGGAGCTACCTGGACGTTTTCCAGCCATGTTTTCCTGTGTTTTCCTTCATTCTTAGCTAGGAGAAGGGAATTTTTGTGTTGTATACCAATGAGGAAGAAGGGGAATGGAATTGGGGTTCCATAGAGATCGTTTGGCTGCTGAATGCTTAGTTAGTTTGGGAAGAAATCATTTTTCCTCCTTGTGATTGTTTCTCCCCATCCCATAATCCATTTTTGGCTGGAAGCGATTTGGGGAAAACGCATGGCCATCCTGTTGGTAAATCCATTGCTTTGGTTTGAGCTTGAGGAAAAAGCATCCATGTTCAAATGTAGCCTGATAAACCCAGCTGTGGACTGGCTTGGTTCAGATGAAATGATTAATTGGTTGTGAATGAGTGAATGTCCCATTTTCCTTGTAAGAATCATGCCCAGCTCGAGGGTGGCAGTTGTGTTGAGAGATTGATGAACACAACTGGCCTATGGTTGGGTGGAACATTGCAGCGACATAGCTAGTTGTTTGGGATAATTTCACCATAAAGATAAGTGTTTCTATGTCTATGTATTTACTTATGCAGTGTTTAAATTAATGACTGTTATTGATATATTGAATGCATATGAAAATATGTGTGTGGATGAGTTTTTAATTCTGCTGTGCATATTGATTAAATTGTATCTACACACTCTTGTATTTATTCATATGATTCTAATAATTTGGCTGAGTTTTATGTGAAACCCTAGAATTTGGCATCATGTTCCCTTCCAAGAATTGGGTCCACGGGTGGGTACATTACACCCATCTTATGAGATTTTTCCAAACTTTGGATGCATTTTCAGTTATTAATGGGAAACAACACAAATTTACGGGCTTACAACAAGGGTCTCTCCCCATCATCAGTTCACATCACTTGGAAAAGATCCTTAAGAAGAATTCACATGGTGTCATCACTCAACTCCATTCCATTCAGATGCACCCATCAACGGTCTCCACTACTTCCTTGGATAGATATGTAGGTGTCTTTGCTGAACCGGTGGGCTTGTCACCTTCAGGCGACTTTTCTGGCAAGAATTTAGCTGCATCTACATCTCACCAGGAAATTATGGCTATTTTGCATGCAGTACAAAAGTGGCAGCCATACCTATTAGGGAATTATTTCTACATCAAGAATGATCTCCAGAGTTTGGAAAATTTCCTGGAACAATAGGTCTCCTCCCCAGAACACCTCAAATGGGTTATCCAACTCAGGGGTTCTGCCTATGGGATCACTTAAAAGAAGGGTAAGGACAATATGGTGGCAGATGCTCCTTCTTGCACATTTGATGACCCGGTTTCTCTTACAACTGTTTCTTTGCTTGTTCCAAATTGGTTGCAATCTGTTCAATAGGGCTGTCTCTTCTATGAACTCCGTGCTTCTTCATCGGCAGGGCGCTCTGGGTTCCTCAAAATGTATACCGGGAACAATGTAACTTCTTTTGGCAGGGATTGAAAATGACAATTCAATAGATGGTGGTTGACTGTGATACTTTCCAGGTCAACAAGGGTGAAACGACACTCCTTTCAGGACTGCTCGAACCCTTTCCCATCCCTACACAGATTTGGACAACTATTTCTATGAATTTCCTAAAAGCACTCCAGTGGTACAATACCACATCTAAAAGGACACCATATGAAGCAGTCTCTGGATAGGAACAGCCAGTTCTTCTTCCATACACCCTCAACAGCTCCCCAGTTCAGGCAATTGACTCGGTTCTTTGAAACCGCGATCAGATTCTTCTCATTCTATAGGACAATCTTCACATGGAAAGAATTCGGCTGAAACAAAAAGCCGATTAGCACCGTTCTGAGCGCACTTTTCACGCGGCTAATATGGTTCTTCTTCGTCTACAACCTTCCAAGCAATCCTCCCTGGAATTCAAAAGGCGTCAGTGGCCCGGAATGCAACCCAAGGATGCTACAGGGGAACCACTCTTTCAGATTCTGCATCAATTTACACATCTAAAGATTTGAGGACAAATATTTTTCTAAGGGAGAGGGGATGTTAGGAACCTATGCCAACCCTTCTCTTTACTTTGTTAGTATATTGTTGTTGGACGCATATGCTTTGTAAGTCGTCCCATAGTAATTGTTGATCCATAGTTTGTGTTATTGTTCTTGGGTGCATATGCTTTGTAAGCCGCCCGTAGTATTTGTTGATCCATAGTTTGTATTGGTCCATGGTTTTGACCCATAGTATTGGCACCTAGATTTAATATATAAGTGTGTGTTGAGGCCAATGAAGGTACCGTGAAGTTATTTGTATTGAGCTTGGTCAAAGGAGGTTGCCCCCTCGAAGTGGCTTGCGATCAATAAAAGTGATTTTGAGTTCTGTTATTTTTGCTATCTCGTGTATTTTCATTAATTAGTTGTTGCAGGTTCTTCACAAGAATAAATGATGTGGAGGTTGAATTGATCAAGTGGTAAGATTTTCTAAGTCAACTAGCTTTACCTTATCCACTAGAAAGTAGAAAAAACAAGATAAAGCTATCTAAATCAGGAAAGTGTCTTTCTAATTCAGGAATAGAATAAAATCAGACAGAATCCAAGGAAATCTTATCTAGAATTTTTCCAAATTCATCTTTGTAACTTAGGATGGCAAGTGGTCCACTAAAAGACAAAACTGGCCCTATTTACCTAGTCAAAACTTAGGAAATTAATCTAGATGACTAGTAAAATATATCCCAAGTATGGATGGGTTTTTAAAATGTTCCAACACATTCTGGTGATGTGATGGGTTCTGTCGGAGTGATTGATGTGTCTAATATTTGATTCTGTCATTGTTCTAGATTGATCAATGTTATTCAGTTGTATGATGAATGCATTATATGCCAAGCTATTCCCCTTCCGTACTGCAGAAATATGGTTCCTGCAGTCCCCATAGGTACTTCGAGTGAGACTTCATCTTCTCTACAGGTGTTTTCGAAAGGGATTAAAACTCCCTTTCGAGCTGGTATATGATGTTGTGTTGTTTGTTGGTGTTGTTGAATGCATGAACCCTGGTCGAAGTAAAAGTGCACCAACAAATGGTTCTGTTGCCGGGACCTGGATTGGGTAGATCAACAGTTGAAAGAATTTGAAAAGGAACATAACAACCATCCATGGTTGGACGATGAAGGTTGGTTAGATAAGTACATTTTTACTGATATTCATGAGTTTTTCTTTTATGAGTTACCTGTGATACTGCATGAATGGTTAGCAAGGTTAACTAAGCGGAAGACAAATTATCAAGGAGGTGAGCCTCAACGTTGGACATCAGCGTTGATACAGTGACTGAAAGGCGTGCATAATAATATTTCACGTGTAGTGGACTATTGGATGGATAGTGTACTGGAGGGGTACATCAACGAATTTTATATTGACATTATTAAGTCATATAATGAAGTAGAACGTGATTTATTTAAAGGTCCGCGTGCTAAGTACATTAAGTAGTTGAACTTGTTGATCAAGAAACTACTTTGTGAAAAGGGTGTAATGAAAATGGAATCTAATGAGTAGAGCGATTATGCGCGGTGGGAATGGGTATTGTATGGAGGAAGGTCTTGATGGATAAATGAGATGAGATGAAATGATAAGGGGAGAAGAAATTTAATTGGAAAAAGAGTGTGGATTTCTATGGAGTGGGAGATGGTTTCGGTTGAACAAGAGGAGAATAAATGTGACATGAAAGAAGGGTTGTAGTGCTACTGAAAGAAGAGACTACGAACCAGTACCATAGCTCAATAAGGATTCTAGTGATGAGGAAGATGAGTACCAGCTCATTTCCTAGAACGAAGAAGGATCCACAGAATCATTCCAAACCCGAGGCTGCGAGATACCCATGACCCCACGTACATCCCCAGAGACTGAGCTAAGACCTAATACTTCTTCGCACTTCTTTCAATCTACTCAGAGTACTGGAAATAATACGAGTAGTTCTCCATTGAGTGGGAAGGTTCCAAGTAGTGGTCCATTAGTAGTGAATCAACTAAGACCTCAAAGGCCTAGAATGGATGGGGATGAAATGAGGTTGCCTATTTTTAATGGTAATCAATCTGGATATCTAGAACAACATTGCTTTTTATGGAATGTAGTTTGGACTGTAAAACAAGTGCAAGATGACAACGACAAATTAGCACAGTTGATCACGACCTTTAGAGGTCATGCCTTAGATTGGTTTATGAAATTTTTCAAAGTCACTGGCACTCAACCTGCGAATACCTTAGCAGAGGATAAGGAGGGATTGAAGACTGAATTCAAGAAATATAATTCTGAATCTCAGTGCATTACTGAATTGAAGGAGATCAAGCAAGTGATGAATGACTCCATTTGGGACTTTGCCCAATGATTTAAAACTTTAATGGATCATGCAAGCTTTCTAATGAATGATTTAAAACATCAGGAATGGTTCAGCACTGCATTAATAACCCATATTAGAGTCCCACTCATGCAACATAATATTTTGACACCAACAAAAGCTTTAGAATTGGATATGAAGTTAGAAGCATTTCCCATCGAAGAGACTAGAGCTGGTATGGCTCAAATCCAGTCGCAGTTAGAAAGCTTGTCTATTCAGATTCAAGATATCAATAAAGGTAACGAAAAGCAAGAGGATGTTTGGTGCACTAGATGAAAGGAGGACGAACATTCTAAAGATCAATGCACAATGTTTCATGATTATCTTAATGCTAGTAATCCAATTCCATTAAATCCTGTTGTATGGTGTAGAATTTGTCAGACTAAAGGACATTGACCAGAAAAATGCTACTTATTACAGAAGATGGTGAGTACTCCTTAGAATTTATGGTGTAAGTTTTTTCGTTCTATCGGACATGATGAGAAAAATTGTTGAGCATATCAGTTGCTCACTGAATGCACTACAGATACATTTCTTATGAAGGGAGAAGGTTAGGTCGAGTGAAGTGACACATAATTCAATCAACCACGAGGTGGATTCAGAGGCTGTGGATGAGGATGATTTGGTTGAGGTAGAGGACAAGTAATATTATACAACTGTGGTACTCCTGGACATTATGCTTGAGAGTGTCCACATCCTTCCATGACTTGCATGCATTGTATAGCACTAGATCATACCATTCAAGACTTCCCACAACTTATAGCGAAATGGTAGGAAAAACAAAATCAGAACTAGAACCATAATCATAATCAAAATGTACAGAATATTTTAGTAGAATTGCGACCGAATAAGCCTACTATTGCTGTAGTAATAAGAGGTGGAGCTGCAATGAGTGGAAATAAGGACAGTTGTAATAATCAAATAGATCCGAGAGTGATACCAGTAGATCAGAGGCCACCATAGCTTGATGTTTAGAAGGAAAAGGACATATTCTTTGAAGCTTGTAACGAATTTATGAAGGATCCATTGATATTCTCCCCACCACCTGTTGTCAAAGAAGGACCTGCATATGACATGCCACCTCACTTCGACAGGTCTACACTAAATAAGAATCTAGTAAAGGTAAGTGCTCTCCATTCTTTCCTAAAAATTTGTTTAACTTTGGTCAAAGATGAGAATGCATTAAGGTAATTGAAAAAGTCAATTGGGGAATTTGAGAAGAAGTGAGATCCGAAAGGGTTGTAAATCATGTTCAGAAAAGGATCAAGACTGGTCGGGAGCTGTGACTCAATGCACAGATTGGTGACTATGACATGTATTTTGTTATCTTAGACTTGGGTTCATATGTGAACATCCTGACCAAAAAAACATGGGAAAATATCAATAGAATGACTGGCCAATCAACATAAAGTTATACCATTTGATAGAATGACTGGGGTCCCTGTCGAAGTGGAAATACTATGAAATTTTGTAGAATTTGAGGTGATAGATATTGTTGATGACACTAAGCCATACCTTGTACTTTTGGGAATTGATTGGGAAATTCATCATCAGACCATTATCAACTTTAAGAAGTGAATAGTAACATTTGAGAATGAAGATATTAGAGTTGTTGCACCTCTGGATCCACTAGAGGGACATGGGTATGTTGAAAAAGTTAAGGGAGATTATGATTCTGAAGACTTAGATAACATATATAATGTATAATCTAGGATAAATGACTACATCAATTCTACAACAGATTGCATGCTCAGTTCGCAGAGTGCTATTTCCTGTTCATTTAATTCTGGTGTTAACACCCAAAAAGTGCTCACTACCTCATCTACCCCATGAAATGACTCATTGGTCCATATTGCCTACCATATTTGCCTCCAAAACCTCAAAAAACCATTAAAAAGCCTCCAAAAGGCCAAAACCCCCCTTTTTTCCCCAAAATAAGTTAAATTCCTCCAAAAATAGCAAAAACCCTCTAAAAAGGGAATAAAAAATACAAAAAAGAGGAAAAAGAGGGAAAAAAGGAAGCAAAAACCCTATACAGCTGACCTAAACCATATGGTGCCCAAAACCATGGGTCAACACTCCACCACTAAAAACTTATAAATAGGTGATGGAGGCTCTCCATTTTTCATCCACAATCATCCCTATCCTCACTCTGCCAAAAATTCTTAGGAAACCCTAGCTCTCCCTTTGGAGCTACTTTCCACTTGAGAACCCCATTTGGCCCCATTTCCAAAACATCTTTGGAAGAAGGAGAAGGAACAACAATGGAGCTTGGAAGCAACCTTCCTGGACTGCTGCAAGAGCTTCACCAACCTCACATTGGAGGTATAATCAATACAAAAAAAACATTTTATTATCTTGTCTTTTCTGTTTATGCACATGCTAGTTTAAATTTACTGTTTTCATTTACTGTATTGCTTTTACTGTTTTTACTGAACTGCTACTAAGGAGTCCCTTCTCCTTAGTAGGTGCTCATTTGCACAAGCTAGGGTGAAAACCCTAGCTACAGTTTTGGTGACTCCCCTAGTGTTCCTTTGAATTTCTTGTTATAGTTTTAAATGTTTTTAATTTTCTGCAATATTTTTCTGTTTTTCCCTTTCGGATGCCGTAAACCACGTATTTTTTCCCCACAGTTGCGATCCGACCGCGGCTTTCAAATTGTTACCTGCGATTCGACCATGGCTCTTAGACTGTTTCCCGTGATCTACCGGTGGTTTTTAGTCTGTTACCTACGATCTGACCGCGGCTCTCAGCCTATTTTTTGCGATCCAACCACGGCTGCTTACCAGTTACCTGCGGTCTTCTTGCGGCTTTCAACCATTTTCCTGCTATCCGCCTGCGACTTTCGGCCTTTTTCCCACGGTCTGCCTGCGGCTTTCGGCCATTTTCCTGCTATCCGCCTGCGACTTTCGGCCTTTTTCCCGTGGTCCGCCTACGGCTTTTAGCCATTTTCCTGCTATCCGCCTACAACTTTCGGCCTTTTTCCCGCGGTCTGCCTGCGACTTTCGGCCATTTTCCCATGATCTGTCCGTGACTATCGACCTATTTCTCGCGGTCCGACCGCGTAGTTTCGCCACAGACCCACGATTTGTTTTCTGCACTTTTTCCCTATTTGAACCCAACACTTTGCTGCAATATTTTTTGCACCTGTACAACCATCTGTCCTATCTGTAGCCATACTTCCCTACAACCTTTTTCTGCAGTATTATTTCTGTTCCATTTACAGAATTTTTTAAATTTCAACATTTTAATTGAAAAGAGAAAAGTTTGCATTTCAAAGTTTAATTTCTGCATTGTTATTTTTAGTTAGAAAGTTGCCCACCCCATGGCACTTTTACTTGGGTTCATCATCTCACAAAGCACACACTCTGTCACCTAATTCAAGTGAGCCCTAAGATACTGCTTAACACAACCAACATTCTAACCCCACTTGGGGAACACATAAGAATCTTGTAGTTACGTAGGATCGGGGGGATAGGCATCCAAATAACACCCCTCGGTTGCTTACACTTGAGACATAGTTGTTGTCCATTAGGGAACCAAAATCCCCTAGTACTTTTTGGCACGGTCACAACCAGTTTATTAGAGGGCCTCTCCCCTAGGAGGGTTGAAGTAGCCAGACTGGTTCCGAAGGCCTGAGTGGAATACCGCACTCCATTTAGTAATCGAAGGATACCTTTCGTAGTTCTCGGTGTACCACCTGTATGGGGGTACAACGATGATAGAACCAAACTGCAGATTCACCTTTTCTAGACGTGTCATGAATGGGGTATCTTAGTTGCCTTTCTTCTAGGATTGAATACCTGGTGTCCCTCCCGATAGGGGGATATCTTTAGCCACTTGGCTCTACTATCCATATTGTTTGACTTGGATTTCATCACCTTGCAGAGGATATGTCTGGTTGAGTCAGAATGCTATTTAGCTAGGTGTTTGCATGCTCCCTTACCTCCCTTTGGTCTAGCGAGTCCACCATTTTTTATTTTTTAGGAAACCTGCTGCATGTTGGTATTTTGACCATTTCTGTTGATACTCTGCTTATTGTAGCACAACTGTTACAGTAAGTGTTTTGAGTTGGTTGTTGGCCTGAGTGCCATATTTTTTGCGCTCTCCTTCTGCACACTCGATTGCATTAGGGTTTTTGAGCTGTTTTTCACTCAACACAACCCCTATATACTTGACACCATCTGTCACCATTGAGTCCCCGAGACATTCTCGGCGCCTCCGGGGTGAGCCCCCGCAGCACTGTTCACTTGACATCACCCATCATAGATGTAAATCTTCATCACTTAATACCACTCATCATAGATCTCGAGCTTTGTCACTTGACTCCACTCGTCAACGGCATAGAACTCCGTCACCCGATCTAGCCGCCCCTTATTTTACCTCTGATTCTGAGGCAGAGTCCGAGAACCCCACTTACACTGCACCAACCAACCCTATGGCTGGCATGACTTCCAACCTTTTCTTTGTAGGGACCATTGGTGGAGCATCCACCACCACACCAGCTACCACACCCGCTTTGGGTATGCCTTCGATGGGGCTCACATCTACCATTCTGATCATTGCACCCATTCTAGTAGCTAGCATACCTATCCCAATTCCATCAGTGACTCACACTACCCTTGGCGGTGCAGGACCATCCCATACCATTTTTCGTTCCTCCACATGGGGGAAACATCCCAAACCCAACCCCTCCACTCAGGGGCATTGGCCCCAACATGGTCACAACCACCAGTATGTCACATCCTTCTACTAGTTTGCCATTCATGGCTAGTCTCAACCTTCCTGACCTAGCCATACTGACTAATGATCCCATCAAACACAACCCTACGTGGCCTCACATGCCCACCAAGCTCCCCTCCGACATCCCTAAGTTAGAGGGAAAGGCAGGTGAAGACCCCCAGAACCATATTATGTCCTTCCATCTATGGTGTTCCTCCAACTCCATAGTGGACGACTCTGTCTGCCTCCGTCTGTTACAGTGCACCCTCACTGGCTTTGCAGCTAAGTGGTACATCGAGCAACCCCATGGGACCCATGCCACCTTTACTTCCCTTGCATCGACTTTCCTGCAGTTCTTTCAGTTACCTGTTCGCTATGACGCTGGAGTTGAGATCCTACTATCTTGCAGACAGAACACGGCTACCCACATCACTGCCCACATTCATGAGTGGCGTCGATGCCGCAACCTCTGTAAAATCAAGTTAGACGACTGTATCTTCTTAGATTGGTTTCTAAAATCTCTCCTTCGTATCATTGCCAAGGATGTGGCATCTGAGCGACCCCAGTTCGAAGAAGAGGCCATCCTCAAAGCCCAGCAATTTGACCTTATTTATGCCTAGTCTGGTTATCTATATTCCATCATACTTGATGCTCCCCACGGCGATTCCTCCCGACAAGATTCGCTGGGGGCATCCCATGCCGCAGATGGCATCATTGGCCGTATTTCCTCGCATCCCTAGCCCTTTTCCATAGCACATCCTCACCCTGGCCCCGACCTTTCGTGGGCCACATCCCAGTTCGGAGCAACCAATTCGTATGCTCCCATGGCACATCATCACCATTCCCATGGACCCTCATGTCCACCTCAGTGCTTTGGTCATGCATCCCCCACTTACGTCGCCCCAATTGCACCTCAGCCATATTACCACCCGCAGGCCGCTCCAACTTCTGTATCCTCTCAAGCCCCACCTGCTGATTACTCGCCACAGGCATCCCCTGTGGCAAACATTCAACCCATCGCACAAGCATATCAACAACCCCCACAAGGTTCAGCATCTTCACTGCCTCCACCTACTTATTATCCACTGCAGCTTGCTCCCGCCCCTGCACAACCCCAGAACCCACCTGCTGCCCAAGGGCAAGTGTATGCCCAATAGAATCCGCAGCAGAACCAAAATAACCAATGCCAACAAGGCCAGCAAAACCATGGCAAAGGCCGTAACCATGGGAACAACCCCCCTCCAGACCAAGGTGGTCAACCTCCCAATCCCCCAAACAACAATAATGCGGCACCTGCTAACCAGAGCCCCGATCGGCCGCCCAAGCAAGCCAAAAATCCTAATTTGTGAACAAACCATCCTTGTTCTATTTGTGGGGTCTATGGCCACTACACACACGCTTTCCCACATTTGGAGTGGGCTCGACAACTTTGGACTGATGATGCTTACCGCCAAGGGCACGCGACTCCTCAGGAACCACCCAACCCCCCACCACCTCAGAATCAACCTTTGGTGTTACAAAATCCCTTACCAACCCAAGGCATAGTGAACACTCAGTCGTTGGCTCCCCCTCAAGGAAACGTGCCACCACAACAACAAATCACTTATGCCGCTCTTGGTCAGCCCATGATAGACTCAGGGACCCACCACTTGTTAATGATGTCATCTGTTGATGTCAACTTTCAAACCCGTCGGAACCAATATGGCTCCACCCTTAAAGCCCCTCCCACCGACAAAAATACCAACGCTCATCCCACCGACCAGTCATTACGCATACCTCCGGCTCCACTAGATGGCGCCTCCAAAGCCCCTCGCTTCCCACTTCGCCGCATCAATAATAACCCCAATGCTCGTGCTGCATCTAATTACAACATTGTAGATGACTTAGCCCAGTCCCCCGCAGCCATGTCTGCATTAGAGGTCTTAAAAAACTATCCCATACAGTGTAAGACTTTGCTCTCAGCCATTGGTTCTATTGACCCAAATGATTCATGAATGATGGTCTTTGATTTGGACCAATCCGAACCACGCCTGCCTTCCACGTTAGCGTTCCAAGTTTCTGTGTCCGTTCAAAATCTTGTCATCCATCGGTGCATCATCGATGAAGGTGCCTCTACATGCATTATGTCCACATTCGTTTGGTAGAAGTTGGGATCCCCTACTCTCTAGCAGTCCACCACTGCGTTGCGATCCTACGATGGCCATTCGGCTCAACTCCAAGGTCTCTTAGCTAATGTCCCCGTCCAGTTGGCTGGAAAAACTGTGCTCATTGACATAGAGGTCATCAATGCCCAACTTGATTATAACCTCTTACTTGGCCGCAGTTACATGTACGCCATGAGGGCGGGTGCCTCATCTGTTTTTCATACCATGATGTTCCCCCATGATGGATGCGTGGTCAAGGTCGATCAACTCACCTATTACGATCCCAATGCCCCCGCTGCACCCAAAAATGTTCTCCCCATGGTTGAACAACCTGCTTGCGGTGCAACTACCTCGTTGGTTTCCTCAGTGGGACCCGGGGTCTACTTAGATACACCGATGACTTCGACATTCCAAGCCATTCCGCCCCTGTCACCCGCGACTGAGATATCTGACTTATGTACCCTTTCCCACAATACACCAACACCCAACCATCAACCACCCTTGCTATCTCAACCACCATTGGTACCTACTCATGTTGGTGTTACACCCATCCATACAATCCCCTTTCTAATCCCCCCTTCGGGATTAGTAAGCTCCCCGGTTATGGCTACCCTCAGCCTCCCCGGTTTAACTTTAGGATTACCTGTATGGTACATCATGCCTCCTGTTACCCCTCTGACACCAAATGTCATCCTACAACCGGTGCAACCCATCACCACTACTAGTCAACCACCTCCTGATGTCACTATCCCTTCATCATCTACTACTCCATCCCCTCTTATCAAGCACACTGGGGGCAAAGGCCCACAACCATACACTACTGTACGCCCGCCCAAAATAGTTAAAAACCCCCCCGTGTTTCATTCTCCTCCTAAATGCTCGTTGTGTGATGATTTAGGCCATCCTACCCATCAATGTCCACAATTACCTACATTACAAGAGCACATGCAAATGCTTGACGATGACCCCAACATCCCGGTTGTCCAATTCAACCCTACCCCGAAGCCTTGTGATAAATCACTACGTACCAATCACCCTTATGCAATATGCGGTATTTACGGCCATTACTCACATCACTGTCCATATCTCCCAGATTACAGAGCAGCTCTCTACGAGATGAATAACTTGGACCTCGAGACGGTTCCCCCCACCATTGAAGAGATCCACCCCCCAGCATCCCCGCCAACCGAAGAGATTAATACCATTTATATGATCTCTTCTATTAGCTGTCATGTCCCAAATTTGGAATTGGGTCACAATGGCCTAATCACATTAGCCATATTCATTAGAGTTTGTAAAATTGATGTTAAGGGTCAAATAATTGCCAAGGAGGAAAATTACTAGTTTCCTAGGTTTGGGGTGGAAGCTTTGGGATTTGGAATAAGGGGGATAATAAATGATGTTTAGACATTATAAGGGTTCAAGTATTTAATAAATAGAGTGAATAAATAAATTCAAGAGAAATCCTAAGTGACAAATGGTTTTGGAGACATATGGAGGATGTGGGACCCACACTAGCTTGATTTTTCATAATACATGGTATCTCTCTTTTGAAAATTTGAATTAATGGGAATGTGAACACTCTTGGGTGAGTTGGTAAGTCATAAAACATGTAATTGAGAATCTTAGGTCGAATTGGGAAGGATTGGTAACCTCCATGGAAGATAAAGAGTCAAAGTGGAAGTTTGTGGACACTTGGACTAGATTCCCTAGCCCCTATGACACCAATGATGGAGCATCTATGACAACTATGACAAATTGCAGACCTGACCTCTGACATCTGACCACTATGACATGTCAGCCCCAAAAATAGGCTCAAGGAAGGTGAATTTGGGAGTTGGAGAAGCCAAAGAGACTCAAAATCGAATTTGGGAGAAGATGGAAGGTTGGAACTAGGAGACAAGTGGCAAATGTGGAATATTTCCTAAATGGAAATCTATTGAATCTATTGAGAGGATTTCGACCCTTAGAAGGATAATGTTGGTTATAAAATGTAGAAATGAAGTATGATAATGGCTTTTGATCATTTGTAGAATTTGCAATTGCATTTGTGAAGAGGGAGAGCTAGTGGATGACTAGTTTCTTGCCTTAGCCAATTTCGAGGGTGAAAGATTCCCATCCAAGTTGGTAATTGGAAAGGCCATTTAGACCTTTCATTTGGAGCTTTAATGGAGTCTTTATTTGCAGGTATAAGCTACATGGCAGCTCATGGTTTCTTCTATTGCAGCTGACTTCTTCAACCATTTCCAATTTTGATGGCATATTCTTGATCCTTGAGGGAGGGCATTTTTGGTGAGATATTGTACTCTTTGGGGAAGCTTTTAATGCCCCATTTATTTTGTAATATGAATTAAATACTCTTTTCTTCATCTCCAAAAAGTTTCAGGTCTAAATTCCAAGTAGAAATGTATAAATCTCACTTTTAATGGAAGAACAATTCCATTTCCCCACTACCTTGTTGTGAGCCAATGTATTGATGATGATTTCGAATGAATGGATGATTCTATGATATATTTGTGATCAATATACTGCCACGGATGTCTTCTACAAGTTTCATTTACTGTACTTGAGCATTTGAATCATTTTTACTTAGTTTATTTGTATTGGGAGGTGAAATAGTGCCATTTCCCCAAGGGTCGAATTGGGGATTTTTGCAGTTGAATGGGAGAGGGTGAGAACAGTTGTAATAATCCATTAATGGTGCATATGAGACTTTAATAAAATAATTAACACATTACATACCTCTGTTCATAAATTTGAGTGGGTTTGGAGGCATTTGGGAAGCCATTTTCAGTACTTACCCCAGGGGGATTTGAACCCCAAATTACTAGTAAAATTGCATAATTGGTTCAGAATATTAAGAGAGTTTTCAGAGGTATTTTGGTGGACATATTTCATCCATAAACATAATATTCAATTTCTAATATAATTCATACACCTTCCTTGAAGATTTGAAGGCATTTGGAGTCAATTTGAGACCTAGAGACCAATACTAGTCAAAGGAAAATCACTAGTAAAGCTACCTACATTGATCAGAATTGAAAGAGGATTTGTAGAAGTATTTTAAAGGTCCAAAGGCATCCCTGAAACACATATTTATGTTCTAATATCATTCATATACATTCTCAGAATATTTGGGATCATTTGGGGCAAATTTGGGACCTAGAGATCAAAACTAGTCAAAGGTCTAACTAGGGAAAAAAGTGAAAAATTGTCATTTTAATAAAATTCCTAACAAGGGACATTACAGTGGTATCAGAGCATGGTCCTTGCACCTATGTATTAGGTACATACATTCAAGAATAATTGGCAGCCATGTCTTACTATTATGACGAATCCTATGAGTACAATTCTTATGAGCAATATGAAGCAGAATGTGAATGGTATGAGGAAGAGGTGCCATCATGCAACACTTCTTACAATTTCAAGAGAAATGAAGATTATTCTTATGACTTTAAATCTGATGAATATGAGTGTGTCACACCAACCAAGGATAATTCTATGAGTGAGTTCCAAATATGGAGAGCAAAATATAAAACCTTGCCCCAACAATATCAAAAATATCAAGAATATTTTGCTTTTAGAAAAAATACACAAAATGCCATGTCTTTTGAGTACTATGCTGAACATGTTTTTTAAAATAGGCCCAAAAATGAAGATGTGGAGTTAGTGAAGAAAGGTTTATGCCCTTCTTGTAAAAACCCTTGGAGCGAGTATCATATATGTGTGCATGAAATGATGTCCTCCTTGAGGAGAGCTTTTGAGATTTATTCAAGAAGAGATTCCAAATATATTGATCCTAAGGAAAACAAGGGACAAAATGCATCAGCTTGCTTTAAGGAGCAAAAGGAAGAGACATCACAAGAGCATGAAGAAGATTCTATTGAAAATATGGAAGATCATTTCGAGACACCTTCTAGCTTAGACATGAACCAAAGAGCATCTACTGATGGATGCTTAAACTATGAAGGAGTACCTACTGATGGGTGCTCACACCTCTATGTTGGTGACATAGATATCGCTTTTGAAAGTGTTTCTACAAGTACAAGTTTCATTAAGCATGATAATGAATACCTTGTAGCAGTTGAAGAAGAACCAAGATCAACTTCCCCATCACCACTTGAGCTTCATGAAGTTGGTACAAGCAAAATTGAAGAAGATGAGGAGGTTCATTTGCAAGAGCCTCATTTTCTTGAAGGGTCCTTAAAGGTGAATGAAAATAAGATCCAAGAGTCCCTTAGCATTCTCCATGACACTGAAGAATTGGTGTCAAATTCTTATTGGAGAGCTACTTCATTGGAGGAAACATCCTTCCTTGAAGACATGGAGAAGATTCAAAGAGCAATGTGCCACATCAAAGGTAATTTCATGTCTTTGCTTTTTGATAGAAACCATTTGTTTGAGCTTAATGAATTGTTACATGATTCATACTTGAAGAATAATGAGGATATTCATAAGCTCACAATTCAAAATGAGCAACTTCTTGAAAAGTTGCAAGATACTTGTTTTTCCTCCTATGTTTCAGATTGTCAAATGGTAGATTGTTTGGAGGATTCTCATGACATGGTGGATCATGAGAAATGTGGGAATTTTAATGTGCTTAGTTTGTTTGAAGATGAACTTGAAGAGATCCAAACACTTGATGTGGTGGAAGAGGAACTTGAATTGTCTCTTGATGAAGCTTATGCAATTTTTAAAGAAGAGCATGATTCCTCTACATGGGAACCAATCTATGACAAAGGTTTCCCACTTTTGAAGGAGCTGCATGATACTACCCACATGGATCCTTCCCATGATGAAACTTCTGCACTTTTTGATCATTTGGGTGACATTAGAGAGATTTTGAGGTCAAAAAAGGGCCTCTTAAGAGATGTACTACAAAAATATGAGATATATTAAAATATTATGAATTGGGGGTTTTATGGGGTAGGTATATATGACAAGTCACCTCCCACACTATTTTCTATGCACAATATAAATAACCATGGTTGAGTTACTTTTCAAAATTCACTAGAAATAAAATTAATAAAATAAGACTACATTGATGTGACTAAGATTCATTGTAAATTCCCAAAAATGTATTGTCCTTTAACATTTATTTGTCTTGAACTTGCAAATGAAATTAAATAATAAAAAACATTTTTAAGAGCTTTTTTTTAAATTTTATGTTGACTTTTTATATTTAGTATTTTTCTCATGAATTTAATAATGTAATTTAATTGAGAATTTATTTACATGTAAAATGTCAATAATATTATTATAATCCACATTGCATTATTATTATTATTATTATTTATTAAATCTATTATTATTCTTTATTAGTTTGACATTATGTTATTAAATAGAATGGAGTGAATATATAATTTAAAATTAAAAACATAAAAATGATAATATATTATTTTATAAAAAAAATGTGAAAGGACTTTCTTTATGAATTAAGAGTACTTCACTTGAAAATGACAATATTATTATTTTATGTGAAAGTGTGAAAAGACATTCATTATGAGTACTTTACTTGAAAATGACAATAATATTATTTTATGAAAAGACTATCATTATGAATACTTTACTTTATGACTTAAAAGTACTTACACCACTACCTTGGTTAACTATGTGTTTTCATCCACCATAGAAAATTTGACAAATAAGCATTCTTAACTCATGCAATGCCACCTCACCAAGGGGGATGATGTCATCTACTAGAATGTGATTGGTTGTATTTTATAGTACATTTTCTTTGTTTTGAGGCCCTTTTTTGACCTCAAAATTTACGTTAGTTCATTCTCCTACATCCTACAATTCCATGTTTTGCAGTATTAGTCTCAATGAAGTATGGGTGAAAGGGTTCTTTTTGATGGTGCCACATGAGGAGTATGGAACTCTTAGATTTACCTTTTATGATGACATGGTTGGAGCACATTCTTATTCACATTTGCAGCAACATTATTTGTCACTTTATGATGATGCAAATCTACATGGATGCACCTATGATATGCATTTGAGTCACTTGAAGACTCATGGTTTTTCTTGCTCAACATTTGATTCATTTGATGTTGGAGGAACTTCATCCAACACTTGGGAGAATAGATTTATGATTGGAGAACATTTTTTTTGGAAGCCACATACTTTGTTATATTTTTATGATTCTCACATTCATGGATGTATTGGTGAGACTTCTTCGAGTCATTTGAAGTCTCCTTGTTTTTTCTGCTCATTATTTGGTTCAAATTTTAGTGAAGATTCTTCATTCACTTCTTGGATGAAAGAATACATGGCTGAATATTTTGATGCATATCACATCCTTTTGGAGCAGCATTATAGGACATGGGATCCTCACCTATGTCATTGGAGCAGATTTGATTGGTCACTTGAAGCTTGTATGCACTTGGAAAATGGTGGTCTACTTGCTTGGAGGTATAAGCACTTTCATGACTCTTTGATGAAGCATATCCTTGATGTACATTTTCATTATGTTGTTATGTACTTTGATGATATATATTTGGTACTCATGATGTTTGGAAGAATGCATACAAGAAAATGGGATCCAGGAATCCTCTTATCTAATGGTGTAGGTTGGAGAGCACTCTTAATTGTTGGGGTGCAATACAAGGAATGGGACCCTGGAATAATTTTTGTCTCATTGGTTTCATTTTTTTTGGAGAAGCAAGCAGTATGGGAGATGGATTCCCCACTTAATAAAGTTTTTTTAATCAGAGTAGTGCAGCAGCAAGCATGGTGGTTCCTCTCTAAAATATTCATGGAAACTCAAAGACTCAAGGTTTGGCAATTCAATGGCAACTTCAAAGAATTATACATAAAGCAGGTTCTTCAACACCCATGTTTGAAATTGCTTGAGGACAGGCAATATTGGGAAGGGAGGATTTGTCATGTCCCAAATTTGGAATTGGGTCACAATGGCCTAATCACATTAGCCATATTCATTAGAGTTTGTAAAAGTGATGTTAAGGGTCAAATAATTGCCAAGGAGGAAAATTACTAGTTTCCTAGGTTTGGGGTGGAAGCTTTGGGATTTGGAATAAGGGGGATAATAAATGATTTTTAGACATTAGAAGGGTTCAAGTATTTAATAAATAGAGTGAATAAATAAATTCAAGAGAAATCCTAAGTGACAAATGGTTTTGGAGACATATGGAGGATGTGGGACCCACACTAGCTTGATTTTTCATAATACATGGTATCTCTCTTTTGCAAATTCGAATTAATGGGAATGTGAAAACTCTTGGGTGAGTTGGTAAGTCATAAAACATGTCATTGAGAATCTTAGGTCGAATTGGGAATTATTGGTAACCTCCATGGAAGATACAGAGTCAAAGTGGAAATTTGTGGACACTTGGACTAGATTCCCTAGCCCCTATGACACCAATGATGGAGCATCTATGACAAATATGACAAATTGCAGACCTGACCTCTGAAATCTGACCACTATGACATGTCAGCCCCAAAAATAGGCTCAAGGAAGGTGAATTTGGGAGTTGGAGAAGCCAAAGAGACTCAAAATCGAATTTGGGAGAAGATGGAAGGTTGGAACTAGGAGACAAGTGGCAAATGTGGAATATTTCCTAAATGGAAATCCATTGAATCTATTGAGAGGATTTAGACCCTTAGAAGGATAATGTTGGTTATAAAATGTATAAATGAAGTATGAGAATTGATTTTGATCATTTGTAGAATTTGCAATTGCATTTGTGAAGAGGGAGAGCTAGTGGATGACTAGTTTCTTGCCTTAGTCAATTTCGAGGGTGAAAGATTCCCATCCAAGTTGGTAATTGGAAAGGCCATTCAGACCTTTCATTTGGAGCTTTAATGGAGTCTTTATTTTTAGGTTTAATCTACATGGCAGCTCATGGTTTCTTCTATTGCAGCTCACTTCTTAAACCATTTCCAGTTTTGATGGCATATTCTTGATCCTTGAGGGAGGGCATTTTTGGTGAGCTATTGTACTCTTTGGGGAAGATTTTAATGCCCCATTTATTTTTTAATATGAAGTAAATACTCTTTTCTTCATCTCCAAAAATTTTCATGTCGAAATTCCAAGTAGAAATGCATAAATCTCATTTTTAATGGAAGAACAATGCCATTTCCCCACTACCTTGTTGTGAGCCAATGTATTGATGATGATTTCAAATGAATGGATGATTCTCTGATATATTTGTGATCAATATACTTTAATGGATGTCTTATACAAGTTTCATGTACTGTACTTGAGCATTTGAAGCATTTTTACTCAGTTTAGTTGTATTGGGAGGTGAAATAGTGCCATTTCCCCAAGGGTCGAATTGGGGATTTTTGCAATTGAATGGGAGAGGGTGAGAATAGTTGTAATAATCAATTAATGGTGCATATGAGACTTTAATAAAATACTTAACACATTACATACCTCTGTTCATAAATTTGAGTGGGTTTGGAGGCATTTGGGAAGCCATTTTCAGTACTTACCCGAGGGGGATTTGAACCCCAAATTACTAGTAAAATTGCATAATTGGTTCAGAATATTAAGAGAGTTTGTAGAGGTATTTTGGTGGACATATGTCATCCATAAACATAATATTCAAGTTCTAATATAATTCATACACCTTCCTTGAAGATTTTAAGGCATTTGGAGTCAATTTGAGACCTAGAGACCAATACTAGTCAAAGGAAAATCACTAGTAAAGTTACCTACATTGATCAGAATTGAAAGAGGATTTGTAGAAGTATTTTAAAGGTCCAAAGGCATCCCTAAAACACATATTTATGTTCTAATATCAGTCATATACCTTCTCAGAATATTTGGGATCATTTGGGGCAAATTTGGGACCTAGAGATCAAAACTAGTCAAAGGTCTAACTAGGGAAAAAAGTGAAAAATTGTCATTTTAATAAAATTTCTAACAAGGGACATTACACTAGCACTCCCTCGTCAACCGATTTGACAACCCAAAGTTTCCACAATGATGAGGAGATTCTTGAGGCTCTTACTGCACCGGATTACCCCTAGGAAGATATGCACCATCGCTCCTATTTCCTCCCGAAAGAATCCTCCTCCACCACAGCCACCCAATTCTCGGTTGAGTCCAAAGATTTCCTTCCCGCCAAATTTGATTGGTTTAAAGATTCCATTCCCACCCCCGACGCCGTCGAGGAAGGTAACATGGCCAATATCTCTGCCCTAGGCGGTGCCCCTGAAATCATTACTTTGGGAGCCTCTTGCACCGAGTACGAGATCGAAGAGTACAAGAAACTTTTCCAAGAGTTCCGCGATGTCTTTTCCTGGTCCTATACCGAAATGCCTAGTCTTGACCCCGCTATCATAGAGCACCACATTGACTCCTATGAGTTAGGGGGAATAATAGATTACCTCAACCCTAGGATAGGGGGCATGATCAATCATTTTTAACCTTCCCCATCACATCTATCTCAGCACGTCAATGAACTCATCGTTCAAACCAACACATATGTGATCCACAATCACAAACCCCATGCACGTAGCATGGGGGCCGGTCATTAACCCTGCTCACTTTTTCTCATACCTGATCTCAACCATTTTTGAGGTCACATATCACTTGTAGATTTGATTTGATTTGATACACTTAGTATTTCACCCCCACGGGCCATCATTTCTCCCCACCACTGCATCCTTCGCTTGGTGGGATCACCTTTATTTGTAACCATTTTTTAACCTAGTTATTTCCTTTGACCATTTCGGAGCCATATGAACTCCGTTTTTCAGACCATTTGCACTATCAGAGTGGTTGTTTATCACATGCTCGACTTCAACACCTTGATCGCATCGTTGAGAATCGCGCAGGGTATATATCCCTTTAGTTATTGGTTGAAGACCCCGGATTTCCCCTGACTCTAGCACATTGGTGAGTCACTTTGGAACGCCTAGTTCTATGTTCCCGTGGATGTCCGGGTTGCGTTGGTGATTGTATTTGGAAGCCATCCAGTTATATGATTCCTTGAGTACCCAGTTTAGTTCCAGTTCAGTGTACCATTGAGGGTATGACCCCCTGTCATTATGCTCTAGTAGTTCATCAGTTCCCCTGGTACCACACTCAGTAGCACTATTGTTATTCCAGTGTATTAGTTCTTCAGTTCATAGATGGTTAGCCCCGCCGTATGTCCCAAATTCTGTGTCCCCTCTAGACCCTTATGATGTACACAGTGGTTCTCCATGTATCCTTCAGGCCCCCAATTTTTGGGCCTCACTGTTATTTTTTATATATATCTTGATACAAGCATGGGTATGCCCGCCTCGTCCATATATTGAGATTCTTCCTCATTCATTATTTGAGGCCATGTATATTTCAGGTCCCCATTTTTTGGACCCCCTTGTTATTGTTCAAGATCTTGATACGAGCATGGGAATGCTCGCCTTATCCATATGTTGAGATTATTCCTCATTCACTATTGAGGTCATGTACTTTCTGTTTTTGCAGTTTGTTCGAGACCATTATTCTGGGCTCTAGTTCGTTTCTTGTCCTCTCCACATCCCAGGAAAACCATAAAATACCTATGATGTCTATCGTCCATACGATGAGCTCCTGCCCTCACACATTAGGGGGCAATCTGTTAACACCCAAAAAGTTCTCACTACCTCATCTACCCCATGACATGACTCATTGGTCCATATTTCCTACCATATTTACCTCCAAAACCTCAAAAAACCATTAAAAAGCCTCCAAAAGGCCAAAACCCCCATTTTTTCCCCAAAATAAGTTAAATTCCTCCAAAAATAGCAAAAACCCTCTAAAAAGGGAATAAAAAATACAAAAAAGAGGAAAAATAGGGAAAAAAGGAAGCAAAAACCCTATACAGCTGACCTAAACCATATGGTTCCCAAAACCATGGGTTAGCACTCCACCACTAAAAACCTATAAATAGGTGATGGAGTCTCCCCATTTTTCATCCACAATCATCCCTATCCTCACTCTGCCAAAAATTCTCACGAAACCCTAGCTCTCCCTTTGGAGCTACTTTCCACTTGAGAACCCCATTTGGCCCCATTTCCAAAACATCTTTGGAAGAAGGAGGAGGAACAACACTGGAGCTTGGAAGCAACCCTCCTCGACTGTTGGAAGAGCTTCACCAACCTCACATTGGAGGTATAATCAATACAAAAAAAACATTTTATTATCTTGTCTTTTCTGTTTATGCACATGCTAGTTTAAATTTACTGTTTTCATTTACTGTATTGCTTTTACTATTTTTACTGATCTGCTAATAAGGAGTCCCTTCTCCTTAGTAGGTGCTCATTTGTACAAGCTAGGGTGAAAACCCTAGCTACATCTGGTGAAGCTCTGGAGAATTGGCATAACATATTACATGAAGTATCAATGCGAAGGTGTGCCCATGTGACAAAATCACTGCATTGGGTTGGAACAGAGGTATGAAATCTTCCTACTTAAGAAGGTTTTCCTAATATGGAAAATTTTATTGATGAATTTGAAGATAAGGTACCTGAACAATGACGCTTGTTATCCCTGTATGTCACTCTAAAGGCCACTCTAGTGAGGTGGTGGGTTGCGCATAAGAAAAATATAATTGGTTGGTCACATTGCATAAGATATTTAGAAATATGTTTTGGTGAAGGGATTCCCTATATTGGTGTGAAATATACTGGGATGACTAGCCCTACTGGTCATTTAGCTACCTATAGTACAATTTGGAAAAATATACCCAAGTAGGAGTCGGTGCATATGTTCATTCATACCCTTGCTACTATACCAAGGAAATTGTATAAGTTGTTGGAACTGTGACAAGGAACTGCAGACTGGGATGCTATGACAATGAGCTTCAAATAGACATTCAACTATGGGGATGAAAGTCCTATGATAGATGCGTCTCTGCAGATTATTAAGGAAATGTTTTCTGAATAACTTTTAGGTTTAGTGTCTAATTTTCCGCAGTGGACTGTTACAGTGGAGAAAATTGTGGAGTGCTATAACATCATTGGAGGACCGGAGGATGATGATACGAGGGATATTCATATTCTAGAAAAGGAAGGAAGTCATGACCTGAAGGGGCCTAAGATTACATCTGACAAATTTATGAAGCTATTGAAGATAAAAAAGGTAAATATAGGCTCTCCTAAAAATCCAGAGTTTGCAAATATAGGAGATTAGTGGGATGAAGAAACGATGGGAAAAATTACTGACTCGTTGCATGAATTTCAAGACTTGTTTCCTACTAATTTTTTAGAAATGAAAGCTATTATTGGTGACTTGAGTGAAATGAAAATCCCACTGAAACCTGGTGCCAAGCTGATTAAGAAAAGGTCATACAGATTGAATCCACATATAAGGAAAAAGTCAGAGTAGAATTCGCCAGAATGCATGATGCAGGTATCATTGAGCCTGCAGAAGAATCATAATGGATCAATCCTATGGTAGTCCAAGGCAAGAAGTCTGGAGAGATTAGGATTTATGTCGACTTGCGGAAATTGAATGATGATTGTCTACATGATCCTTTTCCAACTCCATTTACATATGAAGTGATTGAAAGTGTTGGTGGGCAGGAATCCTTCTCTTTTACAGATGGATTTTATGACTATCATCAAATCAAGATTTCTGAGGAATGACATAAGACGACATTTGCAATAGAATGGGGCTGCTTCTAATACATGGTAATTCCTTTTAGCCTAAAAACCACCCCTGCAATTTTTTCACACATAGTTGTGTTGGCACCCCAACAACTTCCCCTTTATTTTTCAAAATCAAGGCCCCCCCCATGTAAATTTTGTAAATATTTTGTTTTTGGTTTTCTTTTATCTTATATTCCTTGCTTTGGTAGGTGGTTGCTTTGCCTTCTTTCTTTGATCCTTCGCTTTTTGTTGTGCTTGTTCTTTGGCTTGGCTTTCATTGAATAAGGATTTGGTGATGTGGATATCTTTTGTCGTTGGCATATTTTGGCCCTTTAGTTGATGAACAACACCTACTTAGTCTTACTTGAGCTTATTTGAGCTAATCATACCCTTCGGTCTGGCTTGGTTGGTTTTATATGATTCTTCAAAAATTGTAAAAAATTTTGGTTTGTCGGTGCATTTGCGAATTAACGATCATTTTGGTAAATCATAATTAATTAACTAAAAGCTCAATTGTAATAATTCTGATTTATGTCTTGAAAGAGTTTATATAAAATAATGGGACCATGCTCTTACTTCTGTATTTGAATGATCCATTGATTTTTGCAAGCCTTTAACATTTGATTAAAATTCTTACCTTTCATGAAATTGAGGTTTGACGATTTTCTTTACTGCATTGGTCTTCTAGCCTCGTGATGATTTAATGATGCTTCCATATCCTTATTTGAGGTTATTCATGGTACTTATTTCATTTTGGCTTGGTTGAATTATCTTAATCCTTCTATAGTCTTGCGAACCTTTTCGTTTCTTAAATGTATCAATGAATAATTGTAATATACTTTGATGGATTTTAATAATTCAATTAAGTAGTCAATTTTATACTTTCAATCCCCGTCTTACAAATTTGCATTTTAAAGAAATAGAACTTTAACCTTGGTTTCAATTTTGTAAGGATCATGGAATGTTACTAGCCTTAAATTTTTTATGAAAACTTGTCCTTTTGTGAGATGTTATAATTTTAGGACAAAGTTTAAATAATTTACTTAAGGCTTATTTTATAATTCTATTATATCCTAGAGAACATGTTTGGAAACTATGGAAGGAGTCAATGATTCTCATTCATTCATGAAGTATTATTTTGCACAAAAAAAATTAACTCTCGTGGTTGATAAACTAATTTTGATTCTTATTTAGATGGCTTATTAATGTCTATATATTTGAAAGTATTTAATTTCTTCCAGTCATCTAATCCTGATCTAAAAGTAACATAGTGTTCATGCAATATCTTTTGAAAATTCAATATTTTTTAATTATTATTGTTGTTTATTCAAAGACAATATTAATGATTTATTTATTTAATTGATTTTGATATAATAAACATAAGACACTATTTACAATGTTAATGAATAATAGTTGCATGGAAACCCTAATTTGTTGTTGTCGTCACGTGAAGGATGAAATTAAAAAATGGATTGCACACTTGTCAGAGAGATGTTTTTGCGTGGAGGATTGTGAGCAAATCGTGAGGAATTAGCTCAAATGGTTGAAAACCCACTGCCAAAATGGGCTCCTTTACCCTTATTTAAGGACAGTTTTGGAAATCTATCAACAGTTTGGGATAAAAAAGTTGCCGAACAAAGGTGAATTTTCCATAAATTCGTTTCGGCCGGACACCTGAGGATTTGATGCTATCCTTCCCACTGCTCTTCACTTCTATAAATTCGACCTCAGAGGTATGAGAGAAAGAAGAGGGTCTCCAAATACTAGAGGATGAATTTTATCTTCTTTGTATTTTCTTTTGTAAAGTTTCTTTCAAAGAAGTCAGCATGGAAGCATTCCTAGCCAACCGTTGGTAGATCGGCGTGTTTATGAAGAAATGATGCTCCAGATGTATTTGCAGAACCCTTTTGTAAGCTTTGTACAAGTTTTC
The DNA here is from genome assembly GCA_027924585.1 of Larix kaempferi. Classification (NCBI taxonomy): domain Eukaryota; kingdom Viridiplantae; phylum Streptophyta; class Pinopsida; order Pinales; family Pinaceae; genus Larix; species Larix kaempferi. The sequence goes on from BSBM01001035.1 coordinate 7,247,503, forward strand.
TTTTCCAAAACAATGAAATTTGACTGTTTATATTTGGTTATCATTATTTCTCAATGAAATTAAGTAAATTGCTGGAACTTAGTTTTTTGGTACGCTTACTTTCCTTAAAATCATAATCTCTTGAAGTTTATTTTGGAAATTATGATTAATTTATCATTTTATCTATTGATAGAAAATTGCTTTTGATTTGCATAACTTAAAGCCTCTAAAAATTTTCATGATCTTACTCTGTTAATTGGCAGGATCTTTGAAGCTATTTAGATATGTCTTATTTTTTTATTGTAGAATTTCTTCTAAATTAAAATTATTACATATTTAATTTATGTGCGCAAATTACGTCAATATTAGTTTCAATTGTTGATGTATATGTAACTTCGGAATGTATTTCATTTATATATTTATTGTACTCCTATAGAGATGTATTATTCCTCTAAACGGAAGTGTCGTCATTTGTATTGACAAGTGTCGCAAGTGTGTTAACTTGCCGATGGGTTATTAGACCACCTTGTAAGGGGTCAGCCCGATATAATTTAATATAAAGTTATTGTACCTAGCTAGACAAGTTGGCCCCATAAGGTTATTGGGCAAACAGGTCAAGTATAAATAGAGATCGAGAGATCTCTATTTGGATCACTCAGAACTCACACTTCCTTCACTCGAAAAGTGGCGCACATGTGAGGAGGAGGATCAGCTGCTAAGAGGAGTCTATCTCTTGTACTTTGGTTGAGCTATTGCTCTATCTATCTCTGAGGAAGTTGTAAGGATTTTCACCTTAGAGTTTTCCCCACAGAAACTTTGTGTGTCTATTGTCTCTCATGCTTTTGCTTCTTGTGATGATTGACATGATTGTTATGATTGATATGCATTGCTATACTGTACATGTTGTTCTCTCAGTAAAGATCCTAGAGTATTTTGAATTAATGCTCAAAATTTAACATGGTATCAAAGCTAACCTGAGAAGAAGACATTGTGCAGTGACAGAAACTAGGGTTTCTTGTTTATTGGGTTTCTCTCCATAGATTTTGGAAAAGTAGTATAGTAGATTGACTCTACTCATCACGGAGAATCTATTTGTCCAATCAGAATTCAATTCTAAGCATTTTTAGATTTGGCCCTAAACATTAGGGTTTACACAAAAATATGAATTTCTGAAATCTGAAGACATAGCTGGAAACTCCTTGTAAAAATTGAAGTTTAGAGCTTTGGATCGAGATTTTTGGCTGGGTAAATCTCCGGAAAACTCAAACCCTAATTTAGGGTCCTCCGGAGTGAATCTGGGAAGACTAAAAGGCATTTTTGAAGGGTGCAACTTTGCAGATCTCAAATTCTGAATTCACCAGGCTGATCAGCTAATCAAGGCGCATCTTTATATCCTTTCAAAAAGTTGAAATTCACATTTTGAATTTTTAGGGTTAATCTGACAAACCCTAATCCGGGACCAGATCCAGTTTTCAGCAAAACAAGTGGTAAGAACTAAATCTCTTCTATTTCCATTTGAAGTACTCTTTAAAATGTCTCACCACACCAAGCTTGAGGATAAGCTTGAAGGGGCTGATAACTTCCGAGCTTGGAAGTATAGGATTGGGTTAATTCTGGAAGAAAATGAATTAGACTCCTACATCAGCTCTGAGGTCCCTATCCCAGAGGATGAAGAGGCTAAGGTATTGCATAATAAGAAATTGGTCAAGGCAAAGAGAATCATTGTTAATTCTATCAAAGACCATCTTATACCACATGTGTCATCTCTAAAGACACCCAAGGAGATGTTTGACTCCTTGACCAAGTTATTTGAAGGGAAGAACATAAATTGGAAGATGACTCTACGGAATCAATTGAAAGGGGTCAAGATGTTGAATGGAGAGACCATTCAATCTTACTTCTCCAAGGTCTCTCAGATCAAGGAACAACTTGAAGTTGTGGATGAAGTAGTGGACAATGGTGAAGTTGTTATCACCACTCTGAATGGCCTACCTAGGTCATGGGACTTTTTTATTCAAGGAATCTATGAAAGAAAGAAATTGATCTCTTTCAGTAGACTATGGGAGGAATGCTCTCAAGAAGAATCTAGGCTTGTGGCACGAGAAGAAAAGATGGGGAATGAAGATCAAGCTCTCACAGCTCACACCAAGGGAAGCAAGGTTAAGAGGGAGAAATCTCATAACAAGAAACATTCTCACTCTTATCACAAGAAGAAATATCTATCTCATGTTCGATGTTTCGAATGTAATAAAATGGGACACTTTACTTCAACTTGTCCCAAGAAGAAGAAAGAAAACAACTTCAACAAGAAGAAAGAAGAATAACAAAAGAAGATATCATGCTCATGCTGTTGAGGATGATGAACCTCCTAGGAAAAAAGATAGAGCAGAAAGTGATGATGATGACCCATCAAGCGAAGAAGAGTATGTTCTAATCTCTACTCTCACAGGTACTATCTCTCACGGTTGTAATGATTGGTTAATTTACAGTGGGGCTTCCAAACACATGATTGGGTTTAAAGAATCTTTTGTAAACCTATCTGAACATGAATCACCCCATAAGGTGAAACTTGGGGATGATTATCAATACCCTATCAAAGGAATTAGGGAAGCCTCCTACAACCTAGAATCTGGAAAGTCCTTAAAGATGAAACATGTGCTATTTGTACCTACGCTCAAGAAGAATCTACTCTCTATCTTTGCATTAGATGCAAAAGGTATGAGGGTTTCATTTGTAGATGGCCAAGTCCTAATGTGGCCAAAGGGTAAAACTATTGATGATGCAGTGGTGATTGGAGAGCAAGAGGGAGGATTGTATAAACTAAAGGGACAACCTGAACATGCCATGGTGCATGAATCCATAGAGCCAAGTGAGCTTTGGCATAGAATACTTGCACATATGCACTACAGAGCATTACCAATTGCAAGAAAGGCTGTAGAAGGTCTTCTTGAAATTAAGAGCAAGCATGAAGGTGTTTGCAAAGGATGTGCAAAAGGAAAGAACATAAAGAAGGCATTTCCAAGCAGTGAAAGCAAGGCAAAAAGTATCTTGGAAATTATCCACTCCGATGTATGCGGTCTGATGTCATCCAGTTCTCTGAGTGCGTATGTTTACTATGTCTCTTTCATTGATGACTTCTCCAGGAAGACTTGGGTCTACTTCTTGAATAATAAAGATGAAGTATTTGATAAGTTCAAGGAATTCAAAACCTTGATGGAGAACGAAACAAATAAGAAGATCAAAACATTCAGATCTGACAATGGTGGAGAATTCACCTCAGGTGACTTCAAGAAGCTATGCAGTGATTAAAGGATTAAGAGGGAGTTGAATGCTCCTTACAATCCACAACATAATGGAGTTGCAGAAAGAAAGAATCGAACAATCATGGAAGAAACAAGGGAAATGCTGCATGACCAGGATATACCTATGCATCTATGGGCAGAAGCAACTAGGAAAGCTGTATATGTGCAAAACAGAACACCCCACAAGATATTGGACAACAAAACACCAGAAGAGGTCTTTTCTGGTAAGAAACCTGAAGTCATCCATCTCAGAATATTTGGTTGTCCAGTATACACACATGTCCCAAAGGAAAAGAGGACCAACCTAGATCCTTTAGGAAAGAAGGGTATCTTTATGGGTTATAGTGAAAGCTCGAAGGCTTACAGAATATACTTTCGAAGGTTCAAGAAGATTTATGTCAGGAGGGATGTGACATTTGATGAAAACTCAACATTCATCAAATTAAGGAAGACACCTGTTGAAGATTATGAAGAACCTAAGGAAACTAGATTTCAAGACACTACTATGACTAAAGTGTTAAATTTTGAGCATTAATTCACAATACTCTACGATCTTTACTGAGAGAATAACATATACAGTATATCAATGCATGACAATCACAATAAGCATGACAAGCATCACAAGAATCAAAAGCATGAGAGACAAGAGACACAGAGTTTCCATGGGGAAAACCCTAAGGTGAAAAACCCCACAACTTCCTCAGAGATAGAGAGAGAAATGGCTCAACCAAAGTACAACCAAATAACACTAAGATAGTATCCTAGTAGCAGATGATCATCCTCCTCACTAGTGCGCCACTTTCTGAGTGAGAGTAAGATACTTTTTCGAGTGATCTAAATAGAGATCACTTGATCTCTATTTATACTAATCTGTTTGCCCAGTGACCTTATGGGGTCGACTTGTCTAGCTAGGTACATCCACATTATAATATATATAATTCAGGGCCGACCCCACATGGTGGTATAATAACCCATCGGCAAGTACACACACTTGCGACACTTGTCAATCCACATGACGACACTTCCTTATAGAGGAATGACACATCTCTTATAAGGGTACAATAAATATATATAAAATACACAGATGAAATACATTCCGAAGTTACATATACATCAACACTCCCTCTTAACTAGGAAGGTATTTCTTGACACAGATCTGCTAGACAAGTCTTCTTCTCGGGATCATCGTCATTGATGCATCGTCATCATCATCGTCACTACTGCTGCTATCTCAACCAATCTCTGACTCTACTCGTCATAGGAAATTCTACAGAGCCAGTCCTTTTTCATACTGGATGTAGGCCCACCACCTGCAGGTCTTCATCATCACTAGCCATACTGTGGAATCCTCAGGACTTATTACGTGCGTCACAAAACCTCGAAAGAGCATCTGCCAGATATCCCAGGGCAACTAATTACATGCCATAGGAAAAACCTCGAAAGACTATCTGCAGATATCCCAGGGACATATTATATGTGACCTCACCACAAAACCTCGCAAGAGCATCCCAGGATGTTACGAGCACACAGCTCTACCTATAGGATCTCCCAGGGAACGAATTACATGTGGTCACCACAAAACCTTGCAAGAGCATTCCAGGCTGTTACGAGCACACAACTCTACCTATAGGATCTCCCAGGGCACGAATTACATGTGGTCATGGAAAAACCTCGCAAGAGCATCCCAGGACTGATTACGGGCACACAGCCCAACCTATCGGATCTCCTAGGGACACGAATTATATGCCATAGGACAAAACCTCAAAAGAATTACATGCCATAGGAAAAACCTTGAAAGACTATCTGCAAATCTTCCAGGGCCAAATTATATGTCCTCCCAGAGCAAAACCTTGAAAGAGCATTTTCTAGATATCCCAGGGCAACGAATTACATGCCATAGGAAAAACCTCGAAAGACTATCTGTAAATCTCCCAGGGCCAAATTATATGCTCATCTGCACAACCTGATCCGCAGCCATAGAGTATCAAGCTGATACTCACCATACACCATCTTGATGTACACATGATCATCCTGATCATCATCACTGCAACATCCTGCTGCATGTCATCTGGAGCAACATCCTGAAGCTCGTCATCCATGATCATCCTGATCATACAATACATCTACCTGATGCATACCAAGTATCTACCTGATACATATCATCATACATGATCCACCTGATCATACAATGTATCCACCTGATACAAATACAAATACATGATACATATCACCATACATGATCCACCTGATCATACAATGTATCCACCTGATACATATACAGATACATGGTCCAAGCATCCAACATGATGCATATACAAAAATACATACACATGATCCAACCGATCATATCCAACATCCAACATGATGCATACATACATATAAATGATCCAACTGATCATATCCAGCATCCAACATGATGCATACATACATACATAAAAATGATCCATCTGATCATATCCAGCATCCAACATGATGCATACATACATATAAAAATGATCCAACTGATCATATCCAAGCAGAAACTAGAACATCATCCTGATGGTCATCATCCAGCGCTTACATCCACAGCCATGTGAAGGATCCTCCTTCCAACATGCTTGGAATGGCTTCAGCAAATGTGTCCATCACTTCTTCCTCGAAGTGTCCTCGATCTGAAGAACGCCAAGCCTCTCTCTGAAGTACTCAAACTTCACCCTGGCTAGTGGCTTCGTCAGCACATATGTAGTCTGCTCGTCCGTCACAACATATAGGAGCTTCACAGCGCCTCTTTGCACCATATCCCTGATATAGTGATACTTGATCTCTATGTGTTTTGACCTGTCATGAAACACTGGATTCCCGGACAGCTTCACACAACTCTGGTTATCACAGAAGATACTAGTAGCATCCAACGGGAGATCAAATAACTCGGACAGTAGCTTCCGTAGCCATACTACCTCACAACTAGCTGAACAGGCTACAACATGTTGAGATATTGTAACTTCAAAGAATATTATATTTTTATTTTATTATTCCGGAGATGTTTCATTCCTCCGTGAAGATCTTATTGTATATCTGGAGATGTTTATTCCTCCGTCGGAATGTGGTAACTTGGGTTATTAGACTTCCCTAGTGGGGGTCGGCCTTGTATGTGTTATGTGGGTCAAAGGGTTGTTAGACTACCCTAGTGGGGTCGGCCCAGTCAGTTATAATATGGTATTTAACCTAATGGTTAAATACGAGCCTACATGTACCTGTGTAAAATATATATCAGTGTAGTGTATAAATAGAGGAGGTGTGTTCCTCATTTGACACACTCACTCACTTAAGGATAGCGCACTTGTGGAGGAAAGGTCTACTATTGTGGAGGAGGATATCATGTCTCAGGGTTTCATCTTTGTATATTGCTGGTCATCTATATTGAGGAAGCTTTGCTGGGTTTTCTACCCCATGAGGGTTTCCCAGGATAAATCTCTGTCTCTTGTGTTTATGCTGTGCTTGTTGTTTCTTCAGTGATCCTGTATATGCTATTATTGTGAAATGGAATGTAATGCTACTATTTTCTGTCTTATCATATTAAATTTTAACATGGTATCAGAGCTAACCTGAAGGAAGACAAGGTATGGCACTTACGACACTTGCTTTACTTACGACAATTTGAAGGTTAGGGTTTTACATAGCAAAAACCAATCATCGTGTAACTTTTGATATAAATACATTTATGAGAAGGTTCAGGGTCTGAAAAGTTTATAGGTCGAAGATAACATCCCCAGGTACCTTGTGTCCAAAGGGAACCCTCAGATTCGTTGTACTTTATGAGTTATGATCAGTACAAGTTAGGGTTTCTGCCTCTTCCAGATCTCAGTCAAAATCAGGTGACCTAGGAAAAAAGGTCATAACTTGGGATAGGAAGTTCCAAATGAAATTTAGTAAAAAGTGACAGGTAGTACATAGATTGTACTATCTCAAAAAACGTTTTCAGAGGCCGAAGGTGAACCAGTGACACATGGCACGCCGTACAAGTTCGATCTCCTGTTTTATCCCATAAACAGGTCACGTTGCGACACTTGGCATAACTCTCTCTCAGAGAGTCCAATTGAGGTCAGACCTATCAGGATGGAAAGACAATAGGGCGAGATATCTTAGGAAAAGTTTTTAGAGGCTGAAGTTGAAACAGTGACATGTGGCACACCGTACAAGTTCGCTCTCCTGTTTTATCCCATAAACAGGTCACGTTGCGACACTTGGCATAACTCTCTCTCAGAAAATCCAATTGAGGTCAGACCTATCAGGATGAAAATATGATAGGTCAGGCTACTGCAGAAATTTTTTTTAGACCCTGTGGAGCAAAAATTTCAGAGTTATAGTAGAAACAATCAGGTGCATATTTCTGTCAAAACAGAATTATTTTTGGAGCACCTTTATTCATGGCTTCCAGAATTTAGGGTTTCGGAGAAAGTTAGAATTTTTGGAATCGGAGTCCACGGCTGAATGCTACTCAGGAAAATTGAAATTTAGAGACCAAGATCAAATTTTTTGGTTGGGTAGAAGACCGGGCTTGATCAAACCCTAGTTCGGGATTTTGATTAGAAAGATGGAAAATTAGGGCTTCAGCAAAAGTTGGAATTTTTGAAGTCTGTAACCATGGCTGGAAGCTTCTCAGAAAAATAAGAGTTTAGAAGCTTGGATTGAACCTTTTGATTGGACAGAAGGGTGGGCTTCATCAAACCCTAGTTCGGGTTCCTGTCCAGAAGATCCAGAAGTTTCGAAGGCAATTTTGAGGGGTCAAATTTTGGAGATTTCAAAATTGAAGAATGCTAGGTTGATCAGCTCAGCAAGACACATTCTTCCATCCATTCAGAAGTGTGAAAGTCAAAGATTGAATTTTTAGGATTTCTCTAGCAAACCCTAATCAAGCTCCAGATCAAGTTTCAGGGGGATTTGAGGCTAAGGCCTTACATAAGAAGACTATAAGAAGTCTCGACAGGTATGACTTAAGGAGGTTCAGGTATGTCTTGAAATCTAATTCTTGATTAAGTTCATAATGTGTTTGTCTTCATGTTATTTATTAGTACAATCTTGATTAATGTTAGAATTGTCTTATCACCCTAGTAACAGTATGAATGCATGTGAATGATCAAAGACATTCATTGATTAGGGCTATATGATTGTACTAATGCATTATGGTGTTGTGTGAGGTTGATGTTGTCTGCTAACAAGATACAGGTACATCACAAAAGACAAATCAAGCTCCATGACCATGACATCATGAAGACAAAGACTCATCTATAATCCTTGTTCTACTTACGAGGTATGTATGACTTTGTTATATTATGCTTAACCTATGAGACATGCAGGTTCTAGCTCAGGATCTCTAAATCATTGAAGAGATTGTTTAGATATGTTGTACATAACTAACCAGGTATACTAATCCAGGTATGTTTTCCTATGTCATGTTAGAATCTTACCTTGTATTGGGATCCCTTATATAAGTATACTTGGCATGATTAGATATGCTTATTCATAAAGTTAGTAATCAAGGGATTATGCATATTATGTTTTTTTTTTAATTTTTTTAATTTTTTAATTTTTTAATTTTTATTTATTTTTATCTTGATTGATGATATGCATGAGTAAAAGAAGTCTTCCCTAAAATCTTGAATACTAATGTTTATTATTTATGATCGTGACTATACATATTCAAGACTATTTAGATGTTTTGATAATGTTTATAATATACTAATGAATGTATGTTTGTGCATGAGATCATGAGGATAACACTACTGCACACTTGAGCATGCACAGTGGTATAGAATGAATAGAAGTTCAAAAGACATATAGAAGACCAAGCGAGAGGCAACCACACAAACATAAAAGATAAGTATTTGAGTTGTTATTTAAAATAGTAAATGATATTGCTTGTAATAGATTATATGCATATTTAGAATATATCATGCTGAGTGTAAACATTCATAGAGCATTGAACAGCATACTACTAATATGCATATGATTGGTAAGTTGGACAAACATTCCATTGTAGCTTGTCTAGAATGAAACCTCTTTGCTGACATACTGAGAGTTGTGCACACTCTCGATAGTATGTTCTGGTAGAGATGGAAGGCATCTAGATAGCCACTGTATGCATACAGGATATGGGAAAGTGTTGTGCCAAAGTATTGGTCAAAATAGTTGCATAACTATGTAAATGATATCTGTATGCATAATAGGTTATCATGTCAATATGATTTGATGATTATGAAGTATTACTAATCATGTACTTAATTTTGATTTGTAGGAAAGATCATGATGAATGATGAACTCTGAACAAGCGATGGCTGTTCAACAAAAGATTTACAAATCAAACACACTATAGAAGGCTTGTGGCTAGAATATTCTCTTAGAAAGAGGAAGAGAATCATGATGAGATGTTTGCTCCAAGTGGCTAGATAAGACCATTCTCTTAATGGTGTAATTAAAGAAGAAGTGTGAATCAGGTTCTGTATGGGTACCCATGATCGATAATCAATTGATGAGCTTAATGGGTGATGTGGATCTCAACCTTTGCTACAAGGTTGAATAAGGTTTCTATACGCAGATGACATGGATGCAAGAAGGAACTCACCACAGAGTTCGAATGATATTGAGGCTTATATCAATAGACCCATCTAACGAGAGATGGCACAGATAGATATGCAGAAGATCATTCAATGCAGAAATGAAAATGAAAGATCTCATATTGATGCATTACTTCCTGGGTCTGGAAGTTGTTCGGATATCCACATCATCTATTTCAGGATACATATCTATTTCAGGATCATCTATTTCAGGATCATCTATTTCAGGATACACATCTACTTCAGGATCTTGAATGATCTATTTCAGGATATGCAGCTGCATGCACTTGCATGCATCCTAGTCACCAGTTTGATGCCTCCAGCACCTTATCCACCTTCTTCTAGCACCCGGGAGCCACTTACTACAGAGTTTTATCCATCCTAAGCTGAAAGGCGCCCACTTCTCACCTACTGCCAGAGAAGGGTGCACTTGTTCACCTACCACTGCAGATTCACTTCAGTTACATTCAGTTAGCTCCGATTCTCCCTGATTTGAGGCTAGTTTCACTCCTGACTGACTGTTTCACCTCCGATTGACCTCCAGTTCGATTAGGTGACTTGTTCTGACTCCAGTTAGCCTCCCATGCGCCCCCACTGAGCCTCCAGATCCTATATCAGTGTTACACACTTCAGTTACATTTATTATACTCAGTTAGACTCAGATTGACACCTGGATGACTGGTTGTTGTGATTGATGAGCACCACCGATGATTTATGAGGACTCCTAGACAGAGTCAAGCTACTCCATTCTGTGATTCGAATGACCTCCTTAGGCAATTCGAATTGCTTAGTCATTGTGACAGTTTGTATTGTAATTCATTCACCCTTTCTGGGATAGAGAGCACTGCTGCATGTTTTGCACAGTTTTGCACCATATTTTCTATGTTCATCTGTTGTGATTGATTTACTTATTCATTAGATCTGCTGTGACTAATTTTACATGGTATCAGAGCCATTGCAGGGACAAGATCTCTTTTCTACAGGTGTTTATACAAGAAGATTTGACCGAATTGCTAAAAATTGCAAAAAGTTTGGCATGAGATATCTCAAGGGCATTCGCTCCTGTGCATGCAAAGCTTGAAAAATATTCCAATACCACTCCAGAAGCTTGAGTTACCACATAATTCCTGGATCTGATACATTGGACCTATTCAACATTGCTTGAAATCCAATCCCAGGTGTGATGCAACTCTCAAAGGGTGGATTGTTCGACCTTATTGTGGTTGTTTTGATGTGATTTGCAGGTTTATTGTCTCCTCCAATTGCACTCGCTACCTTCTTCATGCAAGCCTTTCTACAGCAATTGCATTCGCTATAGTCTGCATGCAAGCTTCCTCTTCATCAGTTGACTCAATCCTTGCAATGGAATACTCTTCTTCAAAGCCTATCCTCACCCCATTCAATTATTTTGATTGGAAAGATGATATGGAGATCATATTACGTTCAAAAGGTTACTACCGAGTCACTCTTGGTCTTGAATTGGAGCCAAACAATGTAGCAGAAAGAACCAAACACTACAACAAGCTTGATGAAGCTTACGGTCTTCTTTGTCTCTCCATCTCCAAGGATCTTCACTTCCATCTCAGCGGATTGAAGACTCCAAAAGCCATATGGGAGCAACTTGAAACACTATTCGGCAAGCAGGATGAGCTTAGGGCTTTTCAATTAGAGAATGAATTGATTGGCCTTAATCCTGAGAATTTCGAGACCATCAATGAATTCTTCACAAAATTCAAGAACTTGAACTTGCAATTGAAGAACAGTGGTGTTATCAAAGAGGATAAATAGTTTATCCTCTCCATTCTAAGCAAGCTTGGGAAAGATTATTCGGTATTTGTCTCCACTTTCAATTCCGGTCGGCTAACTACCCCGAATTGGAAGATGCCTACCTTGAATGCCTTCATTGAGTCCGTTACGAAAGAGCATGACAAGTTGATTCAAATGGGGTCCATAAGCTCCAAAGATTCAGCCCTATTTGTTCAAGGACCCAAGATCTCGAATGGTAAAGGAAAGCTAAAGAAGGAGAAGCCCAAATTCGAGCCTCACAAGCAAAAAGACAAAGGCAAGCAAACGGATGCACCATCCAGTTCGAAATCCAAGCAAAAGGGCAAAGAAGGTAACCAAAAATCTAAATGTACTTATTGTAACCGTGGCTTTCATCCCGAAAGTTCATGTATGAAGAAGTTTATAGATCAAATGGCCCTCCTTTTGGAAAAGAACAACATAACCCTTCCTGACGGTGCAAGGAAGAAGGATCGGAATGACGATCATGAAAGAGGACAAGCACTGATGGCAACGGTTTCGAAGCCCACTCTCTTGATAGATTCGGGTGCATCAAATCATATGGCTGCAAATATTGATTCTTTTTCCTCATTCGATCCAAACAGCTCCATCCCCATCCATTTGGGAGATGACTCAAAAATTTCTTCAAAGGGCAAAGGTACGATTCATGTAGAACATGGATGCTTTCAGAATGTTCTCTATGTGCCTTCCTTAGCTTCGAATCTCCTTTCTGTGTATCAAATGACACATACTGGTGATCCAAAGAAAGTCACATTCAGCCCTAATACAGTTGAAATTTCTGATATCAAAAGTGGAAGACTAGTTGCGGTTGGAAAGGCAAACCACACTGCAAAATGTTATGAGTTTTCGCACTTTATTCCGCTTGCAAAGCCCACTGCTCTTCGCACACATGGTAATGAGGTTAGTAGGCTTTGGCATGAAAGATTTGGACATCTAAATTATAAGTATTTGCTGCTGCTATCAAATAAATCCATGGTAGATGGGCTTCCACAACTCCGTTCCTCGAAGGGAATATGCACCGGTTGCATTATTGGGAAGCACCCCGAGCACAGATTCGGCCGCGGCAAGGCTAGCAGAGCCTCTACTATTTTGGGATTGATCCATTCTGATATCAGTGGTCCGCTGCCCTATATGTCATTAAATGGTTCAAGGTATGTTTTGACATTTATTGACGATTTTTCCCGCTTTACATGGGTATTCTTTCTCAAAAACAAGTCAGAAGTGCTTGGAAAATTCAAGGATTTTAAGGCTTCTGTTGAGACCACCACTGAGAGCAAGATCAAAGCTCTTAGATCTGATAATGGTGGGGAATATATCAAGTCCGAGTTGCTGCAACTTTGTGCCCAAAGCGGAATCAAGATCCAACATACAGTTCCCTACACACCCCAGCAGAACGGTGTAGCGGAAAGGAAAAACCGGTCACTGAAGGAGATGGCTACATGCATGATTGAATCGAAAGGTTTGGCTGCAAATATTTGGTCTGAAGCAATCAATGTTGCTGCATATATACAGAACCATGTTCCACATTCATCCGTGAAAGGTATGACTCCTTTCGAAGCATTCTTTGGTCAGAAACTGGATGTGTCAAATTTGAGAGTTTTTGGCTCTACTGCATGGGCTAGAATTCCTTCTGAGAAGAGACGAGCTTTGGATCCACAAAGTATCGAGTGCATATTGATAGGATATGGGGAAGAATCAAAAGCATATAAACTCATGGATATCAGATCTAAAAAGATATTCATAGAGCGCAGTGTGCAGTTTGAAGAACCGCTTCAAGAATTGCAACTAGTTGAGGAGAAAACTGCCGATTCACCGCCTTCACCAGAAGAAGATTCGAGCAGCGATAATGAAGGTATGAGTTCTAATATTTCTGATATTGTAGCAGCATATGATGATCATGACATATCAGGTTCGGAATCCAACCATTCAGATCCCCCTCAGTTACCAAAGTGGGCCCAAAACACTCTACAATCTGCTGGTTCTAGTCTTGGAAATCCTGCTGATCCGAGACGAACAAGAGGAGACTTTCAAAGGGCAGGTATGGCTCTTTCTATTGCTGATCCATTTCTTCTTGAGATTTGTTATTTGATGGCTGGTTCAGATCCCCAATCATACTATTCATCCCATCGAGATCCGAGATGGAAAAGTGCCATGGATGAAGAGTACAGTTCTCTTCAAAAGAACAATACATGGGAGCTAGTTTCTCTTCCACCTGGAAGAAAATTAGTGAAGTGTAAATGGGTCTACCGTACTAAAGTTGCTGCTGATGGCACTATCAGCAAATATAAAGCAAGTTTGGTGGCAAAAGGTTTTTTCCAATTCCAAGGAGTGGACTACACAGAGACCTTTGCACCGGTTGCAAAGATGGATTCCATCCGCCTTGTTTTTAGCTATTGCCGCATCCAAGCACTGGGAAGTGCACCATATGGATGTGAAGAGTGCATTTTTACATGGAGACCTTGCTGAAGAGGTCTATATGCAGCAGCCAGAGGGTTATACATCAGATCCATCATTGGTTTGTAGATTGAAGAAGTCTTTGTACGGGTTAAAACAGGCCCCAAGAGCTTGGTACGCAAAGATGGACTCCTTCCTTCTTTCTCAGAATTTCCAAAGATGCAAATCTGATCCGAATGTCTATCTTCAGCGAGTTAAAGGTAATTTGTTGGTTATTGTACTTTATGTTGATGATCTGCTTATTACTAGTAGCACACTTACTTCAATAAACAAGCTAAAATCTGCCTTAAATCTAGCTTTTGACATGAGCGATTTGGGCTTGCTGAGTCACTTTTTGGGCTTGGAGATAGCTCAAAATTTTGATGGGATCACTATATCTCAGCAAAAATATGCTTCCGACCTGTTATTGAAGTTTAATATGGCTGAATGTAAGGCAGCCCCGTTCCCATTCCTCTTAGGAATCAGTCTTGAGGAGGGAGATTCCACACCGCTTGCAGATTGCAGTATGTATCGACAGTTGATTGGTTCACTACTTTATTTGACACATTCACGGCCTGATATCTCATATGCCGTGAGTGCCGTGTCAAGATATATGTAGCAGCCACATGAGCTTCATTGGCGAGCAGCTAAGCGGATCTTGCAGTATGTGCAAGGTACGAGACAGTTTGGCATACATTATGTTGCAGATTCTGAGCTAGATTTCATTGGTTTTACTGATTCAGATTGGGCAGGTGATAGCATTGATCGGAAGTCCACTTCCGGTTATGTTTTCATGATTGGTCATGGTGCTATTTGCTGGTCCAGCAAAAAGCAAGCAGCCATTGCACTTTCTTCAGCAGAGGCAGAGTATCGAGGGGCAGTCAATGCCTGCATTCAGGCAGTTTGGTTGCAGGGTATTCTTTCCGAGTTTGGTTTTGGTGGCACTACTTCGACTGTCCTATTTTGTGACAATCAAAGTGCTATCAAGATCTCCACAGATCCAGTTCAGCGGCAGAGGACCAAACACATTGAGATTCATATGCATTACATTCGACAGTTGGTGCATGACCGCACCATCATTCTGCAATATTGCCCTACTGATGAGCAAATTGCAAACATCTTCACCAAGAGCTTCACTGAGAAGAAGTTCTCTTACCTCCGTTCACTGTTGGGGGTGAGTTCCATCATGGTGGAGACAGATTGATTCATTATTATGCTTTAGCTTGAGGGAGGGCTTTCTTCCCACTGGGTTTTCCCTCTTTCCTCACTTAGTTTATTTTCAGCATTTTTTGGATTATTGTATTGGGGTGACCTTTGGTCTTAGTTACCAGGGCCCCACATTATTTTAGTTGGCACATCATAGTCTAGCTTGAGGGGGGGTGTTCGGATATCCACATCATCTATTTCAGGATACATATCTATTTCAGGATCATCTATTTCAGGATACACATCTACTTCAGGATCTTGAATGATCTATTTCAGGATATGCAGCTGCATGCACTTGCATGCATCCCAGTCACCAGTTTGATGCCTCCAGCACCTTATCCACCTTCTTCTAGCACCCGGGAGCCACTTACTACATATTTTTAGCCCTCCTAAGCTGAAAGGCGCCCACTTCTCACCTACTGCCAGAGAAGGGCGCACTTGTTCACCTACCACTGCAGATTCACTTCAGTTACATTCAGTTAGCTCCGATTCTCCCTGATTTGAGGCTAGTTTCACTCCTGACTGACTGTTTCACCTCCGATTGACCTCCAGTTCGATTAGGTGACTTGTTCTGACTCCAGTTAGCCTCCCATGCGCCCCCACTGAGCCTCCAGATCCTATATCAGTGTTACACACTTCAGTTACATTTATTATACTCAGTTAGACTCAGATTGACACCTGGATGACTGGTTGTTGTGATTGATGAGCACCACCGATGATTTATGAGGACTCCTAGACAGAGTCAAGCTACTCCATTCTGTGATTCGAATGACCTCCTTAGGAAATTCGAATTGCTTAGTCATTGTGACAGTTTGTATTGTAATTCATTCACCCTTTCTGGGATAGAGAGCACTGCTGCATGTTTTGCACAGTCTTGCACCATATTTTCTATGTTCATCTGTTGTGATTGATTTACTTGTTCATTAGATCTGCTGTGACTAATTTTACAGAAGTATGGCAGGGCTCAGAAGGAATCTTTCTCAACTAAGGAAAGTATGCTGAGAAATATTAAAAGGACTTAATGTGTTGGTATGGCCACTCTTGAAGTTGTTAGTAGATGAATCATCAGAGTTAGT
This sequence comes from Larix kaempferi, assembly GCA_027924585.1. Classification (NCBI taxonomy): domain Eukaryota; kingdom Viridiplantae; phylum Streptophyta; class Pinopsida; order Pinales; family Pinaceae; genus Larix; species Larix kaempferi. Next base: position 7,263,895 of record BSBM01001035.1, read on the forward strand.
GGATAGAACTCTGTACAGACAAAATATTGAGTCATTGATGTGTCTAACGAATACTAGGTCAGATATATGCTTTGCTGTGAACACCTTGAGTTAGTATCTAGTGGAAACTAGATGTGTTCACCTGATAAGCTGCAAATCATGTGATACAGTACCTAAAGGATACAATAGACTTTGATCTATGTTATCTTGGAGATCCTGACTTCAGATGTCTACACATATGTTGATTGGGCAGGAAGTGTATCAGACAGGAAGAGCACATCGAGAGGATGTTATTGTCTGGGATCAGCCATGATCTCGTGGTTGAGTAGGAAACAATCTAGTATGGCTCTTAGCACAAGCAGAATATATGGCTGCTTGCTCTGCTAATTGTGAAGCGGTATGGCTTCAGAATTGACTTAGAGATGGACCCAACTATGATCCTATGTGACAAATAGAGTTGTATCAAGATGACATAGAATCTAGTGTTCCATGATAAGTCAAAGAACATAGGGAACTAACAAGATATGACGCAGAAAGGAACTATAAAGTTTGAATTTGTAACAGGTTACCGTTGTACTAACCAAACCTCTACTCAAGTGAAGAAGTTACCAACCAAACCTCTGTCTCGAGTGAAATTTGAATACTTCCGAGACAAGCTTGGTGTAGTTCAAAAGGACCCTCCTCGAAAGGGGGAGTAGTATAGTCATTGATGATGAGATTGTCTCATCGAACAACAACGTCGATGATGAGGTAACCTGTTCTCTACACCTAGATACTTAGAAATATTTAGATTTAGGACTCTTATACTTAGAATACTTAGTTTTACTTATACATGCTTTTGATGTTAGATGTATTAGTAAGAATACATGCTTTTGATGATGAGATGTATTGATGAGAATACATGCTTTTGATGATAAGATGTATTGGTAAGAATACATACTTTTGATGATACATGTATTGATTAATGTACTTGTATGGTTGAGGATACTTGTACTTGTATTGATGAGAATACATGTGAGGATTGTATCATCCTTGAACACTTGTTCTAAAGTGAGCCGTAGATAGGTGTCTCCGAGAAAGAAAATGGATTGTATCATCCTTGAACAGATGTTCTAAAGTGAGCCATAGACAGGTGTCTCCGAGAAAGAAGAGGGATTGTATCATCCTTGAACACATGTTCTAAAGTGAGCCGTAGACAGGTGTCTCCGAGAAAGAAGAGGGATTGTATCATCCCTGGACTTCAGTCCCTGAATTGATCCGTAGAGGTATGGTCTCCGAAAATGAAGTCCATAGTGGACAGGTAGGGATTGTATCATCCCTGGAATTCGGTCCCTGAATTGATCCGTAGATGTGTGGTCTCCGAGAAGTGGGGATTGTATCATCCCCAGACTTTGGTCCCTGAATTGATTCGTAGACGTGTGGTCTCCGAGAAGTGGGGATTGTATCATCCCCGGACTTTGGTCCCTGAATTGATCCGTAGATGTGTGGTCTCCGAGAAGTGGGGATTGTATCATCCTCGGACTTTGGTCCCTGAATTGATCCGTAGACGTGTGGTCTCCGAGAAGTGGGGATTGTATCATCCCCGGACTTTGGTCCCTGAATTGATCCGTAGACGTGTGGTCTCCGAGAAGTGGGGATTGTATCATCCTCGGACTTTGGTCCCTGAGTTGATCCGTAGACGTGTGGTCTCCGAGAAGTGGGGATTGTATCATCCTCGGACTTTGGTCCCTGAATTGATCCGTAGACGTGTGGTCTCCGAGAAGTGGGGATTGTATCATCCCTGGACTTTGGTCCCTGAATTGATCCGTAGACGTGTGGTCTCCGAGAAGTGGGGATTGTATCATCCCCGGACTTTGGTCCCTGAATTGATCTGTAGACGTGTGGTCTCCGAGAAGTGGGGATTGTATCATCCCCGGACTTTGGTCCCTGAATTGATCCGTAGATGTGTGGTCTTCGAGAAAGTGATTCTTTGATGATGTGCTTACTTGTATCGATAGGATACTTGTATTGATGATGTGGTTACTTGTATCGGTAGGATACTTGTATTGATGATGTGGTTACTTGTATCGGTAGGATACTTGTATTGATGATGTGGTTACTTGTATTGGTAGGATACTTGTATTGATGATGTGGTTACTTGTATCGGTAGGATACTTGTATTGATGATGTAGTTACTTGTATCGGTAGGATACTTGATGTGGTTACTTGTATCGGTATGGATACTTGTATTAATGATATGGATACTTGCATTGGTATGGATACTTGTATTATGACGATGATGATGATCGTGAGATGACGATGCTGATGATCGTGGGATGACAATGCTGATGATCGTGGGATGACGATGCTGATGATTGTGTGATGATGATGCTGATGATCGTGAGATGAGGATGCTGATGATCGTGCGATGACGATGCTAATGATCGTGAGATAATGATGCTGATGATCGTGAGATGACGATATTGATGATCGTGTGATGACGATGCTGATGATCGTATGATGACGATGCTGCTGATCGTGATGGTCTAGATGACGATGCTGATGATCGTATGATGACGATGATGCTGATCGAGATGGTCTAGATGACGATGTTCATGATCGTGAGGATTCAGACGTTGATGTTGCTGTAGTTGTTCGAGTGCTGCAGAAGATAAAGATTCAGTACTGAAGATGTTGATGTTCCAGTAACTGCTTGAGTTACTGATGATGTTGAGAAAGCTTACAATGATTTATAGATGTATCATGTATGATGTTGATGACTCCTTGCTCATGCAAATGGTGTTATAATATCCTTCTTGTTAAGGGGGAGTGTTGAGATATTGTAACTTCAAAGAATATTATATTTGGATTTTATTATTTCGGAGATGTTTCATTCCTCCGTGAAGATCTTATTGTATATCCGGAGATGTTTATTCCTCCGTCGAAATGTGGTAACTTGGGTTATTAGACTTCCCTAGTGGTGGTCGGCCTTGTATGTGTTATGTGGGTCAAAGGGTTGTTAGACCACCCTAGTGGGGTCAGCCCAGTCAGTTATAATAGGGTATTTAACCTAATGGTTAAATACGAGCCTACATGTACCTGTGTAAAATATATATCAGTGTAGTGTATAAATAGAGGAGGTGTGTTCCTCATTTGACACACTCACTCACTTGAGGATAGCGCACTTGTGGAGGAGAGGTCTGCTATTATGGAGGAGGATATCATGTCTCAGGGTTTCATCTTTGTATATTGCTGGTCATCTATATTGAGGAAGCTTTGCTGGGTTTTCTACCCCATGAGGGTTTCCCAGGATAAATCTCTGTCTCTTGTGTTTATGCTGTGCTTGTTGTTTCTTCAGTGATCCTGTATGTACTATTATTGTGAAATGGAATGTAATGCTACTATTTTCTATCTTAGCATATTAAATTTTAACACAACATACTCTGCCTCAGCTGTACTTAGTGCTACGCAAGACTGCTTCTTGCTAAACCAAGAGATCACACCTAATCCCATACTGAAGCAGCACCCAGATGTGCTCTTCCTATTTGCAGCACTGCCAGCCCAATCTGAATCAACATAACCCTGCAGGTTAAACTTTTGATTCGCCTCATACTTGAGCCCATAATCCACTGTACCCTTCAGGTACCTCAGAACATGCTTTATAGCAACCAGGTGAACACTCCTCGGATCTGTCAGGAACTGACTCAATGTGTTCACAACAAAGCAAATGTCTGGTCTCGTGTTCGTCAGGTACATCAAGGACCCAATCATCTGACGATACATAGAGACATCAACTGGCTCAGATGAAGCATCACATAGAAGCTTCAGATTCGATGCCATAGGTGTGGCCATGGCCTTGCAATCCATCATCCCAAATCTCTTCAGGATATCTACTGTGTACTTCCCTTGACCAAGGAAGATCCCACCTGCACTCTGCCACACCTCCATACCTAGGAAATAGTGCATCATTCCCAAATCTTTCATATCGAATTCAACAGCAAGCTTCCTCTTCGTATCTGCAATCAATCTGTCATCTCCTGTTACAAATAGGTCATCCACATACAGGAGTAGAATCACAGGATTTCCTTCCTCAACCTTGTAGTAGAGGTTGGAATCCGCTTTACTCTTGGTAAAGCCCAAATTAGATAGGAAGCTGTCCATCCTTCCATACCAGGTTCTGGGAGCTTGTTTCAAGCCATACAAGGCTTTCTTCAATCTGCACACATATGACTCTCTGTCATGTATTTCAAAACCGAGTGGCTGCTCCACATATACTTCCTCTTCAACTACACCATTCAAGAAAGTAGTCTTGACATCCATTTGGTGTATTTTCCATTTCATAGCTGCAGCCAGGGCAAGTACCGTTCTGATGGAAGTATACCTGGCTATAGGTGCAAAAGTTTCTTCATAATCTATTCCCTCTTTCTGAGAGAAGCCACGAGCTACGAATCTTGCCTTGTATTTCTCTACACTGCCATCTGCAGCATGCTTGATTTTGAAGATCCATTTAGAAGTCACAACAGACTTCTCTTTAGGTCTTGGGACAACATCCCAAACATCATTCTTCATTATTGATTGGTATTCCTCAACCATGGCATCCTTCCATTCTTTCTTTTTCGCTGTTTCTTTAACTGGAAGGCTCTTTGTTCATAATGTCACAGAGTAAAGCAACATAGCTGGTATGTGATCTGGTTCTCTTCTTTGCTTTGTGTTCTTCTTCTGGAATGCCAAATCTTTCTGCATCTTGAATGAGCTCTCTAGCCCATGCGGGTTTCCTTTTGTGAAAGTTATCCTCATGGGGTGGATCTACAGGTTCTTGCGGATCTTCAAACTCACGAACAACTTCTAGAACTGCTTCAGTCATGGTAGTGTCTTGAAATCTTGTTTCCTTAGGTTCTTCATAAACTTCGATAGGTGCCTTCCTTGATTTGATGAATGCTGAGTTTTGATCAAATGTTACATCCCTGCTGACATCAATCTTCTTGAACCCTGGAAAGTATATTCTGTAAGCCTTCGAGCTTTCACTGTAACCCACAAAGATACCCTTCTTTCCTGAAGGATCTAGTTTAGTCCACTTTTCCTTTGGGACATGAGTGTATACTGGAAAACCAAATATTCTGAGATGATTGACTTCATGTTTCTTACCAGAAAAGACCTCTTCTGGTGTCTTGTTGTCCAATATCTTGTGGGGTGTTCTGTTCTGCACATATACAGCTGTTCTAGCTGCTTCTGCCCATAGATGCATAGGTAGATCCTGGTCATGCAGCATTGCCCTTGCTGCTTCCATGATAGTTCTGTTCTTCCTTTCTGCAACTCCATTATGTTGAGGATTATATGGAGCAGTCAACTCCCTCTTAATCCCTGAATCACTACAAAGCTTCTTGAAGTCACTTGAGGTGAATTCTCCACCATTGTTGGATCTGAATGTTTTGATCTTCTTGTTAGTTTGATTCTCCATCAAGGTTTTGAATTCCTTGAATTTATCAAACACCTCATCTTTGCTCTTCAAGAAGTATACCCAAGTCTTCCTGGAGAAGTCATCAATAAATGAGACATAGTAAACATACCCACTCAGGGAACTGGATGACATAGGACCACATACATCTGAGTGGATGATTTCCAGGATGTCTTTTGCCTTGCTTTCACTGCTTGGGAAAGCCTTCTTAATGTTCTTACCTTTTGCACATCCTTTGCAAACACCTTCATGTTTGGTCTTGATTTTAGGAAGACCCTCTACAGCCTTGCTTGCAATTGGAAGTGCCCTATAGTGCATATGAGCAAGTCTTCTATGCCAAAGTTCACTTGGCTCCATGGATTCATGTACCATGGCATGTTCAGGTTGTCCCTTCAATTTATACAAACCTCCCTCTTGCTCTCCAATCACTACTGCATCATATATGGTCTTTCCCTTTGGCCACATTAGGACTTTCCCATCCACAAATGCAACCCTCATACCTTTTGCATCCAATGCAGAGATGGAGAGTAAGTTCTTCTTGAGCCTAGGTACATAAAGGACTTCTTTCATCTTCAAAGATTTTCCAGAATCTAGGTTGTAGGAGGCTTCAGCACTTCCTTTGATTGGGTATTGATAATCATCCCCAAGTTTCACCTTATGGGGTGATTCATGTTCAGATAGGTTCACAAAAGATTCCTTAAACCCAGTCATGTGTTTGGAAGGCCCACTATCAATTAACCAATCATTACAACCATGGGAGATAGTACCTGTGAGAGCAGAGATCAGAACATACTCTTCTTCACTTGATGAGTCATCATCACTATCACTTTCTGCCCTAGCCTTCTTCTTTGGGGGTTCATCATCTTCGACATCATGAGCATGAAACCTTCTTTTGCTGCCCTTCTTCTTCTTACTGGAGTTGTTGTTATTATCCCTTTTGTTCTTGGACAATCTGAAGCAAAGTGACCCTTCTCATTGCATGTGAAGCATCTTAGGTCCTTCTTACTCTTTTGATAGGATCTATTGTGGTGAGAGTGCTCCTTCTTGGTTTTGCTTCTTTTGGTGTGATTTGCAAGAGCTTGATCTTCACCTCCCATCTTTTCCTCACGAGCTATAAGTCTAGCTTCTTCTTGAGAGCATTCTTCCCGCAATCTGTTGAAGGAGATCAACTTCTTCCTTGCACAAATTTCGTGAATGAAGGAATCCCATGACTTGGGTAGGCCATTTAGAGTGGTCATCACCGCTTCACCATTCTCCACCATTTCATCCACTGCTTCTAGTTGTTCCTTGATCTGGGAGACCCTTGAAAAATAAGATTGAATGGTTTCTCCATTCTGAAACTTTACTCCTTTCAATTGGTTCTGCAGGGTCATCTTCCGATTTATGTTCTTCCCTTCAAATAGCTTGGTTAAAGAGTCAAACATCTCCTTGGGTGTCTTAAGAGAAGACACATGGGGTATGAGATGGTCTTTGATAGAATCATCAATGATTCTCTTTGCCTTGACCAAGTTCTTCTTATGCAATACCTTGGACTCTTCATCCTCTGGGATAGGGATGTCTTCTTTCACATATGAGTCCAACTCATTCTCTTCCAGGATTGGAAGTTATCAACCCCTTCAAGCTTATCCTCAAGCTTGGTGTGGAGAGACATCTTAAAGAGTACTTCAAACGGAAATAGAAAAGATTTAGGTCTTACCACTTGAAATGCTGAAAACTGGATCTGGTCCCAGATTAGGGTTTGTCGAAAAAACCCTAAAAATTCAAAATGTGAATTTCAAATTTCTGAAAGGATAGAAAGATGCGCCTTGATGAGCTGATCAGCCTGGTGTATTCAGAATTTGAGATTAGCAAAGTTTTGCCCTTCAGAATTGCCTTTTTGTCTTCCCGGGTTCACTAGGGAGAGCCCTGAATTAGGGTTTGAGTTTCTCGGAGATATACCCAGCCAAAAATCTTGATCCAAAGCTCTAAACTTAGATTTTTGCAAGGAGCTTCCATATGTGCCTTCAGATTCCAGAAATTCCTATTTTTGTGGAAACCCTAATTTTTAGGGCCAAATCTGAAAATGCTCAGAATTGAATTCTGATTGGACAAATATATGCGCCTTGATGAGTAGAGTCAATCTACTATACTGATTTTCAAAAATCTGTGGAGAGAAACCCAATAAACAAGGAACTCAAGCTTCCGTCAAGCTTCCGTCACTGCAAAATGTCTTCTTCTCAGGTTAGCTCTGATACCATGTTAAATTTTGAGCATTAATTCACAATACTCTAGGATCTTTACTGAGAGAATAACATATACAGTATATCAATGCATGACAATCACAATAAGCATGACAAGCATCACAAGAATCAAAAGCATGAGAGACAAGAGACACAGAGTTTCTGTGGAGAAAACCCTAAGGTGAAAAACCCCACAACTTCCTCAGAGATAGAGAGAGCAATGGCTCAACCAAAGTACAACCAAATAACACTAAGATAGTCTCCTAGTAGCAGATGATCCTCCTCCTCACTAGTGTGCCACTTTTTGAGTGAGAGTAAGATACTTTTCCGAGTGATCTAAATAGAGATCACCTGATCTCTATTTATACTGATCTGTTTGCCCAGTGACCTTAGGGGGCTGACTTGTCTAGCTAGGTACATCCACATTATAATATATATAATTCAGGGCCGACCCCACATGGTGGTCTAATAACCCATCGGCAAGTACACACACTTGCGACACTTGTCAATCCACATGACGACACTTCCTTATAGAGGACACATCTCTTATAAGGGTACAATAAATATATATAAAATACATAGATGAAATACATTCCAAAGTTACATACACATCAACATGAAGCAATTCCAGATGCAGATTGTGAAATTGAAGATCCACAAGAACCTGTAGATCCACCCCGTGAGAATAAATTTCACAAGAGGAAACCTGCATGGGCTAGACATCTCATTCAAGATGCAGAAAGGTATGGCATTCCAGAAGAAGAACATAGAGCAAAGAAGAGAACCAGATCACATACCAGCTATGTTGCTTTACTCTGTGATATTATGAACAAAGAACCTTCCAATTATGAACAAGCAACGGAAAAGAAAGAATGGAAGGATGCCATGACCGAAGAATACCAATCAATAATGAAGAATGATGTTTGGGATGTTGTCCCAAGACCTGAAGGGAAGTCTTTTGTGACTTCCAAATGGATCTACAAGATCAAGCATGTTGTAGATGGCAGCATAGAGAAATACAAGGCAAGGTTTGTAGCTCGTGGCTTTTCTTAGAAAGAGGGAATAGATTATGAAGAAACTTTTGCTCCTGTAGCTAGGTACACTTCCATCAGAACAGTACTTGCTTTGGATGCAGTGATGAAATGGAAGATACACCAGATGGATGTCAAGACTACCTTCTTGAATGGTGTAGTTGAAGAGGAAGTGTAAGTGGAGCAGCCACTCGGTTTTGAAACACATGACAGGGAGTCATATGTGTGCAGATTGAAGAAAGCCTTGTATGGCTTAAAACAAGTTCCTAGAACTTGGTATGGTAGGATGGACAGTTTTCTATCTAATTTGGGCTTTACCAAGAGTAAAGCGGATTCCAACCTTTACTACAAGGTTAAGGAAGGAAATCCTATGATTCTACTTCTGTATGTGGATGACTTGTTTGTAACAGGAGATGACAGATTGATTGTCGATACACAGAGGAAGCTTGCTTCTGAGTTCGATATGAAGGACTTGGGGATGATGCACTATTTCCTAGGTATGGAGGTGTGGTAGAGTGCAGATGGGATCTTCCTTGGACAAGGGAAGTATACAGTAGATATCCTAAAGAGGTTCAGGATGATGGATTGCAAGGCCATGGTCACACCTATGGCATCGAACCTGAAGCTTCTATGTGATACTTCATCTGAGCCGGTTGATGTCTCTATGTATTGTCAGATGAATTGGTCCTTGATGTACCTGACGAACACGAGACCAGATATTTGCTTTGCGGTGAACACATTGAGCTAGTTCCTGACGGATCCAAGGAGTGTTCACCTGGTTGTTGTAAAGCATATTCTGAGGTACCTGAAGGGTACAGTTGACTATGGGCTCAAGTATGATGCGAATCAAAAGTTTAACCTGCAGGTTATGTTGATTCAGATTGGGAAGGTAGTGCTGCAGATAGGAAGAGCACATCTGGGTGCTGCTTCAGTATGGGATCAGGTGTGATCTCTTGGTTTAGCGGGAAGTAGTCCTACGTAGCACTAAGTATAGCCGAGGTAGAGTATGTTGCAGCCTGTTTGGCTAGTTGTGAGGCAGTATGGCTTTGGAAGCTATTGTCAGAGTTATTTGATCTCCCACTGGAGACTACTGGTATCTTTTGTGATAACCAGAGTTGTGTGAAGCTGTCTGAGAACCTGGTGTTCCACGACAGGTCGAAGCACATTGAGATCAAATATCACTATATTAGGGATATGGTGCAGAGGAGCAGTGAAGCTTCTGTACGTTGCGACGAATGAGCAGATTGCAGATATGTGCTGACAAAGCCACTAGCCAGAGTGAAGTTTGAGTACTTCAGAGAGAGGCTTAGCGTTCTTCAGATTGACGACACTTCGAGGAAGAAGTGATGGACACATTTGAGGAAGCCATTCCAAGCATGATGGAAGGAGGACCCTTCACATGGCTATGGATGTAAGCACTGGATGATGAGCATCAGGGTGATGTTCTAGTTTCTGCTCTGTATGATCAATTGGATCATTTATGTATGCATGCATCATGTTGGATGCTGATATGATCATTTGTATCATTTATATGTATGTACGCATCAAGTTGGATGCTAGTATGATCAGTTGGATCATTTATATGTATGTACGCATCATGTTGGATGCTTTGATCAGTGTGATCATGTATTTGTATATGCATCATGTTGGATGCTTGATATGATCAGTTGGATCATGGATTTGTATGAGGTAGATACTTGTATGATCAGGTAGATCATGTACTTATATATGTATCAGGTGGATGCATTATGTATATCAGATGGATGCATTTGTATGATCAGGTAGATCATGTATGAAGATATGTATCAGGTAGATACTTGTATGCATCAGATGGATATACTGTTTGATCAAGATGATAACAGATGACAAGCTTTAGGATGTTGCTCCAGATGATATGCATCAGGTTTATGCTATGATGATGATCAAATATGACGAGCTTCAGGATGTTGATCCAGACGATATGCATCAGGTTGATGGTATTATGATGATCAGGTTGATGATATGATGATGTACATCAGGATGATGTATGGTGAGTATCGGTTTGATACTCTATGGCCGTGGACAAGTTGTGCAAGTAGCATAGAAAAGACCCTTTAAAAAACAAATAGGTAGAGCGGTGTGCTCGTAGCAACCTGGGTTGCTCTATCGAGATCCAGACAGGTAGAGCAGTGTGCTCGTAACATCCTGGGATGCTCTGAGTAGGTTTTGCTACAGGTAGCATAGAAAAGGTCCTTTAAAATCTGGACAGGTAGAGTGGTGTGCTCGTAACATCTTGAGATGCTCTATCGAGATCCAGACAGGTAGAGAGGTGTGCTCATAACATCCTGGGATTCCTTGAGTAGGTTTTGCTACGGTTTCACATATAAAAGATCCTTTAAAATCCGGACAGGTAGAGCGGTGTGCTCGTAACATCCTGGGATGCTCTATCGAGATCTAGACAGGTAGAGTGGTGTGCTCGTAACATCCTGGGATGCTCTGAGTAGATTTTGCGAAAGCTCACATAGAAAAGATCCTTTAAAATCCGGATAGCTAGAGCGGTGTGCTTGTAACATCCTAGGATGCTCTATCGAGATCCAGAAAGGTAGATCGGTTTGCTCGTAACATCCTGGGATGCTTTGAGTAGGTTTTGTGAAGGTCAACATGTAAAAGAACCTATAGTCTGCGCTAGGTTTTGTTGACGCACGTAATCAGTCCTAAGTTCCACAGTATGGCCAGTGATGATGAAGACCTGCAGGTGGTGGGACTACGTCAAGTATGAAAAAGGACTGGCTCTATAGAACTTCCTATGACGAGTGGATTCAGAGATTGATTGAGATAGCAACAGCAGTAATGATGACAATGATTCGAGGATGATGATTCGCTGATGATGATCCAGAGAAGAAGACGTGTGCTAGATGATCTGTGTCGAGAAATACCTTCCTAGTTAAGAGGGAGTGTTGATGTATCTGTAACTTCGGAATGTATTTCATTTATATATTTATTATACTCCTATAGAGATGTATTATTCCTCTATACGGAAGTGTCATCATTTGTATTGACAAGTGTCGCAAGTGTGTTAACTTGCTGATGGGTTATTAGACCACCTTGTAAGGGGTCGGCCCGATATAATGTAATATAAATTTATTGTACCTAGCTAGACAAGTTGGCCCCATAAGGTTATTGGGCAAACAGGTCAAGTATAAATAGAGATCGGGAGATCTCTATTTGTATCACTCAGAACTCACACTTCCTTCACTCGGAAAGTGGCGCACATGTGAGGAGGAGGATCAACTGCTAAGAGGAGTCTATCTCTTGTACTTTGGTTGAGCTATTGCTCTATCTATCTTTGAGGAAGTTGTGGGGTTTTTCACCTTAGGGTTTTCTCCACGAAAACTCTGTGTGTCTATTGTCTCTCATGCTTTTGCTTCTTGTGATGATTGACATGCTTGTTATGATTGATATGCATTTATATACTATACATTTTGTTCTCTCAGTAAAGATCCTAGAGTGTTGTGAATTAATGCTCAAAATTTAACATCAATCATGCTCCTGATCAGGATAGGTTAGATCTAATAGATAGAACAAATTTTAGTTTTAAATACAAATTTTAGTTTATTTCATAATTGGAAGCTATAGATTAGCAACTCCTAAATCTGTGTGTTTCTAGTTTGAAATTTGCATTATAGATTAATTAGGCTTAATGAGTTTTTATTATTTTCTTTAAAATAGTCAATTCAACTATGAGACTCTCCTTAAGAGAGCAAAACTTAAATTAGACATAAATAGTTAAATTTCATTTTTAAGCTATTAAATAGGAATTTTATTGTAGATAGATTAATATAGTTTGTAGATAAGTAGTTAGTTTTAATTTAGTTGTTTCAAATTTTAATTAAGATTTAGTTTAATTTTTTATTAATTATTTTAGGATCTACTTTTTCTATGTTAAAGTGGTAGTATTCTCCTTAAGAGAGTGAAAACTTAGATGGTAGCATGACCACAACCTGTGAGAATCAACTAATCCAAACACACCAGAAGCTGCAGTAAGCAACTTGTGTGGGATGATTCTCCTTAGTTGGCCTCAGTCATAAAATCCGGGCAATAAGTTGTCACTGCATTTAAGGAATTCATTGATAAGTTTCTAGAAGTGTATTTTGATGACTGTACAGTATACAGGTTGCTCAAGAATCATATTGAAATTTTAAGGTTGATGTTAGAGCGCTGTGCTCCATTCGACATATTATTGGGACATGTAGTTTTCAAGCAAGGTTTGTTAGTTAACCCTTCAAAGATTGCTATTATAGTCGATCTGCCTCCACCTACTTCGGTTCGACAATTGAGGACAACTCTAGGTCACACAGGATATTACAAGAAATTTATCAAAGGCTATGCCCAGATTACCATGCCAATGGAAAAATTACTCAAGAAGGATGCAAAGTTTCACCGGAATGAAGACTGCCAACATAGTATCGACATGTTGAAGGAGAAAATGGTTACATCACCTATTTGGATGTTTCTTGAATGGAAAAAACAATTTCATGTCCATGTCGATGCTTCATCTGTCGCCTTGGGTGCTGTGCTTGCTCATCCAGGTGAGGGTTATATCGACCATCCTATTGCATTTTCCAGTAGGAATTTTTCCACTGCAGAAATAAATTACACTACAACAAAAAGGGAAGGACTTGCCATGGTGTATGCATTACAAAAGTTTAGGAATTATTTGTTATGTGGTCATTTTAAGATGTTTATAGACCACTCTGATTTGAAGTACCTGGTAAACAAGCTAGTATTGGGGGGGAATATATGTCAATGGTTATTGTTGTTTCAGGAATATGAATTTGAGATCATTTTCAAGCCTGAAAGGCTAGATGCAGGCACCGACCATCTGTCGAGGTTGGAAATAGGTGAAGAACCAAATAGCTTAGAATATAATTTCCCAGATGCACGGATCTTTTCTATAAGAGTGGTCGATGACTACTTTCAAGATATTGTGACATTTTTCTTCATAGGAGTAGCTCCAAAAGGATACATGACTTCCCAAAAGAAGCAGTTGGTCGTTAAATATGCAGAATACCAGTTGATATCCTGTCAATTGTATAAGTTAGGATCAGATGAAGTATTTAATCGCTGTGTTTTGGAGCACGAGTGACCAATTATTTTAGCTGCGGATCATGATGGGATAGCGGGAGGCCATTATGCAGGAAAAGCCACAACGCATAATATTTTAAGAGCATGATTATGGTGATTGACCCTTCATAAGGATGCTAAAGAATATTTTCATAACTGTGACGTATGTGAAAGAATTGGAAAGTTGTAAAGGAGAGATGAGATGCCGTTGGTGCCTCAGGTGACGCTGGAGGCCTTTGACAAGTGGGCTATTAATTTTGTGGGACCCATTAAACCACCATGGAGAAGGAATGCTGTGAGGTATATTATTACTGCGACATATTATCTTAAAAGATGGTCTAAAGCTGCACTAGTGCGATATTGCATTTCTATGACCGCTGCACGATTTTTGTTTGAAAATGTCATCACCAAGTTTGGATGTCCTCGGGTTTTATTGAGTGATCAGGATGCACATTTTTTCAATAAGACTATAGAATCTCTCACTGAAGAATTCCAGGTTTACCATCGAAAGAGTAATCCATACCATCCACAAGCAAATGGAAATTTCGAAGCATTTAATAAGATCCTGGAACATTCACTAACCAAAGCATGTAATGTGAACCACGACAATTGGAACTTGAGAATTCCTGCAATTTTGTGGGCCTACAGAATGACATGTAAAAGGCTGATAGTTCATACACCTTTCAAGTTGGTGTATGGATAGGAGGCTGTGATGCCTATGGAGTATATTGTACCTACTTTAAGAATCATTGCTTTCATAGGCATGCTTAATATTGGTGTTGTCGAAGAAAGGTTGGCGCAGTTACTCCAGTTGGAGCAGGATAGATTTCTTGCAGGTTTTCATTAGCAGGTGTAGAAATATCGAGAAAAGTGTGGCATGATAACCATATTAATAAGAAGCACTTTTTGCGAGGAGATCTAGTTCTTCTACATGCCAACAATTTTTTCAAACATCTTGGTAAGTTACAGATGCATTGGCTAGAGCCATATATTATTAACTTTGTAACAGATTGAGGCGCACTGCAGTTACATAAATTATATAGTGAACGCCTCCAAGGGTTGGTAAATGGAAACCGAATGAAGCCCTATAGGGACAATCGCGGTGTGTCCAAGTGAATATGTCTAATTCCATGCTTGTACATATAATTTTGTTTTTGAAACCCCAAGTTTATTTTGTGTCATAATTAGTTGTGTTAAAATGCTTGTGTCAATGTACAATCCTGTCGGAGCTTCATGGAAACCCCAAGTTATTAATATGTCAAAGTTCTTTTATCAAGGTCGTTTTTTTCGAATTTCTATTATTTCTGTTGTTGGGAAACACCAACTTCCTGTTGCGTCGAGTTGGTGGTTTGTCGAAGTGCTATTTCTATTACTTGGAAACCCAAAATTCTTTGTGTGTCGTAGTTATATTTTATTGAGGAAGTTGGTGGTTTGTCGTAGTCTGATTTGTGAAGTTCTGAAGTGATCCACCATTCGAAGTTGTAGTTATTGCGCATTTATCTTATTTTTATGAGGGTTTTGGTGGCGACATTAGTGGTATTTTTGTATTAATTTCCAAAAAGACTGAAATGTGTTAATAGATCTGCCACTGCCACCATCATCATTGGAAGATTAAATACATTCAATTCACATCGATAATGACAGGTAGATCCCATGTGGAAGTAATGTTAAAATCCCCGCCCCACCTTTGTCGATATTCATTGCGACTTGAACCATTACAGCATAGTGAGCGAACCAGATCCGAGCCTTAGCATATTGAGTGAAGAGTAAGTGCAGAATTGCTACAATGAAAGTAAATTTATCAGTTGGTAGTGAAACTTAGGGATCCATCGATGAAGTTCCAGTGCTGGGATCTGTTTCCGCTAGTCTCGACTAGCCATAAGTTCTTTCTCCGTAGATTCATGTCAATGTGCCAAGGAAAACACGTCATACAAATCCTATGAATCCAAATCCGAGAATGAAGGTACGCCATAATGCAGGAGCATCCACTTCATGCTCTGCATCTATGTTACCAGAGTATATCCCACCACTTAACTTAAGGGAGAAACCAGTAAAGTTGTCGACTAATGCGTGGTACCAGTTGGAGACTATGCCAATGCCGAAGCGTGTCATGGTTCAAGGTGATATTTTGAGAAATGTTCAGAAGCTATGATATTGATATGAAAATTATCTAGGATCTTTATAACCAATATTTGCATGTAAATGCTAAAATCCATTAAAGAGGCTAAAATGTCAAATTTAAAGAGTATAATTGAAGCACATAAACACATAAAAGAGAGATGCAAACTAGAAAATGACGACACGAGCTTATAATGGAGTTCACTCTTCTTGGGCTACATCTCTGGGTCGCTTCCAGTGGGATGGATGATCTTATTAAGTCTTCAAAGGTTAAAAATTGAGTGTTCTAGAAACACTTCTGAGTTCTGTTTTTCAAATGTAGAAACATACTATACCACTGCGCCCGTCTTGAAATTCTAAGAAAAACGAGTATAATTCGAATAAATTTTCCTGAGACCTCCTTTGGCACGCAATTCAAGAAACACTTCTGCAAATAAGACAAATAGTATTGACTATTTATAGATTCCACCTCGGGATCCATGCCCATTAATTGTCTCTGTGCCTTGGGAACTATGCCTATACCCTGCCTCGTTTACTATGCAAAATGCACTGTGTGTTAACCCCGAATTTTTGAACTGACCGTGGCTTGGAATTTCGTGGCTCATTTTATAACATGGGCGCTGCAATCTTCAAAAGGATATCCCGCCGCTTACCATGTATCGGTGGGGAGGTTCCCCAATGGTAACGCTCTACGTTATATAGATCGTTCCACATTATAATATATGGTATGGGTTCCATATGGTATGTGCTTGGTCCACCACTCCACATTAATATGGTATATAACATATGGTTTAAATATAATCTTGGTTCTATAATATAACTTCGAATGGGGGCCTTGGTGTTGGCATGGGGTCAAGGGCTATTCCCTTGGCCCCTCCCCATTTTTTAACATTTAAACCTTATATTAATATTTGAACCATTGTTTTCTAATGGAGCTTTATGGTGGCCTTGGTGAAGGTATTGGGTTCGATTCCCATGGCTCCAACATATCTTATAAGCCATTTTTTAAACCCTTTTCAAACCATTGTTTTAACCTTTTAAACCATTTTTTTACCACTTTTAACGATCCTTGACGAAACTTCAAATGCTGAAAACTTCTTCATCTTGAGGCCATTTCGCACAAAACAAGTGTCGACAGAAAGCTGTCGAAGAGCTATTTACCATGGTAACCTTTGTACTATTGTTTTGAAGACTTAAAATCTGATCTACGATGAGAAGATCTTCTTGGATCAAACCTCCCCATTGAGAAGCTCTTGGACCACCAAAGCATGGAATTATTCTGCAATCAAGTGAAGACATGTTCGTCTAACTTGTCCTGTATCACTTGTCCATTCTTGGAGCATGTACATCTGACTCAACATGACAATAGTAAACACTACACAGACATTGTTAAGTACATTAACCCCTTTTTGAACGAAATCTTCATTCAATATTGTAGGAACCAACCATATACTGCTGATCAATAGTACACTGAATATGATCATTGAACATGTGAAAGAGTTTGTACCCATATCATGCTTATGATTCTTTTCTTCCTTAACTTGCATAGACATAAGTGCCAAATTCTGACTTGCATTAACAACCCTTTTTAATTGTTGTGTAGTTCCCAATAATTTGTTATTTTTATATGAATGTGAATGTACGATGTACTCAATTCCTTCCTTAAACAAATGATACTGATTATGTTCACAATAGAATATTTTTTTTCGATCATATAAGTATGGGCTACCCATCAAAATTCCACAAATATCTAATGGAACCACATCAAATTCAACTTCATCCATAAACTTGGATGTAATTGCAAACTTTATATCACATTGCCTTGTTACTTATAATCTTTTATCTTTGCATTCCTAGCCTAATGGATAAGGTTACCTGTGTGGATTTTTTGTTAATCCCAATTTCTTAACTACTTCTTCTGAAATAAGATTAGCTTGAGATCCACTGTCTATGAGTGTGTCTATATTAGTTTGTTTTGTGATTACCCTTATATGAAATAATGCATTCTTTTTTCTATCCTTAGAACTTTCATGATCTTTAGAAGTAGAAGCACATCAAGAGCCAATGTTAGAATCATTACCAACAATAGCTTTACCTGTTAGGAACCCATGTCTTTACTTTGTTAGTATATTGTTGTTGGACGCATATGCTTTGTAAGTCGTCCCATAGTATTTGTTGATCAATAGTTTGTGTTATTGTTGTTGGCGCATATGCTTTGTAAGTCGCCCGTAGTATTGTTGATCCATAGTTTGTAGTAGCCCATGGTTTTGACCCATAGTATTGGCGCCTAGACTTAGTATATAAGTGTGTGTTGATACCTATGAAGGCACCGTGAAGTTATTTGTATTGAGCTTGCTCAAAGGAGGTTTCCCCCTCGAAGTGGCCTGTGATCAATATAAAAGTGATTATGAGTTCTGTCATTTCTGCTATTTCGCATATTCTTATTAATTAATTGTTGCAGGTGCTTCACATCTGGTATCAGAGCACTTTGTTGGGCTTGTTGGGTGAAATTTCTACCAAATTGTTTTATCTGTTGCAGGTTCAGATTTGGGAATAATCCCTATCTGCTTAAATGTGGGAAGTATTTGGGCATAATCCCTAAAACTCATTGTGAGGAGTACCACAGGAACCCCGAAGTAGCTGGCCTATTGAGAGGACCTGCTAGCGAAAAGGGAAACGACCCCGACCTGATTGACTAGTTCCCACCCATGAGGTAAACCAAGAGCTGTCGTTTGTGGCAAAGCGGTTATCAGTTTTACCTGAGCCATGGAGTGAGGGGTACTGCCCTAATACGCAAGCCGTTAGACAACATTGGTGGCCAAGTGAAACCCCTGAACTGTTAGGAAGCCGCACATACCTGGGGTCCATATCTATTTTCAGCTGAACTATTGTCGATCACTGCTGCGCTGTTTCATATCCAACCGTTCAAATCCATTCTGAAAGCCGTTCCAGATCCAGCCATTTTCAATCCATTCGACGCCATTTCAGATCCCTCTATTTCCGTTCACTTCCGGGCCGTTGCAGATCTATCTATTTCAGTATATAATTCAGTTTCTTCTCCATATCTCCCTTGTTTTCACTCTGTTTCCCTTGAAATTTTTGGGGAACCCCTGTCATCCCATTCTGCATATTTCATTCCTAAGGACCCTATCCCCAATTCCACTTCCCAAAGCCTGAAATCCCACATTTGTCTATTTTTAGGGTTTGCCATAACTTCCTTAGATTTCACCCAATAAGCTTCAAATTTTACCACAGAGTTCCTTTCCGAATTCTGCTTCTTTGTCCCCCTCTACCAAAATTTCCCATTCTTTCACCCCGCTTTTGAAATCCTCATTTTTTGCTTCCCTATCTATTCGACAGTGTCCAAAACCTAGTCAAACCCCAATTACCCTTCAGATTTTTTCCCAAATCCAGATTTTCCTTTACTGAAGTAGTTTCTGCTTTTGTTTTTCTACCCAGTGAACCAAAAAAAAAAAAAAAAAAAAACTCCCGGTTATGGTTGTCACCCGCGCAAGAGCAAAAACCATGGAAGAAGCACTTGCAGCCATCCTAGCCAAACTCCAGGATCTGGATGAAAAATTTCTCGGCGTCCATCTTGAACATTCATCTATGAACAACAAACGACAGTCCGAGTCTTCATCAGACAATGGGTTCTCTTCTTCCAGCAATTTTCGTGGTCCGAAGCTTGATTTTCCTCACTTCAATGGTACTGATCCAACTGGATGGATCTATCGTGCAGAACAGTATTTCAGTCTGCATAATACTTTTGATGTCAACAAAGTTCCGCTTGCATCCTTTCATTTGGAACAGGAAGCTCTTCAATGGTACCATTGGTACATCAAGGCTCATGAAGAGCCAAAATGGCCAGACTTTTGCTAGCTCCTTTTGCAACGATTTGGTCCTACTGCTTTTGATGACTTCACAGGAGCCCTCACTAAACTTTGACAAATTGGCACTGTGAGAGAGTATCAAACCGAATTTGATAAACTAGCCAACCACACTGAAGGATTGTCTGATGAATTTTACTGGAGTTGTTTTATAAGTGGTCTAAAGGATTCCATCCGCTCTGAGGTCAAAATGTTCTGTCCCAACACAATGATGGAAGCCCTAGGGTTGGCTAAGTTGGCAGAAGACAAGATTGTAGCCCAACAGCGCTCCAAGCCAACTTTTGTTCCCTTCTGAAATATGGGTTCTCAACAACCACCCATACTGCAAGCTCCTCGACCAACTCCTATCAAGCGTTTGTCTAAAACAGAGATGCAAGCACGCAGAGAAAAGGGGCTTTACTATATTTGTGATGAGAAATTCACTCAGGGACATAGATGTGTTCAATAAAAGCTCTATCTCTTGGATGTGGATTCTCCTCCTGCCTTTGAAATTGGTGACGAAGATCCAGACACAATGGATGCTCAGGTCGACATTCAGGAACTGCCTATTGACCCTCCATCTCAGGATGACCAGCTAGAGATATCTCTCCATGGTTTAGCTGGAATCACCACCCCCCAAACAATGCGGGTTAGGGGTTACTTCAAGAAGCTTCCTCTTACAATACTCATTGATTCTGGTAGCACTCATAATTTCATTGACCCTCAGATCGCCAAACAAGCTAATTGTTTTATCCATCCTTGCTCCAACTTTGAAGTCATGGTTTCCAATGGGGGCACCTTACCTTGCAAAGGGAAGTGTCGATATGTGCGTATCTCTATGGGAGATTAAAACTTGCGCTCTGACATGTTTTCCTTGACCTTAAGCGGATGTGATGTGGTTTTGGGTGCTCAATGGCTACGCGCACTTGGCCCTATCTTATGGGATTTTGCTAAACTTTGGATGCAGTTTTCCCTCAATGGACAAAAACACACATTGACAGGATTACAACCAGGGTCTCTCAGCATCATTAGTTCACATCGCATGGAAAAAATCCTCAAGAAGAATTCACATGGTGTCATCATTCAGATCCATTCCATTCAGATGCATCCATCAACGGTCTCCACTACTCCTTTGGATCTACAACAAATTCTGGATTGATATACAGGTGTCTTTGCTGAACTAGTGGGATTGCCACCTTCAAGGCCAGAAGACCATCGTATTCAGCTCCTTCTTGGCAGCATTCCTCCCAACATCAGGCCCTATCGCTACCCATTTCACCAAAAAACGGAGATTGAAATGCTCGTTCAGGACTTATTGAAGCAAGGTATTATTTGCCCAAGCACTAGTTCCTTTTCTTCTCCAGTTCTTCTTGTCTGCAAAAAAGATGGGTCATGACGCCTCTGCATTGACTTTTGAGCACTTAATCACCTCACCATCAAGGATAAGTTTCCAATTCCTGTTGTTGATGAGCTTCTTGATGAGCTTCATGGGGCTCAATTTTTCTCCAAGTTGGATCTTCGTTCTGGGTATCATCAAATTCGGGTTCATGAGGATGATATCCCTAAAACAACTTTCCGCACACATGATGGGAATTATGAGTTTTTGGTCATGCCCTTTGGCCTCACTAATGCTCCTTCCACATTCCAGGCCTTAATGAATAAAATATTTCGGCCCTACTTGCGGAAATTCATTCTGGTATTCTTTGATGATATCCTCATCTACAGTAAAACATGGGATGAACATCTCTAGCATTTGGATCTTGTCATGCAACTTTTATTTGACCATCATCTTCACGCCAAGCAGTCTAAATGTGTTTTTGGACAGAAGGAAGTTGAGTATCTCAGGCACATTATCTCAACACAAGGGGTTCGCGTGGATCTTGCCAAAATCGATACCATGAAGAATTGGCCGCATCCTCAAACACTCAAGAGCCTTCGTGGTTTCTTGGGGTTGACTGGCTACTACCACAAGTTTGTCAAGGATTATGGGAAGATTGCAGCTCCATTAACTGCTCTATTGAAGAAGGATGCTTTTACATGGACACATGCTGGTCACTGTGCATTTGACAAACTAAAACAAGCTATGTGTACTACACCTGTTCTAGCTATGCTTAATTTTTCCAAGCCCTTCACTATTGAGAGTGATGCTTGCGGCAATGGAATTGGTGCTGTTCTCCTTCAAGATGAACACCCCATTGCGTTCACCAGCAAAGCCCTTTCAGGTAAGAATTTAGCTACCTCTACATATGAGAAGGAAATGATGGCTATTTTGCATGCAGTATAGAAGTGGTGACCATACCTATTAGGGAATCGTTTCTGCATCAAGACTGATCACCAGAGTCTGAAATATTTCTTGGAACAACGTGTCTCCTCCCCAGCACAACAAAAATGGGTTAGCAAACTCATGGGTTATGACTATGATATCACTTACAAGAAGGGTAAAGACAATATTGTGGCAGATGCTCTTTCTTGCACATTTGATGCCCAAGGTTCTCTTTCAGCTATTTCTATTCCTGTTCCAAATTGGTTGCAATCTGTTCAATAGGGTTATGTCAATGACTCTTCCTTATCTCAAATCATCCAACGCTTGACCAAAAACCCTTATGTTGTACCACATTACTCTTGGGATGGTGCTTCTCTGAGATACAAGGGTCGTCTGGTGCTTCCCTAGAGCACAAATCTTCAATAGGATGTCTTCTATGAACTCCATGCTTCTCCATCGGCAGGGCACTCTGGGTTCCTCAAAACGTATGAACAGGCACTGCGTAACTTCTTTTGGCAGGGCATGAAAAGGACAATTCAACAGATGGTGGCTGAATGTGATACCTGCCAGCGCAATAAGGGTGAAACAACACTCTTTCCAGGATTGCTTGAACCCTTGCCCATACCTACACGGATTTGGACAGATATTTCTATGGATTTCATTGAAGGGATCCCTAAATATGGCGGGAAGATAGTGATTCTCATTGTGGTTGATCGCCTCTCCAAATATAGTCATTTTTTTGCTCTCAGCCATCCCTATACAGCCTCCTCAATCGCTCAAATTTTCCTAGACCAAATATTTCGTCTTCATGGCATCCCTTCTTCCATTGTCTTGGATCATGAAGCGACTTTCACCAATCATTTTTGGATAGAATTATTTCTCCACACTGGCACCAAACTGAAGATGAGTTCAAGGTATCACCCACAAACAGATGGTCAGACTGAAATTATCAATAAATGCTTGGAAACTTATCTTCGTTGCTTCACCTCTGAATAACAACATCAGTGGGCAAAGTGGCTCCCTCTCGCTGAATGGTGGTACAATACCTCTCACCACACTGCCTCTAAAATGATCCCATATGAAGCAGTCTATGGTCAAGAACCTCTAGTTCTTCTTCCATACACCCCCAACAGTTCACCAGTTTAGGAAGTTGACATGGTCCTTTGAAACCGCGATCAGATTCTTCGCATTTTGTGGGACAATATTCACATGGCAAGAAATCGCATGAAGCAACAAGCTGATCAACATCGTTATGAGCGCACTTTTCAAGTAGGTGATATGGTTTTTCTTCATCTCCAACCGTACAAGCAATCCTCCCTGAAATTCAAAGGGTGTCATAAGCTCACTCCAAAGTTCTATGGGCCATATTGGATTCTTCAGAAGATTGGGTCCGTTGCTTATAAATTGGAACTTCCTCCTTCTTCCCGCATTCATCCAGTATTTCATGTCTCTTGTTTGAAGAAAGTTCTTGGCACCAACATCAGTGGACAAACTATTTTACCCGAACTGGATAATGAAGGATCCATTCTTTTGGAGCCGGAGGCCATCCTCAATCGGCGCACTCGTCAGCTTTGCTCTCGCTCTATCATAGAGGTCTTAATTCAGTGGCATGACATGCAACCAGAGGATGCTACATGGGAACCACTCCTTCAGATTGAACAACAATTTCCACATCTAAAGCTTTGAGGACAAAGCTTTTTTTAAGAGGGAGGGGATGTTAGGAACCCATGTCTTTACTTTGTTAGTGTATTGTTGTTGGACGCATATGCTTTGTATGTCATCCCATAGTATTTTTTGATCAATAGTTTGTGTTATTGTTGTTGGCGCATATGCTTTGTAAGTCGCCCATAGTATTGTTGATCCATAGTTTGTAGTGGCCCATGGTTTTGAACCATAGTATTGGCACCTAGAATTAGTATATAAGTGTGTGTTGAGACCTATGAAGGCACCGTGAAGTTATTTGTATTGAGCTTGCTCAAAGGAAGTTGCCCCCTCGAAGTGGCCTGTGATCAATATAAAAGTGATTCTGAGTTCTGTCATTTATGCTATTTTGCATATTCTTATTAATTAATTGTTGTAGGTGCTTCACATTACCTTTCATACCTACGATTGATATATTTGTTTCATCCTCAAAATATGATCCAAGGTCCTCAACGATAACTGCAGCTTTTTGCTTCCCTTTTCGATCCTTAAACCACTTCAGTTTCAATTCTGTATGTAGCTTCCAACAATGTTTTGCATCATGTCCATCTCTCTAACAATGAGAAAAAGAAATATTTGTGTCCCCTTTATTCACGGTAGCAGCATGCTTTCTCTTTCCTTTTTACTTGCCTTCTTTTGGCTGAATGGATTCATCTGAAGAAAAATCATGAACGCTCTTCCCTTTGGATTCAATGTGTGTAGCTTGCACACATACCTCATCAAGGTTAGTAGGATTGAACATAAGTATTGTATGACGTAAATAACTATGTAATCCACCTATTTACCTGAGAATATTTTCTTGAGTGTAGAGAGGTATACCAAGTATTAAAGCTCTCTTTCGAAATTCTTGTGTGTAATATTGCACACTTTGACTCTTACCTTTCCTCATATTCTGCCGATCCATCATTGCTTGTTGTATGTAACCCAATGGACAGAAATGCTTCTTTAATGTTGACTTGAACTCATGCCAAGAGGATATAATATTTCCTTTTGAGGCCAAATCCTTTTGAGTTTTACTCTCCCACCATGTGAGAGGGGTCCCTCTATGTCGGAGAGAAGCTAACTAAATTTTCAAGTTATCTTCAGTAAAAATTTGAATCCGACAATAGACTTCAATTTGACAGATCCAATTATCTAATGTTTCAGCATTAAGTTCTCCATTATAAATAGGTAAATCAAACTTAATATCAAGATTTAATTGAGGCATACTGAGATCAACTTTTTGGTTAGGTGAGGCATTTAAAGAACCATCAAGAAAATATGGTGATGATGGAGGATATTTAGGAGGTTCCTCACCATCTCATTCTTTACCTTTTCCATTAGAAGAACCAACTTGTTCTCCCTTCTTCCAATCTTGATAAAGTTCGTCCACCATACTTTGCATCTTCATGAAATATTTAAGAAAATCCCCTTCAAAAAGAATTGAAGAAGTCCCATCATCTCATTTTTATGAAGCCATTCTCCTTCTTCTTGAGCCAATCTCTGGATCAAACTCTTCAAGCTCTACTTCACCTCTTTGAAGCCTAGATCTTGTTAACATAAACAAACTCACAATGCAATGGTTAAACTGCTCTGATACCAAACTTGATCTGAAAATTATCCAGGATCTTTATAACCAATATTTGCATGTGAATGTTTAAATGCTAATATCCATTAAAGAGGCTTAAATGTCAAATTTAAAGAGCATAATTGAAGCACACAAACACATAAAAGAGAGATGAAAACCAGAAAATGAAGACAAGAGATGATAACGGAGTTCACCCTTCTTGGGCTACGTATCCATGCCGCTTCCAATGGGAAGGCCGATCTTATTAAGTATTCAAATGTTACAAATTGAGTGTTCTGGAAACACTTCTGATTTTTGTTGGTCAAACACAGAAACAGACTGTACCATTGCGGCCATCTCGAAATTATGGGAAAAACGAGTATAAACTCGAATACCTTTGCCTAAGACCTCCTCTGGCATGCAATTCAAGAAACACTTCTGCAAATAAGACAAATAGTAATGACTGTGTATGGATTCCGCCTCAGGATCTATGCCCATTAATGGCCTCTGTGCCTTGAGAACTATTCCTATACCCTGCCTCATTTACTGTACAAAACGCACTATGTGTGTTAACCCTAAACTTCTGAACTGACTGTGTCTTGGAATTTCGTGGCTCATTTTATAACTTAGGCGCTGCAATATTCAAAAGGATCTCACAACACTTACCATGCAGCGGTGGGGTGGTGCCCCAATGGTAACACGTTGCATTATATGGAGAGAGGTCCCGGGGTCAAACCTGCAACCCTCTCCTCCTTCTTTGATCTACAGGCATATCTTTTGAGCGGCGGGCATATCATATACACACACGTTATAATATAGTTTTATCAAATGATTTGCTGGCAATGTTTGTTGTGATATAGTATATATATGGTTCCACGTTGATATAGATGGATAGGGTTCTAACTATATGGTTCTAACACATGGCGCGTTTGTTATATGGATCGATCCACATTATAAGATATGGTTATAATATATGATATGGGTTCCATATGGTATACGCTTGGTCCATCGCTCCACATTAATATGGTATATAACATATGGTTTAAATATAATGTTGGTTCTATAATATAACTCCGAATAAGGGCCTTAGTGTTGGCATGGGGTTAAGGGCTATGCCCTTGGCCCCTCCCCATTTTTTAACATTTAAACCTTGTATTAATATTTGAACCATTGTTTTCTAATGGAGCTTTAAGGTGGCCTTGGTGAAGGTCTTGGGTTTGATTTCCATGGCTCCAACATAGCTTATAAACCATTTTTTTAACCCTTTTCAAACCCTTTTTTAACCTTTTAAACCATTTTTTACCACTTTTAACCATCCTTGAAGAAACTTCAAATGATGACAAATTCTTCATCTGGAGGCCATTTCACACGAAAGAAGCGTCGACGAAAATCTTTCGAAGATATCTTTACCACGCTAACCTTTGTACTGCTTTTTCGAAGACTTAAAATATGATCGACGATGAGATGATCCTTCTGGATCATATATGCCGACCATGATGTGACCAATTTTCTTTAATTTAACTACACACACTACATGAGGACTGTTGTGTCAGTTGAAGGTGATACTGTGGAAATGGAACCACAGTAGTCGGCTCTTGGCGTGGCCAGAACCGGTCTTTTACCATTAGTGCATCTTCCCCATTTTGGGCACACTGTGGAAGCGAACGCATATGTGAAACAATTTGTACACTATCTACACGGAGGATGCCTATGGCTAGAGACCAAGGTGTCAATAGATAATTAATTTCCAAGATTACAGGCCTACCGAAGGCTGGGTTGGACCCGTTGTAGTATTTTTTCATGAAGGAAATAGATCGTGATCTCGCGACTATAATGAAGGAGAAGTTTAACTTGTCGAAGAGAGAAACATGCTTTGACATGGCCTCTATCTGTGAACAGGATGTTTGGTTCGCTGTGAAGTTGTTAGCCACCAAGATGCTATGTAAGGTTCGACCGAACCAATTCACTGCTTTTTTCATTGCTGCGCTAGAGCAGTGTGCCCAAGGAGTGGAAATAAATTGGGACACATTTCTACTTAATGAGTTTCTTGCGGATTGTGCGCATGCACAAGACAATGGATCACCATTCACATATTCATGGTTGCTGTTGTTGATTTCATTTTTCGGCTGGGTGGAGCCAACAAATTATCAGGGTATGTAACCAATCGGCCCATGACAAGGCCCGCGATATATGAACTTGTCGTATTCTAACATAAGGAGCCAACAACAGGAACGGAATGTCTCTTTATACATGCAGTTGGAAACATTGTTCTATTATGTGGTTCAGATACCACACATCGATGAAGTTTTTATGGAAAAATATTGTAGTGTGGAAAGGTTTAATACTAGGCCCACCACATGTATGTGGAATAAGGAGAGACCCACACCAGCAGAGTTAGTCAGTGGGTTCAAGCTGAACCATGAAGAAATGGATGCTATGGTCCAAGAATGGTCAGCGAGATGGCAAGTACCCACTGAATCAAAAAATATCTCACCAAATCCATCGCAGCAAGAACAACAATAGGAAGGAACCTCAGGCTAGTAGAAACAAACAAGTGAAAATATGTAGCACACTAGAGGAGGGGGTGATGAGCAAGAGGATTAAGATTCAAGTTAGACCCCTACTGATCTAGGTCTAGGAGATAAGGGGAAAGCTAGAACATCTGCGCAGGGAGGCCGGAAAAAGCAGAAAGAGTAGAGGTTTGAGAATGCCCAAGCATTAAAATATGACAATATTAAAATCTTGTTCAATGGGATGATAGAGGTTGCGGAGGAAAATCACAAAACATCAGAAGATAGGACAATCCATCTATTCACTGGCATCATGGACGTCCTAGATACGTTGTGCCAAGAATTTAAAAGGATACACATTTCTCCTTCGTCACTGGTTACACCACCATGGGTCGAAGTTGTGCAAAAAGAAGAAGGCCAAGACCAGACACTTACAACCCCTTCAACAGAGGGGGTGGTTAAAATTTTTCCAAGAGCACTCAGTTTTGATGAATCAGGAACAAGTGTGTAGATTCCATAGGCCGGGTATGTGGACTTAAAATTATCCACTTTGCCACTTTACGTATTGCACCGTTTACAAGAAGTTATTGCAAAAGAAGTAAAGTTGAGGGAGAGCTCCCACTTGGATCTAATGAAGGGATATAAGAATCAGGTGGCTGCGCTAAAGGACTTGAATGTTGAGCTTCTGTTAGGAACCATGCCTTTACTTTGTTAGTATATTGTTGTTGGACGCATATGATTTGTAAGACGTCCCGTAGTATTTGTTGATCAATAGTTTGTGTTATTATTGTTGGGCGCATATGCTTTGTAAGTTGCCCGTAGTATTTGTTGACCCATAGTTTGTATTGACCCATGGTTTTGACCCATAGTATTGGCGCCTAGACTTAGTATATAAGTGTGCGTTGAGGCCAATGAAGGCACCATGAAGTTATTTGTATTGAGCTTGCTCAAAGGAGGATTCCCCCTTGAAGTGTCCTGCAATTAATAAAAGCGATTCTAAGTTTTGTTATTTCTTCTATCTCATGTATTTTCATTAATTAATTGTTGCAAGTTCCTCACATCTAGTATCAGAGCACTTTCTTGGGTTTGTTGGGTGAAATTTATGCCAATTTTTTTTTCTCGCATTTGTTGCAGGTTCGGATCTGGGAATAATTCCTATGCGCTTAACTGTGGGAAGTACTTGGGAATAATCCCTAAAAATCATTGTGAGGAGTACCACAGGAATCCTAATGTAGCTGGCCCATTGAGAGGACCTTCTAGCAAAAAGGGCAATGACCCCTACTTGATTGACTAGTTCCCACCCGTGAGGTAAACCAAGAGCTGTCGTTTGTAACAAAGCGGTTATCAGTTTTTCCTGAGCCGTGGAGTGAGGGGTACTTCCCCAATACGCAAACTGTCAGACAGCATTGGTGGCCGAGTGAATCCCCTGAACCGTTAAGAAGCCAAGCATATGGGGTCCATATTTTCAACTGATAAATCACAGATTTCCTCAGTCCAGAATTGTTGCCGATCACTTCCACGTCGTTTCAGATCCATCTTTTGCCGATCAATTCCATGTCGTTTCTGATCCATCTGCTTGCCAATCCCTTCCGCGTCATTTCAGATCCATCTGTTATTGATCCCTTTCGTGCCATTTCAGATCCATTTGCTTCCGATCCCTTCACCATATCTTCCTTTTTTTAACTCGGTTTCCCTTGAAACTTCCCTGACACCTCTGTTATCCCATTCTACATCTTTCATTCCTAAGGACCCTATCCCAAATTCCACTTCCCAAAGCCAAAAATCCCACATTTTTCTATTATTAGGGTTTGTCATAACTTCTTTAATGTTCTCCCAATCGCCTTCAAATTTTGCCACTGTGTTCATTTCCTATTTCTGCTTCTTTGTCCCTCTCTGACAATTTTTTGCATTCTTTCACCCCCGCTTCTGAAATCCCCATTTTCTGCTTCCCTGTCCATTCGAAAGTGTCCAAAACCTAGTCAAACCCAAATTACCCATCAATGTTTTTCCCAAATCCAAATTTCCCTTTACTAAATAAGCTTTTATTTGTGTTTTTCTACCCATTCAAAAAAAAATAAAAATAAACTCCTAGTTATGGTTGTCACCCGCGAAAAAGAAAAACTCATGGAGGAAGCACTTGGAGCCATCCAAACCAAACTCAAGGATTTGGATGAAAAATTTCTCGGCCTCCATCTTGAGCATTTAGCCATGAACAACAAATGACAGTCCGAGTCTTCATCAGACAATGGGTTTTCTTCTTCCAGCAATTTTCGTGGGTCCTAAGCTTGATTTTCCTTGCTTCAATGGTGCTGATCCGACTGGCTAGATCTATCATGCAGAACAATATTTCAGTTTGCATAATACTTTTGATGTCACCAAAGTTCCACTTGCATCCTTTCATTTGGAACAGGAAGCTCTTCAATGGTACCGTTGGTACATAAAGGCTCATGAAGAGCCAAAATGGCTAGATTTTTTCCAGCTCCGTTTGCAATGATTTGGTCCTAGTGATTTTGATGACTTCGCAGGATCCCTCACTAAACTTCGCCAAATTGGCACTGTGAGAGAGTATCAGACAAAATTTGAGAAACTAGCCAATCACATAGAAGGATTGTTTGATGAATTCTATAGGAGTTGTTTTATCAGTGGCCTTAAGGATGAAATCTGCTCAGAGGTTAAAATGTTCTGTCCCAACACAACGATGGAAGCCCTGGGTTGGCTATGTTGGAAGAAGACAAGATTGTAGCCCAACAGTACTCCAAACCCACTTTTGTTCCCTTTTGAAATATGGGTTCTCAATGACATCCCATCCTGCCAGCTCCTTGACTAACTCCTATCAAGCATTTTTCTGAAACAAAGATGTAGGCACGCTGAGAAAAAGGGCCTTGTTATAATTGTGATGAGAAATTCACTTGGGGACATAGATGTGCTCAACAAAATCTCTATCTCTTGGATGTGGATTCTATGCCTACCTCTAACAATGGTGAAGAAGCTCTAGATACAATGGATGATCAGGTCAACATTCAGGAGCCACCTATTGACCCTTCGTCTCAGGAAGACCACCTAGATATATCTCTCCATGCTTTAGCCGGAATCACCACCCCCCAAACAATGTGGGTCAGGGGTTACTTCAAGAAGCTCCCTCTTACCATACTCATTGATTCTAGTAGCACTCATAACTTCATTGACCCTCAGATCGCCAAACAGGCTGATTGTTTTATCCATCCTTGCTCCAACTTTGAAGTCATGGTTACCAATGGGGGCACCTTACCTTGCAAGGGGAAGTGTCACAATGTGCGTATCTCTATGGAAGATTATAACTTGTGTTCTGACATGTTTTCTTGGCCTTAGGTGGATGTGATGTGGTTTTCGGTGTTCAATGGTTGCGTACACTTGGGCCCGTCTTATGGGATTTTGTTGAACTTTGGATGCAGTTTTCAATCAATGGGAAAAAACACAAATTTACAGGCTTACAACCAGGGTCTCTCCGCATCATTAGTTCACATCGGCTAGAAAAAACCCTTAAGAAGAATTCACATGGTGTTATCGCTCAGCTCCAGTCCATTCAGATTTACCCATCAACGGTATCCACTACTCCCTTGGATCTCCAACCAATTTTGGATAGATATGTTGGTGCATTTTCTGAACCAGTGGGATTGCTACATTCACGAGACCTTTCCGGTCAGAATTTATCCGCCTCTACATCTGTGAAGGAAATGATGGCTATTTTTCATGCAGTACAGACGTGGCAGCCATACCTATTAGGGAATTATTTCTTCATCAAGACTGCTCACGAGAGTCTGAAATATTTCTTGGAACAATGGGTCTCCTCACCCGCACAACTGAAAAGGATTCACCAACTCCTGGGTTATGCCAATGAGATCACTTACATGAAGGGTAAAGACAATTTGGTGGCAGATGCTCCTTCTTGCACAATTGATGCCCCAGTTTCTCTTTCAACTATTTCTCTGCTTGTTCCAAATTGGTTGCAATCTTTTCAAAAGGGCTATGTATTCTCTAAACTCCATGCGTCTCCATTGGTCAGGCACTCCGAGTTCCTCCAAACGTATGAGCAGGCACAACATACCTTCCCGCGATCAATAAAAGTGATTCCGAGTTCTGTTATTTCTGCTATCTCATGTATTTTCATTAATTAATTGTTGCAAGTTCATCAAAGCTTCAGTAGGACAAGGACTTGCTGCAAAAGGAAAAGGACAAAGTTCAGAAGGCTGTTGAAGTTGCATGCTCTTCAATGCTCGAGGCCGAAATTATTGAAGAGATGAAATATGAGGAGAAAATATAGTGTTTGGAAGCTGCTATATTGAGATATCGAAAAAACGTACAATACTTAGAGGCAAAGATTGTGCCGAGTACCCCACCTGAAGTGGCTAAGTAGTGACAGGCGACAGTTCAAGAAGTTGTCTAAAGCCTTCAGACAACAGAAGCACAGTGCATGAAGATGTACGAGAAGGTGTCGCAGTCGTGGGCTGCGTTATTTGAAGATGCAAAGCTACAAAAGGTGACTTCCAATATCGAGGCTGCTGAAGAAAGGATGAGTACATTGTGCGAGTATTTGAAGACTTTTCCACCAGTCCATAGGATGGAGAAAGTTGCGGAGAATGAAGAGCTACAGCATGAAATCAATCAGTTGAGGATGCATCATAGACATCATACAAAAAGGGTCGAGGCACTCCAGTATGAGGCTATGCGTGTATCGCAAGTCATCAGGGGTAAGAATATTTTCATCCAGTCGCCAGTCACTCATGCTATCGAGGCAAGAAAAATCCATGTTACTATAGATCTGGTAGAAGCTGTCACCTAGAAGAAATATGAAGCCCATCAATTGGTCGAAGTGAGCAGGAATGTATTCCAGGAATTTCATTCGAAGCTGCAGGAACCTATTTAAAAACCTTGAAGTGGTTCGGGACAAGCCACATGTGAGTGTTGGGGGCCTATTGGGCCTAGTGTTTTGGAGGTACCATTTTTGGTGGAAAGCGTTTTGGTGTGGACAAAGGTAAGACGGAAATGGTTCAGCGAAGTGGTCAAATCCGATGAA
Source organism: Larix kaempferi (assembly GCA_027924585.1). NCBI lineage: Eukaryota > Viridiplantae > Streptophyta > Pinopsida > Pinales > Pinaceae > Larix > Larix kaempferi. The sequence goes on from BSBM01001035.1 coordinate 7,296,718, forward strand.
GCATCCAAGAATTCGGGAAAAATGGTTATGTTGAACACATCAAATGGTCAGAGTTGAGTCAATTAGTTATAAATGGTCCACATTGTAATAATAATTTGATTAGTAAGATAGTTAGCAAGTGAGTGGGGTAGTGGGAGCGGGGAAAGCTAAGTGTGCCCTATAAATATGTAAGAAAGGAAGAGTTTTGGGTTGGTTTCGGCTGTTTACGGGGGATTAATAATTTTTGTTATTGTCATTCGATGCTGTAAGAACATATTTTGAGTCTACAATGAAGCATTATTCCATATCCATTGAAGTTAATTTTGGAGAAGTCGAGTTGCTGATCTGCAGGTTGTGTGCATAGATCCCTTGTTTTTTATGAAGATATATGTAAGTCTTAACTAAATTTCTTATTTGGTTGTGACTCATAATAAAACACAAGCGCTTCTATGGATTTTCCCATGATGGGTTTCCATGTACTTAAACATGGTGTCTTTATGTGTTATGATGTGATATGTGATACACATGTGTTTCTTTCCTCTATCTGAATGCTTAAATGAATGCCTGATCAGGATAGTTATAAGTAATATGAATATGGAATATAGTTTAAGTTATATCATTCTAGCGATGTCATGGGTTCTGTCAAAGTGATGGATGTGTCGAAGCTCTGATTTTGTTAGTGTTCTAGATTGATCTATGTTACTGGGTTGTATTATGAATTCATTGTATGTTGAGCTATTCCCCTTTCATACTGTAGAAATTTGGTTCCCGCAGTCCTCGTAGGTTCTTTGGGTGAGACTTCATCTACTCTGTAGATGTTTCCGAAAGGGATTAAAACTACCTTTCGGGCCGGTATCTCGGGTTGTTGTGTTTGTTGGTGTTGTTGAGTGCATGAACCCTGGTTGAAGTAAAAGTGCGCCAACATGTCTTAGGTAGTGGTGGACCTAATAATTCTATAGTAGATTCCCCCTAATTTATGAGGTCAGAAGAGTAATTGATGGCCAAAATACATTATAAAAATGAATGAAAGTATGATAACTAGAACCATGAGAAGTGCAATAAAAACTGAAATAGGAAACATAACTTGGAAAAAAAAACTAAAGTATCATATTACTCTCTATTAGCACTCAAAATGAACCTCAAGGTTGTGGGAAAAGGTCATTTTAAGGTAACCGCAAAACTACTTCAGACTGTATTTCTGACCTAATACAATCAGAGAGGGATCTCTCACTATTTACAAAGCCTTCTAGCTCAAGATATTCAATCAATAACATTCAGAAGATCAGATTTCTGATAGGACAATTTATTTTTAAAGTTCTGGTAAGACAATCATGAAGGAGACCATTGGGCAATGGAGTCAATAATCAGGTCTAAATTAGGTTGCTAGAGGTAGGGGCTTGAAGGGATCATGGACAGAGGCAGGGTAGACACCATTTCTTCAGTCTTGAGGCTTTTGCAGGTTGGTTAGAGGACAAGGAAGACAAACCATCAAGCAGAGCACCTAGCTTGGGTGATTTCTGCAAGACTTTAGAATAAAATATTTTGAAAATGCTTGAACAATGGACCTAGAGCATGCAAGATGAATTCTAGTCCACAACACTTCTGTTCAAACATGAAAGCAACACAAAATGGAGTGTTAAACTGGGAAAAAACAATCACATAGAAGATCACTTACTGAAGAATGTGATGGCATAGGAATCTCAGCCATGGAAGCCTCTCAGCATTCCATCTCTGCAAATTTATTCATATACTGAAAAATGAAAATCATTTACAATGAAGAACCTCTCTACTCTTGAAAATACCCCAGCTGAAAATTGAATCCCTAGCTCTCCCTATTACACATGAATATATAGGAGAAGCTACCCTCAGCTTTCAATCTTGAATTGTTCTAACCTAGCCTCTAGAAACATAAATTTGTTACAAACATAATAACATCTGGCTAACAGACTTCCTGCTTTCAAGAAATTTGTTACAACTGAGTTCTTCATTATCGAATGCAGACGGCTGAAAACTGGGCTTCAAAGCCCCAGCTATATATCTCAAATGGTGACAAATGTGTATATTTTGAGAGAGGGTTTGGTAATTGGGCATGTTCCCAACAAAACCCATGTCTCCATTTTCTCATATTCTCCTCCAGCTCATTGGAATCTACCTATGAAGTTGATGACTCAGGTAGTAAACTAAAATTATGGAAGAATACCCTGTAAATATCTCTTCGATTCTCCCAAACCGTGACACCTATGTAAAACATGAGAGAGGTTATTATATATGGGCCCGTGTTGAAGAAAAAACTCTCTCATTTTCTCAAAATTCACCTCGTCTTTGTGGAGACATCTCTTTGAACTCGATGACTTAAACAATCATTTTCATTAAAAAACAAACACGCCCTTCAGATAAAATTTCGTTGAATTTGAAATTTTGTTTTCTTATTAACTTGACTTGAATGCTGATATGGCAGGTGTATAATTTTAACATGTAAATTTCCTAGTGTTGGGCTTGAGCTTAGCACAAAAATGGTGCTAACAACTGGCTCCAATTGGGGATGCTCTCCTCCCTGTGAGGTAGCAAAGAACCCTGTAGACTAGTGCCTGTCCATTGGGCTGCTCCCAACTTCGAAATGAAACCTATAAACCAACTTGCCACCTGTGACTTGTAACCCTTTCTAATTCTGCAACTGAACTCAAACTTTAACTGAAACAATCCCTTTCATTGAAAAACAAACATGCTTTGCTATTGCAGTCAATATCTGATACTTTGTGAGGGTGTCTTTGGTGTTGAATCTGCCTCATGCTCTAGATGAAATGACCTCTCCAGCATTGTTGAAAACTCCCACTCTGATGTATAGCCTTCTGCATTTCTCCTCCAAAAATCATTATGTGTTTAAGACAAGCAACTTGTAGAGATGAATTATAATGCATGTGTTTTGATATCAACATCTTGCAATTACTTAACATTCCTGCCTGTTTATTTGAATTCTAATACCAGACCAGTGACACACTGGTTGAAGCGACATAATAATTAGAATTCTTGTTTCATACTATATGTTGGAAAATTATGACAACCTCTTCAGGTCATCATTGATAGCTCTAGGACATAATTGTATAAGATATAGTGAAGCACCTTTGCATGCACAATAAAAAGGACCCTAAACTGCATTCTCCTAGTTGTATTTAGCAAGGAAAGGAGGTTTATATAACACACAAGTGCACTCTTGAGTATTATATAAGTCCTATGAAGGACCAAGCCACTTTCGATGCTGCACCACGGGACATCTGCACAAGAGCAGGAGCGACATAATTTGGAGGCCCTTGGAAATGGCGTTTTGATTATCAATGGTATACTTAACGAAGACCGCCCATTCGCTAATGCTATCAAATCTTTGGATATAGTTTCAGATAAATTTAAACATCTGAGACTAATGATGCATTTAAACATTAATGACGTGAATAAACATTGTACAGATCATCAAAGTGTTTGCAACACATATTAGTTGTTTAAAGGCGTGGTCTTTGCCAAACTTCACAGATTTTGAAAAATCAGTTTACGCATGATTGTTGTATCAACGAAGTAAACCATTGCTGTAGATCTATTTCTTTCCCATATTGTAGCCGTTGAAAAGTGATGCCTCTACCCACTTTTTGCACATTTTGAAATGTCTGTTTCTTCGTACAAGTGAAATCTGCGAACTTTATTTGGACCGTAGATTGTTTTCTTATCCAGATCTGACGGTTGGCTTTCCTAGTACATGTGAAGATCACATTGTCCATCGCCATGGTTTCTGTAACTAAAGCAGAGCTCCCGGATCTGATCTGCACCCACGCTGATAGAGTATACTTGACTTTTTAAGCATCAGATGTTCTGAAAGGAGGTCCATAAACTTCTGCAAAGTTACAGTGGCACCCCACTCAATGAGAACTCCAGGACTACAAACCAAACAACTATCGTCTTTCACAAACTCAATCACACTCGTATGGAAACCTTGAATGCCATTATACGTTAAAATAATTTTGATAAACCCTTGCCGAATCTGGTTGCAATCTTTAGTGTCTCCAGTGCACACGCAGATGATATGATAGCATTTGCATCAGCAATGGCTAGAATAATGTTCTTAACAACTCATACCATATAAATCCGCTCCCTTGAGTGTTTTCTATTCAGGATCTTGGAGTTCTGAATTTTGAGGGTTTTCTTCCCTTCCATGAAGATCTTGGAGATTTCTTTCTCTAGGCCTGTCGCCTTGCTCCCCATAAGGAACATACTGTGACGAGAACCTAAGGGTTTCACTTTCTCTAAGTTGAAATTTCCTTTGTATATTCAGGAGCAACCCCCTAATACAACGTTGAACATCCTCTTTTGAAGGTGCTATTGGCAAAGAAAGATCTTCCACAACGTCCAATCCATGATCCTATTCTCTTCTCATGTTTGGTATTTCATTGCTATGAAGTGAAGTACTTGTGAACATTTGAGCTTCAGAATGTTCGCTTTCCTATAAGCTGCTTGATGATATTCCAGAATCTGACGAGTCAAGCAGGAGCCCCTAAAACCCAATTAATATTGCAATATCCTTTAAACCCAATTTCTTAGTGTTTGGCACCTGACCAGTAGCAAACACGACATGAGAAAAACCATCATTGATTCCTTTGATAGTCTTCAACATAGGTAATTCATCCGATGCTTGTTCTATAGCTTCCGAGGACTCTTCAACATGAAATTCAACCCTTCTCAGGGCCCTTTGTTATGCTGCAAAATCTCTAACTTCCTCATCGAAGCCTTTAAAAACTTTATTCTGACAGATGAAGATATGATCATCGTTGTTTTGATCATGTTTGCACGGACCACTTCAATGCTTCATCTCTAAAACCGTTTTGTGCATATACTCGCTTTGGGTGCTAGAGATGCTAATACATGGCAATCTCCCTGCTATTAGTGATCTTATCTTCAAAAACGATTTTGAGACCGCCGTCCTAGTTCACTTAAATCCTCGGTTACCAATCCTTGCGTTGGGGGAATGCCGATCTATATCCATAGGTAGGAAGCATTCACCAGCATGCTTCGTGGGACACCCGGGTGATAATAATGTTGAATCCACTTTGACACTTGGTGTAATATCCCTAATTCGACCCTTAGGAAATATTGGTCCTAATGTAAATAATGTGTACATGTGATGTATGTTTTCCTAGCGTGGAGCTCAAGGCCAAGGCCTCGCTAGTGAAAGCCCGAATTTTATTTAAGGGCAAGTATTTGATATCTTGATACCATGTGCTCTGAAGCCATGGAACATTGTAATAGGATGTAAATAAACATCATGCAATATAAAATACCAAAGCTGGCTACGGAGGCAACGAATGAGACGGGGCCACGTGTATCCACTAGGGAGTGGTGAGGGGGCTATGGGAGTGAACCATAGGTTGCCATATGTCTTTATGAGAACCCATTTGACCTTTCTAGATGACATTTATTCATGTTGTAAGAAGTGGTTGAAGAATTAAGTCAATGACTTTGATGGAGTATGGGCAGCCCTGAAATTCGTATGGGTTGGTATGGGCTCTTTTGACTTGTCCCACAAGTCACTCTACATCTTTGGGGTTGCTCCATCCTTATCCCCATTCCATTGTGAAACTACCTAGCATCATTCCCATCCAAAAACGAGCTCCCAACAGTGAGAAAACCAGAAATCGCGACTGTGAGAGAACCCACGTTTTGGGAAGTAAAAAACGTCCTGATTTGGTATTGGACAGTGAAATCCAATGGGGGATCCATTGGTAGGAACCTTGGGGCGAATTTGGGAGCAATAGCTACCCCAAAATCCATGGGAAAACCCAGTTTTAATTGCCCAGAAAATCAGTGACGGATTTGGGGTTATTTGCTGAACAAAGCTGTGAGAAATCCAAGTGTGGATGTTCGAATGGAGGCTGGGATCATTTGAGTCTAGCTTGATGTGTACTAGCTCTGGGATTGAGCTTAGTGGACTAGCATTCCTCTCCATTTCCTATTGCATGCTTGAGAAACCCAACTGTGTGTTGGCTTAGCATGGCTGTTTGATTGACACCTTGACTGTGAGTGAGCCATCTAGTTCCTCCTTAGTGGATACACAGCCCAGCTCGGGGGTGATCTCTCAGCTGAAAGAATACAGGCTGGACAGAGATCTATGGTTGGGTGGAACGTTGCTCTCATGTAGCCAGTCGCTGGATATTGCGTTGCAAGATAAGTGCTCTCCGTGACTTTAATTTGTATATATATATATCTGGGTTCTGTAATGTGTTAATTGAATGATTATTCTTCATGTTAATGAAATTGAAATGAAGTCTGTGCATAGCATATGAATGGGATTGAACCCTGCATATGGAATCATCTTCGATTTGTTCTCATGTGTGTTATTACGTTTAAGATCCGCTGTGTTTTATTGAAGTCGAATCTGCATACATAAGTTTTAAAATGTTAGGAATTTATGGGTAAAGATATTGGGGCTAAGTTAAAAGCCCAGTATGTTGTTAATGTTTCCTTCCCTGTTTTTCTAAGGAGAAGGGGACATTACACTTGGGTGATGAAAGAGCCTCCATCTTAAAGCTGTCTACAGATCTCCTATAAAATTCCCTCTCGCATAAAGGCATCAATTGGTTTTTGAATAGCAGGATGTATTTAGATAGATGACTCAGATACAGGACAAGTCACTTGTCTTGATAGTCATGGATCAATACAATCTTTATGGAATTTATGCATGCGTAATAGGTGTCGAATAGCTTCACCAGCTCTTGGCAACTCTAAACAAATGGAACAAGTCTCATTTGAAACATCATTCTGAACAATTGAAATAGGAAGGCGGTCTATATGCCTTTGTGATGCACCATGACTTTCATTACCATCATCGAGTGCCAATAACATCTCATAATCATTCTCATTGAAGTCGCGTTGGAATCCAGTAAGATGCCCATTGGTTCTATGGCCTTCAGAAGCACGCTCCAAAATAACACATACAGAGATGCAATGTGGAGCAGAGCACAAAGGCTCGCTCTCATACACAAGGAATGGCAAAACCAATTCAATTATTGATAGAGAAGTAATTACAATATATAGATGTCACACATCATAACAAACCAGATAATAGATCCAAGAAAGGTGGATCTCAAACCAAACCATGCTAAGTATAGAAAGTACACATCAACTCAATCCCTGCCAATCTGCCTATCATTTCTACATTATTCCAACATACCCCCTTAATGTAGAAATGGATTTTCTACAACACCTAATTTCTGCCTAAGGATTTCAAAGTGAATTCTGCCAATGGGTTTTGTAAATATATTAGCGACATTATCACTTGTATTACAATACAGAAGTTTAATTTTCTTAGAATCAATCTTTTCTCTAACAAAGTGATGTTGCAGCTCAATGTGTTTTGTTCTTGCATGATAAACTGGGTTGTGTGCTAGCTTGACTGCACTTTGATTGTCACAATGTATATTTGTGGGTTCTGCTTGCTTTTCTCCAACATCTTCAAGAATTCTCCTCAACCAGACAGCTTCACATGTAGCACTAGACATGGCTTTATATTCAGCTTCTGTGGATGATAGAGAAACATTTGGCTGTTTCTTACTACTCCATGCTACGACCACTGATCCGATGTTGAATGCATATCCTATAGTAGACCTTCTGTCATCAACGTTCCCTGCCCAATCAGAGTCAGAAAATCCTGCCAATTGAACATCAAACTTATCAGTATATAAAAGACCAAAGTTCATTGTCCCTTTCAGATATCTAAGGACCTTCTTTGCAGCCTTCCAATGGCTTTCATTTGGCTTAGCCATGAATTGACTAAGAATGCTGACTGCATATGAGATATATGGCCTTGTAGTAGTGAGATAATTCATACTTCCCACCAACTGTCTATACAAAGAACCATCTGCATCTTTTGTTCCATCTTGACTGCATAGCTTCACATTCTGTTCTAAAGGAATTACTAATTCTTTGCAATCACTCATATGGAATCTACTCAATATTTCCTTCACATACTTACTTTGAGTGATCATAGTTTTACCAGATTCTTTCCATACTTCAAGTCCCAAGAAATAGTGAAGTTCACCAAGGTCTTTCATTTCAAATTCCTGTGATAACTGATTTTTGATTTATGCAATCAACTTACATGCATTTCCTGTGATAATGAGATCATCAACATATAACGATATTAAGCAAACATTTCCTTCCTTATCTTTCTTCACATAAAGGTTAGGATCACTTTTGCTTTTCGCAAAGCCTTTCTGATTAAAGAAGGTATCAATCTTTATGTACCATGACCTAGGGGCCTGTTTCAAACCATAGATTGCTTTCTTTAACTTACATACAAGATGCTCCTATAATTTCTGTACAAAGCCTTCAGGTTGGACTAAGTACACTTCTTCTTTTAGTTCACCATTTAAGAAAGCAGATTTTACATCTAATTGATGGGTCTTCCGATTATGAGCTGTAGCTAATGCAACTAGAATTCTAATTGTGTTTAATTTTTCTATTGGTGCAAAAGTTTCCTCAAAGTCAATTCCCTCCTGTTGAGCATAACCTTTGGCAACTAGTCTTGCTTTAAATATGTCAATGCTACCATCTGATTTAAGCTTATGTTTAAACAGCCATTTACATCCTATGGGTGTTTTGTTCTCTAGTAACTCTGTTAATTCCCAAGTCTGATTCTTCATAATAGAGTTATATTCTTCATTCATAGCTTCAACCCATTCTTCTTTATCTTTGGCTTGTTTATAATTCATTGGTTCATTCATTGCATTGGACATTAAAGCATAGTCATCATACCTTGAAGGAGGACGAGTCTGTCTTGAAGACCTTCTTAGTCCTACATTGCCTGTAGGGGTACCATCCATTATCCTTCTGCTTTCTGCTGTATCTTCATCTGAACTGATAGAAGTGCTCATGTTGTTTCTGCTATTTTGACTGCTGCTGCTGCTTCCATTGCTTCTGCTATTCTGTTCCTGCTCCTTTTCTTGTGGCTGTTCCACTTCCTGCTGCTGAATGATGGAATTTAATTTCACATATTCATTAGTAGAAGTATGTCCTTGATCATATTTGTCACTTGTATCTGCATGTTCATGGAACACTACATCTCTGCTTGCAATTAACTTATGAGAGCTAGGGTGAAATAGCTTATAAGCTATGTGATCATTATGATATCCAACAAAGATACATTCAAAGGATTTAGCATCTAGTTTCCTTCTATCATCTTTTGGTATATATGCAAATGCTTTACAACCAAAAATTCATAGATGCTTAACTTCAGGTTTATATCCATAAAGGACCTCAAATGGTGTTTGCAGATCTAATTTCTTTGTTGGACTTCTATTTTTCAAATATACAGCAGTATTCACAACTTCAGCCCAAAAACCATTCGACATGTTCTTACCTTGGAGCATACTGCGAGCACATTCAACTAGTGTCCTGTTCTTTTTCTCAGCTACACCATTTTGCTAAGGAGTGTGGGATACTGTAAATTGTTGCTGGATTCCATTCTCCTTACAGTATTTCTTGAAAGCTCCAGACACGTACTCCCCTCCATTGTCAAATCTGAGAAATTTAATGCATTTTCCTATCTGCTTTTTGACCATCATTCTGAACTCCTTGAAATATTCGAAGACATCTCCTTTTATTCTTATAAAATAGACCCATGTGTATCTAGATCTATCATCAATGAATGTTAGAAAATATGATGCACCTCCTAATGATCTAGTCTGCATAGGTCCGCATACATCTGTATGGATTAATTCAAGCAGATCAGTTTGTTTCTTCTCTTGATGTATTGGGAATGCATCTCGGTGTTGTTTTCCAAGTGCACAAGCACTACATTCTAAATGCACATTCTTTATAATAGGTAGACCTTCAACCATTAATTTGTTCTGAAGCAGCATAAGATCATGGTGATTAATGTGGCCATACCTTTGATGCCAGAGTTCCTCTGTGGTGATGATCGTGGATGCTAGTGCTTGATGACTGCCTTTGCACACATCCAGCTTATATAGTCCTCCACATCTTGAACCTGTAGCAACAGTCTTGTAGTGGTCTCGAATGTCTTTAATATGACATTGGTACTTGCCAAACTCTACCTTTAGGTCATGTTCGGTCATGGTTGAAACAGAAATAAGATTCTTTTTAATACCAGGAACGTACATAACATTATGTATATGTTTCAATTCACCATTAGATAATTTCACCTTTACTTTTCCATAACCTTGAACCTTGAGTGACCTATTATCACCTAAATAGATGTGAGTGCCATTAAGATTCTCATTATATTCTTCGAACCATTCACTCCTACAAGACATATGTGCAGATGCACCTGAATCTATAAACCATGCATTCTTATCATCTGTCTCAGCAGACAGAGCATCCTCAGAAATAAATAATCTCAGATTTCTAAATTCATTTTCAGGAGTGTTTGTGGTTGCAAAATTCCCATTATGATTTGCATTATGATTTCCATTGTAGCTTCTACCTCTATAATATTTCTTCTGATAATGATTTCTATTGAGGTGTCCTGGTTTGTCCCAATGATGACCATCTTCATTATTTCTAGAATGATCAGTCTGAACCATACCTTTATGTTTTGAGTGAAATTTGCCTCTGTCTTCACTCCACGATCTGCCTCTGTCTCCATGCCACTGTTTGCCTCTATCTCGATTCCATGAACTGCCTCTGTCTCCATTCCATGACCTGCCCCATGGTTTGCCTCTGTGCATATATCGACCTCTTGCCATCAGTGCGAGATCAGAGCCTCGAGCCTCGAGATCATAAGTTTTCATCCTCTCTTCTTCTTGAAGCAAAATACCTGTGAGTTCTTCAAAATTTGGGGGTTTTTCTCTTGCTGCAAGTGCTGAAATAAACACTTTGTAATCGGGATGCAAACCTTTCAGTGCGATAGTTACTTGGTCAAGACTATCTATTGCTTCACCTATAGCTGCCAAGTTATCACTCAGATCTTTGATACGAGAAATAAATTTACTTACCCCTTCTTTTGCTTCCATCTTGATCGACAATAGTTTGGTCTTCAGAAACAATATGCGATTTGCATCAGTTGTTTCATATAGTGTTTTAAGCGTATCCCATGTCTTTTTAGACGTGTCACAATTTCTGATGTGAGGGATAATCTTGTCTTGCACAAACATTCGCAGAGTCACCTTGGCTTTGGCTTCCCTTTTGTTCCAATCTGGAACAAGTGTAGGATCTGCAGGCTTCAATTCAGTGCCATTCACAATCGTCCAGCCACCGAATAATTCAAGAACGGTTTGTAGCTTGAATTTCCAGTTGACATAATTTTCTCCATTCAATTTGGAGGCTTCATTAATATATGTATCAACCAACGGCTGTTGGGAGGCGGCAGCCATTGCAGTTAAACTCAGAATAAAAAAAAAATGTAGTAGATACCTTTACACCACTGATTTGCAGCCAAAGAATGCAGTACCGCCCTCGGGAATACAGCACTGGTGCGGCAGAAGCTGGAAAAAATACCACGTAAGTCTTGAATGTACCACACCCTAGCAGAAGATGAATCCGTGGTAGTGATGCAGTACCGCTCCCGATCAAAGAATGAATCCGCAGTAGTGATGCAGTACCGCACCCTATCAATGGAGATTCACGCGGTAGTCTGAGTTCCCAGAAAACACAAATGCATTTAAAAAACTTCTGAACACACGAGCCTTTAATTTGGCACCAATTGGCAGCTCCTCCTCAACGATCTCTGGCCCTCTCTACTCAACGCAGAGATCTCTGGCGGTTCATCTATCTACCCAGAGGTCTCTTCAATGCAGAGATCGTGGAACTTTCTGAGCGCCGCTTTCACATTTTCACGCGGCTTGCCTGTATTTAAACACCAGTGATCGTGGAATGTCTTTCTTCAACGCTGGGTGACTCCTCCTCAGTGGTCTCTGGCCCTCTCTTCTCAACGCATGACTGACTTTAGCATGACTTTTCCTCTGTAGAGAGATGGCGTCTCTATCCTCTATTCACGGCAGCTGCTCAGCACTTCAAACGCATCTCCTTCACAATGGCACTCATGGCCTCCTCACGATGGCAACAAGGGCATTCACGACCTCTTCAAAATGGCACTCATGGCTCAATACAACAGGCTCTATCTCTCAGCCTCTCACAGATCAGCACACAAGCTTTGATACCAAAATAACACATATAGAGATGCAATGTGGAGCAGAGCACAAAGGCTCGCTCTCATACACAAGGAATGGAAACACCAATTCAATTATTAATAGAGAAGTAATTACAATATATAGATGTCACACATCATAACAAACCAGATCATAGATCCAAGAAAGGTGGATCTCAAACCAAACCATGCTAAGTATAGAAAGTACACATCAACTCAATCCCTGCCAATCTGCCTATCATTTCTACATTATTCCAACACTCCAGGGCTTCTATTAAATCTAACCTCATATCTAAAACTCTTCATATGCATTATCAATTGACCCATTCTACAGATTATCATTTCCACAATCTAGGTTGCTGACCTTGCTAGGAGAACATGACGAACCACCAAGTCTAGGACCTGTACTATTATAAGATGCCACTGCTTCATCACCTTCTTCACAATATAATGTGTTTTCCCTCATTCTCTTACTTCTCTGTCATGATGAGGGATCAATTATATCCTTGCATCCAATAATATGACCAAAATAATTCCTTTGCCCTTTCTTCTCATCAAGCTTAAGTGCCAGGGCTTTTCTTTGATGCTGCTTAGGTGAGCGAAATCCATGAGAAGACATAATTTCTTTTCTTTTGCTCAAAACACCTTAGAACCCCTTCTTCTTGAGCCTGGGGAATTTTATGCATTATTCAACCAAGAAAAACCTTGACACTGCCCTAATATGTAACCATCAACTGAAAAATACACTAAATTTTTCTGAACTGAAACTTGAAACTGAAAACTGATCTGCTGTACTGAAACCAGATTGAAAATGTTGAAAAGATGCTCGCCATGCCGAGATTATTTACACACTCATACTCTACTCTGCTAAAATGGTTGCTCAATCAAGTAATGTAAAAGTACCAATGAATCCAATCCAACAAATGGTTAATCCTTTGGGTTATGCTCAAACCTTCATTTAGCATACAGAGGAATGTAAGAGATGATAACTCATGACAAAACCATAATCCATAATTTGTAAAAACAACATAAACTTCCTTCGCTAGTGAATGAAACAAAATGGTGAAAGAGTCTTGAAGAGAAGGAAGGATTTCATATTGGTTAATAGAAAGAAAAGAACAAGTTCCATGCTCAATTGTTCTCGATTCAGATGTAACAATCAACTGTTGAAAGTGAGGAGTATCCCTTTGAACATCAAACAATTATGATTTCGTAGACTTAAGAGATGTATTTTCATGATTTACCTTTCCAAATGATTCCAACAAACATAGAAAAGGATCCTGATAAACACTAACTGCTATGCCCTGTTCTATTTCATCATGCTCAAGATCATTTTTAGATGGAAAAGAATCAATATTTTTCTCTCTCCTCTCATCCATGTTAAGTATAGGAATTGAGTGTTCATGACAAGTTTCAGATGAAACATCAATATCATATCGATTAGGTTCTTCATGCAGCCCAAAACCTTTCTTCATTGTGCTAAATACTTCAAAGCAGATAGGCAGGATATTACCTTCATTAGGCTCACTGTCTTCCTAATTTACAACAATGAAATTATGAGCTACAACCTGCTTTCTCTCCATGGCTGGATAAAATATGTATTGTTCTACTGCAAGATTCCCGACAGATTTTTCAAGAATACTATCCATATAACCAATCTGATCATGCACATTAGGCAGCTGAATGGACTGATCAATTTCAAGAAGAAAAATATGGTTGTTTTCATCAAGGTGTTTACGTTCTACTTCTTCATTTCCTTTATCTGTCTCCGATTTAGAGGTATCATAAGCCTTGATGTTGCTTCTGTTAGGAACCCATGTCTTTACTTTGCTAGTATATTGTTGTTGGACACATATGATTTGTAAGTCGTCCCGTAGTATTTGTTGATCCATAGTTTGTGTTATCGTTGTTGGCGCATATGCTTTGTAAGTCGCCCATAGTTTTGTTGATCCATAGTTTGTATTGGCCCATGGTTTTGACTCATAGTATTGGTGCCTAGACTTAGTATATAAGTGTGTGTTGAGGCCTATGAAGGCACCGTGAAGTTAATTGTATTGAGCTTGCTCAAAGGAGGTTGCCCCCTCGAAGTGGCCTGCGGTCAATATAAAAGTGATTCTGAGTTCTGTTATTTTTGATATCTCGTGTATTTGCATTAATTAATTATTGCAGTTTCATCACATCTGGTATCAGAGCACTTTCTTGGGCTCGTTGGGTGGAATTTCTGCCAATTTTTTTTTTGTTTTTTTCTTATCTATTGCAAGTTCGGATCTGGGAATAATCCCTATCCACTTAACTATGGGAAGTACTTGGGAATAATCCCTAAAACTCATTGTGAGGAGTACCACAGGAACCCCAAAGTAGCTAGCCCATTGAGAGGACCTGCCAGCAAAAAGGGAAACGACCCCTACCTGATTGACTAGTTCCCACCCGTGAGGTAAACCAAGAGTTGTTGTTTGTGGCAAAGCAGTTATCAGTTTTAATTGAGCCGTAGAGTGAGGGGTACTGGCCCAAGACGTAAGCCGTCAGACAGCATTAGTGGCCGAGTGAAACACCTGAACTGTTAGGAAGCCGAACATACCTGGGGTCCATCTCTATTTTCAGCTGAACTGTTGCCGATCACTTCCGTGCTGTTTCAGATCCATTCTAAGCCATTTCATATCCAGCCGTTTCAAATCCATTCTAAAAGCCATTCCAGATCTATTCTGAAAGCCGTTCTAGATCCAGTCATTTTTTATCCATTCGGTTCCATTTCAGATCCATTTGTTGCCGATCCCTTCCGTGCTGTTGTAGATCCATTTCTAAAAAAAAAACAAAAATATGTTTTTTCGCCATATCTCTCTTGTTTTAACTCCGTTTCCCTTGAAACTTCTCTGACACCCCTGCAATCCCATTCTGCATATTTCATTCCTGAGGCCCCTATCCCACATTCCACTTCCCAACACCCGAAATATCACATTTGTCTATTTTTAAGGTTTGCCACAACTTCTTGGATTTTCACCCGATCGCCTTCAAATTTTACCACAGAGTTCCTTTTCTAATTCTGCTTCTTTGTCCCTATCTGCCAATTTTTTTCATTCTTTCACCCTGCTTCTGAAATCCCCCTTTTTTTCTTTCATGTCCTTTTGACAGTTTCCAAAAGCTAATCAAACCCCAATTACCCATCATATTTTTTCCCCAATCCAAATTTCCCTTTACTAAATCAGCTTCTATTTGTGTTTTTCTACCCATTCCAAAAAAAAAACCCTGGTTATGGTTGTCACCCATGTAGGAGCACACACCATGGAGGAAGCACTTGCAACCATCCAAAACAAACTCCAAGATATGGATGAAAATGTTTTCAGCCTCCATCTTCAACATTCAGCCATAAACAATAACCGACATCCAAAATCTTTTGCAGCCATCGGGTTCTCTTCTTCCAACAATTTTTGTTTGTCAAAGCTTGATTTTCCTCGCTTCAATGGTACTGATCCAACTGGATGGATATACTGAGCAGAACAATATTTCAGTCTGCATAATACTTTTGATGTCCATAAAGTTCCACTTGCATCCTTTCATTTGGAACAGGAAGCCCTTCAATGGTACCGTTGGTACATCAAAGCTCATCCCAAGCCAAACTGGACAGATTTTTGCCAACTCCTTTTGCCACAATTTGGTCCTAGTACTTTTGATGACTTCACAGGAGCACTCACTAAACTTCACCAAATTGGCACAGTGAGAGAGTATCATACAGAATTTGAGAAACTGGCCAATCACATAGAAGGATTGTCTGATGAATTCTACAGGAGTTGTTTTATCAGTGGTCTCAAGGATGAAATCCGCCAGAGGTCAAAATGTTCTGTCCCAACACAATGATGGAAGTCCTAGGGTTGGCTAAGTTGGTAGAGGACAAGATCGCAGCTCAACAATGCTCCAAACCCACCTTTGTTCCCTTCAGAAATATGGGTTCCCAATGACCTCCCATCACACCTACTCCTCAACCAACTCCTATCAAGCATTTGTCTAAAATAGAGATGCAGGCACGTCGAGAAAAAGGGCTTTGTTATAATTGTGATGAGAAATTCACTTGGGGACATAGATGTGTTCAACAAAAGCTCCATCTCTTGGATGTGGATTCTCCGCCTGCCTGAGAACTTGGTGAAGAAGCTCCATATACAGTAGATGATCAGGTCAACATTCAACACCCGCTTATTGAGACCCCATCTTAGGACGACCCACCCGAGATCTCTCTCCATGCTGTAACCGACGTCATCACCCCACAAACAATGCGGGTCAGGAGATACTTCAAGAAGCTCCCTCTTACCATACTCATTGATTATGGTAGCACTCATAACTTCATTGACCCTCGGATTTCCAAACATGATGATTGTTTTGTCCATCCTTGCTCCAACTTTGAATTCATGGTTGCCAATGGGGGCACCTTACCTTGCAAGGGGAAGTGTCACAATGTGCATATGTCTATGGAAGATTATAACCTGTGCTCTGACATGTTTTCCTTGTCCTTACGTGGATGTGATGTGGTTTTGGGCGTTCAATGGTTATGCACACTTGGCCCTATCTTATGGGATTTTGCTGAACCTTGGATGGAGTTTTCAGTCAATGGGACACAACTAAAATTTATGGGATTACAACTAGGGTCTCTCCGCATCATCAGTTCACATCGCCTGGAAAAGATTCTTAAGAAGAATTCACATGGTGTCATTGCTCATCTCCATTCCCTTTAGATGCCCCCACCAATGGTCTCCACTACTTCCTTGGATAGATATGCAGGTGTCTTTGTTGCACTAGTGGGCTTGCCGCCTTCACGAGACATTTCCGGAAAGCATTTAGCCGCATCTACATCTCAGTAGGACATGATGTCTATTTTGCATGCAGTACAGAAGTGGCAGCCATCCATATTGGGGAATTATTTCTGCATCAAGACTGATCTCCAGAGTTTGGAAACTTTCCTGGAACAATGGGTCTCCTCCCCAGCACACCTAAAATGGGTTATCCAACTCATGGGTTATGACTATGCAACCACTTACCAGAAGGGTAAGGACAATATGGTGGCAGATGCTCCTCCTCGCACATTTGATGACCCAGTTTCTCTTCAAGCTATTTCTCTACTTGTTCCAAATTGGTTGCAATTTGTTCAACGGGGCTATCTCTTCTATGAACTCCATGCTTCTTCATCAGCAAGGCACTCTGGGTTCCTCAAAATGTATGACCAGGAACAATGTAACTTATTTTGGTAGGGACTCAAAATGAAAATTCAACAGATGGTGGTTGACTGTGATACTTTCCAGGTCAACAAGGGTGAAACGACACTCCTTTCGGGACTGCTCAAACCCTTGCCCATCTCTCCACAGATTTGGACAACTATTTCTATGGATTTCCTAGAAGCGCTCCAATGGTATAGTACCACATTTAAGAGGACACCATATGAAGCAGTCTCTCGATAAGCACCACCAGTTCTTCTTCCATACACCTTCAGCAGCTCCCCAGTTCAGGCAATTAACTTAATTCTTCGAAACTGCGATCAACTTCTTCTCATTCTGCAGGACAATATTCACATTACAAGAATTCAACTGAAACAACAAGCAGATCAACACCATTCTGTGCACACTTTTCATGTTTCTGATATGGTTCTTCTTCATCTACAACCTTCCACGCAATCCTCCCTCAAACTCCAAAGGCGCCAGTGGCCCGGAATGCAACCCGAGGATGCTATAGGGGACCCACTCTTTCAGATTCTGCATCAATTTCCACATCTAAAGCTTTGAGGACAAAGCTTTTTCTAAGGGAGAGGGGATGTTAGAAACCCATGTCTTTACTTTGTTAGTATATTGTTGTTGGACGCATATGCTTTGTAAGTCATCCCGTAGTATTTGTTGATCCATAGTTTGTGTTATTGTTGTTGGCGCATATGCTTTGTAAATCGCCATAGTTTTGTTGATCCATAGTTTGTATTGGCCCATGGTTTTGACTCATAGTATTGGTGCCTAGACTTAGTATATAAGTGTGTGTTGAGGCCTATGAAGGCACCGTGAAGTTAATTGTATTGAGCTTGCTCAAAGGATGTTGTCCCCTTGAAGTGGCATGCGATCAATATAAAAGTGATTCTGAGTTCTGTTATTTCTGATTTCTCATATATTTGCATTAATTAATTATTGCAGGTTCATCACAGCTTCCTTGAAAGGCTTCTTTAACCATTAACTCGAAACCTAATTCTTCTACACATGCAGTTGTAGAAAATGAACAAACTGAAAGACTATGTGACTGAAATCTTGCATAATCAAGATCTTCTATGTAATCAGCCATAAAATCATTATAACTTCGAGGAGGTTGTTGCTAAAAATGGATATTTCTTGACTGAAAATGGGTACCAATTTCTTGATCACACAAATATTGACAAGACTGATGCAAGTTATCATCTATTTCAGAAAAAGGAATGCAACTGGTTGAATCAGAAGTTTGGCTTATGTCACTTTCAGTCAAGGAAGACATTGTCAACTGTTTTGAATTTTCTTGAATATCTTAACAATTATCCTCTTCTTCTTTTTCATGATCATGGAGAGGCCTCGCATGCAAGGATTCTAAAATTTATTCATTCTTATAAGCATACAACTCCCACAAGGTTTCTTTGAAATCACTATCTAGCACATCTTTATCAAAAGCATCAATCTCCATAATTTGAAAAAGGGCATCAAGATTTTACGAAAGATTTCAACCAACTCCAAAGAGGGATAAATGTACTTATACTCTTCACAAAAGGCTGGATAAAAACATTGGAGGGAATGTTAGCGCAATGCTAGTCGACAGGGGTCCCACTCACTGTCGACACATACCGCAGTCTTCCTGAGCACCGGCCCAGACAGGTTTTATCCCTCCCAGCAACACCTGCAGAGCAGATGAGGTCTCACCCAAGGCGTCCAGGAAGAGCAGACGAAACCATGTTTTCGTCGAATGAAGGAGGATGGCTGCGGCTAATGATACTTAAACTTATTGTAACATAGCGACAGAGATATTTAAGCATTCAACATAGTATTAAAGCAACATTCAATCGATACATTCATCATTGCAGCAACAGTAATTGTAAAGCAAGTATCGCATCAAAGAAACATAACATTATTCGTATACTGCAATATCACATAACTGAATAAATTGAACACAGGGATTGCACCAAAATAGCTTCATCATATTATCATTGTCAACCCAAATACAATGCCTCTGCAAAAACTAGATCTCTGCAATGACTCTTGACATCAAAACATACCCGAAAAACATACAACATCAAAGCTTCACATTCCTCTCATGTGGATTCTATTGTATGCCAATTCTCCCAAAACTATCTCCTCAACACTTACAATTCTTATCTATATATAGGCTTCCGCTTACAACTCTTTTCCACTTACTACCAACTTCCTAACTGACACTATGGACAAATGACCAAATGTCTAACTGACTTACCCAAAAATGACCAAAAACCCGCATTTTGCGGTATAATTGACTCAACATTACATAATACGTGGTCCAAATGACCCAAAACCCGCATTCCGCGGTACAATTGACCCAAAAATACAAAACTAATCTCCCACTGATCTCCATCCGCATCATCTTCTCTCCATTCGCGCCATCTTCTGCCTTGTTGCAGCATTAGAGATGCTACGATAACACTCTACCAAACCGCCTACCAAGAGGCCCCCAACACAATCTTGTAGCTTGCCATCGAGCCACGTCAACAGGACATAGTGTACTCAGACTCTTCTATGGCTGAACTATGTTTCTACAACTGTTCTTTCTGTCTGGATCGCGTGGTGTTGTCCTACTCCATCTGCAACACTGATCATCGACTCGCTGTCATGTAATTATCACCCAAAAGTGGTTATCCCCTGACTTGTTGTCATGTACCTCTCAAACTCATCCTCTAGTCTCGAGGAATCTGGTGTAGACTGAGGAGAAGTTTATGAACAATGTCAAGGGGAAAAATAGGCCAACGGCTCTAGCACATCTGTTTCGCACCAGCAAGCACAAGTTACAGGGACTCGGGGGAGACGACCCCCCCCATTTGCATGGTCGCAGGGACCACGAGACTTCGAATCATCACCAACCGCCTATACATCTTGGACAAAACTTCATGCTTGTCACCCTGGAGTGTCCAAGGCGCAGCTTGCTCCAACCACTCATGCACACTCGTCGTTTGGGCCCTCAACACACCTGGTGTGCTACCACAGGAAATAAAATGGAGCATTTCCACAACCTCCTTGGAATTCCTAACTTAGCTAGATTCCCGAACGTCTCGTAACATAACCTCTCTGAATTGAAAATAACCTTGGTGCTCCTGTTATCCTCAGGCCCTATATTTATACAACGCGTTCGACTATTCGTCGGCCTTGTCAATCATTTGCAAAACCCATTCACATAAGGTTCCAATCATAACATTTCGCTATTCCTTATGTGTATGAACCAGGCTTCTGACGTGCATAGTGGCAACCATACTGCCGCCAGCTGCCATTCGTGCCAAGTGTGCAAACCATCACCCCAGGTGCCACCGACCATGCTGCCACGGTGTGCTATTCATGCCAAATGTACGTGATTCTTGCGGCAATCCGAGCCAACTAACAATCATACCTGTCAAAGGAAAAAGTTCTATTTGCGAATGATTCGTAATGATTCCTGATTTGACCGAGTCGTAGCACTGCCATGTGTCTCCGACCACTCCAACTTGTGGCAGAAGCCTCCCTGCTTCCTCATTTAATCCCTATTGGTGTTCCATCCTACCACCCATTAATCGCGGTATTCCAAGCCCGACTGATAGGGCTTCAACCTATGACCATTCACCAGTTTTGGGAGCATCGCCCCATCCAACCGCTGCAGCTGAACCGCACCCCCTGAAGTAATACTATTGATGCGATACAGACCAAGCCAATGCATCTGCAATGTCCTTGGATGTTTCATAAAATTGCTATTGTACAACAACACCAAATCACCCTGCTGAAACTATTTGTTTTTGATGTGTCGATCATGCCATGCTTTCTGGCGATCCTTCTAGACCCTCTGGTGGAACCCAATGATGAAACGATCTTCCTCCAACTGCACCAACTGCTCTAGACGTTCATCTAGTGCCGCTGCATCATCCAGTCCTATTACGGCCGTGATGCACAGACTCGGGTTAATATGCTCCATGGGCATAATTGCTTCTTGTCCATACACCAGCTTAAATGGTGTTTGCCTTGTCGACCGTTTACATGTGGTGCAATAGGCCCACAATACTGTTGGTATTTTTAGATCCTAGTCATTGCGGTTCACGTTACACACCTTTGTCAGCCCCTGCTCCAATACCTTATTGAAAGCCTCCACCATGCCATTCACTTGCGGATGATAGGGTGTACTCTTCTTATGATGTATCTGCAACTCCTTCGTCAATGCGCTGATGGTGCGATTAAGAAAGTGGCTGCCTTGATCGCTCAATAATATCTTGGGGCAGCCGAAGCGAGTGATAATGTGGTTAAAGAAAAACTGCGCAGATGTGGCTATAGAGCAATCAATGACTAGTGTAGCTTCTTCCCATCGAGTCAAATACTCTGTCGCGGTGATAATATAGCGTGCACTCGTGTGCTTCCTTGGTGGATTGATCGGTCCTACAAAATCCACCGCCCATTTATCGAACGGGTGTAATGTCAACTGGGGCATCAACGACATCTCATTGCGTCGGGACGATTTTCTAGTTTGCTGACAAACATCACAGGACCACACATAGCCTGTCACATCATTATGCAATGTGGGCCACCATATCCCAACATGCAGCACTTTCCTAGAAGTCTCCCTACCACCATAGTGTCTTTCGGCTACTCCTCCATGTGCTTTTGCTAATATCTGTGCTTGCTCATGCAGCAAGACACATCTATGCAATACCTCATCGGCACCTATTTTGTATAACTCTCGTGCAATTAGCTAAAAGTCTACAGCTTTGACTACCATTTGCTTCTTCTAATTGGTGGTGAACTCATCTGGTGCAGTACCCATTGTTAGAAACTGGATGATTTCCACAAAGTAGCCATCTGCGACCTCAATCTGAAACAGTTGAGCATCTGGTAAACCATCTTCAATGTTGGTCAGCTCCTCTCCTGTATCGATCTGCGAGAGGTGATCAGGACTGGCATTCAACTGGCCTGGCTTCATAATAACTTCAAAATGGAACTCCTGAAAAAGAAGTAGCCAGCGGCATATCTTCCCCCCCAACATAGGCTTATTGACTAGGTATTTAAATGCGGAATGGTCAATGAACATTTTAAAGTGCCCTCCCAACAAATAGTGCCTGAACTTCTGTAGCACGTAGACCATTGCGAGACCTTCTTGCTCAGTGGTAGTGTAATTTCTTTCTGCAGGGGACAACTTCCGAATGGCGAAAGCAATCGGATGATCAAGGTCTCCTTCTCCTGTTTGATCCAATATGACACCCAACTTAATCGATGAGGCATCAACATGGACATGGAATTCCTTACTCCAATCCGGAAATACCAAGATCAGTGCCGACACCATCTTCGCCTTTAGTGTTTCAAAGCTAGCCTGACATTCCGAGCTCCACTGGAATGCCGTATCTTTCTTCAACAACTTCTCCATGGGGGCAGTAATCGCAGCGTAACCCCTGATGAACTTGCGATAATACCCCGTGTATCCCAGATTCGCCCGCAATTGCTTAACAATGGTCAGTGGTTGCAAACTCAAAATGAGTTCAATCTTAGCCTGTTTAACCAACAACCCTTGCTTACACACAATATGGCCAAGCAATATCCCAAACGGTGCACAAAAGATGCATTTCTTCAGATTCAGTGATATCTGGTGCTGTTTGCATCGCTCGAGCATCAACCGCAAATTCACCAAGTGATCACGGACCAAACCATAGACTATCCAATCGTCAATGTATAGCTGTAAAAATTTATGAATGAAGTCTTTAAATGCAGCAACGACAACCCGTGAAAATATTGTAGGTGTGTTCTTTAAACCAAATGGCATTACAGTGTATTGAAAGCAGCCCCACTCAGTAATGAAAGTTGTCTTATGGCAATCTTCTTTGGCAATGTGGATCTGATGATAGCCAGAGAACCCGTCTGTGAAGGAGTACATCTCTTGGCCACCCACACCTTCGAGCACTTCATTGGTAAATGGAGTGGGGAACGGATCATGCAAACATGCATCATTTAGCTTCCTGAGGTCAACGAAAAAGAGCACTTCACCAGTCTTCTTTTCCTGTACCACCATAGGACTGATCCATTCCAACCGCTCGATCGGTTCAATAATACCAGCATCCAACATGCTATCAAGTTCTGCCTTGACCCTCTCCTTATGTCGTGGATTTAGCCGATAGGGTCGCTGCCGGACCGGCTTGGCATCTGGTTTTAATGGAATCTTCATCTCCCCTAAATCGCCCAAAATCCCCTTCATGTATGAAAATTTTGTTGGGAATACATCCTGAAACTCATGGAGCATATCAGTGACCTTGCTTATCAGCTCATCATCCCAGTAATCCCCGACATTTGCGAACTTCAGAGTGTCCTCTGTCCCAATGTTAATCTTGCGGATCCTCAGTGGCTGACTGATTGGGTCGCTTGACGCATCAGGTGGTACCACAGTGTAATGTCCCTTGTTAGGAATTTTATTAAAATGGCAATTTTCCACTTTTTTCCCCTAGTTCGACCTTTGACTAGTTTTGATCTCTAGGTCCCAAATTTGCCCCAAATGATCCCAAATATTCTTAGAAGGTATATGAATGATATTAAAACATAAATATGTGTTTCAGGGATGCCTTTGGACCTTTAAAATACTTCTACAAATACTCTTTCAATTCTGGTCAATGTAGGTAACTTTACTAGTGATTTCCCTTTGACTAGTATTGGTCTCTAGGTCTCAAATTGACTCCAAATGCCTTCAAATCTTCAAGGAATGTGTATGAATGATATTAGGACTTTAATATGATTTTCATGGATGAAATATGGCCACCAAAATACCTCTGAAAACTCTCTTAATATTCTAGACCAAGTATGCAATTTTACTAGTAATTTGGGGTTCAAATCCCCCTGGGGTAAGTACTGAAAATGGCTTCCCAATTGCCTCCAAAACCACTCAAATTTCTGAACAGAGGTAAGGAATGTATTAATTATATTATTAAGGTCTCATGTGCACCATTAATTGATTTTTACATCTGTTCCAACCCTCTCCCGTTCAACTGCAAAAATCACTAATTCGACCCTTGGGGAAATGGCACTATTTCTTCTCCCAATGCAATTAAACTAAGTAAAAATACTTCAAATTATCAAGTACAGTACATGAAACTTGTAAAATACATCCATGGCAGTCCATTGATCACAAATGGATCAGAGAATCATCCATTCATTCGAAATCATCAGCATTACATTGATTCACAACAAGGTAGTGGGGAAATGGCACTGTTCTTTCATTAAAATTGAGATTTATACATTTCTAATTGAAATTTAGACCTTAAAATTTATGAATATGAATAACATATTATTTAATTCATATTACAAAATAAATGGGGCATTAGAATCTCCCCCAAAGAGTACAATATCTCACCAAAAACGCCCTCCCTCAAGGATCAAGAATATGCCATCAAAACTGGAAATGGTTGAAGGAGTGAGTTGCAATAGAAGAAACCATGAGCTGCTCTATATCTTACACCTGCAAATAAAGACTCCATTAAATATCAAAATTAAAGGTCTAAATGGCCTTTCCAATTGCCAACTTGGATGGGAATCTTTCACCCTCGAAATTGGCTAAGGCAAGCAACTAGTCATCCACTAGCTCTCCCTCTTCACAAATGCAATTGCAAATTCTACAAATGATAAAAAGCTGGTTTCATTCTTTGTTATTTACATTTATAAATTTCTAATGTCCTCCATGGGTCAAATTCCTTCCAAGATAGTCATGCCAACTCAAGTTGGGAAGAGATTCCAAAGAACACCACTTGTACAACAATTCCTAGTCTCCCACTTCCACCAAATCACATGTGGAAGCATCTTAGCTGCCCTAACACCCTTGAGTGCCATCTTGGAGTCTATTTTTATCCCTGACATGTCATATATGTCATATGTCATTTTTCAGGTCTGATTTGTGTCATAGGTGTCATAGCATCTTCATCATTGTTGTCATAGAGCTAGGGAATCTAGCCCAAGTGTCTCACTAGCTCCAAATTGCCTCTTCCTCTTCCATGGGAGTTACTCTTCCTCTATATTTCGACCTTGGATGAGTCATGCCATGAATAATACATTTTGGACTCCCCCATGTATGTTACCATTTACCTTGAATTCGAATTGGTGAGAGAATGATGCCAAGTGTAGTGGGGAAAGCTAGCCATATGTGGGTCCCACTTACTCCATGTGTCTTCATGATCAAATGCCACTTTGATTTTCACTTGTATATATTTATTTATCTCATTGATTAAATATTTATGCCATCCTAATGTTCCAACATCATTTATTATCCCCATTATTCACAATCCCAAAGCTTCCACCCCAAACCTAGGAAACTAGTAATTTCCTTCCTTGGCAATTATTTGACCTTTAGCATCAATTTGACAAACACTAATGAATATGGACAATGTGATTAGGCAATTGTGAACCAATTCCAAATTTGGGACATGAAAAATTCTCCCTTCCCAGTATTGCTTGTCCTCAAGCAATTTTAAACATGGGTGTTGAAGAACCTGCTTTCTGTATAATTCTTTGAAGTTGCCATTGAATTGCCCAACCTTGAGTCTTTGAATTTCCATGAAGATTTTAGAGAGGAACCACCATGCTTGTTGCTGCACTACTTTGATAAAAAACACTTTATTAAGTGGGAAATCCATCTCCCATACTACTTGTTTCCCCAAAAAAATTGAAACCAATGAGATAAAAATTATTCCAAGGTCCCATTGCTGGTATTGCACCCCAATAATTAAGGGTGCTCTCCAACCCACACCATTAGATAAGAGGATTCCTGGATCCCATTTTCTTGTATGCATCCTTCCAAACATCATGAGTACCAAATAAATATCATCAAAGTACATAACAACATAATGAAAATGTACATTAGGAAGATGATTCATCAAAGAATCATGAAAGTGCTTATACCTCCAAGTAAGTAGACCACCATTTGCCAGGTGCATACAATCTTCAAGTGATCTATCAAATCTGCTCCAATGACATAGGTGAGGATCCCGTGTCCAATAATGCTACTCCAAAAGAATGTGATATGCATAAAAATATTCAACCATGTATTCTTTCATCCAAGAAGTGAATGAAGTTCCTCCAACATCAATTGAACTAAGCAATGAGCAAGGAAAATCATGAGTCTTCAAGTGACTCAAGTGAACATCATAAGTGCATCTAGGAAGATATGTATCATCATAAGGTAAAACAATATGCTGCTGCAAATGTAAATAATGAGGTTCTCTATTCATGTCATCTTCAAAAGGAGAGGTAGGAGTTTCATACCCCTCATGTGGCACCATTAGAAAAAAACCTTTCACCCAATTTTCATCCCCAATTGGTGTGGCTGAAAACGAAGTGTGGGGTGAGGAATTATGAACCAACTTTAATTCTTTACAACTCTTACCCATTGAAATATTTACTTCATCTTCTCCATAATTGGTTGGTCCAACTATTATCAGATCATGCACCTCTTCCAAGGCTTTGCAACTCTCTCCATGAGGCAACTCATAATCCCTCTGAACAAGGACAAGTGCTTGTCCTTCTTCTTGTTTTAGTGTAGAATCTTCAAGAACATTCATATCAACATGTACCTCATGTTCCACAATTATATTAGGTTCCTCCTTTGTGACATAAATTATTTCATCCTTTTCCTTGAAAAGAGAACAATTGCTCATTATTTTTTCTGAGTTGCTTCCAAGTTCACTAACCAACAATTTGAACTCTTGCATGAATTGCCTCCATTTGTATTCAAAGGAAGGTTTTAGTAATTTTATAAACTCCTCATTCTCCTCTAAGGTTCCTTTCTCATCCTTACTCATGGTGACCAAGGAATGCACTTCTTCTCCTACTTCTTCCCTTTCACCAAAGTACATCCAGTTCAGTTTCTAAGGGTGGTGGCTTATTTCTTTGAATCCTGGTCTTCATTAATGTTCTACCAAATCAGGTGCCAAGACCATGCTTTGATACCACTGTAATGTCCCTTGTTAGGAATTTTATTAAAATGGCAATTTTCCACTTTTTTCCCCTAGTTCGACCTTTGACTAGTTTTGATCTCTAGGTCCCAAATTTGCCCCAAATGATCCCAAATATTCTTAGAAGGTATATGAATGATATTAAAACATAAATATGTGTTTCAGGGATGCCTTTGGACCTTTAAAATACTTCTGCAAATACTCTTTCAATTCTGGTCAATGTAGGTAACTTTACTAGTGATTTCCCTTTGACTAGTATTGGTCTCTAGGTCTCAAATTGACTCCAAATACATTCAAATATTAAAGGAAGGTGTATGAATGATATTAGTACTTGAATATGATGTTCAATGATGACATATGGCCACCAAAATACCTCTGCAAACTCTCTTAAGATTCTGGACCAAGTATGCAATTTTACTAGTAATTTGGGGTTCAAATCCCCCTGGGGTAAGTACTGAAAATGGCTTCCCAATTGCCTCCAAACCCACTCAAATTTCTGAAAAGAGGTAAGGAATGTATTAATTATGTTATTAAGGTATCATGTGCAACATTAATTGATTTTTACATCTGTTCCAACCCTCTCCCATTCAACTGCAAAAATCACTAATTCGACCCTTGGGAAATGGCACTATTTCTTCTCCCAATGCAATTAAACTGAGTAAAAATACTTCAAATGCTCAAGTATAGTAAATTAAACTTGTAAAATACATCCATTGTAGTCCATTGATCACAAATTTATCAGAGAATCATCCATTCATTCGAAATCATCAGCATTACATTGATTCACAACAAGGTAGTGGGGAAATGGCACTGTTCTTTCATTAAAATTGAGATTTATACATTTCTACTTGGAATTTTGAACTAAAAATTTCTGGAGATGAAGAAAAGAGTATTTAATTCATATTAAAAAATAAATGGGGCATTGGAATCTCCCCCAAAGAGTACAATATCTCACCAAAAACGCCCTCCCTCAAGGATCAAGAATATGCCATCAAAACTTTAAATGGTTGAAGGAGTGAGCTGCAATAGAAGGAACCATGAGCTTCCCTGTATCTTACACCTACAAATAAATACTCCATTAAAGATCCATATGAAAGGTCTGAATGGCCTTTCCAATTTCCAACTTGGATGGGAATCTTTCACCCTTGAAATTGGCTAAGGCAAGCAACTAGTCATCCACTAGCTCTCCTTCTTCACAAATGCAATTGCAAATTCTACAAATGATCAAAAGCTAGTTTCATTATTTTTTATTGACATTTATAAAGTTCTAATGTCCTCCATGGGTCGAATTCCTTCCAAGAGACTCATGCCAACTCAAGTTGGGAAGAGATTCCAAAGAACACCACTTGTACAACAATTCCTAGTCTCCCACTTCCACCAAATCACATGTGGAAGCATCTTAGCTTCCCTAACACCCTTGAGCGCCATATTGGAGTCTATTTTTATCCCTGACATGTCATATATTTCATATGTCATCCTTCAGGTCTGATTTGTGTCATAGGTGTCATAGCATCTTCATCATTGTTGTCATAGAGGTAGGGAATCTAGCCCAAGTGTCTCACTAGCTCCAAATTGCCTCTTCCTCTTCCATGGGAGTTACTCTTCCTCTATATTTCGACCTTGGATGAGTCATGCCATGAATAACACCTTTTGGACTCCCCCATGTATGTTACCATTCACCTTGAATTCGAATTGGTGAGAGAATGATGCCAAGTGTAGTGGGAAAGCTAGCCATATGTGGGTCCCACTTCTTCCATGTGTCTTCATGATCAAATGCCACTTTGATTTTCACTTGTATATATTTATTTATCTCATTTAATAAATATTTATTCCATCCTAATGTTCCAACATCATATATTATCCCCATTATTCACAATCCCAAATCTTCCACCCCAAACCGAGGAAACTAGTAATTTCCCTCCTTAGCAATTATTTGAACTTTAGCATCAATTTCATAAACAATAATGAATATGGCCAATGTGATTAGGCCATTGTGAGCCAATTCCAAATTTGGGACATGACACATAGCATGAATTCCTTCTGACTCTGGGATATTCACATTCTGCGTATCATCACCATCTTTTGGCCCACCACTGATATTGAAACATTCCATGAGAGACTGCATTTGGTAGTGCGTGTGTGGGTCCACAGGATATGCTATCGAGACAACCTACAGAATTACATCACAAATGATATGTAATGCATTATGAACCTCTGGATCGACATCCACAAAACTGAATGTATGGGTAAAACACACCGTGAGCTCTAACCAAGTAGAAATTTCCACTCGCAACTCAGCTGTAGTATACCATGACCATGGCATCTCATCCAAAGTATGGATAAAAGAATGGACCCACTCATCTTTTGGTCGTGATACCCATATTGGTTGGCATTCCATCAAGTGACCACCAGGATCGGTCCACCCATCATACTTCCTAGTGTGGTAAACCTCAGTATCACCAAAACGTACCATCATCAATCTTCGACATTTCGACCATCCATTAATCGATGCCTTGTGTGTCACCCACCAGCGTGCTGGAGCAGCCTTCAATGCTTCATTCAATTCCAGCAAGGATTGTGGGTTGGAAACTCTTTCTTCGAACTCCATCAGAAAGTCAGATAAGCCAGGTAGTCCTTCATATATTGATAATGTAACCGTTTCAGTCGCGAAACGACATAATGACTGTGTGACCAACCCGCACTTATGGAGCGACACTTCATGTAAGCAGTTATGCCAAAATTCTAGTGCATCATCAGAGTCAGAAGATGCAGAGCTGTCACTGTGCCATCCCAGCTCACCGTTGGCAGTCAGATGTATATAATCTTCAGAAATATTGAATGCATGGTCCCATCTGCTGGGATCGTCTTCCTTCACTGGCTCTATGTAGCGACATCCTTTAGCCAGATCCAATGGGGCGATAACTCTAAGATCGCGATTTTCAAAAGTCATCATCCGTCGCTTGAATTTGATTACATCTCCGCTATCATTAGCCCATCCAATCCCCAACAGCATGGGATAAGAGATGCCGCCTTTGACAACTTCTATGACATCAAAGTCGTCATAGGTTTTCATACCCTCGATATCTACCACTAGCCGCAGAACTCGCCCAATGCGTGTTACTTTTGCATGGTTAGCCAATCGGACCTGTACAAGAGACCAGCTCAATGGGGGGATCCCCATCTTTTGCCAATCCTGCTTGGTCAAGATGTTGACATTTGAACCAAGATCCAAAATAACTGAATCAACATCATAGTCGCCAATTTGAATATTCATCCGCATCTCCTTACCCATCTTTTGTCATTGCAAGGAATTAATCGCGAGCTCTTATCGATCTTGGATCGGTCATTGTAACAAGGATTCAATCGCAACAAGAGCGTTGGGATCTTTGGCAAAGGACAAACAATGTTCCAAAAATGCTCGAAGTGTGCTGGATCGTCACGACGGGCTAACCTCTGAAGTAGTATCGAAAGTAGAGGGAATGCCATACATGACGGCTTTGCCTCGATTGTTCCCTAAGGCCCATCATGCCTGAAGAAACGTCTCCCATTCTGCATCAATATCAAATGATACCTTCTTTTGTCCAGCTAACTGGATCGTTGAGCTGTCTTCTCCAGTTGTCTTTCCTCCATGAGTGACCACAACAACGGAAGCATCTTGCATTCTTGGTTCTGCAGAAATTGTCGCGATGTTTGCACCCTGCTGCTGATTCAGTGGTACATTCCGTGGTTGATTTATATTTTGATTTATGTTCTGATTCGGCCGTGGATTCGGGTTCTGCACTAGTTGCTGTACTTGGTTCTGAGCGGGCTGCTATGCCTGGGGCTGTGTCTGCAACTGGGGAGTGTTCCCTTACTGCCATCATGCAATCAATTGTGGACAATTCTCAACTGTATGATCATTAACAAAATAGAATGTACACTGTATCTGCAGTATTGGGCAGTCTCGCTGATAGTGTCCCCATATTGCACAGTGATAACATTGAACAGGTCCGCGACCACCCCGTCCTCCTCCATGACCAAATCCTCTGCCAGGTCGTCCCCGGTATCCTCCCTGGAATCCTCCCTGCTGCTAGTACTGGGGTTGGTTAAATTGTTGTTGCATTGGTGCCGGTTGCATCCCTTGCACTTGTGGTGCATACTACGGTTGCTGTACATATTGTGGCTATTGTGTAGTCATCTACATCGGAGCATATTGCGGCATGAAATACGGCGGTTGCTGTTGCTACAGTACAAACTGCATCTGCGGTTGAGGTAGCGGCTGGGATACCTATGGTTGCGGTTGCGATTGTTGTACGACACACTGATTGTCCTTGACGTAGAATGCATCACACATTCTTTCTTGTAGCAACCCATAGGCACAACAATCTTTGTCATCATGACCCATCGACTTGCAAAACGTGCAATAAATATTTCTCGGGGTTGTGACCATTTTCTGCATATAAGGGAAATTGTTGTGACCATGCCCATACACCTGGCAGACGTGACACCACGGCATGCTGCTGCCATTCAACGGGTTTGGCGCACCTGACACTAAATAATTGCGGAAATCCGGGCAATTGTCCTTCGTATGCCCTTCTCCTCGGCATCGCGTACACCATACTTCATCGCGCTGTTCCTTGCCTTTCTTCAAATCTTGTAGCTGTATAGTCAAGTTAGTGAGCTATGTCTGTATCTACGACATCCTGGCTGCATTGTCTCCAATCGGCGATGCCTCCAATCGCATTGCAATGTCTAGAGCTTCACTGGGCGTCGAGATGTTTTGTTGCATCAATAGAAGCCGAATGTGTGGTAGTAGTGCCGCGATGAACCAGTCTTTATGTTGGACGATGCTCATATCGAAACTAACTCTTGCCATCAGCGTCTTGAATCACTGGTCGAAATCCCATACCGTCTCATTGGGATATTGCTTAATTTCCTTCAATTGTGTAATATATTGAGCCTCATACTTGGGCCTTCTAAATTCGGTGATCATCCCATCCCAAATCTCATCCAACGACTTCTCTAGGGCTCCTCTAGGGACTAGAACGAACTTCATAAACCAATCTAATGCACGACCTCATAAAGTCATCGCTAATGGTCCTTTCTTAACAGCATCATCGGTGATATGTTTTATGGTCCAGACCGCTTCACACAAAAACCAATACTATTCTGGGTTGTCTGTCGCACTCCCATGGAACAATGGTAACTTAGCATCATCACCCTCCATTCTAGGCTTCCTTCCTCCTTTCATTGTACTACTACCATTTAACTTCTGTGGAATTGACGAACTTGGTGGTGTTGAAGTGGTATTTCTTGCTATCTGAGAGATAGTGAGCGGAGGTGTGGGTACGTTGGTGCCAGGGTTTGGTCCTGCCTCTGTCCTGGGCATATCCTGGTTGTCCTTGTCAGGACTGTGAGGTCGCTTCGTCCTGTGTGGACTTCCTTCATGGTCTTTTGGTTCGACCACAGCAGGACCTTCTCCCGTCCTCTGCCTCTTTTCCTGTTGGAACCTCGTTCCTCCCCTCGTAATACCACTTTCTTCCTCAGCTTCACTCATAGTATCATCATGACCTGCACCCATCTACCCCTTATAATTCCATGTACCACCCCCAAACGGTCGTGATACCCACGACCTCCGCCCACCAGGCTATCTACTAATCAAGATGCATCTTCAATATACCCTTTTCGCAAATAAGCATCTTGATCGACAGTAAAAACCTGCCCCGAGGTCCGCAGAAAAAATATCTTTCAGCTTCACTATAGGACTTCTAAGTATCAACCATGAACTCTGTGATATAGCCTTCTAGGATGCTATCGAACCACACTTCAATAGCCTGCGATGCTTTATTATCAACTTCCTACAGTTCCTGAATCAATTCAGGGGTCTAGGTCGTTGGTTCACCACCTTGGAAGTTCCTCTTTTGGAAGGTCAACTTTGCCAACCATTCGAACAATAGGACCGAAAATTCTACTCTTTTAAATCCCCCAACTGAAAATCAAACCCCTAGCTCTACCTATTACACATGAATATATAGGAGAAGCTACCCTCATCTTTCAATCTTGAATTGTTCTAACCTAGCCTCTAGAAACATAAATTTGTTACAAACATAATGACATCTGGCTAACAAACTTCTTGCTTTCAAGGAATTTGTTACAACCGAGTTCTTCATTTCTAGATGTGGACGACTGAAAACTGGGCTTCAAATCCCCAGCTGTATATCTCAAATGGTGGCAGCTGTGTAAATTCTAAGAGAGGGTTTTGTAATTGGGCATCTTCCCAACAAAACCCATGTCTCCATATTCTCATATTCTCCTCCAGTTCATCGGAATATACCTTTGAAGTTGATGACTCAGGCAATAAACTGAGATTATGGAACAATACCCTGTGAAGATCTCTTTGATTCTCCCAAAAATTGACTCCTGTGTAAAAACCGAGAGAGGTTATTGTAGATGGGCCCATGCTGAAGAAAAACCTCTCCCGGTTTAAGGATTTTAGGTTTCCGTGGTTTGTAGTGTTGGAATGGGTTTTCGGATGATCCACAGTCGACAACAAAAATGCTGACTGTGGATCATCCAAAAACTCTCTTGGTTTCTCAAAATTCACCTCAGTTTGGTAGAGACAGCTCTTTGAACTTGATGAATAAAACAATCATTTTCATTAAAAAACAAACATGCCCTTAACATAAAATTCTGCTGAATTTGAAATTTTGTTTTCTTATTAACTTGACTTGAATGTTGATATGGTAGGTGTATAATTTTAACATGTAAATTTTCTGGTGTTGGGCTTGAGATTAGCCCAAAAATGGTGCTAACACTCTCTTCCTCATTGTAGGTATACCCATGTTCATGTGGAAAACAAGCATGGCCACCAAATCAAATACATTGTGGATCCATGTAGAAAGAAAAATTATGGCCACGAAAAAAAACATGGTGGATTCATGTCACATATAGATAATAGCCATGAACATATACAATGTGGATAAATGTCTCAGTATATAGTAGGAAAATGTTTGATGATGGAAGCAATCAGAAGTTGATCCTTCCATCGAGTACCAATGGCATAAAACTGTGTGTTATAGCTTGTGCAACTTAGGGAAAAACAAAGACAAAAATGATACTATAGGCCCAAGGTCATCACCAAAATGTATAAATATACACCATTTGAATAAATTATATGAAATTGAACATGGGAGAAACCAATTGATTATTGATCGTTGATGAATAAATTAACAAACATGGGATAACCCATCAATAATGATAATGGGTGTCAATGTACACTAGTACATTCTAAGATGTGTCAATAAATGATATAATGTTGAATACTTATTAGAATTTATCAAGTAGGGGACATTAATGAATTCCCACTGTCAATAGTAAGAGAACCTGCCACTAATGACTACAAGCCACAAGAAACTGAAAATTACTCTAAATCCAAATCCTAGCTATAATGAGTTAATATCAAGAGGAGGAGATTCTTAGAAGGAGGACATTATGGAATCCCCCATTAACCAATGTGAACATGAATCATAAACATGATTTTAGGTTGAAATAATTTGGACAAAATGATTCTACGAACACCACCAAGTATGTCTCTCACATGCACCAAATGGAAATATAACACAAAAAATAGCCATTGAGTGATGACCAATAATGAAATCCATTCATAGAGGTGAATAATTCCACCAATAATGAAAATGTAACCCAATGTATAACATGAATCCCACTATGTTAATAGATGTATGGCCATCAAACATAAAGGGAAACCACTCACTCAATGATCAATTATGAGACGTTACTTATTGAGTGCATGGTAAGTCAACAATGATGAAAGCAAGATCCTAGATGTTATTGACTCTAAATCTATCTCTTAGATAATGAGTTCAAGCCTATGAGAGAAGACCCACCAATAAGAAAGTCATAGAGATATTTCCATAGTAGCTCGAATAAACATTGGATATGATTTTATTGAGAACAACATGACAATAGGGAAGGTCAACATGAACATATAGGGAATACGAGGAATGGATAACACATGCTAGAATTCCTTTGAACATAGGCATACCACATTTTGTAAATTGAGGAGCAATTGAGACCTATGGATAGAACAATTATATAAATCCAACAATGAAAGAGGTAATGGAGGCTTCTCCATAGTGATTGGAAGAGAAACCAATCAGACAAGTTACAAAATTAGGATCATGGTTCATATTTTAAGGTCAAATAATAAAACCTAGTTTGTGAAGGAAGACATGAAACAAGTGACTTTTTCAAAGGTGAAACAACCTTTGCTGTTGCAATAATAAACATGGAAGATCTTACTTCTCCCCCCCCCCCTCTTTTTTTTAAATATTTTTTTTCTTTTTTTCTTTTTCATATTAGTAAAGCTTAAAAAAGAATAAAATATTGGCATGATATTGTGGAATAAACAAGTGTTTGCATTTGTGTCACAAGGCGTGCAACTTTGTTCCAAGTGCATGGAACATACCTATGCAAAACAAAATGAAAAAAATGTGAATGACAACATGAAGGTTGCAACTATGCATTAGGCATTAGTGCACATGTAGGTATTTGAGAAAAGAAAATGCATAACAAAATATAATTGGGAACTCATCATGAGAAGGCCAGAAAGTAAGGAGAGAGAATCATGTGGTTCAAAATTATTGTCATGAAGAACTACAATGAATCCCAAACTTGTGAGAAAATTCAACATGGGAACTGGAAGACAACAAAGGTACTAACTAAGGCACCCATTATTGGTAGGTTTCTACCACCATAATTATGACTTCTAAACTAAAAGATGGCTAAGTGTTGCAACATGGTGGGGTGGATCCTAATACAAAAATGGCAAAGGCTATTAATGAATGATGCAATTATAGAGGTGTACCTATGCCGATATGCTATCCAAAGCATAATTACCTCAACATCTAAGTGAATAATTGACAATAAAATGTCAATAAATCATGTTCCAATACTTCACCCACATGCATACGAGTAAAAAACACCATTTCCAGAAACTTCATTAGTCGAAAATAACAAAAAAATTCCTCCCCTAATGTTAAATATGCACTTTTACAAAATAAATTTGGGTGAAAAAGTTTTAAAAGTAAAAAACGGTTCATTTTAGCATCCAAAATTACTTTTTC
This sequence comes from Larix kaempferi, assembly GCA_027924585.1. Classification (NCBI taxonomy): domain Eukaryota; kingdom Viridiplantae; phylum Streptophyta; class Pinopsida; order Pinales; family Pinaceae; genus Larix; species Larix kaempferi. The sequence goes on from BSBM01001035.1 coordinate 7,333,124, forward strand.
TCCAAATAGTTACCAAATTACAAATTTACCTCTAGGTTTTAGATGAATATTGTGAGAGATTGAACTGGTCAAATTTGGAACCATCAGCTCTAGGTTCTTCATATCACCCTCCTCTTTCATTTGATCCATTTAATTTTTTATTTTTTGTCAAATTTTGAGGGTTGGTGGATCCCTTAAATTTCCCCTATTGCATCTTCATGGGTACCTCGTTCACGGGTCATAGGGGAAAATCCATACTCATGATTGTCAAGAATAACACTTGCATGGCCCTATGACTATCCTAAAAGGAAGTCATGTGGACCCTCTTTAAAATGAAAAAAAGACAACAACTAACTTCAAAATTTCTCTTGGAATTTATAGGTGAACTACCATGATGATCAATTGCAGAAAGTGTGAGCATGAAGAGGTTGACCAAAGTGTTGTATACTATCCCAAAGCTATGGATGCTCCTTAGGATTGTGGACTTATCAAGTATTTCTAGTGTGTAAATATGCATTCTCAACACCATCTATTAGAGATACTCGTCAACTATTAGGATCTTGATCAAGAGGCTTTTGTCATTGATAATGTAGTTGTTAGGTGATTTATATTTCTAAATCTTGTTACATATAATTATTAATCCGGAGTACGTAAACTTGTGAAATGAAAGCACAATATGTGCAGAATTAGCTTATTTGCAATATGATTTACCTAATATGCTTATGGAAAATAAATGAAGATAAATTAATATGCTTATGGAAAATAAATGAAGATAAATTAATATGCTTATGGAAAATAAATGAAGATAAATTAATATGCTTATGGAAAATAAATGAAGATAAATGAATTTAACTATGGAAATCAATTTATTTGAAATAAAACTTTGAAATAAAAAGAAACAAAGACAAATCCATCACTAAATTATGTCTTACTACATCCACAAGTGATGCAAATCTGGTTGTAGTTAAGTGTTCAATTCTTAAGATCCAAACCTTTCTACAACAATGCTTCATTTCGGTATATAAAACATAATTCAATGAATGAAGATAAATAAAATGAAATGCAGAAATGAAACTCACCACACTTCATCAATCAAAAGAAAACTTAATTAATTCTAGCAATGACCATGTACTCAAACACCATCATGCTACTAGGACCTTGCTGTCACTAAGTTATCTCTTGATATGTGTTTAGGCACCTCTTCTTTCCATGAATCAATGCTTTAATAAAAGGAAAGCACATTACATGAAATAAAAGACTACCATGATCCATTTGGAGTGAGCTCAATTCTCCCAAGAACAAGGTAGAAAACTAAACTACAACATCATAAAACTAAATCAAAACATGCTATTTATAGAACTAAAGAATGCCAATCTATATGAAAGGACATACAAAGAAGTTTTATTCACTCCATCATAAGCGGGACGTTTGTTCCAAGAGTCCTCCTCTTGGAATGGAGAAGACACTCTTATTTATACTTGAATTTGATTTTAAAATAAAGTAACAAACAATAAATGTAGATCCAAAATTCTCTCTTGTAGCTCAACAACTTGCTAAAAACTATCATCTAAAAATCTACTCATAATATCTCCAATTTCTTTGCTAACTAATATTTCCCAAAGCTCCATGATTCTTCTCCATCCAAGATACATGAATGATCATCCAGAATCTAAGAAAATATGGGCCATGGTTGAATGGGAAAATTCAAATTTGACCCACGAATTACATATTTCATGTTCTTGTAATAACTAATCTAGTCTGTGTAATCGCTAGTCCAATTCTTGTAATAACTAGTCCAACTCCTATAATCACTACCAAACTAACCCAACTTTCAAAGATAAGTGAAAACATGTTATTTTCCTAACATTTAATCATAAATTCACTTGAAATACTAAAATAAATTCATTTGAAAATACCTTGAACCTAATTCCACATAAAGCATTAAATTAGAGCAAAATAGGATTATAGGAAAACGAAAAATGATTAAAAATTGAAAGAAAGGTTATGGAAAATATGGTGAAAAGATGTGAAAAGGTGAAAATTATTAGACTGAATAGTATTCCTCATGATCTAGGTGGAGGAAATCTATTTCATTATCAAATTATCTCATCATGGAGAGACTGTATTCCTAAAAGGAGGAGTACGGAGAGGCCTCACAGTACAAGAGTAAATATATGCATATTGTACTCTTGATTCTTAGAAGATCAAATCCTAGGTTGTGGTGGAAAATATAGTCAACTTGGGCCTCCAAACTCTTCTACTCATCATTACTAGATGGTATGATCTACATCACCTCAAAATGCCTCTTGAACCTAAATGTTCTATGCTATTGAATGCTTGAGGCCTACCATATATGAATAGTGCATCATTGTGCTAGTCAATATTGTTGTGCAGGAAAATACCTTATAGTGTGGAGACACCACTACCAACTTCTGGGGTGATAGGTAAATACATTCATGTCTTGAATTTAGTTACTACAAATGGAAAGAGATTAGGGTTTTCGGTAAATGCACCTTTTAAATGATGGCTGGTCCTAGCTTTTGCCCAAATCTTCCGCAATGATGAACCTGCAAAACAAGTTAACCTTCCTCAGTGTATCTTGACTGTGATAAATATGATGGAATTGAAAGTAATTAAACATCAACTACAATTAGATATTTAATAAAATAAAAATTCAATGAAGTAGACATTCAATTTGGGACGAGAAGGGTATTTCCACCTTTTATTGTCAAAGAAATGTAGATAAGTATAGATATACCTAATCTGTCCAGACACTTCTGCAATCGACTCCTGGGCTCCTGCTCCTCACAATGACTCAAGAATTCCTCCAGTGTAATAGCAGTTAAAACATTCCTTTTTCATGTCCCAAATTGGAATTGGGTCACAATGGACTATGCACATTGGACATATTCATTAGAGTTTGTCAAATTGATGCTAAGGGTCAAATAATTGCCAAGGAGGAAAATTACTAGTTTCCTAGGTTTGGGGTGGAAGCTTTGGGATTTGGAATAAGGAGAATAATAAATGATGTTTGAACATTAGAATGGCATAAATATTTAATAAAGGAGATAAATAAATATATACAAGTGAAAATCAAAGTGGCATTTGATCATGAAGACACATGGAGGAAGGGGGACCCACATATGGCTAGATTTTCCCACTACACTTGGCATCATTTGTTGATGTATATGTAACTTCAGAATGTATTTCATATATGTATTGTACTCCTATAGAGATGGTATTATTCCTCTATACAGAAGTGTTTGTATTCCTATAGAGATGTTATTATTCCTCTATACGGAAGTGTTGTCATTTATATTGTAAGTGTCGTAACTTATACTTGATGGGTTATTAGACCACCTTGTTGGGGTCGGCCTTGTATAATTCATGTAGGTCGAAGGGTTATTAGAAGACCCTATTGGGGGTCGGCCATGTGGGTCAAAGTGTTATTAGACCAACCTATTGGGTGTTGTCCCAGTTAGCATTATGTTATGTGATTAAGTTAAGGCCGACCTAGTGAACGTTATTAAGCAAGTTAAGTCAAGTAAAAATAGAGTGCGGGAGGCACTCTATTTCATCATTCTATTCTCTCTCACACTCTTGGGAGAGTGGCACACTTGTGGAGGAGGAGAAGCTGCTTCTAAGAGATGTCTATCTCTTATGCTTGGGTTGTATCATTGCTCTATCTATCTCTGAGGAAGTTATTGGGGTTTTTCACCTTTATGGTTTTCCCCAAGTAAAACTCAGTGTCTCTTGTGTGCTTGCATTATTGTGTCCATGATTGATATGCTGTAGATATGTTGTACATGTTGTTCCCTTAGTTAAGATCCTAGATCAAATTGAAGTAACTTCTGAAAAATTAACATGGTATCAGAGCTAGCCTGAAAGAAGGCATGGTATGGCATGTATGACACTTGTTGCAATTGCAAAGCTAGGGCTTGATATAGCAAAAACCAGTCATCGTAGAACTTTCTCTATAAATAAATTTTGGCAAGGTTTCAGGGTCTGAAAATCATACAGGGAGATGCTAATATCCCCATGTACCTTGTATCGAAAGGAAAACCTCTAAATCATTGTACTTTTTGATTTATGATCTGTACAATATAGGGTTTCTACCTCTTCCAGATCTCAGTCATAAACAGGTGACCTTGGAAAAAAGGTCATAACTTGGGTTAGGAAGCTCCAAATGACATTTCGTAAAAAGTGACAGGTAGTGCACGGACTGTAATTTCTCAGATAACTATTTTAGAGGCCGAAATGGAACCAATGACACGTGTCACGCCGTACAATTTCGCTCTCCTTTTTTATCCGATAAACAGGTCACGTTGTGACAATTGGCATAACTCTCTCTTAGAGAATCCGTTTAAGGTCAGACCTATGGGTTTGGAAAGGTAACAAGTCAGGATATCACAGGAAATTTTTTCAGACCTTGTGCATCAAAAAGTTTGGAGTTACACCAGAAACAATCAGGTACATATTTATGTGAAAACATAATTATTTTTGAGCACCTTCATTCATGGCTTCCGTAATTTAGGGTTTCAGAGAAAGTTGGAATTTTTGTAATCAGAGACTATGGATGAATGCTACTCATAAAAATAGAAATTTAGAGACCAAGATCAGAATTTTTGGTTGGGCAGAAGGTCGGGCTTGATCAAACCCTAGTTCGAGACTTTGATCGGAAAAGTGGAAAATTAGGGCTTCTACAAAAATGGAAATTTTTGAAATCTGTGACCACGGCTAGAAGCTCCTCAGAAAAATAGAATCTTAGAGCTTTGGATTGAGCCTTTTGATTGGGAAGAAGGGTGGGCTTTATCAAACCCTAGTTTGGGGACATGTCTAGTGAATCCGTAAGTTTCAAAGGAAAATGTGAGGGGTGAAAATTTGCAGTTTTCAAATTATGAGTATACCAGCTTGATCAAGTCATGAAGGCGCATATTTCTATCCTTTCAAAAGTTTGAATTTTTAGGGTTTCTCTGACAAACCCTAATCCAGCTCCAGATCCAGTTCCTGCAAATCAAGTGGATTGGGTTAATCCTAGAAGAGAATGGATTGGTCACCTGCATAAGTGAAGAAGTTCCTGTTTCATAGGGAGATGAGGCCAAGGCCTTACATAAGAAGATTGCAAGCAATCTCGCCAAGTATGAATCATCCAGGTATGTTTCAAGATTTGTTCATGATTAAGTTTATGGTATGTTTGTCTTCATGTTATTACAGTTAGTACAATCTTGATTAAATTTAGACTTGTCGTATCACCTTAATAAAATTATGAATGCATGATAGAAGATATTCATTGATTAGGATGTTGACACTTATGATTGTACTAATGCATTATGGTGTTGTATGAGGTTTATGTTGTCCGCTAACATGAAAGGTACACCAAGAAAGACAAATCATGTTCCAGATTAAGAACATATGATCATGGTAACATGAAGACAAAGATTCATCCATTGTCATGGATCAGATAGAAGATCTATTTACGAGGTATGTATAACTTGGTTCTATAATGGTTAACTTATGAGATATGCAGGTTACTAGCACAAGTCATTGAAGAGAACAAGAAGACATCATGCGGGTATGTTATACATAAATAGATAACATAGTAATCTAGGTATGTTTTTCCTATATCAAGTTAGAATCTTACCTTGTGTTAGGATCCCTTATATAAGTATACTTGGTATGATTGGTTATGTTTATTCATAAAGTTAGAAATGTAAGTAATCAAGGGTTTATGCATATTATGTCTCTTATCTTGATTGATGCTTTAACTAACTAGAAGAGTCCTATGATCAAATAAGAATATGCATGAGTAAAAGAAGACTTCCCTGAAACCTTGAATACTAATGTTTATTATCTGTGTTTGAAATGATCATGACTATACATGTTTAAGATTATTGTGTATTAAGATTATACTAATGAATGTGTGTTACGTATGAGACCTCGAGGATAACACAATGATGATACTAATAAGCATGCATAGTGATTAAGGATGGATATAAGTTCAAGGACAGGTAATCCAGGAAGCAAAGATCAAGAGGGAGCACACTCCAGTTGTTCCTGTAAGGAAGCAAAGATCAAGAGGGAGCACACTCTAGTTGTTCCTGCAAGGATGCAAACATCAAGAGGGATCACACTCCAGTTGTGTCACATACCCCAATTTTGCAAAAATAATGTAATTATTTTATTAATATTCCTGAGACATTATGTTAAATTTAATGCTAAGTAGGAATTGATGACTCAGCAAAGTCACCAGAAATGGAATGTAAATTTTGAATATTTTATTATTAATAAATAAATCATGGAGACAACAGCATGGGAGAGATGTTAAAATAGGTTACTGGTCTAACTGGTGGAGGGAACTAGGTGGAAAGGCAAAAGACAAGTGGTAGCATCCTCAAACACTTCCTAAGTTGCAGGTGGCAACTTCCCTATATTTTGGGGTCATGATTCCCCAAGAAAGTGGAATCTAAGCAGGTGGCTCATTAATGACAGTTAACCCAACTAAGACCTAGGAAATCTTTTAAATAGTACTCAATGAACTGAGCTGGGGGTTCAATATAGTTCTGGAGGGAGAATACATTCAGGTGAATGTCATTCAGGAATCCCATTGAGGAAGAGGGAAAAACAGTAAGGAAGTGTTTTGATATGGGATGCTGCAGTAACTTGGTTCCAGTTTAGCTATTTTGGCTGAGTGAATTAATCTGCTGCACCTAGTTCCATCCAGGGAGACCAGAGCAAGCTCGGGGGTCCTGAGAAGTGCTGTCTGGGCACTCTCCAGGAATTGGTAGGGAGGAACAGCCTCCCATTGCTGTTGTTGTCTACAGTTGACAAAGGTTCTGCCACTTATTTCCTGCTGTTTATTGAGTAATATGAATGTAGTTTATGATTATCTCTTCTATGTCTGAGCAGTATTTTATTTCAGTAAAAGTTAGTATTTCTGAACTGTTAGTAGATAGATTCTGCAGAATTATTGTCTTAGAAATTTCCTAATATCACTATTATCATACAGTTCAAGTAATTGTTTTATGCGTAATACGCTTTGATATTATTATAAGGTATAGGATGTTATTGTGATTTTAAACTTGGTTCTTACAATAGTTAAATAGATAAGTAAAGGCTCTTTATACAGTAAATATTTCTTAGAAAATAAATTCATTAAAGCAATTATAGGAACAGAAACATATAGGTAACCATATAACCACAATACATTTATTATCATAGATAATATAGCAGATACAAACCCTAGCTAACAGGTGTATAGGTCATTATCTGTCACATAAATGAACGAGCCAAATTACAATAGAAAGTTTATTTAGTCATTGACTGATTATACAAAAGGATTAGCAGAACTTATTTGACTCAACCTTGAACTAAAACAATAGTATAGTAATGTCATTCATCTGTTTAACTATTTTTAGACAGAGTCTTAGTTAAAACAAACCAAATAGTTTACTAAACAATACGTTTGGTCATGGAGTTCAAACCAAAAACCTATCTCTCCAGTTTTCTACAACAAGAAAACATTCGGCAGCACTTTGACTTAGTTATTAACTTTTAAACAAAAGAAATCAATGACAGAACAAAAATTAACTCGAGGCCGAGCTTCATCAGGTAGTATTTATATTCCCTTAGGCTTCCATTATTTTCTTATGGTAAAAGTCATTATAACAGAACTGTATTTCTAGCTCACTATCGAGCTCTAACCCTTTAGTTATTATTCTCATGTGAATGCACAGAATCGACAGAGTCCAACCCTAATAATACATAAATCATCCAACAAAACAACACTGTAAATTCCGAATGGACTTTTGTCCTACAATTAAATTATATGCCACACCCATCAGTGCGAAACCTACAGAATACATTTAGACGTAGCATCCTAACATTAAATTCATACAATAATTTTTGCCTACAGTCGTAGTATTTTTATTTATAGAATCATTCTACATAAAACTTCGAACCTGAAACACTCATCATACATCGACCTCATCAAATAGAAGGGCTGTAACAAGTCATTTTTATAAGTTAAAAATTATACAGGAAACGCAGGAGCAAAACCTTTGATATTACTGTATCCAACTTACGACTGAGTTCTCAAAACCTTTTTAAAACAAAGATTTAGTTATTATAATACACAGTATCGAATACCAAAAGGGAACGCAGACATTTTGCAAACTTTCAAATCCTTACAACATATTTATCTACGGCCGTAGCCTCGTCACTGACAAAAGCTTGTTATAGAAAGTCAAAACACATAACATACACTAGCTCGACTGTACCAAGTCTTGTCCAAACCTTAAATTACAAAAGAAAGACGTAGGATTAAACATTTTAGTCAATACATTGTTTTACTAACAGCCGAGTGCACAACTCCTGTAGAAGTTTAATAAAACCTGGGTGGTACACCCTAAAATCCTTTGTGAGTACAGTAATAAAGATAAAACTACAGGGTCGTAACCCCAAATTCAGAACAGGCTTCTAGCCTTGTCCTCTACGCTTTAAACATATAACAACTCATTTGTAAAAACCCTACAATACCCTAAGGGATACCATTAATTTACAGATGGCCGAAGCCACAATGCCTCTATCGTATGACAGGAATAAAACCTGTCAGGGTCTTGCAGGGTCAAGCTATTAAAAGACTCAACATAACGACGATAGCCGTGGATTCATGTCCTTCGAAGACCAAACCCTTTTCGCCCAAACAAAAACCCCAAGGAGAAAATGCCATGGTAAGGACCAGGCTTACCCGGAGGAGCCAGATGCCGAGAGCTGCATCCTGTACACCTTATGAAGTGTCCAATACCTGCTTAGGACAGAAAACAACAACGAGTTACCGTCTATATTCTCAACAAAAGAAACAACAAGCTTTTATTTTTATTTTCAAAATAACACTACGAAACCAATAGGATTAGCTCACGATAAATTAGAATGAAGCGACCACCATAGTGACAGGTCTTGAAACCACGAACGATGAAGTGTGAACCCTAACCTTGGCCACCAAAGAAGGAAGTGGCGAATTCAAAGATGCAATCCACAGTGAAGGTGGTTACAGAAATAAGTAAAAGGGATGCAACAATGGAAGCCGTGACTGGTATGTATGAAGCCAGTAACAGAAAGGATAGAACCCTAGGGTTCTCACAAGAATACTATAACTGTTAAAAAGCCAAAAAAAAACACGACTCCTAAACCTTAGCAATGGACAAGCGTAGCAAGCTATAACAGTGTGGGAAGTAGATACCACCATGGTTTCGGCAAGTTTTGGACAGGAAAACCCACAGAGCGGCCGAGCCCGAAGGCGAGGGAAGAAATGGTAAGGAATAGGGTTTGTCAACCTTTTATGAGATGAATACTCTGATGATATTTAGCCACGTATCCCTTTAATTATTTTCATGCTTTGGGTAACTATTACATAGTTTGTTTACGACGATATCTCCATCATGGTGCCAAATAAAAGGGATATTATGGATATTCAATAGGATCGTGACACCATATGATTGAAACCATGATTTTGATCATTGCTATCAAATGTAGTATAATTAGTAACCTCACCTTGTCTACGAACCATTAATCAAATAAATGTTTTAGCATTTAAACATTCAATGGTAACTTTATCGTGCTGCCAAATAAATTCATAGTAAGAGTAATATGAATTATTGTTTGGTGATTTTTTTTTGGTAGTTGCAAATGCATAGTTTGCTCATAACTTGATTTATAAACATCATTTGAAAACCCAGTCTTGGGAGTAGTCTAAACCTGAAGAAGTTATATTAACAAAGATAGGAGTGCCATACAAGCGCCTTTTGGGTTGATAAAAACCTGTTACGACAATTTCAAATTTTCATAACAGGTATTCAACTACTTCAATTTCCTTATAAACATTTAGTCAAATCACTCAAGATAAGCTTATAAATTTAGAATCATTGATATAAAAATAATTGTTCAACTTATACAAGCCTGAGATGATTAGAAGGAGACTTGTAAACGATAAATTCTCTAATTAATGCTGACAATAGGTAAGAGATTTATTTTACTATACTAAATATGAGGCGCATCTGCAGTATAGAATCATCATCAATGGAAATTATTTCTACAAGTTGTTTTATGCTTGGACACTTCAGAAATACAGCTATCATCATCGCTAGAGGTTTCAAATTCATTAATAGAAAGAATAGAGAAGTTCATATGCAGAATGCTACCTTCAAACACCTGAAAACTGAGTGCGCAAAGACCTTTCATTTGAATGACTTTTGTACAGCTAATTGGATTATAACTCTTTAAAAAATTATAATTTTCGCGACCGCTCATTACCTGTAGATCTATAAAGAGAAAAACAGTTCAATGCATTAGCTCGTAAGCTAAGTAAGCACAGCCTGCTATGGCAAGTTCCCCTGGAGGTTACGACACAATAAAACAACTATTAATAGAAAAGAGATAACCTTAATAACATTTAAGTACAACAAAGATATTTCATACACACATACAACCAAGTAAGTTAAACAGACAGTTAAAAGACTGCTTATATATAACATTTATTGCTATTTTAAAAGTTTTAAATTTTTCGGAAATTTTGGGGTTCTGACATGTGGTATCAGAGCCAGGTTTAGACACTAGTCCTGGATGTGACTCCACTAGTTTCCGCAAAACAGTGACCATGAAAGAAAAATTTAAATATATAAAGTACTAACTTATATTTCTGTTTCATGAAGTAGAGCAGAAAAATTTCTTTTTCTGAAATTAACAGGCAGGTATGGAAAAGCTAGGAGAATATGCTGAGCAGGAATCTCTAAACACTGCGACAAGACATATGTTGAGAGAACCTGAGACAGAGGAGGTAGTTGCTCACTCCACTGAACTGATGCAGACCATAAAAGGTTTAAAGACAAAGATAGAAACAGTCAAGAAGGATAATGAAAGGATTCTGAAAACTCAAGAGCAGCTAAATCAGCTATTGATAGAAAAATTTCAGACAGAAGGAAGGAGCAAACGAGCTGACTCAGAAGAAGCTAGTCATCAAAGAGGGTCTAAAAGGATGAAACCAGCTAAATCTGACAGCAGTTCATCATCTGAAGAAAGAAGGGAACAACACAGTTATCGCACTACTAGTGACAACAGTGAAGCTGAGATGCACAACAGAAGGAAAAAGTACAGGCCTTATGAAGAGATTTCTGGGGAGTTTAAGAAAATAAAACCCCCAACTTTCAACGGAGAATCTGAAACAGGAGAAGAGGCAGAATCCTGGTTATCTGGAATGAGAAAATATTTCCAGATTTATAACTATTCAAATCAGCTGAAGGCATGAATGGCCATGTACAACCTTTCTGGAAAGGCGGACATATGGTGGCAAGACCTGAAAAGGGTAAAGGGGATTAAAGAAAAAGAAGTTAATTGGAGTACCTTTAAAAGATACTTCAAGAAGAAATTTCTGTCTGAACAGTACTATGAAGAGAGGGCCAAGGAATTTTATGAACTGAAGCTAGGATCTATGACGATGAAGGACTTAAACAGTAAGTTCTTAAGTTTGTTAAGGTATGTGCCGTATTTTGTCGAAGAGAAACCAAAAATACAGCGGTTTCTTAGCTGTCTGCCATATCATATCAAGGACATAATTGAATATGACAACCCCAAAACACTGGAAGAAGCTATGCGAAAGGCTAATTTCTGTTATGAACAGAATAAAAAGAAAGAAGGGATAGCCAGCTGGAAAGCCAAAAGGAATAGTAATAAGCTTGAGTACAGGAAAAAGGAGTTTGTACCCCATAAAAGTTTCAAGAATAACAAGAACGAAAACCATTTTAATGGTAAAAGCTTCCAGGGAAATGAAAATGGAGCTGCTAATCATTCCAACAATTTCAAAAGCAGCAAGGAGGCTCCTAACAATCCTGGAAACTACACTAAGAATTTTGAGCGAAAGGAACCTGTTAAGTGTTGGGAGTGTAATGGCCCACATTATGCATCAGTTTGCCCAAATCGAAAGAAACAAATTAGCAATATTCATACTATTCAATATGAAATGACTGTTGGAGACTTTGCAGGGACTATGCCCCGAATCAATGCAGCGTTGGAAAACTGCCAAGCTGACTATCAAACTTCCATGGTGGAAGTAGGAGGTATGATTAACAAAATCCCTGTAATTATTTTAATAGATCCGGGTGCTAGTCTTAGTTATATTTCACCCCAACTAGTAGAAAAATGTAATCTGACTGTTGAAAGGTTTGATAATTCTTGGTCTGTACAACTAGATACTGGGGCTAAAAGGAAGGTAAATTGTTATGTTAAGGAATGTGTCTTAGATATGAATGATTTTAAGACTACAGTTAAATTAAATGTTTTGCCACTTGGCTCTTATGACATACTTATCGGGATGGACTGGTTAGAACAGCATAGGGTAGTTTTAAACTATTTTGACAAAACTTTTAGATGTGTAAACAGTAATGGACAGCCTGTAACTGTTAGGGGTATTCTTAGAAAAATAGTAGTCAGGCAGATTTCTGCTTTACAACTTAAAAGGGAAGTCAGAAAAGGGTGCAAAGCCTATGCTGTAACTATTACAGATGAGGCAGTTAAGTCTGAAATTAGCAAGAAAACCGTAGAGGATATTCCTGTAGTAAATGATTTTATTGATGTTTTTCCTGAGGAAATCCCAGGATTACCTCCCAAGAGAGAACTGGATTTTACAATTGAACTAGTACCAGGTGCTGTACCCAGTTCAAAAGCTCCGTATCGTATGAATATTTTGGAGCTTAATGAATTAAAAACTCAGTTAAAGGAGTTAATATACAAGAATTACATTCGACCCAGTGTATCCCCTTGGGGAGCACCAGTAATTTTTGTTAAAAAGAAGGACGGAACTATGCGACTTTGCATAGATTACCGTCAACTGAACAAGATGACGATTAAAAACAGATATCCGTTGCCTCGTATAGATGATCTGTTTGATCAGCTACGTGGAGCTACGGTGTTCTCTAAGATAGACTTGAGATTGGGTTATCATCAAGTAAGGATTAAAGAAGAAGACATTTTCAAAACATCTTTTAGAACAAGGTATGGACATTACGAATTTGTCGTAATGCCATTTGGGCTTACTAACGTCCCAACTGTCTTCATGTGCCTAATGAAAAACATAATGCATAAATACTTAGATAAATTTGTTGTCGTATTCATTGATGAAATTTTAGTTTATTCTAAGAATGATGAGGAGCATAAAGAACATTTACGGATAGTCTTACAAGAGCTACGAGAGCAGCAGCTCTTTGCAAAGTTCAGTAAGTGTGACTTCTTCAAAGACGAAATCCAGTACTTAGGACATGTAGTCACCAAGGAAGGGATTTCAGTTGATCCTGAAAAGATTCGGGCAATTGAAGAGTGGCCAGTACCAAAGGATGTAACAGATGTTAGATCCTTCATGGGAATTACCGGTTATTACCGGAGATTCATTGAAGGCTTTTCAAAAATAGCCAACCCAATCACTTCCTTGCAAAAGAAAGGAAAGAAGTTTGATTGGAACTTGAAGTGTGAGGAAAGTTTTAAGAAGTTAAAAACTTTATTAACAACTACGCCTATTCTAAGAATAGCAGATCCTAATAAGGATTTCGTGGTTTGCACCGATGCTTGTAATGATGGTCTAGGTGGAGTGTTGACTCAGGATGGACATGTCATTGCCTATGAGTCTAGGAAGCTGAAAATTCATGAAAAAAATTATGCCACTTATGACCTAGAATTAGTTGCTGTTATTCATGCATTAAAGATGTGGCGACACCATTTAATAGGCAGAAAGTTTACTTTAATGACTGATAATAAGGGTTTGAAATACCTTTTAGACCAGCCTAACTTAAATACAAGACAAGCCAGGTGGTTGGCCTTCTTAAGTGAATATGATTTTGAGATTCAGCACATAAAAGGAAAGAAAAATAAAGTGGCTGATGCTTTGAGCAGAAATGCAAAGCTGAATTTTGTATCAGCTAGCAGCACTTATACCTCTGATTTGAATGAACAGTTGGCTGAAGGGATAAAATCAGATGAAAATTATCAGCATTTACAAGCTACAGCCAAAGAACAACCTACAGAAAGTGTGATAAAAGGATATAGTTTAAATGAAGACGGATTTTTATTGTTCAAAGACAGGCTGTATGTTCCAAATGTACCTAAAGTTAAACTGTTAATTCTGGCTGAAGTTCATAAAACCACTTACTCAGGGCATCCAGGCTACCAGAAGACTGTCACCATGTTGATAAAAGAATATTTTTGGCCTAATATGAAATATGAAACAGCCGAGTATATAGCTAGATGTTTGGACTGCCAACAAGTGAAAACAGAACACCAACATCCAGCTGGGTTGCTGCAACCCTTTCCTATTCCTAACTGGAAGTGGGAGATAATTAGTTTAGATTTCATTACGGGATTACCTAAAAATTAGCATCATAATGATTCAATTATGGTAGTGGTAGATAAATTAAGTAAATCAGCACACTTTATTCCTGTTAAAACCACTTACAAGGCTGCAAACATAGCTGATATATTTCTGAAACAGATTTTTCGGTTACATGGTGTCCCAAAAGTTATTATTTCAGACAGGGATCCTAAATTCACATGGAATTTTTGGAAATCTTTGTTTAAAGGATTAAACACAACTCTGAATTTTAGCACTTCCTTCCATCCTCAGACGGACGGACAAGCTGAAAGATTTAATCAGGTATTAGAAGATCTGCTAAGGATGTATGTTAAAGATCAACCAGGTAAGTGGGAGGATTATTTACATTTAGCAGAATTTGCATACAATAACAGCTATCAATCGTCAGCTAAGTTTAGTCCTTTTGAAATTCTGTATGGACGTAAATGTAACACTCCTATCTCTTGGAGTAATCCAGTAGATAGATTAGTGTTAGGTCCTGATTTGTTAAAAGAGATGGAACAGATTGTGAAACAAGTGCAGGTAAATTTGAAGATTGCCCAGGATCGGCAAAAGAGTCAAGCAGATTTGAAAAGAACTCCTAAAGAGTTCCAGGTAGGTGAACATGTGTTCATCAAGGTAAGGCCAAAGAAGAGCTCCCTAAGATTGGGAAGTTGTGCAAAATTAGCGCCACGTTATTGTGGTCCATTTGAAATTTTATCTAGAATCGGTCAAGTTGCTTATCAACTAGCATTACCACCTAATTTAAAAGTACACAATGTTTTTCATATTTCTGTTCTGAAAAAGTATGTTCATGATGCTACTCATGTTATTGACTGGAACATTGTACAGGTAGAACCAGAAGGGGAAGTTCTGGTGGAACCGGATTGTATCGTCGGGAGGAGGGAAATTACTCTGCGGAACCGCACAATTGGACAGTTGAAGGTGCAATGGAAGCACCTTAGTCCTGAAGAAGCTACCTGGGAACTGGAAAGTAAGATGTGGGAAGAATACCCAAATCTATTCCAGCAGGTAGTTGAAGATGAAGAATAAGTAACATTGAGGACGATGTTACATTTTAAGGGGGTGTGTATGTCACATACCCCAATTTTGCAAAAATAATGTAATTATTTTATTAATATTCCTGAGACATTATGTTAAATTTAATGCTAAGTAGGAATTGATGACTCAGCAAAGTCACCAGAAATGGAATGTAAATTCTGAATATTTTATTATTAATAAATAAATCATGGAGACAACAGCATGGCAGAGCTGTTAAAAGAGGTTACTGGTCTAACTGGTGGAGGGAACTAGGTGGAAAGGCAAAATACAAGTGGCAGCATCCTCAAACACTTCCTAAGTTGTAGGTGGCAACTTCCCTATATTTTGGGGTCATGATTCCCCAAGAAAGTGGAATCTGAGCAGGTGGCTCATTAATGACAGTTAACCCAACTAATACCTAGGCAATCTTTTAAATAGTACTCAATGAACTGAGCTGGGGGTTCAATATAGTTCTGGAGGGAGAATACATTCAGGTGAATGTCATTCAGGAATCCCATTGAGGAAGAGGGAAAAACAGTAAGGAAGTGTTTTGATATGGGATGCTGCAGTAACTTGGTTCCAGTTTAGCTGTTTTGGCTGAGTGAATTAATCTGCTGCACCTAGTTCCAGCCAGGGAGACCAGAGCAAGCTCGGGGGTCCTGAGAAGTGCTGTCTGGGCACTCTCCAGGAATTGGTAGGGAGGAACAGCCTCCCATCGCTGTTGTTGTCTACAGTTGACAAAGGTTCTACCACTTATTTCCTGCTGTTTATTGAGTAATATGAATGTAGTTTATGATTATCTCTTCTATGTCTGAACAGTATGTTATTTCAGTAAAAGTTAGTATTTCTGAACTGTTAGTAGATAGATTCTACAGAATTATTGTCTTAGAAATTTCCTAATATCACTATTATCATACAGTTCAAGTAATTGTTTTATGCGTAATACGCTTTGATATTATTATAAGGTATAGGATGTTATTGTGATTTTAAACTTGGTTCTTACAATAGTTAAATAGATAAGTAAAGGCTCTTTATACAGTAAATATTTCTTAGAAAATAAATTCATTAAAGCAATTATAGGAACAGAAACATATAGGTAACCATATAACCACAATACATTTATTATCATAGATAATATAGCAGATACAAACCCTAGCTAACAGGTGTATAGGTCATTATCTGTCACATAAATGAACGAGCCAAATTACAATAGAAAGTTTATTTAGTCATTGACTGATTATACAAAAGGATTAGCAGAACTTATTTGACACAACCTTGAACTAAAACAACAGTATAGTAATGTCATTCATCTGTTTAACTATTTTTAGACAGAGTCTTAGTTAAAACAAACCAAATAGTTTACTAAACAATAAGTTTGGTCATGGAGTTCGAACCAAAAACCTATCTCTCCAGTTTTCTACAACAAGAAAACATTCGGCAGCACTTTGACTTAGTTATTAACTTTTAAACAAAAGAAATCAATGACAGAACAAAAATTAACTCGAGGCCGAGCTTCATCAGGTAGTATTTATATTCCCTTAGGCTTCCATTATTTTCTTATGGTCAAAGTCATTATAACAGAACTGTATTTCTAGCTCACTATCGAGCTCTAACCCTTTAGTTATTATTCTCATGTGAATGCACAGAATCAACAGAGTCCAACCCTAATAATACATAAATCATCCAACAAAACAACACTGTAAATTCCGAATGGACTTCTGTCCTACAATTAAATTATATGCCACACCCATCAGTGCGAAACCTACAGAATACATTTAGACGTATCATCCTAACATTAAATTCATACAATAATTTTTGCCTACAGTCGTAGTCTTTTTATTTATAGAAGCATTCTACATAAAACTTCGAACCTAAAACACTCATCATACATCGACCTCATCCTATAGAAGGGCTGTAACAAGTCATTTTTATAAGTTAAAAATTATACAGGAAATGCAGGAGCAAAACCTTTGATATTACTGTATCCAACTTACGACTGAGTTCTCAAAACCTTTTTAAAACAAAGATTTAGTTATTATAATACACAGTATCGAATACCAAAAGGGAACACAGACATTTTGCAAACTTTCAAATCCTTACAACATATTTATCTACGGCCGTAGCCTCGTCACTGACAAAAGCTTGTTATAGAATGTCAAAACACATAACATACACTAGCTCGACTGTACCAAGTCTTGTCCAAACCTTAAATTACAAAAGAAAGACGTAGGATTAAACATTTTAGTTAATACATTGTTTTACTAACAGCCGAGTGCACAACTCCTGTAGAAGTTTAATAAAACCTGGGTGGTACACCCTAAAATCCTTTGTGAGTACAGTAATAAAGATAAAACTACGGGGTCGTAACCCCAAATTTAGAACAGGCTTCTAGCCTTGTCCTCTACGCTTTAAACATATAACAACTCGTTTGTAAAAACCCTACAATACCCTAAGGGATACCATTAATTTACAAACGGCCAAAGCCACAATGCCTCTATCGTATGACAGGAATAAAAACTGTCAGGGTCTTGCAGGGTCAAGCTATTAAAAGACTCAACATAACGACGATAGCCGTGGATTCATGTCCTTCGAAGACCAAACCCTTTTCGCCCAAACAAAAACCCCAAGGAGAAAATGCCATGGTAAGGACCAGGCTTACCCGGAGGAGCCAGATGCCGAGAGCTGCATCCTGTACACCTTATGAAGTGTCCAATACCTGCTTAGGACAGAAAACAACAACCAGTTACCGTCTATATTCTCAACAAAAGAAACAACAAGCTTTTATTTTTATTTTCGAAATAACCTACGAAACCAACAGGATTAGCTCACCAGAAATTGGAATGAAGCGACCACCACAGTGACAGGTCTTGAAACCATGAACGATGAAGTGTGAACCCTAACCTTGGCCACCAAAGAAGGAAGTGGCGAATTCAAAGATGAAATCCACAGTCAAGGTGGTTACAGAAATAAGTAAAAGGGATGCAACAATGGAAGCCGTGATTGGTATGTATGAAGCTAGTAACAGAAAGGATAGAACCCTAGGGTTCTCACAAGAATACTATAACTGTTAAAAAACCAAAAAAAAACACGACTCCTAAACCTTAGCAATGGACAAGCGTAGCAAGCTATAACAGTGTGGGTAGTAGATACCACCATGGTTTCAACAAGTTTTGGACACGAAAACCCACAGAGCGGCCGAGCCCGAAGGCGAGGGAAGAAATGGTAAGGAATAGGGTTTGTCAACCTTTTATGAGATGAATATTCTGATGAGATTTAGCCACGTATCCCTTTAATTATTTTCATGCTTTGGGTAACTATTACATAGTTTGTTTACGACGATATCTCCATCATGGTGCCAAATAAAAGGGATATTATGGATATTCCATAGGATCGTGACACCATATGATTGAAACCATGATTTTGATCATTGTTATCAAATGTAGTATAATTAGTAACCTCACCTTGTCTACGAATCATTAATCAAATAAATGTTTTAGCATTTAAACATTCAATGGGAACTTTATCGTGCTGCCAAATAAATTCATAGTAAGAGTAATATGAATTATTGTTTGGTGATTTTTTTTCGGTAGTTGCAAATGCATAGTTTGCTCATAACTTGATTTATAAACATCATTTGAAAACCCAGTCTTGGGAGTAGTCTAAACCTGAAGAAGTTATATTAACAAAGATAGGAGTGCCATACAAGCGCCTTTTGGGTTGATAAAAACCTGTTACGACAAGTTCAAATTTTCATAACAGGTATTCAACTACTTCAATTTCCTTATAAACATTTAGGCAAATCACTCAAGATAAGCTTATAAATTTAGAATCATTGATATAAAAATAATTGTTCAACTTATACAAGCCTGAGATGATTAGAAGGAGACTTGTAAACGATAAATTCTCTAATTAATGCTGACAATAGGTAAGAGATTTATTTTACTATACTAAATATGAGGCGCATCTGCAGTACAGAATCATCATCAATGGAAATTATTTCTACAAGTTGTTTTATGCTTGGACACTTCAGAAATACAGCTATCATCATCGTTAGAGGTTTCAAATTCATTAATAGAAAGAATAGAGAAGTTCATATGCAGAATGCTACCTTCAAACACCTGAAAACTGAGTGCGCAAAGACCTTTCATTTGAATGACTTTTGTACAGCTAATTGGATTATAACTCTTTAAAAAATTATAATTGTCGTGACCGCTCATTACCTGTAGATCTGTAAAGAGAAAAATAGTTCGATGCATTATCTCGTAAGCTAAGTAAGCACAGCTTGCTATGGCAAGTTCCCCTGGAGGTTACGACACAATAAAACAACTATTAATAGAAAAGAGATAACCTTAATAACATTTAAGTACAACAAAGATCTTTCATACACACATACAACCAAGTAAGTTAAATAGACAGTTAAAAGACTGCTTATATATAACATTTATTGCTATTTTAAAAGTTTTAAATTTTTTGGGAAATTTTGGGGTTCTGACAAGTTGTTCCTGCAAGGAAGCAAAGATCAAGAAGGAGCACACTTCAGTAGTTTCTTCAAGGATGTAGATATTCAGAGGGAGTTGACCACTTCTCACAATCCACATCAGAATGGAGTTGCAGAAAAGAAGCAAAGACTGAGAGGGAGTCAACCTAACAAACAAACAAAGATAAGTATTTGAATTATCATTCCTTGCAAATTTTATTGTTTAAATAATACTATTCAATAATGTATATACTCAGGTTCCTAGAATTAGGTTGTGTATTATGCATAGTTGCATTGATGAACAATATACTACTAATATACATGGGTGAGTGGCCTATGGCACTGTACAACATTCCATTGCTACTTATCTAGAATGAAACCTCTTTGCTGACATGTTAGGAGTTGTGCACACTCTTAAAAATGTTCTGGTAGAGATTGGAAGGCATCTAGAAAGTTACGAGATATGGATAAATCTTGTATTGAAACATTGGCTAAGATAATTGCATGACTGTATGGCATATTTCTTTATGTGTAAGAATTTGTTCTGAAAACTATGAGATGTTTTCTAATCATGCAATTTAACTTGTTGTGTAGGAAAGATCGTATACCATCACCTACAAAAGAAGGACTACAACATTTGTTCAGCAACAAAGTTATCTATTGAAAATATTGAAGATATTGAAGTTCCCAGGATCTGGGAAGAATGCCATGATCGAGGAGTACCAGTCGATCATGAAGATGTTTGGGATACAGTCCCAAGACCTGAAGGGGAGTCTGTAGTGACTTCCAAGAGGATCTACAAGATCAAGCATGCTGCAGGTGGTAGCATAGAGACTTTTGCTCTTGTAGCCAGATACACTTCCATTAGATCCATACTTGCTCTGGATGCAGTGATGAAATGGAAGATACACCAGATGGATTTCAAGACAACTTTCTTGAATGGTGTAGTTGAAGAAGAAGTGTATGTGGAGCAGCCACTTGGTTTTGAGACACATGACAGAGAGTCATATATGTGCAGAACTTGGTATGGTAGGATAGACAACTTTCTATCCAGTTTGGGATTTACCAAGAGTAAAGCGGATTCCAACCTTTACTACAAGGTTGAGGAAAGCAATCCAGTGATACTACTTTTTTATATGGATGACCTGTTTATTACAAGTGAAGATAGATTGATTTCCGACATGCAGCAGAAGCTTGCTGTCGAGTTCGAGATGAAGAACTTGTGGATGATGGAATATTTTCTAGGCATGGAATTGTGGTAGAGTATAGATGGAATCTTCCTTGGACAAGGGAAGTATGCAGTAGAGATCCTGAAGAGGTTCGGGATGATGGACTGTAAGGCCATGGACACACCTATGGCATCGATTCTGAAGCTTCTGTGTGATGCTTCATCTGATCTGATTGATGTCACGATGTATCGTCAGATGATTGGGTCCTTGATGTACCCGACGAACACGAGACCAAATATTTGCTTTGCGGTGAACACATTGAGCCAGTTCCTGACAGATTCGAGGAATGTTAACCTGGTTGCTGTAAAGCATATTCTGAGGTACCTGAAGGGTACAGTTGATTATGGGCTCAAGTATGATGCGAATCAAAAGTTTAACCTGCAGGGTTATGTTGATTCAGATTGAGCAGGAAGTGCTGCAGATAGGAAGAGCACTTCTGGGTGTTGCTTCAGTATGGGATCAGGTGTGATCTCTTGGTTTAGCCAGAAGCAGTTCTGTGTGGCACTGAGTATAGCTGAAGTAGAGTATGTTGCGATGGATGAGCAGGTTGCAGATGTATTGACCAAGTCATTGGCCAAAGTGCAGTTTGAGTACTTCAGAGAGAGGCTTGGTGCACTTCAGATCGAGGTTCCTTCCAAAGGGAAGTGATGAGTCCAGAAGATGCAGATGCACATGAGGTTTTCTGACATGGTTGATGTTTTCTCCCATGGTCGTGATGTAATTGCTGAGCCATTTTTCACATGGTGGTAGATGTGTTCTCCCATGGTGAAAAAGTAAGGGCTGGAGCCTTCCTCGAGTGGTGGTAGATGTGTTCTCCCATGTCGGTGGTGTAAGTGCTTGATGATGTGCATCTGGGCTGTGCTTCATGGATGATGAGATGATCTGAAGAGGACGATGCTATGATGATCAGTAGGATCATGGATGATGAGCATCAGGACGATGCTCTAGTTACTGCTATGTATATGTATATATGCATCATGTTGGATGCTTTTTATGATCAGTTGGATCATTTATGTATATATGCATCATGTTGGATGTTGGATATGATTAGTTGGATCATTTATGTATGTATGCATCATGTTGGATGCTGGGTATGATTAGTTGGATCATTTGTATGTATTTTTTATATGCATCATGTTGGATGCTTGGACCATGTATATGTATATGTATCAAGTGGATACTTTGTATGATCAGGTAGATCATGTATGTTGATATGTATCAGGTAGATACATTGTGTGATCAGGTGGATCATGTATCTATGCATGTATCAGGAGGATACATTATATGATCAGGTGGATCATGTATGATGATATGTATCAGGTAGATATTTGGTATGCATCAGGTAGATGCATTGTATGATTAGGATGATCACGGTTGACGAGCTTCAGGATGTTGCTCCATATGACATGCATCAGGACGATGCAGTGATGATGATTAGGATGATCATGTGTACATCAGGATGATGTATGGTGAGTATCAGGATGATACTCTGTGGCCGTGGAACAGGTTGTGCAGATGAGCATGTCTGGGAGATACTATAGGTCAGAGTTGTGTACCTGTAACAGCTTGGGATGCTCTTTCGAGACATTTCTCTGGGAGGACATATAATTTGTGCCCTGGGAGATCCTTCAGGTCGGAGTTGTGTACCCGTAACATCCTGGGATGCTCTTTTGATTTTTTGTCCTATGGCATATAATAGCGCCCTGGGAGATCCTTCAGGTCGGAGTTGTGTACCTGTAACATCCTGGGATGCTCTTTCAAGGTTTTTCCATGACCACATGTAATTTGTGTCCTGGGAGATCCTACAGGTCGGAGTTGTGTACCCGTAACATCCTGGGATTCTCTTGCGAGGTTTTATGGTGACCACATGTAATTTGTGCCCTGGGAGATCCTACAGGTCGGAGTTGTGTACCCGTAACATCCTGGGATGCTCTTTCAAGGTTTTGTGGTGGGGTCACATGTAATAGCACCCTGGGAGATCCTACAGGTCGGAGTTGTGTACCCGTAACATCTTGGGATGCTCTTTCGAGGTTTTCTGATGCACGTAATAAGTCCTGAGGATTCCACAGTATGGCCAATGATGATGAAGACCTACAGGTGGTGGGCCTACATCCAATATGAAAAAGGACTGGCTCTGTAGAACTTCCTATGATGAGTAGATTCAGAGATTGATTGAGATAGCAACAGCAGTGACGATGATGATGACTCGATGATGATTATCCAGTGACGATGATCCAGAGAAGAAGACTTGTGCTAGAAGACTTGTGTCAAGAAATACCTTCCTAGTTAAGAGGGAGTGTTGATGTATATGTAACTTCGGAATGTATTTCATATATGTATATTGTACTCCTATAGAGATGGTATTATTCCTCTCTACGGAAGTGTTTGTATTCCTATAGAGATTTTATTATTCCTCTATACGGAAGTGTAGTCATTTATATTGTAAGTGTCGTAACTTATACTTGATGGGTTATTATACCACCTTGTTGGGGTTGGCCCTGTATAATTCATGTGGGTCGAAGGGTTATTAGATCACCCTATTGGGGGTTGGCCATGTGGTTCAAAGGGTTATTAGACCAACCTATTGGGTGTCGGCCCAGTCAGCATTATGTTATGTGGTTAAGTTAAGGCCGACCTAGTAAAGGTTATTAAGCAAGTCAAGTCAAGTATAAATAGAGTGCGGGAGGCACTCTATTTCATCATTCTATTCTCTCTCACACTCTCGGGAGAGTGGCGCACTTGTGGAGGAGGAGAAGCTGCTGCTAGGAGATGTCTATCTCTTATGCTTGGGTTGTATCATTGCTCTATCTATCTCTGAGGAATTTATTGGGGTTTTTCACCTTTATGGTTTTCCCCAAGTAAACTCAGTGTCTCTTGTGTGCTTGCATTATTGTGTCCATGATTGATATGCTGTAGATATGCTATACATGTTGTTCTCTCAGTTAAGGTCCTAGATCAGATTGAAGTAAATTATGAAAAATTAACATCATTCTCTCACCAATTCGAATTCAAGGTGAATGGTAACATACTTGGGGGAGTTCAAAAGTTATTATTCATTGCATGACTCATCCAAGGTCGAAATGTAGAGGAAGAGCAACTCCCATGGAAGAGAAAGAGGCAATTTGGATCTAGTGAGACACTTGGGCTAGATTCCCTAACTCTATGACAACAATGATGAAGATGCTATGACACCTATGACACAAATCAGACTTGAAGGCTGACATATGACATATATGACATGTCAAGGCTAAAAATAGACTCCAAGAGGGCGCTCAAGGGAGTTAGGGCAGTGTTGGCACCCCAACAACTCCCCTTGATTTTGCAAATAAAGAGGGCCCTCATGTAAATTTTGTAAATACTTAGCTTATGGTTTGCTTGCTTGGTTTGAAAGGGTGGTTCCATTGGTTATGTTTCGGCGGTCCCTCACTCTTTGCACTATACATTCTTTGACTTGACATTCTTGAGATAAAGATTTAGTGGTTTGATTTATGTGTGTTGCTTCACTCTCTTGGTTTCCTGGTTGCTTAACGACAATTGCATATCCTCATCCAAGCTTATTTTAATTGATCACATGCCTTGGTTTGGATTAATTGGATCAAATTCATATTTCAATAATCTTGCCAATTTTTGGGCTTTTAATGCGTAATTGATTTTTGGACCACGAAAAAATCTACTACCGTAAGCTCATTTTCAACATTTTCAATTATGTCTTAAACTGATGCATATCAAAAGGTGAAATGATATATCTAGTTCTCATTTTGAGTGATCTATTATTTCTAAATAAGCTTTAAATTTTTCTTTTTGTGTAATTTCATAAATTTAGCAAAATTACATTGTTTTAATTAAAAGCTTATTTCTATTTATTTCACATAACTATAATTTAAGTTGTTTAAGTTATTGATCATAAAAAAAATTAAATGCTATCATCTATTCATAAATTCTTTAATTTTTTTTGTAATTAATTTTCTTATGATGGCATTTCTCTTATCCTATATAACTTTAAACAACTTTGTATCTTCACTTTATTGCTTTGGAACCAAACAAATAAATTTATATATACTTTTATAAGTTCTAAGGTAAAGACACCCTTTTGGAACTTTAGGTACAGATTTGTATTTAGTAAAAAGGATTTTCAAAATATATATATATATACTAAACTTTCATTACTTATTATCCTTTTTACCTTCATACAAGGTGTCGTACACACAGAAAATGGAAGTCTTTGAAGCAACCAAAAACGAAGAATCTGAGAAGTTGTTAAGCACTTGTAAGATCACAAGTTCGCTGCCAGGGAAAGCGCAACAAATAATTACCAGCTCGTGGAAGAGAAACTCACCATTTGAGCACAGTTTGGCAGTGAATTTTTTATGCAATTATTTCATTCAGATTGCTCGACATTATGAAGATTAAAAGGAGATTTTCTGCTTTGCTCAATCTTTTTATCTATAGTCATTATTCTTATTACTTTTATCTTTTTATTCACAGGATGTCATCAATGATGGAGTTACGAAGGAATCATTATGCATAAATTCGAGGAGTGTAACCAAAGTATTAAAACAATGGTTCGATGGTCATTTCATTGGAGTAACTGTTATTGCTGTAAAATTCTGCTACGAACGCTCTGGTGAATAATAGCGTTAATTTGAATAGAGAGATGTGTTATCTCTCGAATAAGTAATTCAGTGCGCATGAGGGGCATCCAATCGCCGAAATTGTTGAGAATATTGCCTGATAATCTCAGTTGTCTTGCTGAACAACAAACAAAAATGGAGCAGGTTGTTATTGATGGTCTATATAAAGAGCCGACTATTAGTAGGGAAGGGGGGTTGATCTCAGCAGAATAGAGAGGACTTTGTAATTCTCAATTCTGTTTCTGTTTGTAAATCTTTATATTTACAGATAGAAGGAGAGATTCTGCCAGAAGTGATTTCTGGTTATATAAAGAGATCTGTCTTCTTTAATCCAGAAATATTTGCAACCAGAGATTGCTGCTATTACTGTTCCAAGATTCTTTCAACAATTTTAGTGAGATTGTACTTTGTTGCTGTTCTTTACTTATTTGTTGGATATAATGTTTTTTAACACATTTTCTTTATACATTCTTGCACTTAAAATCTTATGTTTATTTGATTAGAATGACTAATTTCACTGTGTTTGAATGTTTGGGACAGTCACAGATGATATCTGATGTAATAAGCAACATGTAAATTATTAATTAATTTGTTAATTATTCGATTTTGAATATGTTGATGTGCTTACAAAATTATATTTTATTTGAATTTCTTTAAATAAACTATAATTAAATCATACTCTTTATGCATCAGACATTGTTCTTTTAAACTCGCTCCTGATCAGGATAGTTAGGATAGGTAATTTTAAAAATAGATTAATTAGAAGTTTTCGATTTTATTTTGTAGTTGAACCTATGGAATTTTTAGGAGCTACTAAACTGTTGTTTACAGTTTAGGAGCTACTAAATTTTATGTGTTTCAATTTTTAATTGCAGTATAGATTAGATTAATTTAAATCTTAAGATTTCAATTACATTTTAGGCATTCAGATAGGTAGTTTGAGAGACTCTCATTTGAGAGCACATCTTACAGGCAACATGGACTTTATTCCTGTGAGAGTTAGCTATTTCAAACACATCGGAAGCTACTGTAAGCGACCTGTGTGGGCTATCTTTGCTTCATTGGCCCCAGTCATAAAATCGGCCAACAGGCAGCTAAGAGGCTTCCACATGTGATTTGGTGGAAGTGGGAGACTAGGAATTGTTGTACAAGTGGCGTTCTTTGGAATCTCTTCCCAATTTGAGTTGGCATGAGTCTCTTGGAAGGAATTTGACCCATGGAGGACATTAGAAGTTTATAAATTTTAATAACAAAGAAGGAAACCATATTTTGTTCATTTGAGAAATTTGCAATTGCATTTGTGAAGAGGGAGAGCTAGTGGATGACTGTTGGGCCTGGCCCAAGTGGGGCAATTTTGATCAAGGACTTTTGGAACTGCGAAGCTAAACGCAGTTCAGATAAAGTACTTTTTTTAGCAAGTTTTGGGATGTTGCGAAGTTGCGCGAAGCGCAGTGTCGGAAGTACTGCGAAGATCAGTGCTGCAAGGATGCAGTGCTGCGAAGTGTCTAGTCTACGGAGATCCAGCAGGGCAAAGTGTTGGACGGAACATGGCACATGTTCCGGTTAGACCATCGACGGCCTATTTTTGGTAAATATGCTCGAGTTCCAAGCAGAGGACAGTAGCAAATTAGGAAGAAAGCGACTGGTCGCACACATGAAATATAACACTACTTGAACCAGTCGCATGAGACCATTAGAGGAAGAAAGGCTCAGTGAAAGCAACTTGTTGGCACGCATGCGAGAAGAAGGCCGATAGCGATGTGGGCATGCGCGAAGGGCAGAACACGATGGAATATTCGCTACCAGACACCAACAAGCTCGATGAGCTGGAAACTGTAACCGTTTTTGTAAACCTAAGGGTTTTTTCCTACGGATTGTAAAGACATGACCTATGGGCATGATCTATAAATACGAAACTTTTGTATGGGAAAGGGTTAATATCTCGTTGTTGGGTTATTGAATACTCTTCATTTTTAGATCTGGAAGCCATTATAAAGGCTCTGCAGCTGTGTGCGTAGAGACCTATCTGAGAGAGAAGAGAGTCTGCAGCTAAGTGTGCAGACCATGAACTTTTGTACCATTCCCAAAAGATCAATATAACAACAGTTCTTGTGGACGTAGCCTCCATCCGGGGGGTGAACCACGTTAAATACTGTGTAGTGTGATTGCTTTCATTTTGCATGTGTGTGTTTGCTTATGAATGAATGTCTGAGTTCTCAATATCAGTTGCTATGTTAATACTTTTGTATGTATTCGCCATAAGAGATAGATGGGAGTAATGTGTTAAGTATTGTGTGAATGGGTGAATGGGGAATGTTTAGTATTCTAAATTTGTGAATATATCAGTTTATGGAATAACAACAATGGTTAGTTTGACTCCATAATTCTTTAGATTCATTGTATTGAAGGTGCACAACATTGTGTATTCCATCTGCTTGCAACTGTTATAAGGTTAATAATGCAAGGCAGTAGTTGAATGGTTAATGGTAAATAAAGCCTTCAAGATCTATTGAGTCAGTAAGAGGAAGCACATAGTCAGTTGCGCTGTCCTATTATTTATGTTCTATCCGAGCAGCGCAGTCATTGGATGTGCTGACCTCGCAGTGGTTAAGTTGTGGAAGTACGGACCGCGACGTAGTCTATTGTCGCGCAGTTCCCCAATTCATAGCGCAAGTCTAAGTAGTGCGCTACGCAGTAGTCCCATCTGAACAACTCATCACCCACTGTGGAAACCTGATTCCGCAGTGCCCCCATAGTTACACCTTAGGTGAGACCTCAGCCTGTTTGCAAGCTGTTGCCAAAAGGGTCGGTGAGAAAGGGGTTTTGTTGGTTAAGTGAAACCACAAAGAACCTGGGTCCATATTGAAAACCTCTATATCAGTATATATTCCAACAAATCGTTTCATTTCTGCGCTAAGAATCTGCGATGAGTTGATGTCGTGATGTGCGAAGAAGTTGAACTCGACGTCGACTTTTGGTATCCACACAAGAAGGAAATCTAGGCCTGGTGTGACAAGATTGAGAGAGACTTTGCAAGGAAAGAAAACAGAAACCCACATCTCTCTGATGTTCAGTGGTTAAATAAATACCTGTGGAAAGACATGCACGAAGTTTTCTGGGCGTCTTTTGGATGTGAGCTTCACGAGTGGCTATCAAGGCTCGTAGAACACAGAAACTCTATCTCGCGAAGCGCACTGACTGAGTGGACACCAGAGCTTATTGAACAGCTCAAAGCACTAGATAATCCATTTGTGCGTGCAGTCGACTTTTGGGTTGACAGTACATTACAGAGTTTTGTGACGTAGTTTGCTGTGGACATGCTAAAGTCCTACAGCGCAGCCGAAAGAGAGATTTTAAAGGGAATCAGAGGTAAGTTCTTGAACAACCTCATTTTATACATTAAAATGCTTTTGGCCAAGAAAGGTACTTTTAGAATGCAGTAAAATATTTACATCTGTAATGGTAGACAATACATATAGTGGTTCCTATGAAGAAATTAATAATCTGAGAAGTGGAAAGAGATACAAGTTCGCCCCTAAGAAAACTACTAGTAGACCTAGACTCCACGTAGACACACATTCTGAAGCTAACCATAATAGCCAAACCGCACCTCTATCTTCCACCTATTAGCCTAATACGCCGCAAAATCCACCGGTTGCACAAACCGTGCCTCCCTTATCTTAGAACCCATCAATCCAGAACCCATCGATTGTGAGCACCACGCAACCTATACCGTAGAACAATAGTAATGGCAACACCGCAGGATTGGGTGCCTAGACTACCCCATCTTAGTCTAGTCAGTCTCAGGATGTACCACTTCAGAACGGCCAATCTCAGAATATTATCCATAGTACCACTCAGAGAACTGCACCACCTCGAAGGAGGATGGTTGATGATATGAAGCTGCCGATATTCAAAGGAATAGGTCTAGAAGACCCTAATCAGCACTGGTTTCTATTTGAAGTAGTGTGGAGTGTAAAGCAAGTGCAGGATGATGATGTGAACCAAGCGCAGCTCATCACCACATTTAGAGATAGAGCCTTGCATTGGTTCATGAAATACTCGCAGACACAGCCGAGAATCTTGCAAGAAATCAAGGCTCCACTCATAGCATAATTTAAGAAGGCAAAGTCGGAATCGCAGTGTATAACATAGCTGAAAGAGATCAAACAGAAACCTAATGAAATGGCTTGGGAATTTGACTAGAATTTTAAGACATTTTTGGACCAAGTAACATTTGTCATAGCACTGCAACAGCACAAGGAATGGTTTATAGCTGCGTTGTTGCCCCACATCAGACAACCGTTGATGCAGTAGAAGGTAGCTTCGTAGGCTAAAGCCCTCGAGATCGCGATGAAGTTGGAAGATTCACCGATGGTAGAAACTAGCTCTGGGATGTCTCAGACTAGAACCAGCTGACCACCTTGACATTAGAATTGCAAAGCATGAAGAATGGAAAATAACATAGATACGAACCAACGCATGAGGTCTGGTGCACAGGCTGTAAGGGAGAAGGACACACTAAGGATAACTATCCTTTATTCCAATATTTACTTAACATGGGTGGAACAAACCAATTAAATCCTCACCCAGGGCCATGGTGTGAAATTTGCAGAACCAGAGGACACCGGCTAGAAGACTATCACATGATACAGAAATATGTAAGAACTCCTAAAGACCTATACTGTAATTTATGTAAGTTAGTAGGGCACGATCAATCTAATTGCCGCACATATGAGCTAATGCTAGAAAGAAAGAAAGACATTGAGCATATGTATGGAGGAATGTACAGAGTACAAGTAGAAACTCCATAGAAACAAGAAAATGTACAGCAAGATCAAGGAGCATACAGAGGCCGCTGAGGAGGAGGATACTGCGGGAGAGGTAGGAATAATGGCCCGATGCAAGGAAGAGGCCGAGGTCAGGTGATCTGATATAACTGTGGCCAGCCTGGTCATGTATCTAGAGATTGTACCAACCCATGCACCACATGCAGCTATTGTAGTTCTTTCGATCATGTTATAGAAGACTGCCTAGTGCTGGAGGTTGAAATGCAGAAGAGAAAATGACCATAGGCGCCGGCCCCAAATATCCAGTTGATCACAGCAGAAAGGAGACCTGCCGATCAAAGTATTAACGTAGTAATGCGTAGTGGTGCTGCGACAGGGTGAGATAGAGGAGCGGAAGCCTCGACTTATGGGGGTTTTGATACCAAGCAGACTCCTCTTGAGACATTATGGATAAGAAAAGCTGTTGGGAAACAACCAGCATTCGACTTGAAAAAAATTAAGGAAACCTTTCAGGAAGCACGGTATATCATTAAAGGGGCAGCATCAAATTTTTTGAGAATCCTGTTGCACAACGAAACACCGCATATGGAAGATATGCTAGCTGCTTATGACAACACAAGTGTCGCAGCAAAGACATGCACCTATGTTGAGTAGTTGCTTAGAAGCTGCATGAAGTTGTTAAAGAGTCCGAATGCCATAACAGAACTACAGAAGGTTATAGACCAGTATGAGCCATTCAGTGAAAACGAAACTACTGATAATGCAGTTCATCACATTAAGAAACATAAGAGAACAGGTAGAGAAATGACACTCAGTGTGCAGATAGGATATTATGAAATGGATGAGATCATTCTCGATCTTGGATTAGAGGTAAATGTCTTAACTAAGAAGACATGGCAGCAGATGGGAAGACCAAAGATGTTATGGTCACCTATCCAGTTGAGAATGGCTAATCAGGAGAAAGTCATACCCTTTGGACGGTTATCCAACATCATTGTTGACATTGATGGAGTGGAGAGTCGCACGGATTTCAAGGTTATTGAGATTGTGGACGATAGCCAGCCTTTTCCTGCACTGTTAGTGATTGACTGCGCCATTGATAACCTCTCCATCATAAATTTGAAGACAAGGAAGATGATCTTTGAAGGAAAACATCTCAGGGTTATCGCACCATTGGACCAAGTGGATGGAAACAGATACAGCGAGCTGATTCAGGAAGAATCTAGGGCTCAATATTTGGATAGACTATATAAGATGGCTTCAAACTAGGGTAATGGCGAGCGTATTTAGGAGGAATCCAGAGATCAATACTTAGACCGGCTGTACAAAATGACCGCAAACCAGGAAGATTACGTTAATCCTACGACAAATGGTACACTCAGCTGGATATGTGACAGTTCTTGCATTTCAGACTCGGATGCATGATTGGAAAACTGGCAAAGTCGCATGGCAGCATGAAGTATCTGCAAGGAGATGCACGAGAGTTACAAAGTCACTGCGTTGGATAGGAAAGGAGGTAAGCCCAATCCCTCCATATGATGGTTCATCTAATGTTTATTCCTTTATTAAAGACTATACTGCAGCAATTCCAGATGAACACCGCTTACCAGCATTAGATATGGCATTGCGTGAGACACTTGCTAGATGGTGGGATGTGCATAAGCAGACATTGACTACATGGGATCAATGTAGAATAAATTTGCAGATCAGGTTTGCTGACAAAGTTACCCTATATTTTGAGAAATATAATGGACAAACACATCCAAGACAACATATTGAGGTCCGCTCACAGGCATGGCAAGAGAGACCAAAGACAGAATGGGTACACTTGTTCGTGCACACGTTGGAAGAAGAAATTCCGAAGAAATGGTATTTAGACATAGAGTTGCGCAGAGGAACCACGGATTGGGACATGCTGACTAGGAACTTCCAGAAGAGCTTTAGCTTTGAGGTTGAAAACCCCACTATACACGATGCTCTACAGATAATTAAGGAGCGCATATTCAGAGAAGATTGTCCACATAGAAATATGACCTTAGAGGAATTCTTTGGAGCTGACAGTGTACCTAAAGGCTTACAACCAGAATGGACTGAACAATTAGAACATGCAGTGGAATGCTATAACCTAGCTAAGGAGGCTGAAGGAAAATAAGACAACGATGAGGAGGACTCGCGCAACATCAATATACCACAGTCAGAGGGTAAGGGTGAGGTAGAGGGACCTCCGCTGGAAATACCAGACATGAGTGGACCTGTAAATAGAAAGAGCCAAAGTTTGCGTCGATTGGGGACTACTGGGATGATCAGACTATCATAGAGATCGCGGACATATTGTATAAATATCAGGAGTTATTCCCAACAAAATTTACAGAGATGAAGGGCATCTTGGGGGACTTAGGAGTTATGAAAATTCCCCTTAAGCCAGGCATGAAGCCTGTTAAGCAAAGACCATACCGCTTGAACCCGCGATACAAAGAGAGAGTGAGAGCAGAGCTGTATAAGATGCTCGATGCAGGGATCATTTAGCCAATGGAATAATCTGAATGGATAATCCCTATGGTTGTCCAAGACAAAAAGACGAAAGGTGAGATCAGGATTTGTGTGGATCTCAGAAAGCTGAACGATGCTTCAATGCATGACCCATTTCCTACACCCTTCATGGGTGAAGTGCTTGACAATGTTGGAGGAAATGAAACTTATTCCTTTACTGATAGTTTTTTTGGATATCATCAGATCAGAATTGATCCCGCAAATTGGCACAAAACTAATTTTGCTACAGAATGGGGGTCATTCCAATACATAGTGATGTCGTTTGGGCTGAAGAACGCACCTGCAATCTTTTCCAGGGTTGTCGTCGCAGCGTTCAAATATTTTATGCACAAGTTTTTAGAAGCCTATTTTGATGATTGGACAGTATTCAGGTTGCTGAAGAACCATGGCGCTAATCTCATACTTATGCTAGAAAAGTGTAGGTAGCACCAGATCTCTTTGAACTTAATGAAGTGTTTTTTCTGTGTTCGTTATGGAATTCTACTAGGACACATTGTCTGTAAAGAGGGTCTGATGGTTGATCCTGCGAAGATCGCAGTCATCATAAACTTACCAACCCCGAATTCAGTCAACCAGTTGCGCACTACATTGGGGCATACCAGTTATTACAGGAAGTTCATAAAGGGGTATGCACATATCACCACAGCCATGGAGAAGTTACTAAAGAAAGATGCGACATTCATTTGGAACATAGAGTGTGAGCAAGGGTTCAACACCCTAAAATAAAAAATGGTCACTACGCCGATCCTAGTGTTTCCAAACTGGGAGAATCCATTTCATGTTCATCCGGATGCGTCATGTATAGTATTGGGAGTTGTCTTAGCACAACCAGGAGAGGGAGGTTTTGACCATCCCATTTCATTTTCGAGCAGGAAGCTCTCATCTGCAAAAAAGAATTACACCACTACTGAGAGAGAAGGCCTCGCGATGGTCTATGCACTGCAGAAGTTAAGGCACTATTTGCTTGGTGCACACTTCTTGATGTTTACTGACCATTCTGCATTGAAATACCTGGTCAATAAGCCAGTGTTAGGGGGGCGAATCTGTAGATGGTTGTTACTCTTCCAGGAGTATGATTTTGAAATAATAGTTAAACCTGGAAGATTGAACTTAAGACCTAATCATCTATCAAGGATCGAGTCAGGACAAGAGCCTACTAATCTTAAAGACAATTTGCCTGATGCGCAGTTGTTTTCTATCTAGGTAGCCGATGAGTATTACAAATATATCATAGACTTTCTGACCACTGGATTAGCACCCACAGATTTCACTACGTAGCAAAAGAAGTAGCTGGTAGTGTGAGCAACCGACTTCACTATTATTGCAGGTCAGTTATATAAATTGGGACCCAATGAAGTACTGCGCAGGTGTGTATTAGAGCATGAGAATCCATTCATATTGGCTAATGCACACTCAGAAGCAGCAGGTGGTCACTATGCAGGAAGGGCCACTGCACATAAGATACTGAGATTAGGGCTATGGTGGCCTACAATTCACAAGGATGCAAAAGAACATTGCTAGAGTTGCGATGTCTGTCAGAGGACAGGAAGACCATCGTGTAGAGACGAGATGCCTTTAAATCCATAATTGACGCTGCAAGCATTTGAGAAATGGGCAATTGATTTCGTGGGGCCTATAAACCCCCCAAGGAAGCGAACTGGTGCGAGGTATATCATCACCGCAACTGATTACCTCACCAGATGGGCAAAAGCAAAGCCAGTAAAAGACTGCAGTGCAACAACTGCCGCGTAGTTCATTTTTGAAGACATCCTTACGAGGTTTGGATGCCTGAAGATTTTGATGAGTGACCAGGGAACTCACTTTCTGAACAGGACCATTGAGGCATTGACAGAAGAGTTCCACATTCACTATCAACGTAGTACGCCTTATCATCTGCAGGTGAATGGAACTATTGAAGCATTTAATAAAGTACTGGAGAATGTACTCACTAAGGTATCCAATGTAAATAGGGATGATTGGGACCTGCGCATTCCCGTAGTGTTATGGGAATATAGGAACACATGCAAGAAGTTGACTGGCTATACATCGTTTAGGTTGGCCTATGGGAAGGAAGCCATAATGCCAATGGAGTACATTGTTCCCAGTCTGAGAATAGCAGCGTTTGCAAGCATGGCAGATCGTGACGCGCTGGAAGAAAGACTTCTACACTTGGTTGGTCTAGAGGAGGATCACTTCATCGCAGGATTTCACCAACAAGTACATAAGGAAAGGGAAAAAGCATGGCATGATCTCCACATCAAGAACAAGTCCTTCTAGGTAGGTGATCTAGTCCTCCTGTATGATAGCAAGTTCATGAAATTTCCTGGAAAGTTTAAAATGCATTGGCTTGGTCCATACGTTGTTGTGCATGTTACTAATGGTGGCGCAACTCAGTTAGCCACATTAGCAGGAGATAAATTTCCTGGCTGAGTTAATGGAAGCAGACTAAAACCCTATCAGGATAGTCCTGCTTCGCAGAAACTATGATGATCGGAAAGAAGAAATTTCTAAGTGCCACGTACAGTTGAAAGTGGGCACTAGAAAGTTGAGGGAGCCTGTACGCAATGAATAATGAGGAGCATGTATGTACCGTGCAACACTGTTAGAATGTGCTGTTGCAAAAAAAAAAAGAGAAGCCGCATGGTTGCGAAGTCCAAAAGGCAATTGCGAAGACCAAGATAGAAAAGACAGAAACTTAGTTCGGAAGCAAAATATTAGCCACCGTGAAGTAACTGCGCAGGATCAAGAAGGACCTATCTGTTAGGATATTCCTATACTCCATCTTGGTCCCACCAGTAATTTGATCATTTACATTTTCAGTCATGCATGCACTTTTAGGGTTTGCATGCATTCCAGTCATCAGTCCCAGCACCTAGCCCTCAGTTAGCTAGCCCCCAGAGCTTCCTTCCACTTAGTTTCAACCCTCCTAGTCTGTCATGCACCCTCCTTTCACCTACTGCATGAGAAGGGCGCCTTTCTCACCTACTTGTCCAGTTTACTTCAGTTAGCCACCAATCTTTCCTTGATTTGAGGCTAGACTGACTCCTCACTGCTATTATCACTTCGATGGACCTCCAATGAGACATGAATACCTGTTCTGACTCCAGTTAGCTCCTCATGCGCCCTCCACTGAGCCTCCTTCATTTAGTTAGTGTTTCCATGTGCTAGTTAAATTTAGTTACACCTGCCACACTCAGTTAGACTCAGTTAGACTGACGGTTGACAGTTACTTATGCATTGATGACTCCACCGATGATGAGATAGACTACTAGTTGTGCTCCGATGACACTCCAGTGATCTTTTGATCACTCCATGAAGGCTAATTTGAATTGCCACCTTAGGCATTCGAATTCCTCATGCATTGTATTATTTATTTGTCCATTTGTGATTAATGAATTAGTGTGTGTGAAGTATTTTTGCTTCTATCTGAGTTCTACTGTATTATTATTCTGTTGCTCACTACACTGCATTGACCACTCTTCTTCTATCTTCCTGCTTAATAATAATTACTCTTGTGAGGTATACATCATCTCTTGGATCTGCTGTGAGGATTTTCACATGGTATTAGAGCATGTTGACAGTATTGTTTATCTCCATTCCTGAAAGTTTTTTGCAGGTTATTATCCAGATTTCGAGTGCAGTAGTTGCAGCAGTTTCTGCATTTTTGCAGCATTAGTAGTTGCATATATTCTCTATTGTTTTTGCAGGTCTTCTACAGCTTCAATGTATTTAGATTTAGAAGGAATCTCTCCTCTTTCGCCATTCAACTATGATGAATGGAAACCAAAAATGATAGCATATTTGAAGAGCCGTGATCTCTTTGATTATTATTTTGAAAGAGAGTTCGAATCCTCTGAAGAGAATATTGAATGGTTGAATAAAGGTGACATGGCCTTTGGAAGAATGATGCTTGCTTTTCCTGAATACATGTTTTACCAAATCATTGATGATTTTGAAACTCCAAAAGAGCTATGGGCCCATCTGGATGAAAGATTCAGCAAACAGAATGAAGGATTTGGTCCAAACCCCTTCAAGAGCAAGCAAAGTGATGCATTCACCCTCCTTGATGATCTCATTGATCATGAAACAGTATCAAGCACATCTCATATTGAAGTTGTCCACAGAGAAGAAAAACTTGCATATTCTACACTCATGCTCCAAATTTATTCTCTTTCTGTGCCAGCTCACACTCTAGATATTGTAGAAGGTCCTAAATCCTCTCTTGCACCAAAGTCTGTTGGTTTGCATCATGATCACATGATTATTTCGGAGGTCAAATCAGATATTGGAGGTAATGCATTCGCTCTCCTCAAGCAATCACTTCTTATTTACTACTATATGATCATTATTCCATGCTTTTAGAAGGTTATTGAAGATCATGGCCATTGCCACCTGCTTGGGATAATTTCTCATGCATCTATTGGTTTTGATCTCACCTCTTATGGTTCAAAGGAGATCTCAAGAAACCATTTCCATTCGCTTGAGATAATATCTCATGCATCTACTGGTTTTGATCTCACCTCTCATGGTTCAAAGGAGATCTCAAGAAACCATGATTCAAGTCTTGGATCTAATTTGGATTCTAAGCAATTACTACTTGGGATAATTTCTCATGCATATGATAGTTTTGATCTCACCCCTGCTGGTTCAAAGGAGATCTCAAGAAACTATTCTTCAAGTCTTAAATCTAATTTGGATTTCAAGCAATCATTATTATTTGATGGTTCTTTTTGGCATAATCTCACCCATGATGGTTCGAAGGAGAAGACAAAAGACTATCTGCATATTCATGTTTTTGATCCTACCTCAATGGATTCGAATCACAGGTTCAAGGATCATCCTCATACTTTTGGATTTGTTCTCATCACATTCGATCTGAAGAGCAAGTACAAGCACATGCTTTTTGAGCATGATCCACTTCTTCCAAAGAAGAAGATAGCTCCAAACATATGACCAAGCGTCACACCGGCTTGAGTTTGGAGCATTTATTTTTATGTGTGCCTTACAGTCTGTTTTGAGGGGGGGGGGTATTTTTCTCATGAAATTTTCTCCACTTCCTTGGTTTATTGACTGTTATTATTCATTATATTGGGTGACCTTTGGTATTAGTTACCAGGGCCCAGGATGGATTAAGGGGGGGTTTTAGGATATTCCTATACTCCATCCTAGTCCCACCAGTATTTTGATCATTTACATTTTCAGTCATGCATGCACTTTTAGGGTTTGCATGCATTTGCATGCATTCCAATCATTAGTCCTAGCACCTAGCCCTCAGTTAGCTAGCCCCCAAAGCTTCCTTCCACTCAGTTTCATCCCTCCTATCCTTTCATGCACCCTCCTTTCACCTAATGCATGAGAAGGGTGCCTTTCTCACCAACCAGTCCAGTTTACTTCAGTTAGCCACCAGTCTTTCCTTGATTTGAGGCCAGACTAACTCCTCACTGCTGTTATCACTCCGATTGACCTCCGATGAGACATGACTACCTGTTCTGACTCTAGTTAGCTCCACATGCACCCTCCACTGAGCCTCATTCATTCAGTTAGTGTCTCCATGTTCCAGTTACATTCATTTACACCTACCACACTTAGTTAGACTCAGTTTGACTGACGGTTGACATTTACTTGTGCATTGATGACTCCACCGATGATGAGATAGACTACTAGTTTTGCTCCGATGACACTCCAGTGATCTTTTGATCACTCCATGAAGGCTAATTCGAATTTCCACCTTAGGCTCGAATTCCTCATGCATTGTATTATTTATTTGTCCATTTGTGATTAATGAATTAGTGTGTGTGAAGTATTTTTTCTTCTATCCGAGTTCTACTGTATTATTATTCTGTTGCTCATTACACTACATTGACCACTCTTCTTCTATCTTCCTGCTTAATCATAATTACTCTTGTGAGGTATACATCATCTCTTAGATTTGCTGTGAGCATTTTCACACTGTCGCGCAGCTCGACGCAATGCTTAGAAAATAGCCGTTACAATGTCGGTCAGAAAAATAGCCATTATATAGCCATTACCAGCAACTGCTTGGGCATTTAACGCAAAGATATCCATTCTGAACAAATTTTTGAAGGAAAGGACCGAAGGATCCGTCGGATTTGGCCAATGAATACCACAATAAATGCTTATCTAACCATTGAGGGGTGCGAAGGAGGTCAATTGTGCCTATAAATAACATTGCATATCGTCTCGTGGGCATTACCAAACAGTTAGAATTTTCTGCGAATACTTCTGTGTGAGCTATTTTGAGTAAGCTGTCTGAAAACCTTGTGAGTTTTAGCCAATGGATGTCTGAGAGGTCTTCATTTGAAGAAGAATTGACAATTTAGGATATGGTGCGGATTTTCAATCATTGAGGAATTGAAGGGTTAATGAGAACCCCAG
The DNA here is from genome assembly GCA_027924585.1 of Larix kaempferi. Classification (NCBI taxonomy): domain Eukaryota; kingdom Viridiplantae; phylum Streptophyta; class Pinopsida; order Pinales; family Pinaceae; genus Larix; species Larix kaempferi. Next base: position 7,372,603 of record BSBM01001035.1, read on the forward strand.
CTAAGAAGGTTGTCTTAGAACAAGGGAAAACATCAAGAAGGTCACCAAGGCATGGTCCAGTAATGCAGGATAAGGGAAAAAATCCAACGGCACCAAGAACAAAGGTTCCCAAGATGGGTTCGACAGTCCAAAAGCCGTCGATAGTGGATAAAGAGATACCTCTGACCATGACCCCGAACTACATCTCACCGTGTGCACTGGACACACCGGTCTTTAAGCTGATGAAAAACACCAAATATGATATCCCATTTTCACCGATATCAAAGCATGTTGACGTAGATAAGAATCCACTGGGTAAAATCCTAGAATGTAAGTGGGAGGATTACGATTTGTTGGTGATACAGAAGGAGGAACTCAATGACCCAAAGTTCCCACAGTTCCAGCCTGACCAGTACATGTGCTGAAAAAAGGATGCAAAGGGTGAGCTTAAATTGGTCTCCAAAAGTTGGCTATCGGGAGTAGTCCAATCTGGACTGCTCAACCTACTCAGGCTCCCACATTTTGATAGAACTCCGGAGCTGAACATAGTGGTATGAACACTCATGGCATGAATGCATCAGGGTTATTTGGGGCTTGACCCCAACGTCGACTTAAACATTGATTTAATCCACTGTATCACAGGCCTGAGTAAGAGGGGTAGAGATCCCAAGCAATTCTTCCAAGGAAAGAGCAAGGATAGAGAATCTGTGGAAATGATGAAGAAAACCCAATCTGTCATCAAAGGGAAGAGGGGTTTTCATATAGAATACATTGAGGATAGGGCGACGAAGTTCGTCATGCAGTTATTAGAAGGAAAAATCTTGAGAAAATGAAGACCTCTAGAGGTAAGTGTGGGCGCAGTATTGCTTGGTGCCGCGACAACAGAAGGGGAACAATTTAATTGGTCTCAATATCTACTGAATGATTTCATGGAGGAACTCAATGGCACACAGATCAATGGAGGGAATTTTCACTATACTTGGCTCATAGTATTGATCGCTCTTGTCGAATGGAAAGAGCCAAAGGATTACGTTGGAGTAATCACTAATGCCAATGAATGCAGGGGGCCTCGTTTTTCAAACCTCTGGGAAAATATGAAATCGCAAAGGAATCACGCGATAGCTGAGGTTTTCTACCAGTACTATAACCAGCTGTGCGACACAATCGTAGAAACCCCCAGAATAACAAAGCAGGTAACTAGTAAATACATTCACATTGTTGATTTTTATGTTGACATGCACAGTATCCATATTTCACCAAAAGTGCAGAAGAGGAAGGCGGAGTGGTACGTAGGAAGCTACCACATGTATGAAGAAGATATCGACAATATAATGAAGGAATGGCCTACCGAGTTCCGAGTAGAATTTTTCGACGTCCTAAGCGACTCCGAAGAGGATGAACCAATTCCACGTCCATGCTCGATAATCAAAGAAAAAGGGACACGAAAAAGAAAGGAGCTGGAGATCCCCGACCAAAATAAGGGAGCACGCAAGAAGCAGAAAGCTGATAAAGGCAAGTTAGATACAGTACTGAAGACCAACTATTATGAAATGATCGGGGTAGTGTTCACAGAACAGATGGAAGATCTGATGACGGACAAAGAGAAAAAGGATAAAGCAATATAGGATACTCTACAGAAGAATCTGACCGCGTTGGAGGGAATTACACTGAAAATTGAGGAAGTACACAAGAGATTACCCCCACCACGTGACTCAGAGTCCGAAGGGAAGTTAGGAGGAACTTCACAGTAGGAAATATTGTAGTTAACCATGACCACTCCTGTGAAGTCCTGTATCGTCCATCTAGATATGAGCACTATAATTTTTCCCATGCTAGAGCAACTAATGTTAGACACGAAGGATGTCGAGCGCGTGGAGCTTGACTTGGAAAAAATACCACTGTCGGGCCTACACTACTTACACATGCAGTGTGTTGAGGAGATGCATGAAAGAACTATTGATGCGCTCAAGGGACAAGTTGAGCTGCAAGCAGCTAATAGGCAGTTGGAGGAAGCTAGCTCGCGAAGAGTTATGGAACTGCAGGATGAGTTTGATCTCCGACTATTATAGCTTAAAATGACACTTCTCCATCCATGACGACACTTGCATCCCTTGGTCGCATGATGACACTTCTTGAGATCAAGTTTAGTCACACAACAGGACATTTGTGGATTGAGGGGTCATTTAGGACACTAAAAATGGTTGAATTTACCTCACTCTTGGCCCATTTGATGGTTATAACCCTTAGGAACATTTTTCTAGACCAAACCATCTCCTGAAAATCATCAGAAAACCTTGTTTTTGGCCATTTTCCCCCCAAAACGCTGGTTTTCTATGCATAGAGTAGGGCATACTAGGATGTGTGCGCGACTCTACTTCAATAAAGTAGCGTATGTGCGCGACTCTACTTCAATAAAGTAGCGCACGATTCTACTTCAATAAAGTAGCGCATGTGTGCGACTCTACTTCAATAAAGTAGCTCACACCTTGAAAAATGCGTTGGTTTGCAGTAGGAAGAGTAGGGCATTTTCCTTAACTAGTCTAAATCTCGAATTTTGGTTAGTTTGAGTTGGTTTGGGAACTTCCTAATCGGTTATAACTACTTTTCCTCTCCTTCATTGAATATATAAAGAAGGTAGAAGGGCCATGTGAGTGGACTAAGCCTATAACAATGTTATGCTGGAGGAATGGAGACCCTCATCCCCCTCTCTTGTGCCTCAGTTTCTTATAAACCCTAGCACAACTTATTAGAGGTTGGGATCCTTGGAGAACAGAAGCAGGAAACCTTGAATCTAGGTTTTGTGCTTCTTTTCTCCAAGGATCCCAAACTCTAATCAGTTGTGCTAGGGTTTATGAGAAACTGAGGCACAAGAAAGGGGGATGAGGGTCTCCATTCCTCCAGCATAACATTGTTATAGGCTTGGTCCCCTCACATGGCCCTTCTACCTTCTTTATATATTCAATGAAGGAGAGGAAAAGTAGTTATAACCGATTAGGAATTTCCCAAACCAACTCAAACTAACCAAAATTCGAGATTTAGACTAGTTCAGGAAAATGCCCTACTCTTCCTACTGCAAACCAACGCATTTTTCAAGGTGTGCGCTACTTTATTGAAGTAGAGTCGTGCACATGCGCTACTTTATTGAAGTAGATTCGTGCACATGCGCTACTTTATTGAAGTAGTATGCCCTACTCTATGCATAGAAAACCATCGTTTTTGGAGAAAAATGGCCAAAAACAGGGTTTTCTGATGATTTTCAGGAGATGGTTTGGTCTAGAAAAATGTTCCTAAGGGTTATAACCATCAAATGGGCCAAGAGTGAGGTAATTTCAACCATTTTTAGTGTCCCAAATGACCCCTCAATCCACAAATGTCTTGTTGTGTGACTAAACTTGATCTCAAGAAGTGTCATCATGTGACCAAGGGATGCAAGTGTCGTCACGGACGGAGAGGTGTCATTTTAAGCTATAACACCGACAGAGACTGGAATGTACAATCACCGTGGTCACGGATGGCATAGATTCATTTGAAGTGCAAGAAGACCCCGAAGATATTGTCGTCAAAATCAGAGAGCTAGTTAGCTCCATGAAAACAAAAATGCAAGATATGGAGGTCAGCCACGAAGCAAAGGTTGCTGCCTTGGAGGCACAGATCAACGCACAAACCCCACCAGATGAGTAGCAGTTGAGAGCCAAATAGGTGAAGGCTGCAGCAGAGAATATTGTTGTAGAAGTGGCTAAGTGCCAGAGCCTATTGGAAGCAGCGTCGAAGGCATTCAGTGCCCTCGAAGAAGACCCAGGACTGTTGGAAGTAAAGAATGTAGTGAAAAATAAGCAAGCTGCACTAGAGCAGCTGGATACGTAAGTAAAAGCTCTGCTACCACAGGATAGGCTCCAGAAGTATAGATAAATCAACATGTTGTAGAAGGAAGTGCAGGCGTTGAGAGAAAAAGAAATTGAAATGGGAGATAAGTCGCAACCATTACTGGAAGATGCCAGCACGATCTCGCAAGAGATCAAGGAAAAATTAAAGGAGCTGCGCGAGAATCAGGAATAGGTTGAAGGACAAATAGGTGAAGAGATCACACCTGACATGCTGGAGACAATAAACCGGATTGATAAAGACACGCAGGAAGCAGTCTAGAAGTTGATTCCTACATACAATGACTTTGCGGCGAAGCTAACTCCGTAGAAGGAAGAACAGCTCGGGGAAGATGAAGTTGCAGGTGGCTCAAGGACAACCCACATGTGAGTGTTAGGGGCCTATTGGGCCTGGCCCAAGTGGGGCAATTTTGGTTAAGGAATTTTGGAACTACGAAGCTAAGCGCAGTTCAAATAAAGTACTTTTTTTATCAAGTTTTGGGATGCTGCGAAGTTGAGCGCAACGCAGTGTCGGAAGTGCTGCGAAGATCAGTGCTGCGAGGATGCAGTGCTATGAAGTGTCCAGTCTACAGAGATCCAACAGATCAGAGTGTTGTACGGAATATGGTACGTGTTCCAGTTAGACCATTGGCGGTCTATTTTTGGTAAATATGCTCTAGGATTGCCAAGCGGAGGGCAGGGCAAATCGGGAAGAAAGCAACTGGTCACACACACGAAAGATAGCACTACCTGAACCAATCGCACAAGACCATTAGAGAAAGAACGACTTGGTGAAAGTGACCTGTTGGCACGCATACAATAGGAAGGTTGATAGCAACATGGGCATGCATGAAGAGCAGACCATGATGGAATATTCGCTACTAGACGCCAGCAAGCTCGATGAGCTGGAAACTGTAAATGTTTTTGTAAACCTAAGGGTTTTTGCCTACGGATTGTAAAGACATGACCTACGGGCATGATCTTTAAATAGGCAACTTTTGTATGGGAAAGGGTTAATCTCTCGTTGTTGGGTTATTGAATACTCTTCATTTTTAGATCTGGAAGCCATTGTAAAGGATCTGCAGTTGTGTGTGCAGAGACCTATCTGAGAGAGAAGAGAGTCTGCAGCTGAGTGTGTAGACCAATAAATGTTGTACCCTTCCCAAAAGATCAATTTAATAACAATTCTTGTGGACGTAGCCTCCATCCGGGGGGTGGAAAACATTAAATACTTTGTAGTGTGATTGCTTGCATTTTGCATATGTGTGTTTGCTTATGAATGAATGTCTAAGTTCTCATTATCAATTGTTATTTTAATACTTTTGTATGTATTCGCCATAAGAGAAAGATGGGAGTAATATGTTAAGTATTGTGTGAATGGGTGAATGGGGAATGTTCAGTATTCTAAATTTGTGAATATATCAGTTTATTGATTAACAACAATGGTTAGTTTGACTCCATAATTCTTTAGATTCATTGTATTGAAGGTGAGCAGCATTGTGTATTTCATCTGCTTGCAACTGTTATAAGGTTAATAATGCAAGGTAGTAGATGAATGGTTAGTGTTAAATAAAGCCTTCAAGATCTATTGGGTCAGTAAGAGGAAGCACATAGTCAGTTGCGCTATCCTATTATTTACGTTCCGTCCAACCAGGGTAGTCATTAGATGTGCTGACCTCGCACTGGTTAAGCTGTGGAAGTGTGGACCACGATGCAGTCTATTGTCGCGCAGTTCTCCAGTTCGCAGCGCAAGTCTAAGTAGTGCACTGCGCAGTAGTCGCATCTGAACAACTCATCACCCACTATGAAAACCTGATTCTGCAGTTCCCCCATACTTACACCTCAGGTGAGACCTTAGCATGTTTGCAGGCTATTGTCGAAAGGGCTAGTGAGAAAATGGTTTTGTTGGTTAAGTGAAACCGCGAAGAACCTGGTTCCATATTGAAAACCTCTAGATCAGTATATAAGCCAACAATGACTAGTTTCTTGCCTTAGCCAATTTCGAGGGTGAAAGATTCCCATCCAAGTTGGTAATTCGAAAGGCCATTCAGACCTTTCATTTGGAGATTTAATGGATTCATTTGTTGTAGGTGTAAGATACATGGCAGATCATGGTTTCTTCTAATGCATCACATTCTCTCAACCATTTTTCAGTTTTGAAGGCATATTCTTGCTCCTTGAGGGAGGGTGTTTTTGGTGAGATATTGTAATCTTTGGGGGAGATTCTAATGACCCATTTATTTTGTAATATGAATTAAATACTCTGTTCTTCATCTCCTGAAATTTTCAGGTCAAAATTCCAAGTAGAAATGTATAAATCTCATTTTTAATGAAAGAATAGTGCCCTTTCCCCACTACCCTGTTGTGAACCAATGTAATGTTGATGGATTCGAATGGATAAGTAAAATAATGATGGATTATTTATGAATTTAATTTTATTGATGTATTATACAAGTTTCGTGTTCAGTACTCAAGCATTTGAATTCATTTTACTCAGTTTATTTACATTTGGAGAAGATTTGGTGCCATTTCCCCAAGGGTCGAACTAGTGACTTTTGTTGCTGTTTGGGATAAGGTTAGAACAGAATTAATAACTGATTAATGGTGAATATGACACCTTAATAATACCCCTGAGACATACCATACATATGTTCAGAAATTTGAGTGGGGTTGGAGGCATTTGGGAATCCATTTTCAGTATTTACCCCGGGGGGGATTTGAACCTCAAATTGCTAGTTAAATTCCATACTTTGTCCAGAATATTAAACAAGTTTGTAGAAGTATTTTGATGGTCATAAATAATCCCTTAAAATCATAATCATGTACAAATATCAATCATACACCTTCTTTGAATACTTTAAGGCATTTGGAGCCAATTTGAGACCTAGAGACCAATACTAGTCAAAGGGAAATTACTAGTAAAGTTCCCTACATTGGCCAAAAATCGAAAGAGAATTTGCAGAAGTATTTTAAAGGTCCATATACCTTCTCAGAATATTTGGGAGCAATTGGAACAATTTGGAGACCTGGAGCTCAAAACTAGTCAAAGGTCGAACTAGGGAAAAAAGTGAAAAATTGTCATTTTAATAAAATTCCTAAGAAGGGACATTACATCCTTCTAGGTCCCTCTCTCATGGCTCTTCCTTGTATTTATGGGACAAGTTAGGCAGTTGAATTTGAGAGGTGGTTGAATGGGGAGGTTGGGGAAGTTGCAGAACCAACTTCAACTAATCCCAATTCGTAATCTTAATATATTTTTTCATTTCATCTTAAGATGTGCACAGGTTTCATACAACCAGACTAGCGCACAGTATGCAAATTTTTCACTTTACAACCAGCATTTGCAACATTTTAGGGAATGTGCGCAGGTTGTCTTCAATAATACCAGCGTTCAGAACGCATGATCATTGTGGCAATAGTAGCAGACATGTCATGAAAACTGTAAAAAAAATAAGTTTTTAAGCTGAAGAGTGTGATCTCAGCAATAACTCATCCATGTTCAACCTAGCTCTTCCATCCATAGTGTCCTTTTGTGTGATCGAAAAAGCAATGTGATCACGGATGGAAAAGTGCATGATTGACCTATAACAGATGCCCCCTAATGTGTGAGGTCAGAGGGAAACGATGGTCGAAATACATTATAATTCCAAGTCAGTAGAGTCACCAGTATGTTGTGCAGGAAAATACCTTATAGTGTGGAGACGACACTACCAAATTCTGGGGTGATAGGTAAATACATTTATATCTTCCATTTAGTTACTACAAATGGAAAGAGATTAGGTTTTTTGATAAATGCACATTTTAAACAATGGTTGGTCCTGGCTTTTGCCCAAATCTTCCACGATGATGAACCTACAAAACAATTTAACCTTCCTCATCGTATCTTGACTGTGATAAATATGATGGAATTGAAATCAATTAAACATCAACTACAATCAGATATTTAACCAAATAGACATTCAATCAAGTAGACATTCAATTTGGGATGGGAAGGGTATTTCCACCTTTTATTGTCAAAGACATGTAGATAAGTACAGATATACCTGATATATCCAGACACTTCTGCAACCGAGTCTTGGACTCCTGCTCCTCACGATGACTCAAGAATTCCTCCAGCGTAACAACATTTAAAGCATTCCCGGTAGGTCCCTCTCTCATGGCTCTTCCTTGTATTTATGGGACAAGGTAGGAAGTTGAATTCGAGAGGTGGTTGAATTGGGAGGTTGGGGAAGTTGCAGAACCAACTTCAACTAATCCAAATTAGTAATCTTAATATATTTTTTCATTTCATCTTAAGATGTGCACAGGTTTCATACAACCAGACTAGCGCACAGTATGCAACTTTTGCACTTGACAACCAACGTTTGCAACATTTTAGGGGATGTGCGCAAGTTGTATTCAATAAGACTAGCGTTCATAATGCAGGATCACTGTGGAAATAGTAGCGCACATGTCATGAAAACTGTAGAAAAAATAAGTTTTTCAACTGAAGAGTGTGATCTCAGCAATAACTCATCCATGGTCAACCTAGCTCTTCCATCCATAGTGTCATTTTGTGTGATCAACAGAGCAATGTGATCACGGATGGAGAAGTGCAGATTTGACCTATAACAAATATGATAGTACAAACAATGAGCCATAGTTTAGTCTAGCTAAATAAATTTAGATATGGGACCATTCTAGTTTCATACTTCGTGGAGAAGGTCCCCACCATGAACCCCCATGAATTTGGTCCACCTAGTAGGCATAAAGATCCCCACAAGTGTATGTGAAAATTTGGAGGACACGTTATAAACATGTTCAACAATGAATGATTTGACTGGTGGTCATCAGGGTAATTTTTAAGGGCAAAATTTCGCCAATTTGCTATTTTTCGGGCTTTTTTTCAAAAAATAAATTCGTTATTTGGTTATTTTTAGTCTCTAATATTGCCTATATTTACATAAAATATGTTTTTTTATCATAATACTCGCCAAATTAATATGTTTCATATTTAATATTCGCCTACCTATCTATATAAATGTTGTATTCAATCCAAAATAATCGCCTAGGATACTACAGTAAAGTATAATATTAGAATCCTTAAAAAATACCCTGGTGGTCATGTTAGGTGATCACAATCGATGATTAACCCTCCCACATGGATTATTGCAATGATCCAAAAATTCCTCTTCCTCCTGGCTCACACTAGGACAACATAGGTAAAATATTATCTTTTTTAAATGTCTTATGATTTTTAATTTTCTAATATCTAATTTTTATGGTTTTCATAGGTATACAATTTTTTTGTCAGAAGCTACTGAAAAAATAATATAATGATGTATATGTAAGTCTAGCACGACCTACAAGATACCCACAAAACTGAACAAGAGAAAGAGATTACCAAGGAGGAGATGGAGGCAAGGTCGATAGAGTCCTCAACATTCAGAGAAATCTAGGGGGGATGATCCACAGGTTTCCCATGGCCCAGATAGAGTATCTACTAGAACACTTATAGGGGAAGGCTGTAGGAGTACCACAACCTTGGATCCACCTCTTTTAGTGGCTAGATTCCACTATAGTTTGTCAGAATGACATGCATGCGAGGGTAGGTACTGAGGCATATATTTTGATGTATCAACATTTTTGTACCTCTAGAAATATTTCATATCATTAGGGAATTGAGAGATCGATTATGTACACAGGTTCACCCATTTTTGGACATGATGTAACTCTTTATTATTGTATATATACATATGGTTTTATGGAAATACTTATTTACAAACATATATGTTCTTGAATTCATGTTTTATGGTACATTCTATTAGTACTATAATTGAGTTTTCCTAAATTTTGATTCGACAAAACATTTATTGAAAATATCTAAAGAAGGCACTACCAAAAGTTCAGAAAATCCTGTATCATTTTATCCTAAGCCCAAGTGTTTGTGTCAGCATGTTCAGTTCTTCATCTCAAATATTTAAATTGGCTAAACCTTGTCAATCGTATTCCCCTTTTGGAACTCAATTTCCAAGTCAAAATCCAAGTTTCAAGTCATAAGTCGAGCCTTCACCACGTCAACCAAATGTTGAGTCGACCATGCAAGTACCAAAGAAAGCACCCATGGGGATAGCCTAGGGTCATAAGTCCTACACTATGCGTCAATAGACGCATGGAAGGAGTTTTTTAATATAAAGTGTTATTTATTATACTTTTGCTATATGTGTAATATACATACAGATGCCATAATTGCACCAATAGAGATTTCTCAAGGATGGAGGAGCGAGATTCCAAGTGATTGGGTGTCAAGGTCATAACTCAAATGCTCGAACCCGAATCCAAGTGTTAGCAATCAAGGGAGAGACACATGACTATCACATATATTTTTGCATCCTTTAGATCAACTTTACCTTTCTCATTTTTCCACAGTGCTAAACTTAAAAGGGGTAGTTTGTTTCAAAGCATGAAGATAACAAACGCACAGGTGGTAGAGAATTTGTTAAAAATAAATAATTGATATTGGATATCCAGGCCAATACATCAAATAACGGATCCACATTTCTAGGTTGACACACTATGTGGCATTCAAAATAATTTACCAAAGAAGCAGATCCAGGTTTCTTGCAAATTATTCATGACTTCTTTTATTTTTAGGTTTTTGTTATATTTCAGTTCCAAGAATCTTGTAATAGCTTGTAGAAGTATTTATTCTATTTAAGTTATCATTTTGGAAGGAATGGGGTTCATTTCGAAAGGCGAATGGGAGAATTCCTAAGCTCGAGAAAGGAACTTAAGGGAAAAGAATGTGTGCCTGTAAATGTAAGCATGTGGGAAATTTCTCTTTTGCAACATTTGATATCAGAGATTCCTGAAATTCAAGTTATCAATCTATAATATTTTTCTAATTATTCATTTCTTGTTTCCTGAATAAGTTGCAAGTGTTGAAGATCAACTCTTGATCATGGATTAGATATTCTTAAAACAATCAAGGATTCATTCTATCCGCTTCTGATTCATATGTCTTGTTTAAGTATATTCTATTCATTTTCGAGAAGGATTTATGTTTATGGATATTCCATCTCCTGAAGGTATAATATGATATAGGATATGTCTCATTTTAACTCATGCTTGTTTTTAGATGATCTAGGATAGGTCTCATTGTAATTCATGTTTGTTTTTTATTCTTCTACAATTCATACTAGAAAATATATTGTTTGATATTTGTCTTGATTGCCTTTGATCTATATATTGTTAGTTAAAGGACTCATGCCCAATGGTATTGATCGCAGATCATATTTACATATTTTAATCCAATTATAAGGTTTTACTTATTTATCATTCAGTCTACTTGAACCAAACACATATAAGCAATCATATAAACATTCGTTATGTGCTAGATATGCTCTCCTTGCAGTTAGAGTGCATATTTTAGCACTAAAATATTTTGTCGTCATTGTCGGGGATGGAATTGTAGATATTCCCTGGGAGAATGACAATGATCAAGCTCTAGATCTTGATGGTGAACAAGGAGCTAGACACATACACAATGCATAACTTTCACCTTGTGACTTCATGAATAAATAATCCATTGGTGGCTCCACTAGTTCAAAATTACAAAATGAGTTGATTCTTAGATGAATGTTATAATAGCTATGAGGCATGCATTTTGTGATTTTTCCAATGTACCTGGTTTTCCCAATCTTGTTCTCGGAAACGATAAATGGGAAATCTATTTTCGAGGTTTAACAAAAATGACAGGGAATTCCCTATTGAGCATTTATTGGATTTTCATGAGTGCATGCATAAGCTTAATATTATTCATGAGGATGTTTTGATGATGTTATTTGATGAAACGTCAACGAATGGTTTAGATCTATCCTTGCTTCAACTGTTGCTTCATTAAAATATTTTCATGCAGTATTTAATTCTTATTGCAAGGGGAATTATTCAATTGATTTCCTTTATGATAATTGTTGTGAGGAATTTGATATGTTATGCAACTAATTTGCCAATTATAAAGATTAGGATGCTTGTAATGAAGAAATTGTTGTAAAAGAAGTTACTCCTCACGATTTTCAAGAAGTTTCTAATGATATTCATAATGATGTACTTTAACAAGAGATTGGAGTAGAACAACATAAGCAGTTCTCTGAATTTCTACCTATTGTAAGTTATACTATTTATGATGAATGTGAAGATGTGTTTACTCCAATTATGGATCACAAGGACCAACCTTCTTTTTAGCAAAATTTACTGGAATCCTTGAAAGCAGTGAAAGAAACTTACATCAATCTTTGTTTGTTCAAAAAATTGAAATTGGCATAAGTAATAAAGCTAATCTTCACCTCGAGCAGGAAAATATAATTTTCATTAAGGTATTCTCTTGCATTGTTGATGATCATGTGGCAGATTATATTGAATTTTTGAATGGTTTGAATGGTATGAAATTAGAATTCTTGTTATATAGAGAAGGTGAATCTGATTATCATTTGATGTCATAGATTTTCATATTGTTGTTTCTTTTAATAATCATTAGTGAAAAGAGAATCTATTGGTGCAATCCATTGCTTGAATGGGTATATTGGAAATTTGTTTTCTTTTGACCTAATTGGTTCAGCTGATTAGAGTAGCAGGTGTAGGTAAATAATATATCCTTTTCAAGCATTTAGATTTTAGTTTTCATCATGTTATGATGTACAATAGATAAGATGGTTAATAAATGACCCCACCTACGAATTAAGAGAAATGGTACATATCAAAACATATTGTAGCCTTCGCTTGCATTGTGTAGTTGGCTACATGTGTGAGGAACCTCCAACAATTAATTAATGAAAATGCATGATATATCAGAAATAACAAAACATGGAATAGATTTATTGATCACAGACCACTTCGAGGGGGAAACCTCCTTTGAGCAAGCTCAATACAAATAATTTCTCGGTGCCTTCATTGGCCTCAACACGTACTTATATACTAAGTCTATGCACCAATACTATGGATCAATACCATGGAACATATAATACTATGGGACGACTTACAAAGCATATGCGTCCAATACTATGGATCAATACCATGGAACATATAATTCTATGGGCTAATACAAACTAAGGATCGATACCATGGAACATATAATACTACATGACGACTTACAAAGAATATGTGTCCAACAACAATATACTACCAAAGTAAAGAGAAGGGTTGACGCAGGTTCCTAACATCCCCTCCCCCTTAGAAAAATATTTGTCCTCAAAGCTTTAGATGTGGAAATTGATGCTGAATCTGAAGGAGTGGTTCCCATGTAGAATCCTCTGGTTGCATTCCATGCCACTGAATTAATACCCCTGTGATAGATTGATAGCGAAGCTGGTGAGTGCCCCTATTGAGGATGGCCTTCGGCTCCAAAAGGATGGATCTTTCATTATCCAGTTCTGGTAAAATAGTTTGTCCTCTGATGTTGGTGCCAAGAAATTTCGCCAAACAAGAGACATGAAATAATGGATGAATACAAGAAGAAGGAGGAACTTCCAATTTATAAGCAACGAACCCAATATTCTAAAGAACCTTATAGGGCCCATAGAACTTTGGAGCAAGCTTATGACGCCCTTTGAGTTTCAGGGAGGATTGTTGAAGAAAAACCATATAACCTGCTTGAAAAGTGCGCTCAGAACAGTGCTGATCGGTTTGTTACTACAGTCAAATTATTGCCATGTGAAGATTGTCCTACAAAATGCGAATAATCTAATTGCGGTTTCGAAGAACCGAGTCAATTTCCTGAACTGGTGAACTGCTGAGGGTGTATGGAAGAAGAACTGGTGGTTCTCTACCATAGATTGCTTCATATGGAGTCATTTTAGATCCAGTATTGTACCAGTGGAGCCCTTCAATGAAATCCATAGAAATATCTATCCAAATCCATGTAGGGATGGGAAAGGGTTCGAGCAATCCTGGAAGGAGTGTCGTTTCACCCTTGTTGACTTGGAAAGTATCACATACAACCACCATCTATTGAATTATCCTTTTCATTCCCTGCCAAAAGAATTTAAACTGTGACAACTCATACGTTTTGAGGAACCCAAAGTGCCCTGCCGATGGAGAAGCATGGAGTTCATAGAAGACATAGCCATGTTGAACATATTGCAACCAATTTGGAATAGGCATAGATATAGCTGGAAGAGAAACTTGGTCATCAAATGTGCGAGAAAGAGCATCCGCCACCAGATTGCCTTACCCTTCTTGTAAGTGATCTCATAGGCATAACCCATGAGTTTGCTAACCCATTTCAGTTGTACTGGGGAGGAGACCCATTGTTCCAGGGGATTTTTCAGACTCTGGTGATCATTCTTGATGCATAAATAATTCCCTAATAGGTATGGTTTCCACTTTTGTACTGCATGAAAAATAGCCATCATTTCCTTCTCAGATGTAGAGGTAGTGAAATTCTTACCGGAAAAGTTTCTTGAAGGCGACAATCCCAGTGGTTCAACAAAGATGCCTGCATATCTATCCATAATGCGTTGTAGATCCAAGGGAGTAGTGGAGACCATTGATGGGTGCATATGAATGGAATGGAGCTGAGCAATGACACCATGTGAATTATTCTTAAGGATATTTTCCAAGCGATGTGAACTGATGATGTGGAGAGAACCTGGTTGTAAGCCCGTAAATGTATGTTTTTTCCCATTAACTGAAAACTGAATCCACAGTTCAGCAAAATCCCATAAGATGGGGCCAAGCATGCGTAACCATTGAGCACCAAAAACCACATCACATCCTCCTATGGACAAGGAAAACATGTTAGAGCACAGGTTATAATCTTCCATAGAGATACGCACATTGTGACACTTCCCCTTGCAAAGAAAGGTTCCCCCATTGGAAATCATGACTTCAAAGTTGGAGCAAGGATGGAATAAACAATCATATTATTTGGCAATCCAAGGGTCAATGAAGTTATGAGTGCTACAAGAATTAATGAGTATTGTAAGAGGGAGCTTCTTGAAGTAACCCCCAACCTGCATTGTTTGTGGGGTGGTGACTCTAGCTAAAGCATGTTGAGATATCTTTGGGTGGTCGTCCAGAGACGCAGGGTCAACGGGAGGCTACTGAATGTCGACCTGATCATCTATTGTATTTGGAGCTTCTTCACCAAGTTCAGAGGCAGGAAGAGAATCCACATCCAAGAGATAGAGTTGTTTCTCAACACATCTATGTCCACGAGTGAATTTCTCATCACAATTATAACAAAGCCCTTTTTCTCTACGTGCATGCATCTCTACTTCAGACAAATGCTTGATAGGATTTGGTCGAGGAGCTGGTGTGATGGGAGGTCGTTGGGAAACCATATTTCTGAAGGGAACAAAAGTGGATTTGGAGCACTGTTGGGCTGTGATCTTGTCCTTTGCCAACTTAGCCAACCCTAGGAATTCCATCATTGTGTTGGGACATAACATTTTAACCTTTGGGAAGATTTAATCCTTGATACCACTGATAAAACAAATCCTGTAGAATTCATTAGACAATCCTTCCGTGTGATTGGACAGTTTCTCAAATTATTTCTGATAGTGAGTGCTCCTTTGAAGTCATCAAAAGCACTAGGACCAAATTGTTGCAAAAGGAGTTGGCAAA
This sequence comes from Larix kaempferi, assembly GCA_027924585.1. Taxonomy (NCBI): domain Eukaryota; kingdom Viridiplantae; phylum Streptophyta; class Pinopsida; order Pinales; family Pinaceae; genus Larix; species Larix kaempferi. The sequence goes on from BSBM01001035.1 coordinate 7,388,043, forward strand.
AATCTGTCCATTTTGGCTCATCATGAGACTTGATGTACCAACAGTACCATTGAAGGGATTCATGTTCCAAATGAAAGGATGCAAGTGTAACTTTTTGGACATCAAAAATATTATGCAGATTGAAATATTGTTCTTCCTGGTATATCCATCCAATCAGATCATTACCATTGAAGCGAGGAAAATCAGTCTTCAGCCCACGAAAATTGCTGGAAGAAGAGAACCCAGTGTCTGCAGAAGATTCTAGTTGTCGTTTATTGTTCATGGATGAATGTTGAAGATGGAGGATGATAATTTTTTCATCCAGATCTTGGAGTTTGGTTTTGAGGGCTGCAAGTTCTTCCTCCATGAGTTATGCTTTTTCGTGGGTGACAACCATAACCAGGATTTTTTTTTGTTTTTTTGCTCAATGGATAGAAAAAAAATCAAAAGCTTATTTAGTAAAGGGAAATTTGGATTTGGGAATGTTAGGAACCCATGTCAACCCTTCTCTTTAATTTGTTAGTATATTGTTGTTGGACGCATATGCCTTGTAAGTCATCCTGTAGTATTATATGTTGATCCATAGTTTGTATTATCCCATAGTATTGTACGCATATGATTTGTAAGTCGTCCCATAGTATTATATGTCCCATGGTATTGATCCATAGTATTGATGCCTAGACTTAGTATATAAGTTTGTGTTGAGGCCAATGAAGGTACCGTGAAGTTAATTGTATTGAGATTGCTCATAGGATGTTGCCCCCTCGAAGTGGACCACAATCAATAAATCTATTCTGAGTTCTATTATTTTTGCTATGTCGTGCATTTTCATTAATTAATTGTTGTAGGTTCCTCACAGGGAAAAACTCTGATGGGTAATTGGGGTTTGACTAGGTTTTTTTTTTCCAGAATGGATCTGCAATGGCGCGGAAGTGATCGGAAACAGTTTTGGACGGATGTAATATGCGATTTATCAGGTGGAAATAGATATGGACCTCGGGTATGTGCGGATTCCTAAAGGTTCATGTGATTCACTCAGCCATGAATGTTGTCTAACGGAATGCATATTCGGGCAGTACCCCTCACTCCATGGCTCAGGTAAAACTGATAACCGTTTTGCCACAAATGACAGCTCTTGGTTTACCTCACGGGTGGGAAATAGTCAATCATGTAGGGGTCGTTTCTCTTTTTGCTGGAAGGTCCTCTCAATGGGTCAGCTACTTCGGGGTTCCTGTGGTAGTCCTCACAATGAGTTTTAGGGTTTATGCCCAAGTACTTCCCACAGTTAAGTGGATATGGATTATTCCCGGATCCGAACCTGCAATTGATAGGAACAAATACAGATGTGATTTTTTTTTTTGGTAGAAATTCCATTCAACGATTCTAAGAAAGTACTATGATACCAGATGTGAGGAACCTCCAACAATTAATTAATGAAAATGGACGATATATCAGAAATAACATAACACATAATAGATTTATTGATCGCGGGCCACTTCAAGGGGTTAACCTCCTTTGAGAAAGCTTAATACAAATAACTTCTCAGTGCCTTCACTGGCCTCAACATGTACTTATATACTAAGTCTATGCACCAATAATATGGATTAATACCATGGAACATATAATAATATGAGACGACTTACAAAGCATATGCGTCCAATACTATGGATCAATTCCATGGAACAGATAATACTATGGGCTAATACAAACTAAGGATCACTACCATGGAACATATAATACTATGGGACTACTTACAAAGCATATGCGTCCAACAACAATATACTAACAAAGTAAAGGGAAGGGTTGACACAGGTTCCTAACAACAGGTTACAGAGCGGGTTTTATGGAAAGTAATGGAAGAAGGCACATGGTGTGCATGTTCTTAGTGCCTCACAGGGAGGGAACTATCCCCATCTAGAGCTGACGTTAGTACTATAATTGGCTTTGCCAAAATTTTGATCTGACGACACACTGATCGAAAACATATAAAGGAGGTGCTATCGGAATTTTAGAAAATCACGTAACGTTTTCGCATAAGTCTAAGTGTTCTTTTCATCCTGTTCAGTTCTATTAATCTCAAATCTTTAACTTGGAGAAACCTTGTAATTCATACTCCCCTTTCCAAACTCAATTTCCAAGTCAAAATCCAAGTTTCAAGTCATAAGTCAAGCCTTCAGAACGCCAACCAAATGTTGAGTTGACCATGCAAGCACCAAAGAAAGCACCAATAGGGATGGCCTAGGGTCATAAGTCCTACACTATGCATCGATAGATGCATGGAAAGAGTTTTTTAATATAAAGTGTTCTTTATTATACTTTCCTGCATGTGTAATACACATACAAATTCCATTCGTTCGCCAATGGAGATTGCTCAAGGATGGAGGAGCAAGCTTCCAAGTGACTAGGTGTAACTATAAGGAAAAGGCCTTGTATCGGAGGTTATAGCGGAGGTTTTTAGTGTTACAAAATTGGTTAAAATTTTCAAAAAAACCTCCACTACAACCTCTTCCAATGGTACCATATGTTTTAGCGGAGGCTTTTACTGAAATTTATTATAACTAAAAAATATTGGCGGTAAGAAGCTTTAGCAGAGGTGTTTTTCACCGGTGTGCTTCTGCCAAAGATGCACCAATGTGCTTTTTCCAAAGATGCATCGATGCACTTCTGACAAATATTCCTGGTGCGCTTTTGTCAAAGATGCACCAGTGCACTTCTACCAAAGATGCATCAACACGACTCTGCCAAAGATGCACCAGTGTGCTTCTTCCAATGACGCACCAGCATACTTCTGATAGAGATGCACCGGGGCATTTATACAAAAGATGCATTGGTTCACTTATACCAAAGATGCACCAGTGCACCTTTACCAAAGAGGAGCACCGATATTTTTTTTTCCAAAACCACACTAGTGCACATCTGTAATGGAGCACTAGTGCACCTACAATAAATAAGAATAGATGCACTTATACCAAAGATGAGCATCGATGCAACCAATAGTGAGCATTGGTTTTCCCATACCAAAGAGGAGCACTGATGAAAAAAACAATTTGTTGTGTACAAAAACCTTGTGAACATGCAAATACAGGGAGGTGACTTAATAAATACATGATAATTTTTTTTTTATAAGCTAAACGGTCCTTCTATTTCCCAAAAAGAGATTTACAGAACAAAACAAAGCCCTCCCAACAATGGGAAAACAGGCTTGAAAGTTAAGGAAGCAGTCTCCCTCGAAAGGAAACGAGACCGAACCAAAAGGTTAGAGAGGTTTTCAGAAGTCTTAAAACTGACATATCCAAACTGACAAAATTTAAAAAGTAGTTTTTAAACATAAGAAAACAAGGAGCTAAACACCCAAAAAACCTAGAGCAAGGAACCAACACTGATTACTTGGGATTCACACTGGTTGAGTCTGTTTTGAAGTTCAGACCCAGGCACTTGCCAATTTCGATTTGGTTCCTGAGAATGCGTTGGAGGAGCAGCAACATATCATCCTGTAGGAGCAGAATTTCACCATGCTGCTCATCTTTTTCCACTAAGGTCCTTCCCAAAATCATTTTCTGCATCCAATGCAGATCCAGATATTTTTGATATAGGGTGAGGCGGCCATGAGAGGTGCCCGGATCAGGAACCCGGTTCATAAATTCCTTTTTGACCTCTTTCTCCTCAATGCAGATTCTATCCACATCCATTTCTACTTCATCCTGTTGAATTCTCTCTTGAACTGAGGCTGGGATTTCCTTCTTGAATCGTTTTCATTTATCAACGAGCTGCTGTTGAAACCTAAAGGGGGGATTCATTGACTCTTTCAGGAAAAAATCGAGCAAGGTCGAAGCACGCTGGGGGTTCTTCAGAGGAGGCATAATGGAAAAGGGGCAGGCGAACACAGTAGCCACCACCTCAATTAAGAGGAGCAAATGAGGGAAATGCTCACAGGCGTAGACACCCAGCTAGGTAAAGCACTCAGGCGAGGGGAACTTAACTGAAGGGAGGCCACAACAACAGAACGTGGGTTTTCATAGAGCGAACTTCAGAAAAGAGCCAGAGCCATAAGTATCAGAAAACAGGAAAGAGCACGGTCTCGTCTGCGTCTGGTTATAAAAATATCAAAAAAACTGTGATGATTATACCTGCTGGAGATATCTTCCTTAGATTTGAGAGATATCGTCCCATGATTTGGCATGATGCTCTAATTACTTCGTTTCAATGAGCCCTCCATCTGTTGCAGGAGTAGTACACAATATGCAGGCCGATGAAGAGAATGCCAGCTTCGAACATAATTAACCTCCGGTGTTGGGAGGTGAGGTGGAAGCACGAGGGCCTAGTCTTCCAGCCACGTGCCCATCCTCTTCCCAGCCGTCATGTCTATCATCAACTCGCTGTGGAGAGAATACATGATAATTTATTAAAATGTAGTGATATAATAACTTTGATTTTGAATATTCCAAATATTAGTTCATACCCTTGTTTATTAATGATCTCTCATTTACAATTTAAAAATGAAATGCTTGCCTAATATTAAACAAAAAATATAATTTTGATTGTTTGAATTATAATTTTATAGTTAAAAGCATATGAATTAAGACAATATCAATAAATATAAAAATAATATTATAAAAATGTATAATAATTAATATTGAAATGTTAAGCATTACAATTTAAAGTCCTAAAGCACTGGTGCGCCTACAATAAAGAAGAACCGATGCACTTATACAAAATATGATAGCTAGTGCACCTTAACCAACAATGAGCATCGTTGTGCCCATAAAAAATAGGAGAACTGGTGACAAAAAACAATATGTCATGTATAGAAACCTTGTAAACATGCAAATAAAGGCAGGTGATTTAATAAATACAAGATTATTAAACTGTAGTGATATAATAACTTTGATTTTGAATATTCCAAGTATTAGTTCTTATTTTTGTTTATTAATGAATCTCTTATGTGAAATTTAAAAATGAAATACTTGTTGAATATTAAACAAAAATTATAATTTTGATTGTTTGAAATAAAAATTACAGTTAAAAGCATATGAAATAAGACATTATCAATAAAAATAAAAATAATATTATGAAAATGTATAATAATGAATATTTAAATGTTAAGCATTACAATTTTTAGTAATGTTAATGGAACCACCCATACAAAACCATGATGAGTGTTGAACCACTCCATTTACCACTTAATGAGTGGATCTCTTGTAGTTATAAAACCACTCAATTGTTACATGAAAATTGTTTGATGGGAACTCTCCAAAACCACTCACCCACAAGAGATAATATGCCTAACATGGGGAATCAATTCTATCAGACCAAAGAAGAGCTCTAGTGTTCCCACACCTTAAAATAGGACCATCGGTGCACTTATATAAAAAATGAGCATCGGTGCGCCTTAATGAAAGAGATGCACCAGTGCGCTTCTGTCAAATATGCACTTGTACGCTTATGTTAAAGATGCACTGGTGTAATTCTTCCAAATATGCATTGGTGCGCTTCTTCCAAAGAGAAGCACCGCGAACAGAAAATAGATTGCTTTCAACATAAAATAGCTTTCTGCAAGTACATAAACCGTGTTAACCTGCAAATAAGCAAAGGTGAAAACCCCTATGGATATGTGCCCATGCTACACAAAAAAAGTATCATTTTATTATCCAAACTTATAGCTCATTTGCTATTAATATATTTTGAAGAAAATCCTAAAATGAATCCACCATTAACCTGCAAAATAGAGGAAAAACCCTCAAACCAACAAAAATGAACAACAAAACCAAATAAGAAATTAGGAACAATAGTGAGAAAAAGAAAATAATAGAAATAAAATATATAATGGGAAGACATAAAACAATGAAGATGGAAAATATGGTTTCTTGGATGCAATACTCTTCCTCTTCCACTTTTGTCACGTAGAACTATGTGAAATGAAGAAATGAAACAAACCCTCTTTTTTTCCTCTTCTTAATACATTTTTCTCGCTTCTTTCAAAAGTTTTAAAAAACCCGCTTCTTTCAATAAGAGGGGAAAACCCATATATTTTGATGTAAAACCTAAAATAAATCAACCATTAACCTGTAAAATAGAGGAAAAACCCTCAAAACAAGAAAAACAAACAACAAAACCAAATAAGAAATTAGGAACAATAGTGAGATGCAAAATAGTATAAATAAAATAGATAACATGAAGAAATGAAATAATGAAGAGGGAAAAAATCGGTTGCTTGGCCAAAATACTCTTCTCTTCCTCTTCATATTCTTCTTCTCTCTGGTAGAACCACGTGAAATGAAGAAATTTAAAAAAAAAAACCCTATTTTTTCCCTCTTTTGAAGACATTTTTTTTGCTTCTTTAAAACATTTAAAAATTCCTGCTTTTTTCAATAAGTTAAAAAAATGACTTATTGTTCGGTGGTTTTGTATATTAGAAGCACTGGTGTGCCTAAACTGTAAAAGGAGCACCGATGCGCCTTCATGAAAGAGGAGCACCGACACCCTCAACATAAAAGGAGCATCGGTACACAGTTTCAAAAGTGGAGCAACGATGTTTTTTTTTACAAAATAATATTGGTGCATATGGGTCATGGAGGATCGGTGCACCCACTCCTTAAAAAGAGAACTGGTGCTCCTTCACTAAATAAGAGCACCGCCACCGGTGCACCTTCACCAAATATGAGCACTACCACCGGTGCACCTTCACCAATGAGGAGCATCGACACTGGTGCACCTTATCGAAAGAGGAGCACTGGTGCGCCATTACAAAAGTGGAACACCAATTTTTTGGGGGGTAAATGTTAATTTTTCATAATTTACTTCATTCTGATCTAGGATCTTAATTGAAAGAACAACATGTATAGCATATTTACAGCATATCAATCATGGACACAATAATGCAAGAACACAAGAGACACAGAGTTTACTTGGGGAAAACCATAAAGGTGAAAAACCCCAATAACTTCGTCAGAGTTAGATAGAGCAATGATACAACCCAAGCATAAGAGATAGACATCTCCTAGCAGCAACTTCTCCTCCTCAACAAGTGCGCCACTCTCCAAAGAGTGTGTGAGAGAATAGAATGATGAAATAGAGTGCCTCCCACACTCTATTTATACTTGACTTGACTTGCCTAATAACCTTTACTAGGTTGGCCTCAACTTAACCACATAACACAAAGCTGACTGGGTCGACACCCAATAGGGTGGTCTAATAACCCTTTGACCCACATGGCCGACCCCCAATAGGGTGGTATAATAACCCTTCGACCCACATGACTTATACAGGGCCAACCCCAAAACGGTGGTCTAATAACCCATCAAGTATAAGTTACGACACTTACAATATAAATGACGACACTTCCATATAGAGGAATAATAACATCTCTATAGGAATACAAACACTTCCGTATAGGGGAATAATACCGTCTCTATAGGATTACAATATACATATATGAAATACATTCCGAAGTTACATATACATCAACACTCCCTCTTAACTAGGAAGGTATTTCTCGACACGGGTCTTCTAGCACAAGTCTTCTTCTCTGGATCATCATCACTGGACAATCGTCATCGATTCATCGTCATTGTCACTGCTGCTGCTATCTCAATCAATCTCTGAATCTACTCATCATAGGAATTTCTACAGAGCCAGTCCTTTTTCATACTGGATGTAGGCCCACCACCTGCAGGTCTTCATCATCACTGGCCATACTGTGGAATCCTCTGGACTTATTACGTGCGTCACAAAACCTCGAAAGAGAATCCCATGACTGATTATGAGCACATAGCTCAACCTATCGGATCTCCCAAGACCTTTTACATGCTACTGCACAACCTGTCCACAACCACAAAGTATCACGAAGCACAACCTAGATGCACACACACAACACTTACACTCACCGACATGGGAGGACCAACCTACCACCATCCGTGAAAGGCTCACAACACTTACATCAATGACCATGGGAGGACCAACTTATGACCATGTCGGAATGGCACAACACTTATATTGCAACCATGGGAGAACACATCTACAACCATGCTCAAATGGCCCCAACACTTATATTGCAGACATGGGAGAACACATCTACAACCATGCTCGAATTGCCCCAGCACTTATATCGCAACCATGGGAGAACACATCTACAACCATGCTCGAATGGCCCCGATACTTATATCGCAGCCATGGGATAACACATCTACAACCGTGCTTGAATGGCCCTAGAAATTACATCACGACCATGGGAGAACACATCTGCCACCATGTCGGAAAAGCCTAGCAATTACATCGCGACCATAGGAGAACACATATACAACCATGTCCAAAAAGCTCATGTGCATCTGTGTCTTTGGAACTCATCACACATAATCCAAATGATTATGTAATGTATCCACCTGATACATATGATCATCCTGATCATCATCATAGCATCATCCTAATGCATATCATCTAGAGTATCGTCCTGATACTCATCACTGCATCGTCCTGATGCATATCTGGAGGAACATCCTAAATCTCGTCATCCATGATCATCCTGATTATACAATGCATCCACCTAATGCATACATAGTATATGCCTAATACATATCATCATACACGATCTACCTGATCATACAATGTATCCACCTGATACATATACAAATACATGATCCACCTGATCATACTTGATACATATCAACATACATGATCTACCTAATCATACAATGTATCCACCTGATACATCTACAGATACAAACCCATGATCCAACCGATCATATCCAACATCCAACATGATGCGTACATACATATACATATAAATGATCTAACTGATCATCTCCAGCATCCACCTGATGCATATACAGAGCAGTAACTGGAGCATCGTCCTGATGCTCATCATTTAGCACTTACATCCACAACCATGGGAAGGATCCTCCTCTCACCATGCTTGGAATGGTTCCTGCAAATGTCTCCATCACTTCTTCCTCGAAGTGTCATCAATCTGAAGAACACCAAGTCTCTCTCTGAAGTACTTGAAATTCACTCTAGCTAGTGGCTTCGTCAGCACATCTGCAACCTGCTCATCTATCGCAACATACAGGAGCTTCACTGCTCCTCTCTGCACCATATCCCTGATATAGTGATATTTGATCTCAATGTGTTTCGACCTGTCATGGAACACCGGATTCTCAGACAGCTTCACACAACTCTGGTTGTCACAAAAGATTCCAGTAGCCTCCAACGGGAGATCAAATAACTCAGACAGTAGCTTCTGAAGCCATACTACATCACAACTAGCTGAACAAGCTGCAACATACTCTGCTTCAGCTGTACTCAGTGCTACATAGGACTGCTTCCTGCTAAACCAAGAGATCACACCTGATCCCATACTGAAGCAACACCCATAAGTGCTCTTCCTATCTGTAGCACTGCCTGCCCAATCTGAATCAACATAACCCTGCTGGTTAAACTTTTGATTCGCATCATACTTGAGCCCATAATCAACTGTACCCTTCAGGTACCTCAAAATATGCTTTACAGCAACCAGGTGAACACTCCTCAGATCTGTCAGGAACTGGCTCATTGTGTTCACCGCAAAGCAAATATCTGGTCTTGTGTTCGTCAGGTACATCAAGGACCCAATCATCTAACAATACATAGTGACATCAATCAGCTCAGATGAAGCATCACACAGAAGCTTCAGGTTCGATGCCATAGGTGTGGCCATGGCCTTCCAGTCCATCATCCCGAACCTCTTCAGGATCTCTACTGCATACTTCCCTTGTCCAAGGAAGATTCCTTCTGCACTCTTCCACACCTCCATGCCTAGAAAATAGTGCATCATCTCCAATTTCTTCATCTCGAACTCAGCAGCAAGCTTCCGCTGCATGTCGGCAATCAATCTATTCTCACCTGTAACAAGTAAGTCATCCACATACAAAAGTAGTATCACTAGATTGCCTTCCTCAACCTTGTAGTAAAGGTTGGAATCCGCTTTACTCTTGGTAAAGCCCAAACTAGATAGAAATCCATCTATCCTTCCATACTAGGTCCTGGTTTCCTATTTCAAACCATATAGGGATTTCTTTATTTTGCACACACGTGACTCTTTTTCATGTGTCTCAAACCTGAGTGGATGCTCCACATACACTTCCTCTTCGACTAAACCATTCAAGAAAGCTGTCTTGACATCCATCTGGTGTATCTTCCATTTCATCACTACAGCCAGAGCAAGTACTGATCTGATGGAAGTGGATCTGGCTACAGGAGCAAAAGTTTCTATGCTGCCACCTACAACATGCTTGATCTTATAGATCCATTTGGAAGTCACAACAGACTTCCCTTCAGGTCTTGGGACCGCATCCCAAATATCATTCTTCATGATCGAATGGTACTCCTCAGTCATGGCATTCTTCCCGAATCCTGGGAACTTCAACATCTTCAATATCTTCAATCGATAACTTTATTTCCAAACAAATGTTGTAGTCCTTTTTTTGTAGGTGATGGTATATGATCTTTCCTACAAAACAAGTTAAATTGAATGATTAGAAACATCTCATAGTTTTCAGAACAAATTCTTACACATAAAGAAATATGTCATACAGTCATGCAATTATTTTAGCCAATGCTTCAATACAACATTTATCCATATCCCGTAACTTTCTAGATGCCTTCCAATATCTACCAGAACATTGTTAAGAGTGTGCACAACTCCCAATATGTCAGCAAAGAGGTTTCATTCTAGATAAGTAGCAATGGAATGTTGTACAGTGCCATAGGCCACTTATCCATCATATGCAAATTAGTAGTATACTATTCATTAATGCAATTATTATAATATGCATAATACACACCCTAAGTCTAGGAACATAAGCATATACATCATTGAACAATATTATTTAAACAAACAAATATGCAAGAAATGACAATCAAAATACTTATCTTTGTTTGGTTGTAGGGTTGACTCCCTCTCAGTCTTTGCTTCCTTTCTGTAACTCCATTCTGATGTGGATTGTGAGAAGTTGTCAACTCCCTCTGAATATCTGCATCCTTGCAGAAACTACTGAAGTGTGCTCCCTCTTGATTTTTGCTTCCTGGATTACCTGTCCTTGAACTTATATCCATCCTTAATCACTATGCATGCTTATTAGTATCATCATTGTGTTATCCTCTAGGTCTCACACATAATCACACATTCATTAGTATATTCTCAATATTATCAAAACACAATAATCTTAAGCATGTATAGTCATGATCATTTCAAACATAAATAATAAGCATTAGTATTCAAGGACTCTTATGGTTTAGTCATATCATAAATTAAGGTAAGAAACATAATATACCTAAACCCGTGATTACTCAAACCTATACTTTTATGACTCTTCTGGTTAGTCATATCATCAATTATGGTAAGAAAAATAATATGCATACACCCATGATTATTCAAACCTATGAATAATCATTATCAATCATGCCATGTATACTTATATAAGAGATCCTATCACAAGGTAGGATTCTAACTTGATATAGGAAAAACATACCTGGATTAGTATGTTAGCTAGTTATGTCTAACATACCCACATGATGTCTTCTTGTTCTCTTCAATGACTTGTGCCAGTAACCTGCATATCTCATAAGTTAACCATTATAGAACCAAGTTATACATACCTCGTAAATAGATCTTCTAAGTGATCCATGACAATGGATGAATCTTTGCCTTCATGTCACCATGATCATATGTTCTTGAACTAGAACATGATTTGTCTTTCTTGGTGTACCTTTCATGTGAGTGGACAACATAAACCTCGTACAACACCATAATGCATTAGTACAATCATAAGTGTCAACACCCTAATCAATGAATATCTTCTATCATGCATTCATAATTTTATTAAAGTGATACGACAAGTCTAAATTTAATCAAGATTGTACTAACCGTAATAATATGAATACAAACATACCATAAACTTAATCAAGAACAAATCTCGAAACATACTTGGATAAGTCATACCCGTCGAGATTGCTTGTAATCTTCTTATGAAAAGCCTTAGCCTCATCTCCCTCTGAAACAGGAACTTCTTCACTTATGCAGGTGATCAATCCATTCTCTTCTAGGATTAACCCAATCCACTTGATTTGCAGGAACTGGATCTAGAGCTGGATTAGGGTTTGTCAGGGAAACCCTAAAAATTCAAACTTTGAATTTCAAACTTTTGAAAGGATAGAAAGATGTGCCTTTCTAAGCTGGTCAATCTAGTATACTCATAATTTGAAAACTGCAAAGTTTCACCCCTCAACTAGACATGACCCCGAACTAGGGTTTGATAAATCCCACCCTTCTTCCCAATCAAAAGGTTCGATCCAAAACTCTAAGCTTCTATTTTTCTGAGGAGCTTCTAATCATGGTCACAGATTTCAAAAATTCCCATTTTTGTAGAAGCCCTAATTTTCCACTTTTCTGATCAAAGTCCTGAACTAGAGTCTGATGAAGCCTGGCCTTATGCCCAACGAAAAATTATGATCTTGGTCTCTAAATTTATATTTTGATGAGTATCATTTAGTTGTGGTCTCTAATTACAAAAATTCCATCTTTATCCAAAACCCTAAAATTCCCGAAGCCATGAATAAAGGTGCTAAAAAATAATTCCGTTTTGATAGAAATATGTACCTGCTTTTTTCTAGTGTAACTCCGAACTTTCAAATCCATAGGGTCATAAAATTCTACCTTTGGTATCCCAATCTAACATCTTTCCAACTCCACAAGTCTCACCTCAATTGGATTCTCTGAGAGAGAGTTATTCCAAGTGTCGCAACGTGACCTGTTTATGGGATAAAACAAGAGAGCAAACGTGTATGGTGTGCCACGTGTCACTAGTTCAGTTTCGACGTCTGAAAAAGTTACTTGAGAAATTAAAGTCCATGCAGTACCTTTGAATTTTTACGAAATTTCATTTGGAGCTTTCTAGCCCAAGTTATGACCTTTTTTCCTAGGTCACCTGTTTATTACTCAGATCTGGAAGAGGCAAAAACCCTATATTGTACAGATCATAAAACACAAAGTACAATGAATTAGAAATTGTCTATTGGACACACGGTACATGGGGGTCTGATCTTCGACCTATAAAAGTTTCAGATCCAAAAACATTGCCAAAATGGATTTATAGCGAAAGTGCTACGAAGACTGGTTTTTACTACATCAAGCCCTAACATCGTAAGTGCAACAATTGTCATACATGCAATACCATGCCTTCTTTCAGGCTAGCTCTAAACCTATGTTAATTTTTCAGAATTTACTTCAATCTGATCTAGGATCTTAACTGAGAGAACATGTACAGCATATTTATAGCATATCAATCATGGACACAATAATGCAAGCACACAGGAGACACAGAGTTTACTTGGGGAAAACCATAAAGGTGAAAAACCCCAATAAATTCCTTAGAGATAGATAGAGCAATGATACAACCCAAGCATAAGAGATAGACATCTCCTAGCAGTAGCTTCTCCTCCTCCACAAGTGCACCACTCTCCAAAGAGTGTGTGAGAGAATAGAATGATGAAATAGAGTGCCTCCCACACTCTATTTATACTTGACTTGACTTGCCTAATAACCTTTACTAGGTCAGCCTCAACTTAACCACATAACACAAAGCTGACTAGGCCGACACCCAATAGGGTGGTATAATAACCCTTTGACCCACATGGCCAACCCCCAATAGGGTGGTCTAATAACCCTTCGACTCACATGACTTATACAGGGTCGACCCCAACAAGGTGGTCTAATAACCCATCAAGTATAAGATACAACACTTACAATATAAATGACAACACTTTCGTATAGAGGAATAATAACATCTCTATAGGAATACAAAAACTTCCGTATAGAGGAATAAGTGACCATCTCTATAGGAGTACAATATACATATATGAAATACATTCCGAAGTTACATATACATCAACAGTAAAATCACACTGGTGCACATGGTTCATAGAGCACTGCTGCACCATTACTAAAAAACATGCACCAGTGCACCATTACTAAAAAACAAGCACTAGTGCACCTAAACCAAAGATGCACTGGTGCGCCATAATGGTTTTGGGCGCATCAATTAAAAAAATCCGCTAAAACCTCTGCCCACTTACCTCCACTAGAAAGCTCCACTATAAACAGAGAAAGGACATGTTTTTTGGGTAGGTTCCACTACAACCTTCACTATAGGGCGTTTTCCTTATAGTGTGTCAAAGTCATCACTCAAATGCTTGAGCCCACATCCAAGTGTTAGCATTCAAAGGAGAGCCACATGACTATCGCATATATTTTGCATCCTTGAGATCGAATTTACCTTTCTCATTTTTCCATGGTAATAAAATTAAAAGGGACAGTTTTTTTTAAAACAATTAATGTAGGGGAAATTAGTTACTATCGAGCCCAAGTACTGGGATACGTATAAAGTTTACGAGTTCACAAAGAGTGCATTATGCGTCGACCATGGGAGCCTCAGTCCATGCATATTAACACATAGAATGTATATGAGATATGCATATTAGATTTATTCTCTCGCATATGAGATATGCAACAGAGAATGTATTTTAAACATCATTTGTTAAATTTTGAGCATTAATTCAAGATACTCGAGGATATTTATTGAGAGAACAACATGTACAGTATATCAATGCATATCAATCATAGAAAGCATGTCAATAATCACAAGAAACAAAATCATGAGAGACAATAGACACACAGAGTTTCCGTGGGGAAAACCCTAAGGTGAAAAACCCCACAACTTCCTCAGAGATAGATAGTGCAATAGCACAACCAAAGTACACAGAGATAGACTCCTCTTAGCAGCTGATCCTCCTCCTCACATGTGCGCCACTTTCCGAGTGATAGAAGTGTGATTTCTGAAGTGATCCAAATAGAGATCGAGAGATCTCTATTTATACTTGTCCCGACTGCCCAATAATCTTATGGGGCTGACTTGTCTAACTTAGCACAATAACCTCTTATTACATTAATCTGGGCCAACCCCTTACAAGGTTATCTAATAACCCATCAACAAGTTAACACACTTGCGACACTTGTCAATACAAATGACGACACTTCCATAAGGAGGAATAATACATCCCTATAGGAGTACAATAAATATATAAGTGAAATACATTTCGAAGTTACATATACATCAAAACTCCCTCTTAACTAGGAAGGTATTTCTCGACACAGATCTGCTAGCACAAGTCTTCTTCTCTGGATCATCGTCATTGATGCAACGTCCTCGAATCATCTTCATCGTCACTACTGTTGCTATCTCAACCAATCTCTGAATCTACTCGTCATAGGAAGTTCTATAGAGCCAGTCCTTTTTCATACTGGATGTAGGCCCACCACCTGCAGGTCTTCATCATCACTTGCCATACTGTGGAATCCTCAGGACTTATTACATGTGTCACAAAACCTTAAAAGAGTCTCTTGACCAGCAAGAACCCTAAAGAGCATCTGAGGCCTTTTTCATCCTGTCCAGATCTCCATGACTTATTACATGTGACTATCACAAAACCTTAAAAGAGCGTCCCAGGAACGTTTATGTGCATATCACGACCGACAAAAACTCTAAAGAGCATCCCAGGAACATTTATGTGCCTAAGCACGACCGACAAGATCTCCAAGACTGATTACATGTGACCTCTGCTACAAACCCTCGAAAGATCATCCTAGGACTTATTACGGGAACAAAGCCCAACCTATCGGATCTCCCAAGTCTTACATGTAGCAGCCCACCACAAACCCTCGAAAGAGCATCCCAGGACTTATTACAGGCACAGAGCCCAACCTATCGTATCTCCCAGGTCTTACATGTGGCCCACTATCACAAACCCTCGAAAGAGAATCCCAGGAATTATTATGGGCACACAGCCCAACCTATCGAATCTCCCAGGTCTTACATGTGATACACAGTGCCAGTCCTTTTCCATACTGGATGTGACCTAGAACAAATCTAGGATTTACTTTGCACAAACTGTCCACGGCCACAGAGTATAAACCTGATACTCACCATACATCATCCTGATCATCATCACTGCCTTGTCCTAATGCAAGTCATCTGGAGCAACATCCTGAAGCTTGTCGTCCATGATCATCCTGATCATACAATGCATCTACCTGATGCATACCAAGTATCTACCTGATACATATCACTATACATGATCCACCTGATCATACAATGTATCCACCTGATACATACATAGATACATGATCCACACAATGTATCCACCTGATATATATCAACATACATGATCTACCTGATCATACATGGTATCCACCTGATACATATATAGATACATGGTCCAAGCATCCAACATGATGCGTACATACAAATACATATAAATGATCCAACTGATCATATCCAGCATCCAACATGATATGTACATACATATACATATAAATGATCCAACTGATCAAATCTAGCATCATCCTGATGCATATACAGAGCAGTAACTGGAGCATCATCCTGATGCTCTGTAATGTCCCTTGTTAGGAATTTTATTAAAATGGCAATTTTTTCACTTTTTCCCCAATTCGACCTTTGACTAGTTTTGATCTCTAGGTCCCAAATTTGCCCCAAATGATCCCAAATATTCTGAGAAGGTATATGAATGATATTAGAACATAAATATTTGTTTCAGGGATACCTTTGGACCTTTAAAATACTTTTGCAAATCCTCTTTCAATTCTGGTCAATGTAGGTAACTTTACTAGTGATTTCCCTTTGACTAGTATTGGTCTCTAGGTCTCAAAATGACTCCAAATGCCTTCAAATATTCAAGGAAGGTGTATGAATGATATTAGGACTTGAATATTATGTTCAGGGATGACATATGGACACCAAAAGACCTCTGCAAACTCTCTTAAGATTTTGGACCAAGTATGCAATTTTACTAGTAATTTGGGGTTCAAATCCCCCTGGGTTAAGTACTGAAAATGGCTTCCCAAATGCCTCCAAACCCACTCAAATTTCTGAAAATAGGTAGGTAATGTATTAAGGATGTTATTAAGGTCTCATGTGCACCATTAATTGATTATTACATCTATTCCAACCCTCTCCCATTCAACTACAAAAATCACCAATTCGACCCTTGGGGAAATGACACTATTTCTTCTCCCAATGCAATTAAACTGAGTAAAAATACTTCAAATGCTCAATTACAGTACATGAAACTTGTAAAATACATCCATGGCAGTCCATTAATCACAAATTCATCAGAGAATCATCCATTCATTCGAAATCATCATCAATACATTGGTTCACAACAAGGTAGTGGGGACATGGCATTGTTCTTCCATTAAAAATGAGATTTATACATTTCTACTTGGAATTTTGACCTGAAACTTTATGGAGATGAATAACATAGTATTTAATTCATATTAAAAAATAAATGGGGCATTATAAGCTCCCCCAAAGAGTACAATAGCTCACCAAAAATGCCCTCCCTCAAGGATCAAGAATATGCCATCAAAACTGGAAATGGTTGAAGGAGTGAGTTGCAATAGAAGAAACCATGAGATTCCCTGTAGCTTACACCTACAAATAAAGAATCCATTAAATCTCCAAATGAAAGGTCTGAATGGCCTTTCCAATTACCAACTTGGATGGGAATCTTTCACCCTCTAAATTGGCTAAGGAAAGAAACTAGTCATCCACTAGCTCTCCCTCTTCACAAATGCAATTGCAAATTCTACAAATGATCAAAAGATGGTTTCATTCTTTGTTATTGAAATTTATAAAGTTCTAATTTACTCCATGGGTCGAATTCATTCCAAGAGACTCATGCCAACTCAAGTTGGGAAGAGATTCCAAAGAAAGCCACTTGTACAACAATTCCTAGTCTCCCACTTCCACCAAATCACATGTGGAAGCATCTTAGCTACCCTAACACGCTTGAGCGCCCTCTTGGAGTCTATTTTTATCCCTGACATGTCATATATGTCATATGTCAGCCTTCAGGTCTGATTTGTGTCATAGGTGTCATAGCATCTTCATCATTGTTGTCATAGAGCTAGGGAATCTAGCCCAAGTGTCTCACTAGCTCCAAATTGCCTCTTCCTCTTCCATGTGAGTTACTCTTCCTCTATATTTCGACCTTGGATGAGTCATGCCATGAATAATACCTTTTGGACTCCCCCAAGTATGTTACCATTCACCTTGAATTCGAATCGGTGAGAGAATGATGCCAAGTATAGTGGGGAAATCTAGCCATATGTGGGTCCCACTTCCTCCATGTGTCTTCATGATCAAATGCCACTTTGATTTTCACTTCTATATATTTATTTATATCCTTTATTAAATATTTATTTCATTCTAATGTTCAAACATCATTTATTATCCCCATTATTCCAAATCCCAAAGCTTCCACCCCAAACCTAGGAAACTAGTAATTTTCCTCCTTGGCAATTATTTGACGTTTAGCATCAATTTGACAAACTCTAATGAATAGGGCCAATGTGATTAGGCCATGGTGACCCAATGCCAAATTTGGGACATGAAAAATCCTCCCTTCCCAATATTTCTTGTCCTCAAGAAATTTTAAACATGGGTGTTGAAGACCTTGCTTTCTGTATAATTCTTTGAAGTTGCCATTGAATTGCCCAACCTTGAGTCTTTGAATTTCTATGAAGATTTTAGAGAGGAACCACTATGCTTGCTGCTGCACTACTTTGATAAAAATCACTTTATTAAGTGGGAAATCCATCTCCCATACTTCTTGTTTCCCCAAAAAATTTGAAACCAATGAGACAAAAATTATTCCAGGGTCCCATTGCTTGTATTGCACCCCAACAATTAAGTGTGCTCTCCAACCCATACCATCAAATAAGAGGATTCCTGGATCCCATTTTCTTGTATGCATTCTTCCAAACAACATGAGTACAAAATATATATCATCAAAGTACATAACAACATAATGAAAATGTACATCAAGGAGATGCTTCATCAAAGAGTCATGAAAGTGCCTATACCTCCAAGCAAGTAGACCACCATCTTCAAGTGGCCCATCAAATCTGCTCCAATGACATAGGTGAGGATCCCATGTCCTATAAAGCTGCTCCAAAAGGATGTGATATGCATCAAAATATTCATCCATGTATTCTTTCATCCAAGAAGTGAATGAAGAATCTCCATTAAAATATGAACCAAATAATGAGCAGAAAAAACAAGGAGACTTCAAAGGACTCAAAGAAGTATCACCCATACATCCATGAATGTGAGAATGATAAAGATATATCAAAGTATGTGGCTTCCAACAAAAATTTTCTCCAATCATAAATTTATTCACCCAAGTGTTGGATGAAGTTCCTCCGACATCAAATGAACCAAGTGTTGAGCAAGAAAAACCATGAGTTTTCAAGTGACTCAAATGCCTATCATAGGTGAATCCATGTAGACGTGCATCATCATAATGTGACAAATGATGCTGCTGCAAATGTGAATAAGAATTTGCTCCAACCATGTCATCATAAAAGGTAAATCTAGGAGTTCCATACTCCTCATGTGGCACCATCAAAAAGAACCGTTTCACCCATACTTCATTGAGACTAATGCTACAAAACATGGAATTGTAGGATGTAGGAGAATGAACTAACTCGCCCAAATTATCAAAAAGTGCAGAAGTTTCATCATAGGAAGGATCCATATGGGTAGTATCATGCAACTCCTTCAAAAGTGTGAAACCTTTGTCATAGATTGGTTCCAATGTAGAGGAATCACGCTCTTCTTTAAAAATTGCATAACCTTCATCAAGAGACAATTCAAGTTCCTCTTCCACCACATCAAGTGTTTGGATCTCTTCAAGTTCATCTTCAAACTCATCAAGAATATTCAAATTTCCACATTTCTCATGATCCACCATGTCATGAGAATCCTCCAAACAATCTACCATTTGACAGTCTGAAACATAGGAGGAAAAACAAGTATCTTGCAACTTTTCAAGAAGTTGCTCATTTTGAATTGTGAGCTTATGATTATCCTCATTATTCTTCAATTATGCATCATGTAACAATTCATTAAGCTCAAACAAATGGTTTCTGTCAAAAAGCAAAGACATGAAATTACCTTTGATGTGGCACATTGCTCTTTAAATCTTCTCCATGTCTTCAAGGAAGGATGTTTCCTCCAATGAAGTAGCTCTCCAACAAGAATTTGACACCAATGCTTGAGTGTCATGGAGAATGTTGAGGGACTCTTGGATCTTCTTTTCATTCATATTTAAGGACCCTTCAAGAAAATGAGGCTCTTGCAAATGAACCTCCTCATCTTCTTCATTTTTGCTTGGACCAACTTCATGAAGCTCAAGTGGTGATGGGGAAGTTGATCCTGGTTCTTCTTCAAATGCTACAAGGTCTTCATTATCATGCTTAATGAAACTTGGGCTTGCAGCAACACTTTCAAAAGTGGTCTCTATGTCACCAACATAGAGGTGTGAGCACCCATCAGTAGGTACTCCTTCATAGTTTAAGCATCTATCAGTAGATGCTCTTTAGTTCGTGTCTAAGCTAGAAGGTGTCTCGAAATGATCTTCCATATTTTCAATAGAATCTTCTTCATGCTCTTGTGATGTCTCTTAATTTTTCTCCTTCAAGCAAGCTGATTCATTTTTCCCCTTGTTTTCCTTATTATCAATATCTTTGGAATCTCATTTTGAAGAATTCCCAAAAGCTCTCCTCAAGTGGGACATAATTTCATGCACACATATATGATACTCACTCCAAGGTTCTTTACAAGAAGGGAATAAACCTTTCTTTACTAACTCCACATCTTCATTTTTGGGCCTATTTTCAAAAACATGTTCAGCATAGTACTCAAAAGACATGGCATTTTGTGTATTTTTGCTCGAGGCAAGATATTCTTGATATTTTTTGTATTGTTGGGGCAAGGTTTTATATTTTGCTCTCCATCTTTGGTACTCACTCATAGAATTATCCTTGGTTGGTGTGACACACTCATATTCATCAGATTTAAAGTCATAAGAATAATATTTATTTCTCTTGAAATTGTAAGAAGTGTTTCATTATGGCACCTCTTCCTCGTACCATTCACATTCTGCTTCATATTGCTCATAAGCATCTGCATATTCCTCATAAGAATTGTACTCATAGGATTCATCATAATAGTAATACATGGCTGCCAATTATTCTTGGATGTATGTACCTAATCCATAGGTGCAAGGACCATGCTCTGATACCATTGTAATGTCCCTTGTTAGGAATTTTATTAAAATGACAATTTTCCCACTTTTTCCCCAATTCGACCTTTGACTAGTTTTGATCTCTAGGTCCCAAATTTGCCCCAAATGATCCCAAATATTCTGAGAAGGTATATGAATGATATTAGAACATAAATATATGTTTCAAGGATTCCTTTGAAAATTTAAAATACTTCTGCAAATCCTCTTTCAATTCTGGTCAATGTAGGTAACTTTACTAGTGATTTCCCTTTGACTAGTATTGGTCTCTAGGTCTCAAATTGACTCCAAATGCCTTCAAATATTCAAGGAAGGTGTATGAATGATATTAGGACTTGAATATGATGTTCAGGGATGGAATATGGCCACCAAAAGACCTCTGCAAACTCTCTTAATATTCTGGACCAAGTATGCAATTTTACTAGTAATTTGGAGTTCAAATCCCCCTGGGGTAAGTACTGAAAATGGCTTCCCAAATGCCTCCAAACCCACTCAAATTTCTGAAAATAGGTAGGGAATGTATTAAGTATGTTATTAAGGTCTCATTTTCACCATTAATTGATTATTACATATGTTCCAACCCTCTCCCATTCAACTACAAAAATCACCAATTCGACCCTTGGGGAAATGACACTATTTCTTCTCCCAATGCAATTAAACTGAGTAAAAATACTTCAAATGCTCAATTACAGTACATGAAAATTGTAAAATACATCCATGGAATTCCATTAATCACAAATATATCAGAGAATCATCCATCCATTCGAAACCATCACAATACATTGGTTCACAACAAGGTAGTGGGGACATGGCATTGTTCTTCCATTAAAAATGAGATTTATAGATTTCTACTTGGAATTTCGACCTGAAAATTTCTGGAGATGAATAACATAGTATTTAATTCATATTAAAAAATAAATGGGGCATTATAAGCTCCCCCAAAGAGTACAATAGATCACCAAAAATTCCCTCCCTCAAGGATCAAGAATATGCCATCAAAACTGGAAATGATTGAAGGAGTGAGCTGAAATAGAAGAAACCATGAGCTGCCCTGTAGCTTACACTTGAAAATAAAGATTCCATTAAATCTCCAAATGAAAGGTCTGAATGGCCTTTCCAATTACCAACTTGGATGGGAATCTTTCACCCTCGAAATTGGCTAAGGAAAGAAACTAGTCATCCACTAGCTCTCCCTCTTCACAAATGCAATTGCAAATTCTACAAATGATCAAAAGCTGGTTTCATTCTTTGTTATTGAAATTTATAAAGTTATAATGTTCTCCATGGGTCGAATTCATTCCAAGAGACTCATGCCAACTCAAGTTGGGAAGAGATTCCAAAGAAAGCCATTTGTACAACAATTCCTAGTCTCCCACTTCCACCAAATCACATGTGGAAGCATCTTAGCTACCCTAACACACTTGAGCGCCCTCTTGGAGTCTAGTTTTATCCCTGACATGTCGTATATGTCATATGTCATCGTTCAGGTCTGATTTGTGTCATAGGTGTCATAGCATCTTCATCAGTGTTGTCATAGAGCTAGGGAATCTAGCCCAAGTGTCTCACTAGCTCCAAATTGCCTCTTCCTCTTCCATGGGAGTTACTCTTCCTCTATATTTCGACCTTGGATGATTCATGCCATGAATAATACCTTTTGAACTCCCCCAATTATTTTACCATTCACCTTGAATTCGAATCGGTGAGAGAATGATGCCAAGTGTAGTGGGGAAATCTAGCCATATGTGGGTCCCACTTCCTCCATGTGTCTTCATGATCAAATGCCACTTTGATTTTCACTTGTATATATTTATTTATATCCTTTATTAAATATTTATTCCATTCTAATGTTCAAACATCATTTATTATCCCCATTATTCCAAATCCCAAAGCTTCCACCCCAAACCTAGGAAACTAGTAATTTTCCTCCTTGGCAATTATTTGACCTTTAGCATCAATTTGAAAAACTCTAATGAATAGGGCCAATGTGATTAGGCCATTGTGACCCAATGCCGAATTTGGAACATGACATGCTCATCATCCCGCGCTTACATCCACATCCATGTGAAGGATCCTCCTTCCAACATGCTTGGAATGACTTCAACAAATGTGTCCATCACTTCTTCCTTGAAGTGTTGTCAATCTGAAGAACTCCAAGCCTCTCTCTAAAGTACTCAAACTTCACTCTGGCTAGTGGGTTCGTTAGTACATCTGCAATCTGCTCATTCGTCGCAACATACAGGAGCTTCACTACTCCTCTCTGTACCATATCCCTGATATAGTGGTATTTGATCTCTATGTGTTTCGACCTGTCATGGAACACTAGGTTCTCAGACAGCTTCACACAACTCTGGTTGTCACAAAAGATACCAGTATCCTCCAGCGAGAGATCAAATAACTCTGATAGTAGCTTCCACTACCATACTGCCTCACAACTAGACGCATAGGCTGCAACATACTCTGCCTCGACTGTACTCAGTGCTACGCAGGACTGCTTCCTACTAAACCAAGAGATCACACCTGATCCCATACTAAAGCAGCACCCATAAGTGCTCTTCCTATCTGCAGCACTACCTGCCCAATCTGAATCAACATAAACCTGTAGGTTAAACTTTTGATTTGCATCATACTTGAGCCCATAATCAACTGTACTCTTCAGGTACCTCAGAATATGCTTTACAGCAATCAGGTGAACACTCCTCAGATCCGTCAGGAACTGGCTCAATGTGTTCACCACAAAGCAAATATCTGGTCTCGTTTTCGTCAGGTACATCAAGGACCCAATCATCTGACGATACATAGTGACATCAACAGGCTCAGATGAAGCATCACACAGAAGCTTCAGGTTCGATGCCATAGGTGTGGCCATGGCCTTACAGTCCATCATCCCGAACCTCTTCAGAATATCTATTACATACTTCCCTTGTCCAAGGAAGATCCCATCTGCACTCTGCCAAACCTCCATACCTAGAAAATAGTGCATCATCCCCAAGTCCTTCATATTGAACTCAGCAGCAAGCTTCCTCTTTGTATCGGCAATCAGTCTATCATCTCCTGTTACAAATAGGTCATCCACATATAGGAGTAGTATCACATGATTTCCTTCCTCAACCTTGTAGTAAAGGTTGGAATCCTCTTTACTCTTGGTAAAGCTCAAACTGGATAGAAAACTATCCATCCTACCATACCAAGTTCTGGGAGCTTGCTTCAAGCCATATAAGGCTTTCTTCAATCTGCACACATATGACTTCCTGTCATGTGTTTCAAAACCGAGTGGCTGCTCCACATACACTTCCTCTTCAACTACACCATTCAAGAAAGCAGTCTTGACATCCATCTTGTGTATCTTCCATTTCATCGCTGCAACTAGGGCAAGTACTGATCTGATGGAAGTGTACCTGGATACAAGAGCAAAAGTTTCTTCATAATCTATTCCCTCTTTCTGAGAGAAGCCATGAGCTACGAATCTTGCCTTGTATTTCTCTATGCTTCCATCTGTAGCATGCTTGATCTTGTAGATCCACTTGGAAGTCACAACAGACTTCCCTTCAGGTCTTGGGACAACATCCCAAACATCATTCTTCATTATTGATTGGTATTCTTCGACCATGGCATCCTTCCATTCTTTCTTTTCTGCTGCTTCTTCATAATTAGAAGGTTCTTTGTTCATGATATCACAGAGTAAAGCAACATAGCTGGTATGTGATCTAGTTCTCTTCTTTGCTCTGTGTTCTTATTCTAAAATGCCATATTTTTCTGCATCTTGAAGGAGCTCTCTAGCCCATGCAGGTTTTCTCTTGTGAGAGTTATTCTCACTGGGTGGATCTACAGGTTGTTACGGATCTTCAATTTCACGATCAACATTTGGAATTGCTTCAGTCATGGTAGTGTCTTGAAATCTAGTTTCCTTAGGTTCTTCATAAACTTCAACAGGTGTCTTCCTTGATTTGATGAATGCTAAATTTTCATCAAATGTTACATCCCTGTCGACATCAATTTTCTTGAACCCTGGAAAGTATATTTTGTAAGCCTTTGAGCTTTCACTGTAACCCACAAAGATACCCTTATTTCTTGAAGGATCTAGCTTAGTCCTATTTTCCTTTGTCACATGAGTATATACTGGACAACCAAATATTCTGAGATGGCTGACTTCAGGTTTCTTACCAGAGAAGACCTCTTCTGGTGTCTTGTTGTCCAATATCTTGTGGGGTGTTCTGTTCTGCACATATACAACTGTCTTAGCTACTTCTTCCCATAGATGCATAGGTAGATCTTGGTCATGCAGCATTTCCCTTGCTGCTTCCATGATTGTTCTGTTCTTTCTTTATGTAACTCCATTCTGCTGTGGATTGTAAGGAGCAATCAACTCCCTCTTAATCCCTTAATCACTACATAGCTTCTTGAAGTCACCTGAGGTGAATTCTCCACCATTGTCAGATCTGAATGTTTTGATCTTCTTATCAGTTTGGTTCTCCATCAAGGTTTTGAATTCCTTGAACTTATCAAATACTTCATCTTTTTTCTTCAAGAAGTAAACCCAAGTCTTCCTGGAGAAGTCATCAATGAAAGAGACATAGTAAATATACCCACTCAGAGAACTGGATGACATCGGACCGCATACATCAGAGTGGATGATTTCCAAGATTCCTTTAGCCTTGCTTTCACTGCTTGGAAATGTTTTCTTTATGTTCTTTCCTTTTGCACATCCTTTGCAAACACCTTCATGCGTGGTCTTGATTTCAGGAAGACCTTCTACAGCTTTACTTGCATTTGGTAATTCTCTGTAGTGCATATGTGCAAGTCTTCTATTCCAAAGTTAACTTGGCTCCATGGAATCATGCACCATGGCATGTTCAGGTTGTCCTTTAAATTTATACAAACCTCCCTCTTGCTCTCCAATCACTACTGCATCATCAATAGTTTTACCTTTTGGACACATTAGAACTTGGCCATCTACAAATGCAACCCTCATACCTTTTGCATCCAATGCAGATATGGAGAGTAGGTTCTTCTTGAGCCCAGGTACATAGAGAACTTCTTTCATCTTCAAGGAATTTCCAGAATCTAGGTTGTAGGAGGCTTCACCACTTCCTTTGATGGGGTATTGATAGTCATCCCCAAGTTTCACTTTATGGGGTGATTCATGTTCAGATATATTTACAAAAGATTCTTTCAACCCGGTCATGTGTTTGGAAGCACCACTGTCAATAAGCCAATCATTACAACCATGAGAAATAGTACCTGTGAGAGAAGAGATTAGAACATACTCTTCTTCGCTTGATGAATCATCATCATCACTTTCTGCTCTAGCCTTCTTCTTTGGAGGTTCATCATCTTCAGCAGCATGAGCATGATACCTTCTTTTGTTTCCCTTCTTCTTCTTGTTGAAGTTGTTGTTTTTGTTGTTGTCCCTTTTGTTCTTGGGACATTCTGAAGCAAAGTGTCCCTTCTCATTGCATGTGAAGCATCTAAGATTTTTCTTATCCTTATGATAATGGTGATGTGAAGATCCCCTAGAGTGGGATGGCGCTCTTTTAGATTTTCCTTTCTTGGTGAGTGTTGTGAGAGCTTGATCTTCATTCCCCATCTTTTCTTCTCGGGCCACAAGTCTTGCTTCTTCTTGTGAACATTCCTCCCATAGTTTTGTAAAGGAGATCAATTTCTTTCTTGCACAGATCCCTTGAATAAAGGAGTCCCATGACCTAGGTAGGCCATTTAGAGTGGTCATCACAATTTATCCATTCTCCACCATTTCATCTACAGCTTCAAGTTGTTCCTTAATTTGAGAGACTTTGGAGAAATAAGATTCAATGGTCTCTCCATTCGACATCTTGACCCCTTTCAATTGATTCCGCAGAGTCATCTTCCAATTTATGTTCTTCCCTTCAAATAGCTTGGTCAGGGAATCAAACATAGCCTTGGGTGTCTTTAGAGATGACACATGTGGAATAAGATGGTCCTTAATAGAATCAACAATGATTCTCTTTGCCTTGACCAAGTTCTTGTTATGCAATATCTTAGCCTCTTCATCCTCTAGGGTAGGGACCTCTTCTTTTAGGTATGAGTCCAACTCATTCTCTTCCAGGATTAACCCAATCCTATACTTCTAGGCTCAAAAGTTATCAGCCCATTCAAGCTTGTCTTCAAGCTTAGTGTGGTGAGATATCTTTAAAAAGTACTTCAAATGGAAATAAAAAAGATTTAGGTCTTACCACTTGATTTGCTGAAAACTAGATCTGGTCCCGGATTAAGGTTTGTTAGAGAAGCCCCAAAAATTCAAAATGTGAATTTCAACTTTCTGAAAGGATAGAAAGATGCGCCTTGATGAGTTGATCAGCCTGGTATACTCAGAATTTGAGTTCTGCAAAGTTTCACCCTTCAAAAATGCCTTTGAGTCTTTCCGTATTCATTGAGGAGGACCCCAAATTAGGGTTTGAGTTTCCCAGAGATTTATCCAACCACAAATATCGATCCAAATATCTAAACTTCTATTTTTCCAAGGAGCTTCCAACTATGTCTTCCGATTTCAGAAATTCCTATTTTTGTGGAAGCCCTAATTTTTAGGGCTAAATCTGAAAGTGCTCAGAACTAAATTCTAATTGGACAGATAGATTCTCCTCGATGAGTAGAGTCAATCTACTATACTTCTTTTCCAAAATCTGTGGAGAGAAACCCAATAAATAAGAAACCCTGGTTTCCGTCACTGCACCATGTCTTCTTCTCAGGTTAGCTCTGATACCATGTTAAATTTTGAGCATTAATTCAAGATACTCGAGGATATTTACTGAGAGAACAACATGTACAGTATATCAATGCATATCAATCATAGCAAGCATGTCAATCATCACAAGAAACAAAATCATGAGAGACAATAGACACACAGAGTTTCCATGGGGAAAACCCTAAGGTGAAAAACCTCACAACTTCCTCAGAGATAGATAGTGCAATAGCACAACCAAAGTACAACCAAAGTACACAGAGATAGACTCCTCTTAGCAGTTGATCCTCCTCCTCACATGTGCACCACTTTTCGAGTGATAGAAGTGTGAGTTCTGAAGTGATCTAAATAGAGATCGGGAGATCTCTATTTATACTTGTCATGACTGCCCAATAATCTTATGGGGTCGACTTGTCTAGCTTAGCACAATAACCTCTTATTACATTAATCTAGGCCGACCCCTTACAAGGTGATCTAATAACCCATCGACAAGTTAACACACTTGTGACACTTGTCAATACAAATGATGACACTTCCATATAGAGGAATAATACATATCTATAGGAGTATAATAAATATATAAGTGAAATACATTCCAAAGTTACATATTGTAGCTAGGGTTTTCACCCCAGCTTGTGCAAATGAGCACCTATTAAGGAGAAGGGACTCCTTAGTAGCAGTTCAATAAACAGTAAATTAAAGCACTAAAACAGTATGAAATTTAACCTAGCATGAGCATTAACATAAATAACAAAACATGAAAATATGGCAAAAGATTTCTCTTTTTGTATTAAAGATTACCTCAAGTGTAGAGGTTGGTGAAGCTCTTGCAGCAATCCAAGAGGGTTGCTTCTAAGCTTCCATCTTTGCTCGTTTCTCTTTCTCCAAAGGGTTGGAAATAGGCCAAAGGGGCACTCAAGTGTGAAAGTAGCTCAAGGGTGAGCTAGGGTTTCAAGAGTGATTTTGGCAGAGTAAGGGTGTGTTTGATTGTGGATATGAAATGAGGGGCCTCCATCACCTATTTATAGGTTTTGAGTGGTGGAGTGATGGCCCATGGTTTTGGGCACCATATGGTTTAGGTCAGCTGTATAGGGTTTTTGCCTCCTTTTTCCCTCTTTTTCCTCTTTTTTTGTATTTTTATTCCCTTTTTAGAGGGTTTTTGCTATGTTGGAGGAATTTTGGATTATTTTGGGGGGAAAAGGGGTTTATTGGCCTTTTGGAAGCTTTTTAAATGGTTTTGTGGCCTTTTGGAGGTTTTTTAATGGGATTTTAAGGTTCTGGAGGTAAATATGGTAGGAAATATGGACAAATGAGTCATGCAATGGGGTAGATGAGGTAGTGAGCACTTTTTGGGTGTTAACAGATTGCCCCCTGAGGTGTGAGGGCAGGAGCTCATTGTATGGCCGATAGACATCATAAGTCTTGTATGGTTTTCCTGGGGTGTGGAGAAGAGAAGAAACAAACTAGAGCCCGGAACAACAGTCCCGAACAAACTGCAAAAACTAAAAGCACATGACCTCAATAATGAATGAGGAATAATCTAAACAGATGGACGAGGCAGGCATTCCCATGCTCGTATCAAGATATAGAATAATAATAAAAATGGGGTCCAAAATATGGGGACCTGAAATATACATGGTCTCAAATAATGAATGAGGAAGAATCTCAATATATGGACGAGGTAGGCATACCCATGCTCGTATCAAGATACATAAGAAATAACAGTGAGGCCCGAAAAAGGGGGACCTGTAGGATACATAGAGAACCACTATGTACATCATAAGGGTCCAGAGGGGACACAAATATGGGACATACTGCTGGGCTGACCGTGTTTGAGCCGAAGAACTGATACACTGGAATAACAACAATGCTGCTGAGTGTGGTACTAGAGGAACTGATGAGCTGCTGGAGCAGAGTGACGGGGAGTCATATCCTCAATGGTACACTGAACTGGAACTGAATTGGGTACTCAAGGAAGCATATAACTGGATGGCTTCCGAATACAATCGCCAACGCAAGTTGGACATCCACGGGAACATATAACTGGGTGTTCCGAAGTGACTCACCAATGTGCTAGAGTCGGGGGAAATACGAGGTCTTTGACCAATAACTGAAGGGATATAAACCCTGCGCGATTCTCAACGATGCGATCAAGGTGTTGAATTCGAGCATGTGAGAAACAACCACTCGGAGAGGCAATGATGACTCCTCTCAAAATGGTCCATAGGCACTCACCACAGATGGTGATGGGTCCAAGGCATAGGGACCTTTGGGTCTATCCTCTGGAATAGAGGGGCTGTCGTCGACAGAGGGAGCCCTACAACTAGCAAGGCAATGATGTTTCCTTGATAGGAGCGCGAGGTGGAGAACCAAAGTGTGAGAGTACTGATGGTAGGACGGACATACTATGGGCGATAACTAGGCAAGTAGAGTGGGTGGACTCAAACTTCCTTTGTTCAGAGTATGATGGCGGGGATGATCGGGCAGCATATGGAACTGAATGGTGGGAAAGGGATCATAGCTGTAATGGATCAAGGATAGCGACTGGGATGAGGGAGACTCAAGCTGGTGTAAAATGGCGGGAGACTGCAGAATACTCTGAACAAAGGAAACCCGATTGGGGTGCTATTGAGATGATCGATCATAGTGCCAAGAGGCACGGGGGGACTTCTTCACGGGTGAAGGAACTAGAAGAAGTGTGTTCAAAATGGTACTGTCGTGTGGATTTATACGAGTCTAGGATAGTTCATGCTCATGATTGCTTTCAATTTTAAGGAGTCTGAAAGCGATAAGAAGAATCTGAAATAATGGAATGGTACTGTCGTGTGGATTTGTATGAGCCCAGGATAGTGCATGCTCATGGTTGCTTTCAATTTTAGAGAGTCTGAAAGCGATAAGAAGACTCCAAGAGGTTGTTTTTTCATGTGTTAGTCTCCAAGGCCCGAAGAAGCATAAAAGGATGCAATGAAGAACTCGTCTAGCCGGTGTGACTAGAGTATTCCTTTTTCGTAATTAGTCTACCAGGTCTAGAAAAGGGTTAAACTTCTACCAGATAGACACCCTTTCAGGTACTTTAACGAGCATGAAAGGAAGCAAGATTGCTCGACGATATTTTCATTGTTTTAGGAGTCATAAAAGAGCTTAACAGAAACTCCCTAAGTGCCTTTTTCGTAAAGGACTTGTCCAGCCCGAAAAATGTATAAAATTATACCGAACAAAAGGAATGGTCAAGCAAGGAGGAAGTGCTCAATCAAGGAACATTAATGATGACCCAGAACGAGGGTAGGGGGCAACACTGGTGGGCCTCCTTGCGGGGTAATGAATGGTGGAAAAATAACGAAATAAGTGTAGTATGACAGGAGTGAAGGGCTCATGTAAAAATGTGGAACAATTCGATGGCGGTCGATGTGGTGCGCAAACCGAGG
Organism: Larix kaempferi; assembly: GCA_027924585.1. NCBI lineage: Eukaryota > Viridiplantae > Streptophyta > Pinopsida > Pinales > Pinaceae > Larix > Larix kaempferi. Next base: position 7,419,354 of record BSBM01001035.1, read on the forward strand.
CAGCAAGGTGTTGGGACACAATGGTGAAATTGTACCTGGTGAGAGGGAGAAATGATCTCAAGCATCATCACAAGCTCGGAAAAATGAATCCGGCGATATATAAAGTGTCAAAAAATGGAGAACGGCTGAAGTGGCATGCAAACCGAAGTGACGGGGGGCATTTTGGAAAAATACCCGAAAAATCTGGGGGTGAGAGCGAGAAATGATCTCAAGCATCATCACGAGATCGAAAAAATGAATCCGATGATGTGAACTATATCAAAAATGGGCTACGGCCGATGTGGCATGCAAATCGAGGTGACAAGGTGTCATGTCACGATGTCAATAAAGGTTCTAGTGAGAGCGAGAAATGATCTCAAGCATCATCACGGGCATGGAAATATGAATCCGGCAGTGCAAATGGTGCGAAAAACAGAGGTTGTAAGGACTCCGGAATGGTCAAAGGAAATGACTAGGCTAAAAAATGGCTACAAATAAAGGTGAGCCCACCAAACGAAGGATGTAGTGGTGGGGAGAAATGATGGCCCGCGGGGGTGAAATACTTAGGCATATCAAATCAAATCAAATATACAAGTGATATGTGACCTCGAAAATGGTTGAGATCACAAATGTGAAAAAGTGAGCAAGGTTAATGACCTGCCCCCATGCTATGTGCATGGGGTTTGTGATTGTGGATCACATATGTGTTGGTTTGAACAATGGGATCATTGAAACACTGAGATAGATGTGATGGGGAAGGTTCAAAATGATTGATCATGCCCCCTATCTCAGGGTCGAGGTAATCTATTATGCCCCCTAACTTAGAGGTGTTACTGTGGTTCTCTATGATAGCGGGGTCAAGACCAGGCATTTCGGTATAGGACCATGCAAAGACATTGCAGAACTCTTGGAAAAGTTTTTTGTACTCTCCGATCTCGTGCTCAGTGCAGGCGGCTCCTAACGTAATGAGTTTAGGAGCACCAGCTGGGGTAGAGATATCAATGTCGATTGTAGGTGAGATATTGGCCATGTTACCTTCCTCAAAGGCATCAAGAGCAGGAATGGGATCCTTAAACCAGTCGACTTTGGTGGGAAGGAAATCTTTGGACTCAACCGCAAATTGGGTGGCTGTGGTAGAGGAGGAGTCTTCTGGGAGGAAATAGGAACGATGGTGCATGTCGTCCCAGGGATAATCCGGGGCAGTGAGAGCCTCTAGAATCTCCTCATCATTGCGAAAACTTTGAGTTGTCAAATCGGTTTACGAGGGAGTGGTAGTCGAAGAGATCATATAAATGGTGTGAATCTCTCCGGATGAGGGTGATACTGGGGGGTGGATCTCCTCAATTGTGGGGGGTGTCGTCTCAAGGTCCAAATTATTCATCTCGTAGAGAGCTACTCTGTAATATGGGAGATCAGGACAATGATGTGAGTAATGGCAGTAAATACCGCATATTGCACAAGGGTGGTTGGTATGTAGTGATTTATCACGAGGCTTAGGGGTTGGATCAAGTTCGACAACCGGGATGTTGGGGTCGTCGTTAAGCATTTGCATGTGTTCTTGTAATGCAGGTAATTATGGACATTGATGAGTTGGATGGCCTAACTCATCACACAACAAGCATTTGGGGGGAGCACGAAACACGGGGGGGGTTTAACTATTTTGGGCGAGGGTACAACAATGTATGGTTGTGGGCCTCTGCCCCCAGTGGGATTGATAAGAGGAGGGGGATTCGTAGATGAAAAAGTGGTAGTGACATCGAGAGGGGGTTGACTAGTAGTGGCAATGGGTTGCACCGGTTGTAGGATGACATTTGGTGTCAGCGGGGGAACAAGAGGCGAAATATACCACATGGGTAATCCCAAGGTTAACCCGGGGAAGCTAAGAGTAGCCATAACCGGGGCGCTTACCACACCCGAGGGAGGGAATAGGAAGGGGATTGTGTGGATGGGTGTAACACCAATGTGACTAGGTACCAATGGTGGTTTGGGTAACAAGGGCGGTTGATTGGTGGGTGTTTGTGTATTGTGGGAAAGGGTACATAGGTCAGATACTTCGGGCGCAGGTGACGGGGGAGGAATGGATTGAAATGTTGAGGTCATCGGCGTATCTGAGTAAACTCCGGGTCCCACAGAGGAAACAAATGAGGTAGTTGCACCACAAACAGGTTGTTCAACCATGGGGAGAACATTTTCAGGTGCAGCGGGGGCATTGGGATCGTAATAGGTGAGTTGGTCGACCTTGATCACGCGTTCGTCATGGGGGAACATCATGGTACGAAAAATGGATGAGGCAACCGCTCGCATGGCATACATGTAGCTGCAGCCAAGTAAGAGGTTATAATCAAGTTGGGCATTGATGACCTCTATGTCAATGAACATGGTTTTACCAGCCAACTAGATGGGAACATTAGCTAAGAGACCTTGGGGTTGAGCCGAACGGCCGTCGTAGGCTCGCAACGCAGTGGTGGACTGCTGGAGAGTAGGGGATCCCAACTTTTGCTAAACGAATGTGGACATAACGCATGTAGAGGCACCTTCATCGATAATGCACCGATGGATGACAAGATTCTGAATGGAAACAAAAACTTAGAATGCTAAAGTGGAAGGAAGGCGTGGTTCGGACTAGTCCAAATCGAAGGCCATCAGTCGTGAATCATTTGGGTCAATAGCACCAATGGCGGAGAGCAAAGTCTTGCGCTGTGAAGGACAATTTTTTAATACTTCTAACATAGACATGGTTGTGGGAGACTGGGCTAAGTCATCTACAATGTTGTAATTTGATGCAGCGCGAGCATTGGGATTATTGTTGATACGACAAAGTGGGAAGCGAGGTGCTTTGGAGGTGCCATCTAGTGGATCCGGAGGTATACGTAACGTCTGATCAGTGGGATGAGCGTTAGTGTTTTTTTCGGCGGGAGAGGCTTCAGGGGTGGAGCCATATTGGTTCCAACGGGTTTGGAGGTTGACATCAGTGGATGACATCATTAACAAGTGGTGGGTACCTAAGTCTAACATGGGTTGATCAGGAGTGGCATAAGTGATGTGTTGTTGTGGTGGCACGTTGCCTTGAGGGGGAGCCAACGGCTGAGTGTTCACTATGCCTTGGGTTGGTAAGGGGTTTTGTAGCACCAAAGGTTGATGCTGAGGTGGTGGGGGGTTGGGTGGTGCCTGAGGAGCTGTGTGCCCTTGGCGATGGGCATCATCACTCCAGAGTTGTTGAGCTCACTCCAAATGTGGGAAAGCATGTGTGTAGTTTGTTCGCAAATAGAACAAGGGTGGTTTGTTCACAAATTAGGATTTTTGGTCTGCTTGGGCAGCCGATTAGGGTTCTAGTTGGCAGGTGCCACGTTATTGTTGTTTTGGGGATTAGGAGGTTGACTGCCTTGGTCTGGAGGGGGGTTGTTCCCACTGTTACAGCCTTTGCCATGGTTTTGCTAGCCCTATTGGTGCTCGTTATTTTGGTTATGCTGTGGATTCTGTTGGGCGTATACTTTCCCTTGGGCAGCAGGTGGGTTCTGGGGTTGTGCAGGTGAGGGAGCAGGCTGGATAATAAGCAGGTGGAGGCTGCACAGGTGCTGAACCTTGTGGGGGTTGCTGATACGTCTGCGGAATGGGTTATGGGTTTGCCACACGGGCTACCTGTGGTGGGTAATAAGCAAGTTGGGCTTGAGAGGACACAGGAGCTGGTGCAGCCTGTGGGTGGTAATATGGCTGAGGTGCGACCGGGGGGGCGTAAGTGGGGGATGCATGACCAAAGCACTGAGGTGGACATGAGGATCCGTGAGAATGGTGGTGATGTGCCATGGGAGCATACGAATTGGTTTCTCTGGACTGTGATGTATCCCATGAAAGGTCGGGGCCATGGCTAGGACATGCTATGGAAAAGGGTTGGGGATGCAAGGCAACACGGCCAATGATGCCATCTGCGGCATGGGATGCCCCCGACGCATTGTGTCGGGAGGAATCGCAGTGAGGGGCGTCAGGTATGATGGAATATAGATAACCCGACTTGGCATAAATGAGGTCAAATTGCTGGGCTTTGAGGATGGCCTCTTCTTCGGACTGGGGTTGTTCGGATGCCACATCCTTGGAAATGACAGGAAGGAGGGATTTTAGAAACCAATCTAAGAAGATACGGTCGTCTAACTTGATTTTGCAGAGGCTACGGCATCGACGCCACTCATAAATGTGGTCAGTGATGTGTGTAGCTGTGTTTTGTCTGCAAGACAGTAGGATCTCAACTCCTGCGTCATAGCAGACAGGTAACTGAAAGAATTGTAGGAAAGTTGAGGCAAGGGAGGTAAAGGTGGCATGGGTCCCATGGGGCTGCTTGATGCACCATTTAGTTGCAGAGCTAGTGAGGGTGCGATGTAACAGACGGAGGCGGACAGAGTCATCCACTATGGAGTTGGAGGAACATCATAGATAGAAGGACATAATATGGTTCTGGGGGTCCTCACCTACCTTGCCCTCAAACTTGGGGATGTCGGAGGGAAGCTTGGTGGGCATATGAGGCCATGCAGGGTCATGTCTGATGGGATCGTTAGTCAGTCTAGCTAGGTCAAGAAGGTTGAGGCTAGCCATGAATGGAAAAATTGTAGAAGGATGTGACATACTAGTGGGTGTGACCATGTTGGGGCCAATGCGCCCAAGTGGAGGGGCAAAAGTGGTATGGGATGGTCCTGCACCACCAAGGGTAGTGTGAGTCACTGATGGAGTGGGAATAGGTATGCCAGCTACTGGAATGGGTGCAGTGATCGGAATGGTAGATGTGGGCCCTATCGAGGGCATACCCAAAGCAAGTGTGGTAGCTAGTGTGGTGGTGGATGCTCCACCAATGGTCCCTACAAAGAAAGGGGTGGAATTCATGCTAGCCATGGGGCTGGTTGGTGCAGTGTAAATGGGGTTCTCAGACTCTGCCTCAAAATCAGAGGTAAAATAAGGGGCGTCTAGCTCGGGTGACAGAGTTCTATGCCACTCACAAGTGGATTCAAGTGACAAGGCTCGAGATCTATGATGAGTGGTATCAAATGATGAAGATCTATGTCTATGACGGGTGATGTCAAGTGAACCGTGCTGTGGGGGATCACCCCGGAGGCGCCGAGAATGTCTCGGGGACTCAATGATGACAGATGGTGTCAAGTATCTGGGGGTTGTGTTTGAGTGAAAAATAACTCAAAAACCCTAATGCAACTGAGTGTGCAGAAGGAGAGCTCAAAAAATATGGCACTCAGGCCAACAACCAACTCAAAACACTTACTGTAACAACTATGCTACAATAAGTGGAGTATCAACGGAAATGGTCAGAATACCAACAAGCAGTAGGTTTCCTAAAAAATAAAAATAGTGGACTCGCTAGACCAAAAGGAGGTAAGGGAGCATGCAAACACCTAGCTAAATAGTATTCTGACTCAACTAGACATATTCTTTGCAAGGTGATGAAATCCAAGTCAGACAATATGGATGGTAGAGCCAAGTGGCTAAAGATATCCCCCTACCGAGAAGGACACCAGTTAGTCAATCCTAGAAGAAAAGCAACTAAGATACCCCGTTCATGACACATTCGTTGGGTGAATCCGCCGTTTGGTTCTATCGCCGTTGTATCCCCATACGGGTGATACACCGAGAACTGTGAAAGGTATCCTTCGGTTACTGAACGGATTGTGGTATTCCACTCAGGCTTCCGGAACCAGTCTGGCGACTTCAACCCTCCTAGGGGAGAGGCCTTCCCAATAAATTGGTTTTAAACTGTGTCCAAAAATACTAGGGGATTTTGGTTCCCTAATGGACAACAACTATGTCTAAAGTGTAAGCAACCGAGGGGTGTTATTTGGATGCCTATCCCCCCAATCCTACCTAACTACAAAAATTCTTATGTGTTCCCCAAGTGGGGTTAGAATGTTGGTTGTGTTAAGTAGTATTTTAGGGCTCACTTGAATTAGGTGACAGAGTGTGTGCGTGTGAGATGATGAACCCAAGTAAAAGTGCCACGGGGTGGGCAACTTTCGAACTAAAAATGACAATACAGAATTTAAACTTTGAAATGAAAATTTTTATCTTTTCAATTAAAATGCTGAAATTTAAAAAAAAATATTCTGTAAATGGAACAGAAATAATACGGCAGAAAAGGATGTAGGGAAGTATGGCTGCAGATAGGATAGATGGCTGTGCAAGTGCAGAAAATTTTGTAGCAAAGTGCTGGGTTCAAAACAGGGAAAAAAGTGCAGAAAACAGACCGCGGGTCTGTGGCAAATCTGGGCGGTCGGACCGCAGGAAACAGCTCAACAGTCATGGATGGGTTGCGGGATTTTGGTCGAAAGACGCAATTGGACTGTGGGAAAAAGGTTGAAAATCGCAGGCAGGTTGCAGGAAGATGGCTGAAAACCGCAAGCGGGACGTGGGAAAAAGGCCGAAAGACGCAGGCGGGTTGCAGAAAAATGGCTGAAAGCCGCAATCGGGACGCGGGAAACATGCCGAAAGACGCAGGTGAGTTGCAGAAAAATGGCTGAAATCTGCAAGCAGGACGTGGGAAAATGGCCGAAAAACGTAGGCGAGTTGCAAGAAAATGGTTGAAAGCCGCAAGCGGGACCCGGGAAAAAGGGCTAACAGCCACAGTCAGACCATACGAAACAAGCTAATAGCCGCGGTCAGATTGCAGGTAACAGACTGGAAACCGCCGGTAGGTCACCAAAAACAGTCTGAGAGTCGCGGCCGGATCGCAAGTAAATTCCTGAAAGATGCGGTCGGAACGCAATTGAGGGGGGTAAAAGATGCGGTTTACGGCAGCCGAAAGGGACAACCGAAAGGAAAAAACAGGAAAATATTATAGAAAATTAAAAACGTTTAAAACTTTAAAACTATAACCAAAAATTCAAAGGAACACAAGGGGAGTTGCCAAAAACTGTAGCTAGGGTTTTCACCCAAGCTTGTGCAAATGAGCACCTACTAAGGAGAAGGGACTCCTTAGTAGTAGTTCAATAAACAGTAAATTAAAGCACTAAAACAGTATGAAATTTAACCTAGCATGAGCATTAACATAAATAACAAAACATGAAAATATGGAAAAAGATTTCTCTTGTTGTATTAAAGATTACCTCAAGTGTAGAGGTTGGTGAAGCTCTTGTAGCAGTCCAGGAGGGTTTCTTCCAAGCTTCCATCTTTGCTCATTTCTCTTTCTCCAAAGGGTTGGAAATGGGCCAAAGGGGCACTCAAGTGTGAAAGTAGCTCAAGGGTGAGCTAAGGTTTCAAGAGTGATTTTGGCAGAGTAAGGGTGTGTTTGACTGTGGATATGAAATGAGGGGCCTCCATCACCTGTTTATAGGTTTTGAGTGGCGGAGTGCTGGCCCATGGTTTTGGGCACCATATGGTTTAGGTCAGCTATATAGGGTTTTTGCCTCCTTTTTCCCTCTTTTTCCTCTTTTTTTTGTATTTTTATTCCCTTTTTAAAGGGTTTTTTCTATTTGGGAGGAATTTTGGATTATTTTGGGGGGGAAAAGGGGTTTTTTGGCCTTTTGGAGGCTTTTTAAATGGTTTTGTGGCCTTTTGGAGGTTTTTTAATGGGATTTTAAGGTTCTGGAGGTAAGTATGGTAGGAAATATGGACAAATGAGTCATGCAATGGGGTAGATGAGGTAGTGAGTGTTGAGCCCAGAATTGGCCCTTTTTAGTCATCATTATTCATCTTTCCTGCCCCTGTCCTATACCACTTACCATGGCAATCAGACCTATTTTCCTTACCTTATTCCCTAAATTACCAAGGTATGGCTGATCATTGTTTTATTTTATTAATGCTTATGATTGTGATAATTAAAGTTGTGCATCTCTCAAATTGTGCTAACATGTTGCGATTTATGAAGGTAGTTGAGACAAATGGATTGCAGGAAGATCGGGGCTGAACAAGTCATAAAGAAAGGGATGTTCGTTGCTTGTAGAAGGATCCTTGGGGCTCGAATCATCAATCAAAGCACAGCCGTGACAGGGCAGCTGTAACAGAATTCGCTATCTTAAGTATGTTGCTGCTCGAGTCTAGCTGTGAGCTAGAAGGACCGCCACTCTTGGGTCAATTAATAACTCTCTCATATTTGGATGTTTCTGTTCTGCCACGCATTGTAACAGCTAGTTATTTAGGGCGCCTGAAGATCAGAGATCTTCATGGCTACCCAATTATAGGATTAGATGTTACGATTTGTATGTATAAATAGGGGGAGTTGCCTCGACTTAGGGGTTGAACAGCAGACAATTAATTCATTGTATTAGCAGCCGAGCAAAACTGTGTACTCATTCTTCTGTTAATATAAGGGGTTACTTCTGAGCTAAAGAGTGTGTTGTTCAACCAGTGTCTCTGTGTGAAGACTGGGCCCGTCTTCCACAGAGATTGCTGAGTTAAATTAGGATTTTATCTTTCTTGTTGTGTGATGCTTTGTTCTTTCCTTTGTACGCAGCAGCAATATTTATTGTGTGGATTTTTCAGTAAAAGATTATATTTATGTGAGATTGGTGAATGTTGTAGAATAACAGTCGACTGAGTAAGGTTTGCTTTATGCATTTCAATTGCTGTTATATGCTGTCGTGTTCATCTTACAGCTAAGTTGTGATCCCATGAGTCTTTACAATTTATCTTTCCTGTTGTGTGTTGCTTGATTTCCATTCTGCAATTCAATTTCTTAGAACAGTTGACTCAATCTTTTGCAATTGGATTTCTAGATTAATGTTCAGTTTATGTTTTATGATTTCCATACTGATTAGATCAGACAAGTGATTGTTCTAGAATACGAATGAGATTTCTTTTCTGCAATTGTTGATTAGATTTAATACCATTTTTTATTGATGCATGATAGAGAAGAATTGAAGTATAGTAGTTAGAAGGCAATTGGGATTGCATAGATTCTTGGGATGAACATGGATGATAGAAGATAAAAGTATTCACTTCTAATGGTTTGGTGTTTAAGCATATATTGTGCACTTATCCTTTGAGATAAAAAGACTTTCTCAGGTTGACAATAAATTTCATATGCTCTGTGTTTTTGGTAACAATTTATCTGCATATAGAGTGCTTGACATTTTGGCGCCGTTACCGGGGAAGGATAAAAATTAAACACTAGTCATTAGTTGCATCTGATAATTGCTTTTAGACAGTCTTTTGTTTGTTGTTGAAATGATCTGCTTCGCATGAATACGAGGAGGGTAAAACGCGATCACCTCCCAACCCCCAAAACCCCACAACATACTAACAGTGTAGGTGGTTCAGGTCGTGGTCGAGGTCCACCGTTGGGTAGAAGAACATTCATCGACGATCTTGTTGACAGAACTGATTCAGCTATCAGGACTCGTCAATGGGAGACTCCTATCAGAAGAGGCCCTGCTGATCCTGGAGCGCCAGCATCAGGATCCACAGTGGAAGATACAGGAGCAGCCGTGATTCCTGCATATACCCCTGCTAAAGAAGGAACAGCTAATTCAGCTGTTACAATTGAAGAATACACATCTGTTACAATTGAAGAATATGCAGATGTTACAACTGAAGAATACGCAGCTGCTACACCTGAAGAATATGCAGCTATTACAACTGAAGAATACGCAGCTATTACAACTGAGGTAAGGAACGCAGGAACGAACGAAGAAGAGGATACAAAAGAAAAGATGAATAACAGACATGAGAACGAGGAGGAAGAAGCAGTGGTACAATACCATCATGAAAATGATTCCCTGCCAGAAGAAACTATGGCTACATTACAATTTCCAATACAGCAGCTAGAAGGGACATCTCCTATGAAAAACATCTCACCATCGGTGTTGCCTCGCTTCCATGGCAGGGCGGCAGAATATCCAGACGAATTCCTTTTTGAATTCGATATCCTCTGTCGCAGATATGATTATGTCACAGATGCCCAAAAGCTGAAGCTTTTTCCTGCCACCCTGAAGGACAATGCATTACGATGGTTCATGAGCCTTGGGGGAGGAACTGTTGCTAATTGGAATAAGATGAAGCAAGTGTTCCTCGAAAAATATCAAGAATATTGCAACACCAGGGACAAAAGAGAGGAATTATTCAAGATGGTGCAGAAGGAGGATGAAAGTTTGGAATATTTTGTAGAGAGGCTGCTGTACAATGTGCAGAGAGCTGGGCAGACGAACATGGGGCTAGATGTGCTCAAGATAATCTTGCTTCGAGGGATCAGGGATGATTGTTTAGACATGTTAAATCTGTTAGGAAAGGGAGATATCTCCAAAGAACCTTTTGAGACAATTGTGGAATTATGTAAGAGATACTCCAGGGGATCTTCCAGGCATAATAAGCGGGACAAACGAGATAAGCTGGAACGTGATGTCTTCGACAGAACTCAGAAGTCATCCAATGGGGGAGCTACACATGCAGAGATAGGCAATCTTCTTGAAAATTTTAAAACAGAAATGATGAGCTCTATCTCTTCAGAGATTGATGTCCTGAAGGCCAAGCAAAGACAGGCAGTGGAGGATCTCACACTAGGTGTGTTCTGTCCCCGATGTAGAAAGACTCATCCACTGAAAGAATGCCCTCTTGACAAAATACAAGTATGTCAGTTGTGCGAGCTAAACCATGATATGAAAGAATGTCCCACACTTCCCCAAGTGAAGGCTGTTCTGCAGGCATCAACTCCAGAAGTGGAACCAGCCTATTTCATTGCACAGAAGAAACCCTGGCAGCCTTGAAATCAAGGTATGTCTCCAGATTCATTTCCATTTTTGAATAATTTGAACAATTGGAATAATAACATGCAAAATGTGAATACACAATTCCCTTCAAATTATGCTCAGTGGAATTCTCCTCAACCTGCGATGCAAAGTTATAACTCATGGAGTCCTTGGACACAGCCACCACATCAACCTACGTCATGGTCTCCTGGATGGAGGAACTTCCATCCTGGGAACCAGTTTCCTCAACCACCTCCACCTCAGCAGTTACCATATTCTCTTCCATATCCTCAATTTCATCAATATCCTCAATACCCACCTCAGCAGTCGCAGCTACAGCTGCAGAATAATCCTGTTCCTAATATACCAATACGGCCTCAGCTGCCTTCCCAACCTAATCCTAACCCAAATAATAAAACAGTCCATCAATTGGAATCTCTCAATATGCCAGCCTACTCTCTCTCCCCTGTGCCTTGTAATGACATTCGCCTACGGTCTGGGAAGATAATAGAACGTGTAATTTCAGAAGATGTTCCACCTTCTATGCATGACAAAGGAGAGAGTTCCCAGCATCCATTTGATACGGTTCCTATCACTGAAGGTGCTGAGCATCCCTCGGATGGGACGGCTGAAACATTAAATGAGAAATCAGATAATACGCAGCCTACCCAGCTGGTAAGGCAACCACCATACCCTGAGAGACTAATGCTGCCAAAAATAGGGGGGCAACCTCAGTTCAATCTCCTAGGAGAGTTGAAGAATCTTTATGTTAAGATCCCCCTTTTGAAAGCTCTTCAAGACGTACCTATTTATGCTAGAACTGTTCGGGACCTATGCACTAAAAGACCAGGAAGGAAGCCCAGAGATCCTCCCACTGTTCATGTCATAGGGAATTTATCTGCTTTAATGACAAGAAAACCCCTATGACCAAGTATGACGACCCTGGCAATCCTACTGTCACTGTACACATAGGACAGACGCAGATACCCAACGTGCTAGTAGATTTAGGAGCAGTGATCAATGTTATAACAATTGAGACTATAAAGAAGCTTGGATTCACCAATATTAGACCGACCCCTACCATTTTAGAAGTGGCAGACAGATCCACCATCAGACTCGAAGGGATTCTTGACGATCTTGTCATCTCAGTAGACTCATGGGAATACCCTGCCGACTTTCTGGTATTACAACCAAAATCACAGCTGGGGGGACACCCATTGATCCTGGGGAGGCCTTGGTTGGCCACAGCTGATGCTTGCATCAGCTGTCGATCGGGGTCCATGACTATATCTGATGGTATGGAAACCAAAAACCTCACCCTGTATCCTCCAGCATGGCCGAGTCTAGAAACTGAAACTTCCCTTTGGATAGAACAGGAAGAGGAGGAGGATGTTCAGCCATTATTAACAATAGGGAAGGCCCTAACTTTCAAAAATGAAACAGAAGACGATGCCATTAGTAATTTCATTAGCGAACCTGCTTCAGTGGATAAAGAAGTTTATCAACTCCTGAACATTACCCTTGGTAAGGAAGAACAAGAACAGCTTACGGAGGAAGCACTAGTCGATGACGCAAACATAATCCCAGTTTTGAAAAACTCGAGAAGAATTCCTATTGAGGTAGAGCCTGGAAGAAATTTGAACATCAACCCTGGTCTCTCCTCAGAAGAACAGATGCGCCTAACCAATCTCTTGAAGGAACATAAGGGGGAATTCACCTGGGAGTATACAGACATGAAGGGTATCCCTTCCAATCTGTGCACTCATCATATTTATATTAAAAACGACTCCCGGCCTGTATGTCAACCCCAACGACGCATGAACCCCAATCTGAGGGATATAGTGAAGGAGGAAATCCAGAAACTTTTGGAAGTGGGATTTATCTATCCTATTTCAGACAGTGAGTGGGTTTCCCCACTTGTAATTGTGCCCAAGAAAAATGGTAAATGGAGAGTCTGTGTTGATTATAGGGAGCTGAACAAAGATACACAAAAGGATCATTTTCCTCTGCCCTTTATTGACCAAGTACTTGATACCCTATCAGGGAATAAGTTCTTCTCCTTCTTGGATGGGTTCAGTGGGTACAATCAAATTCAGATTGCTCCGGAGGATCAGGATAAGACCACCTTCACTTGCCCCTGGGGAACGTTTTCCTACAGGGTGCTTCCCTTTGGCTTGTGCAATGCACCTGCAATGTTCCAAAGAGCTGTAATTGGCATATTTTTTGAATTGGTTAATGATAGTATGGAAGTCTTTATGGATGATTTTACTCCCTATGGCAAGGATTTTGAGGAAGCACTGGAAAATTTAAAGAAAGTTTTAATTCGCTGTGAACAAGCTCGCCTCTCATTAAGCACTGAAAAATGCCATATGCATATGAGTGAGGGGGTGGTATTAGGACATTTCATCTCTACCGATGGTATTCAAGTGGATCCTTCAAAAATTAAGATGATAAAAAATATACCAACTCCTTCAACTCAGAAAGAGGTGCGAAGTTTTCTGGGACATGCTGGATATTACAAGAGATTTATAGAAAACTTCTCCAAACTTGCTTCTCCTTTGTTTTCATTGTTAATGAAGGACGCACAGTTTGTGTGGAGTACAGCATGCCAGACAGCATTTGATAAGCTTAAAGAGAAGCTGTCCACAGCCCCTATTCTAAGGGGACCTAATTGGACCATACCTTTCCACATTTCTTCAGATGCTTCTGATACTGCCATTGGAGCAGTACTAGGACAGCAGGATGGTCAAGTACCTTATGCTATCTATTATGTTAGTAAAAACTTAGCCCCTGTTGAACTAAATTATACTGTCACTGAAAAAGAATTCCTAGCTATTGTTTATTCTATTAATAAGTTTCGACATTACATTACTGGGTATCCTACATTTGTGCACACTGACCACTCTTCCATTAAGTATTTGATGAAAAAACCTGTCACCAATGCCAGAGTAACCAGGTGGCTATTATTATTACAGGAATTTGATATTACCATTATAGATAAACCTGGAAAAGAAAATGTTGTTGCTAATTTTTTATCACGATTTACTAACAGTGATGATAGTTCGCCTATTGAGGATTCTTTCCCAGATGAACATCTATTCGCACTCTCAGCTCATTCGCCCTGGTATGCAGACGTTGCTAATTATTTGGTTGCAGGAAAGCTTCCGCCACATATGTCTAAACGAGAGAAAAGAAAAATTATCCAGCAAAGTGCCAAGTATTGTTGGCTCAATGGTCATCTCTTTTACACAGGACCCGATCTTGAGATTAGGAGATGTGTAAGGGAAGATAAGATCTTTCATATACTGAAGGCCTGTCATGATGAACCTTGTGGAGGACACTTTGCAAACAGAAGAACAGGGCATAAAGCGCTGCGGATGGGCTACTATTGGCCGACACTGTTCAGGGACGCTAAAAGATATGTTCAGTCCTGTGATAGCTTCCAAAGGATGGGCCAACCAAATAAGACAGATCAGATGCCTTTACAGCCCCAAGTGGTACTAGAACCGTTTGATAGATGGGCATTGGACTTTGTTGGCCCTATCAGCCCTCCTTCTAGACAGAAGGTTTACATTCTGGTGTGTACAGATTACATGACCAAGTGGGTAGAAGCTGTAGCTTTGGCTAAGGCTAATGACCAGGCGGTGATTGATTTTCTGTACAGTGAAATTTTTACCCGCTTTGGGGTACCAAAGGAAGTAGTTACCGATGGGGGACCGCAATTCATCTCACACCAATTTGAATCCTTGCTCCGGAGGTATCATGTGCAGCATAGGATAGCTTCACCTTATCATCCCCAGGCCAATGGTCAGGTGGAAAGTACTAATAAAGTTATTGAAGCAATCCTTACTAAAACAGTTAAAAGCCATCGAAGGGATTGGGCTGATAGGCTTCCAGAAGCACTGTGGGCATATCGCACAACTTGGTGCAACACCACAGCGTTTTCTCCCTATGATCTGGTGTATGGAAAGAGTGCCATCTTTCCAATTGAATTTGAGATCAAGACCCTGAAAACAGCTACCGAAATGAATCTGGATGTAACAAAAGCCCAAAAGAGAAGATTGAATCAATTAAATGAACTAGATGAGAAATGGTTAGCTGCAGTAGACCAGACTGTGCTGCTTTAGCAGCAGAGATCTAACTGGCATGACCGATTCATCGAAAAGAAAATCTTCCGTGAAGGAGACTAGGCACTATTATACGACTCCAGATTCAAGAAAGATTTTAAAGGAAAATTACGCACAAGATGGCTGGGTCCATATTTGGTCGAAAGGGTATTTGAAAACGGCACTGTTCGCCTAGTGACCATTGATGAAAACCGTATACCATTACTTGCTAACGGCCACAAACTGCGACTGTATCGTAAGCCCATTTCGAAAGATGCATTCATTTCACAAATTGCTACCGATCCAAATTATCAGTTGGCACCAGAGCAGGAACTTTTCTCTACCTTTGCCAAACCTTAAACTAAAAATCGTATTTGCTGTACATAAATAATTTCCTGCTGTAGTGTATAACTGTTGTTTTTTTTCCTCTTTGCATTTGATCTTTTTGTTTGCTGTCATTTTTCAAAAAATTTCAGGGAAGCAACAGGAGAACGACCAGTTTGGGCCCGTTAAACGAAAATCTCCCTGTGCCGTCCTTGCTTAAAAAAAAAAAAAAAATCCGGCAGCTGTGACATATTTGCCGGCAGCTGCAACATATTTTCCGGTAGCTGCAACATCTTTTCCGGCGGCTGTATATCTTTTCCGGCAGCTATATATCTTTTTCCGGCAACCACATTACCCTTTTCCCCAGCAGTCGTAAAATCCTTTTTCCCGCTCGCCGTCAATCTTTTCCGGCAGCTGCAACATCGGCGGCTGCAACATCGACAGCTGCAACATCTTTTTCCGCAGCTGCCACCTCATTTCCCAACGGCTGCCACCTCATTTACCAGCCACTGACATCATTTCCCCGCAGCCGTAACCATTTTCCCATTGCTGCAACATCGGCAGCTGCAACATCTTTTTCCGCAGCTGCCACCTCATTTCCCCGTGGCTGCCATCTCATTTCCCAGCGACTGCCACCTCATTTCCAGCAGCCGTAATATCCTTCTTTTTTTCCGTTGGTCGTCAATCCTTCCTGGCAGCTGCAACATCGGCGGATGCAACATCGGCAGCTGCAACATTTTTTTCCGCAGCTGCCACCTCAATTCCCAGCACCTGCGTTATTATTTTTCATCGACCGTAAAATCCTTTCTCCCGGCAGCTGTAAATCATTCCCGGCAGCCGCGACTTCAATCCAGCGACTGCAACATCACGTCATAGCGCTGCAACAACTTTTCCCGCCAGCTGTAATCTTTCCCGCCACCGTAAAACTTTTCCGTGACAGCTATAATTTTCCCCGATATTGTAAATTCTTTTTCCGGCTGCCGTGAATTCTTTTCCGGTGGCTGCAACTTCTTTCCCGGTGGCTGCAACATATTTTTTTTTACGACTGCAACATCTTTTTCGTCGGCCGTGCTATCATTTTTTTGGCAACTTGCAGTGGTAACTCCCGTGTTAACAGAAGAATTGTTTCAAACATGCTAATCATGGTGCTGATTCACCTCAGTCGTGCTGGCAAACTCATCATTCCGACCCCGAGGAAGCGATGGTTTGTGTTTCACCGGCGGAAGAACTTATTTCCTTATCTGAGTCATCATGATCACACATCCGACTGTGCACGAATTCGGCTCCGTGACGTCACCAACTGCATGCTCCACCATTTTCCGCAGCTTTTCGACGCACAGTTTTATGAGGTATGGCTTTTATTTATCACATGATTAAGCATTGATATCATTTAAACGATATTGGTCGTACCTTCACTCGTACCACCATTATACCTGATTAAACCTTTCCCTCATACGACGTAAATGCTAATAACTGCCACCTTCCCCAATTCGGCATGAAAATTTCAAACACTGTTCTGTGCTCAACTTTCCAAATTTGGCCATTCTCTCAACGTTTCTGCTCAGCGATTTGTGCATCCTCTGTGTTGCAACTTCCATTCTGGGGTCCTGTAATCAGTGGAATAGCAACTTCAGCTTGCAGCCAGCACCATGGGGATTCCAGTTCGCCATGAACCTTTCAATACACGAGAACTCAGGCGAAATCTTCAAGTTTTTTCCATTTTTCAAGCTGCTGGCTGGCTCGAATTCTTTGAACGGTTGGAAGGATTCGATCGGGACGCAGCCCTGCAATTTGCCTTGAATCTCACTAAAACTCACTCCACGGTGTGGGGGCTGTGTATAGACGTCTCCGAGATCATTATATCTGAGGTTACATCCATCCCGATGGTGGGAAAACCATGGTTTAACCGACGAGTCCCTGCAACGGTTGCACGAGAAGAATTTTTACTTCCAGGGGAGCAAGTTGAAGCATCCAGGAGAGGGATTGCACTGAACTCACTGCCGCGGCCATGGGACCAGGTTGCTGTCTTTCTCAAGAAATACATTACTTGTGAAGGTAGATATCAAATTGTGTATAACTCTGAACTTCCTTTGCTTTCTCATCTCCGCCATGGAATTTTATTGAACATTCCATTTTATTTACTGCACGACTTGCGTCATATGGCGACATTTGTTCAGTTTGCGAAGCACCCACTTTCCTCTCTCACCCACCATGGCCTTATCAAGTTAATTATTGTAAGAACCCTTGCCCAACATAATATAACTTGGGAACAATTTATAACCCAACCACAGCAACCTGTTGCCTTGAGGGTCATCCCATTACAGCAATTACAGGTTCCACCACAACAGGAGGACCGGAGTTCCTCCAGTGAAGTTGGGGGGAGGGATGAAATGGGAGAAGAACAGCAATCGGGGGCACAGGCAGGACCATCCGGGGTGGGTGAAACCACAGTAGAAGAACAACAACCGGGGGCACAAGCTGGGCCATCTGGGGAGGATGAACCCATATTAGAGGAAGAACAACCAGGGGCACAATCAGAGCCATGTGGGAGAGATGAATCTCCAGCACAAGCAGAACTAGTGGGGGATGACACTGCATTTGAAGGAGAGCAAGGGGAAGCACAAACAGAGCCATTAGGTGACAGAGTAGATGAAACCTTTGTGGAAGACCTAGATAACAGGACAGCTTCGATAGCAGAAGGTGAAATTGGAGCAGCATCAAATGCTGCGACAATGGAACCTGAAGATGACGGAGCTAGGGCAATGGAAGAAGACATTGAGCTGGTAACAATTGAGTCTTCACCTGAGTGGGTAGGAGGAGGAGCTGTGATTGAAGAAGAATAGCATGAGGGGCAAAGAAATGTTCCTTTGACCTCAGTTTTGGCTCCCTATATCCCAGCTCCACAGGAGGAAACACCACAAAAGGAAAAATCACAAAAGAAAACGCCACAGAATAAGAGAAAGAGAGCCACCAATGAATATGACCTAATAGCACCAATCAGAAAGAAATGAACTTGATCTGCCATAGCAGCAGAGGCGGCTAGGAAAAGATGGACAACCTTGGAGACACAGGTTGAGCCCCCAATCCTTGCACCAAGACCGATGGATGCTCCACAAAGACCAGTGGAGGAAGAACCTGGAATTGAAGGACTTCTGTATGAGAATGCAATGCTGAAAGAAGTCCTCCAGGTACTTAGAAGGGAGCTGGAAACTTGGAAGGAAACCTACAGAAAGCAAGGTGAAAGAAAAATGTACACACTAATAGAGGCTGTAGACCAAGTGGAGGAATCAGTTTCTGTTGGAGCTGGAGAAAAGGATGAACGAATACTCTGCCCCACCTATGGAGAAATCTTTGAGGAAGCAGGCCATAAATTTCTACTTAGCACTTATTCAGCACAACAGCCTGTGGCCACAATGGGGAAAGCAGTGGAAAAAGAAGGTGCTGCCACACAAGAAACAGCACTTTTAAACATCCTTGCTGCAGCTGCCACTTCCCACGATGCAAAAATTATGGAACAGGTAGGAGAAGAACATGGGATGGAGGACGCTCTGGAGATTAATAAGGAATATATTGTAACCCCAGAATGTTTCCATGACACAGAGATCATAGAACAGATAGGAGAAGAATTTGGAATGAAGGATGCGCTGGAGCTTATAAAGGAATATGATGAAACCCCAGAAGGCTCCCAGGACACAGAAATTTTAGAAGAAGAGATACAAAGGCAGGATAGTGATAAATTGGAACAGGAAGCTGCAACACAAGAACCAGCAAACCTGAATATACTTGTCTAATCGGCCAAACAGATGGAGGAAGAACCTGGGACAGAGGAGATTCTGGAGTTTAATGATGAACTCTGGGTTGTAACCCTAGAGGACTCCCATGACACAGAACTCATAGGAGAAGAGTTGCAGCAAAAGAAGGATGAAGAGGTAAGCCAGGATGTTTCTACACAAGAACCAACACCCTTGGAAGCTGCAACAGGAACTCCTGAATTGCAGTTAGAAGATAACCCTGGAGTGGATATCATTCCCGATATACAGTGGAGTGAAGATGAACAGGTACAGACACCATGCTTAGGTGACACCGAAATATTGGAGGAAGGGTTGCACGATGAAAAGGATATCCTATCTCAGCAGCAGAAGGACAAAGAAGACGCTGCTACACAAGAACCAGTGTCTCCAAAATCAATAAAGGTAGCTGTTGAAGAAGGTTTAAAGGATGTTGTTGTTACACAAGAACCAGCAACTCTCTTGTTAAAACTAGATGCGCTAGAAGACACTGTCCCACAAGAACCAGTGCTTCCACCTCCTAGAGATGTCATTGAGTTGGATTCAGATTGAGGATTTCCTTTCAACTCCCCCAGGCACAGCATAATAAGACTGCAGGAAGATTCCCACTACACCAATTGCATTCCCAGACACCAGCAAGTAGTAGTGGAAGGGGAACAGTGAGGTTGAAAGATACTGGGTTACTCACAGAGGCCTTTCAAAAGATAGAAAAGGTGCTTGAGTTTCCTACACTTCTTCCTCTCTCCTTGGATAGAGCTCAGTACAGGATTCAGATGCAGGTTGTTGCATGAGGACATGCAACAGGGTAGTTGGGGGGAGATGTTGAGCCCAGAATTGGCCCTTTTTAGTCATCATTATTCATTTTTTCTGGCCCTGTCCTATACCACTTACCATGGCAATCAGACCTATTTTCCTTACCTTATTCCCCAAATTACCAAGGTATGGCTGATCATTGTTTTATTTTATTAATGCTTATGATTGTGATAATTAAAGATGTGCATCTCTCAAATTGTGCTAACATGTTGCGATTTATGAAGGTAGTTGAGACAAATGGATTGCAGGAAGATCGGGGCTGAACAAGTCATAAAGAAAGGGATGTTCGTTGCTTGTAGAAGGATCCTTGGGGATCGAATCATCAATCAAAGCACAGCCGTGACAGGGCAGCTGTAACAGAATTCGCTATCTTAAGTATGTTCCTGCTCGAGTCTAGCTGTGAGCTAGAAGGACCGCCACTCTTGGGTCAATTAATAACTCTCTCATATTTGGATGTTTCTGTTCTGCCACGCATTGTAACAGCTAGTTATTTAGGGCGCCTGAAGATCAGAGATCTTCATGGCTGCCCAATTATAGGATTAGATGTTACGATTTGTATGTATAAATAGGGGGAGTTGCCTCGACTTAGGGGTTGAACAGCAGACAATTAATTCATTGTATTAGCAGCCGAGCAAAACTGTGTACTCATTCTTCTGTTAATATAAGGGGTTACTTCTGAGCTAAAGAGTGTGTTCTTCAACCAGCGTCTCTGTGTGAAGACTAGGCCCGTCTTCCACAGAGATTGCTGAGTTAAATTAGGATTTTATCTTTCTTGTTGTGTGATGCTTTGTTCTTTCCTTTGTACGCAGCAACAATATTTATTGTGTGGATTTTTCAGTAAAAGATTATATTTCTGTGAGATTGGTGAATGTTGTAGAATAACAATCGACTGAGTAAGGTTTGCTTTATGCATTTCAATTGCTGTTATATGCAGCCGTGTTCATCTTACAGCTAAGTTGTGATCCCATGAGTCTTTACAATTTATCTTTCCTGTTGTGTGTTCCTTGATTTCCATTCTGCAATTCAATTTCTTAGAACAGTTGACTCAATATTTTGCAATTGGATTTCTAGATTAATGTTCAGTTTATGTTTTATGATTTCCAGATTGATTAGATCAGACAAGTGATTGTTCTAGAATACGAATGAGATTTCTTTTTTGCAATTGTTGATTAGATTTAATACCATTTCTTATTGATGCATGATAGAGAAGAATTGAAGTATAGTAGTTAGAAGGCAATTGGGATTGCATAGATTCTTGGGATGAACATGGATGATAGAAGATAAAAGTATTCACTTCTAATGGTTTGGTGTTTAAGCATATATTGTGCACTTATCCTTTGAGATAAAAAGACATTCTCGGGTTGACAATAAATTTCATATGCTCTGTGTGTTTGGTAACAATTTATCTGCATATAGAGTGCTTGACAGTGAGCACTCTTTGGGTGTTAACACATATACATCAACATCATTCACTGAGCTTTTGATCTATACCACCAAGTCACAATTATAAAATGTCGAGAGGTCAAATGAAGGCGTTCCTAATGTAAAATTTACAGGTGTCAAATTCCAAGAAAAGACATCAAGCAAGTGCTCATTATCCAAGTGTCCAAATTCATGATCTTGAGTTGTAGTGCTTCATAACTTTCAACACATTTAGTGCCGGGAGATTTGGATTATTGCATAAAGAAGCACCCCATGCTACATTGGCATTGTCCAAAGGTCATACATGTTCATAATTTCATTGATCATTTCCATTTCCATTACAATTCAATTATGTGGTAAATATTACTGTGTATCCTTTATATCCTTATATGGTTTCAATACTTTAGAGTGGTGGCATGGTTTACATTTCCAAGATGGATTTCATGCAATTGAATGACCATGGGAACAAAATCCAATCAAAAGAAGTCAAGGATTTTACAAGTAATAGGGAAGATCATGACTGTGGTAACCATAGTTATGATGATGAAAGAGTTGGGAAGCAGACATTAAGTGTTAGAGAATCCAATCCACATCTTAAAAATTGCAGCTTCTTTGGAAGTGCAGTCATTATGAATTTGTGATCTAAGTGTTTCAAGGATCTCAATGCCACACAACCTTGTTTTCTTTTGATTCAAGAGCAACTGTGGAGGAATGTAACATGAACGAGAGTCATGTAAATCAGAGCACTGGTCTCAAATTTCAAAGGCTAATGGATGAATTTGTATGCTTCTAATGCATCGTTGTAAACAAGATCTCATTAGTGACAAGTTTCATCAGAGAAGTGATAATATGATATTTAAAAATTCTACAAAGAAACAAATCATGTTTTTTACATCTGTGGAGGATTGGTAAAATACCCTTTTTGTGTGCATGTGATTCTTGTAATGTTGATGATGGGAAACTAATTTGGGAATTCTTCAACACATGTAGAGAAGAACTAAAGTTTTGGAAAGAAACTTCTCAAAGGAATAACAGTTACAGGCCCATCAATAGCTCATATCTACATGTGGAAACAAGAATACATGAAGGAACTTAAGGGAAAAGGATATGTTCCTGTAAATGTAATCCCACAAGCAATTTCTCTTTTGCAACATTTAATATTAGAGGTTCCTAAAAGTCGAATTATCAGTCTCTCATCTTTTGTTTTTTATTTCTTTTTTTCTTCTTGATTGAATAAGTCTCATGTGTTGAATATCAAGTCTTGATCATGGATTAGAGATTCTTAAAACAATGAAGGATTCATTGTATCTGCCACTGATTCATATGTCATGTTTAACTATATTCTATTCATTGAATAAGTCTCAAGTGTTGAAGATCAACTCTTGATCATGGATTAGAGATTCTTAGAACAATGAAGGATTCATTGTATCTGCCACTGATTCATATGTCCTTTTTAACTATATTCTATTCATTGAATAAGTCCAAAGTGTTGAAGATCAACTCTTGATCATGGATTAGAGATTCTTAAAACAATGAAGGTTTCATTGTATCTACCTCTGATTCATATATCATGTTTAACTATATTCTATTCATTTTCAAGAAGGATTTATGTTTATGGATATTCCATCTCATGAAGGTATAAGATGATCGAGGATAGGTCTCGTTGTAGTTCATGTTTTTTATTATTATTCTTATACCATCCATACTTTCAAATATTTTGTTTGATTTTTGGCTTGATTGGATTCAATCTATAGATTGTTAGTTAAAGGACTCATGCCCAATGGTATTGATCGTAGATCATATATACATATTTTAATCCAATTCTAAGATTTTACTTCTTTCTCATTTGGTATACCTGAAGCAAACACATATAAGAAATCATATAACCATTCAATATGTGCTAGCCATGTCTCCTCGTAGTCATAGTGCATCTTTTAGCATCAGAGTGAGATAAAGTCTAGATGATTTGCACTTTCTCCAACGAGTTTGGTTGGAGTCTTGCAACACGATTTGTTGCTGAAATTGAAATTTTCATTGTTGAAATTACAATTTTGGTTGAAGAAATGGATTCAGTGCCCTTAATTACCTGTGGGGCACCCATATTATGCAATTCCAACAACTGAAAACTGTCATTTCAACAATTTTCGTTGGATTTTGACTAGAAAATTAGTCAGATGATGAGTGAAAATCATCTAGACTTTATCTTACACCGAAAGAATTGGTTCCTTTTGGAGGTTAGAATTAACACGTGGACTTGGAGTAACCTTGCAGATGGCAAGAAGCTTGTTTTCTTGCTGGGTCGTTTTTTGGCCAATTTCCAAAAGTATGGACACAGTGTTTAAAACCCCTGCTTTTATAATAAATATTGCAGATTGTGAAGGAGATGGTAGAATTCACAACAAGCAGTGGAAATTCAGGTAAATGTGGTTGCATGAACCTATGGCGGTGGAGAAAGGAAGAGAAAGAGAGTATTCAATAGTAAGACATGAGTATATCTCCATATCGAGATGTGAATGGATAAAAATATCTAAGGAGATGATAGTCATGGACTTTGTGGTTCATTGTGAGATATGTTAGATGAGATTAATATGAGAAGAATATTGCATAGTGCTGTGTAAAAGAAGAGAGCCATTTTCAAGTGAGTTGTAGCTAAAAAATAAATAGTTATGGAGTTGTCCTCACTGTAGATGGGTAAATCATCAGTTTAGAAGGGAGAAGTTGTGTTGTCTGGTGAGTAAAGGAGGATCTGCTGCATGGAGTAGAAAAGAGGATGTGAACTGGGTTGGGCCGTGTGGAGGAGATTCTAATACTTCAATCACATGACGTTGTTGGAGTATGATCAATAAACATCATATAGTAGCTAGGAATCAAAATGTGAGGTGTTGAAACTAAAGAGAGATGGTGTTGAGTAGGTATATTTTGTTGCTTGATGCTGCTAGCAAGAGAAATACACCTAACAAAGGAGTATTACTTTTAGGCAGTAATGCGAGCGATCAAATAATTGGTAAGATGAGAGAAATGTTTTATATACGGAGCAATAACAATGGTGATGGTGGAGTCACCATGATATATCTATATATAGATAGATAGATATATAGATAGATAGATAGATAATTTGGATTTAAATTTATTGATTATATGTAAATGAGAATATGGATATATCACTTGGTTAGGCATGAGTACCTCTAGTAATTGTAAAGTCTAGGCAGACCTAGGTGATTGAGTCATTGAGCTAATCTTGGTTTAGGTCAAAGAAAGCGGTTTTTGGGCCCAAGGTATTGCATGTAATGAAGCATATAATATGGCTTGGAATACTCCATTTTAATGTGTCCTGGTGAGTGGGTCATATCACTTGGCCATGCTTGACCAAATTTGGCTAAGGGTAATGAAGATCTTCATTGATGTTGTTTTTCCCCTCACAGGGTTTTCCAAGGTAAAATGTGTGTTAATGGTCTTTTTATTTTTATTATTATTGTTCTCTCTTATTATTATATGCTCCTTAAAACCTAACAACCTAAGCTCATGATTTGACCCGTGGGAAAATGAATCACCCAAAATGTGGAAGTGACATTCCAAGTGTGATGAATTGCACCATCCATGAATCCCACATAAATAGGTGAATAAGATGACATCTATCAATCAAGCATGAAGCATGTTAAAAAAATTGGACAAACGAAGAATATAAAAAATAAAAAGAAAGCAGCTACACTACTTATAAAAAACATGTACATGTGTATTGTCATGTCATTGTTGACTATGCATAATACCTGTTTAGATAGATCTCGTTCTTAGGTTCACTTAGAACATTGACCACATAGAAACTAACTCATAGGCTCCCTACTAAGGGAACACCTCATGATGTAAAGATAATACAACATAGTATTGAATTTACCTACCCCTATCTTATCCTTATCCTAGTCATAGACTAAGACTAGGTATTCTTCAAATAAATTTTTTGGATGGACAAACTTCTCACACTAAAATTTGACACCTTTTTTCTTGCTTCATTCTCTATCACCACATCTCTATGGTTCTCATCAAGCTATTTTAGGTAAATGAGATGTGCTTCTTCAACAATCATGTTTGGTAGGAGTTCTATAGATAACTTCAAAGAGAGGATTTCACATTCAATCAACAAGAACACTTCCACTCCATGAACTAGTTAGAATGGAGTAAAGGGCCAATGGTTATTTTTACTAATGTCCAGTAGGCCCATAGAGTTAGAGATAACATTAAGTGCCAATTATTTTTGCTTTTATTAATGGTCCTCTAGGTAATGGTTTTAAAATGTTTGTTACCAACTTCTACTTGTCCATTCTCCTGAGCATAGTAAGGTGATGTGTTTCTATCAGTAGCAACCTTTCTTTTAGAGATAAAATTAATTTTTTTTGAAATCCCAACACGTTCCATTGCAATCAAAACCTTGAATAAAAAAGGTGTGCTACTAGTAGCACCAGGCTAAAATTACACATTGTTTGAAACTTTGGCTTTAACAACTCGTGTTACTGCAATCAAAACTTTAAATCAACCCCCAAATCTAAAATTGCAGATAGTAAGGTGATGTGTGCTTCACAAAAACCCAACTTGTTTGCTAGTTCTGTCATCATCTTATTTTTAAGTGAGTTCCATGGACGTTAATGGAAATCTCTCTAGGAACTTTGAACTTGGAAATAACCTGATTGAGTATGAAAATTTTTGTTGTCTCACCACTCTTAGAAAATGTACGCATATTTTCATCCCACTTAGTAAAGTATTCTATGACCATAATAATGTACTTACTCCCTTGCATCAAGGCTAGGACACATGTTGTGAAATAGACACCCCACTTGAAAAATGGGTCAACTATGAAAACATGGTATAACAGAGCAAGATGTGAGCATATGTTATTCGTGAAAATATGGTATGGGTGACACTTTGTTGATGCCTCAAATATTGTTGCATCAATCAGCAAGGGATTCTCCCTAGTAAGCAATCCCAACTAGATCGCCCACCCTTTGGTGTGGGGAATTCGTCCGGTTAACGGTTCCGGCTACCGTGAGTTTTAAATATTTGTTTGTTTTACCAGTTGCGGCCCAATCCACCGGTTATGTATTTTTTGTATTTATTATGATATGCATGTGCACTAAATTAAATGCATGTGGTAAACAAATCTATGCTAATCTAATTTAAATATAAATTATCCTATCCTTATAAGGAGAAGCTTTAAAGAATGGGTAATAAACTGAAAACACACCCAATAATTCCACAGATAGCTGTTAAATTGGAAGGAGCATTTACAGTAGAAAGAAAGATTATCCAAGATAGCCCAAATAAATACAAGCATTCAATCACCCATTTAACACAGAATTTTGCAGAGAAAGTGAAACCATTCATAGCAAAGAATTAATTCATAAGAGCCAGGAAAGATCTCATAGGAAATGTATGAAAACACATAAATAGTTCAGTAATTATCCAACAAGACTCCAAGCAAAGTGTTGTGCCAGCTTCCACAGGCCAAAACGATTTTTCTTATTTATGTCGCAGAAATAGTTCATTTACAGGACATAAAACCTTTCGCCTGCCAAAAGTCCTTTCTACCTTCCTCTAATCAACTTTATATAGCTTTACAAAATGTGCCAAGAGTTGCCACCTATACCCTAACCATTTCTATTCCTCTAATTTGTCTTGTAGTGTTGACATTACAAAAAGAGAAATATCTCAAATAACTTTACAAAAATCGGGAGCACAAGTCATTTTAATATTACAAAGGTATATGCATAAACTATCAACCCAAGAGACATGTTAACGAATGTAAGCTATCCCTGAGCTGGTGACTTAGGCACTTCTGGGACCGCTGGGGATTCTTCCATCACTACTGCAATAGTTGGGCCACTTTCTGATGTAGAAACCTAATTGGCTTCCAATTCCCTATTTGCCTCTGCTATATAATTTCCCCACTGATTTGTTTCTTCTACTACATTTATTCCAACCAGAGGAATCATAAATCTGAGGGACACTCTTTTCTTGGCGAGTTCTTCTGCTAAAACAATTATTTCTGCCATTGTGGCCCTGAGACTTTCTTCTAGGCGATGCTTATGAATAGCTGCTTCGCTGATAAATTGGTGCAGGTCTTATGAAGTCAAGACATCTAGCTTCTGCACATATTCAATTTCTGCCTTGAGTTCCTCACTTAGCTTAGATAAATGTTGTGCTTTATCCGGGAATTCTTCTAAATTTTGAGGCATGGCTATCTGACAACTTTCCTGTGTGGCTCGTATTTGGGAATACAAATTCTTGCACCGCTCATAAGTAGCTAAAGTTACGGTGGCCAACTTTACTCCGCAATATTTGGAATATTCTAGGGTGCGTACATCTGCCCTGTACTCAACAACAGACTTAAGGGGAAGATTTGTCGGGAACTCTGACCTCCCTTCCCTCCATTCAATGTGTTTTTTAATCTCTCCACTGATGCATGTGTGATTCTTCCTGACCCGAGTGGCTCCCAAGTGGCTTCGACATTGATTTCCTTAACCTCGGCCATTATTGCTTTTAGCTTGTATATTTCCTCTGATAGGAGTTCTTGTATGCCATAGGTCTCTCTTAGTATTCCACACGCTTGCTCGTGGAAGGGGCTAATGTCTCCCATTTTGTTGTTTTCTAGCTTTAATTGTTGTTCTAACAATTCGTTGCCTCCTTGTAACTTTTCAACGTGTTCTTTCAGGTCGACAATCTCTTGAATGTTGTCAACCTTCTCTGATTCAAGCCTCGGATTTTTTCCTTCAAGCTCTCCCTTTTCTTCCACTAACATCCTTACTTGTATTGCCAGGGCCCTCTTGTCAGCATCCAGTTGTTCGATAATTTCATTTAACTCTTCCTTCTGAGATGTGAGAGCATCATTCCTCTCGATCATCAAATTTGTATAGTTTTTCTCTTTGACTAAAGCTTCCTGCAACTGACATGCCTTCTCCTTTTCTTCACTCAATTTATCTCCTAGTAGGTTAACATTGTCTACAGTTGCTGTAACCATGGCTACGGAGATGGATGCTAGGATTTTAGCAGCCTCTTCTATGTTCCGCATGACCGTGGTCTCATGTGTAGTGATGATGTCTGGCCGAAAATGTCTTTTCAATTTGGAACCTGTCTCTTTGACAATGGTTTTTCTTGTTGTAAGCAAAATTTTCCCAATTAGAGACTATACTGCCTTTGTAGTGTGTAAAAGGGACAATGGGGAGATCTCTTATGGGGGAACCCATATCTAAATTTTGCAGGTCTGGGATTTTGAGATCAACATCCTCTTGGGATTTCTTTTCTTCTTCTTCTTTCCTTCGTGCCTCTTCCTCCTGCTCCATTCTTAATGTATCATCTTGTTCCTGCTTCGCATTACTTTCAAATCTGATTCTCTCTTCTTCTTGCCTCTTTTCCTCGGCTTTGGCTTCTTGAATTCTCAAATTCTCTTCTTCTATGCGTTTATCTTCTTGGATTTTCTTTGCTTGTTCCAAGAGCCTTTGTTCTTCTTTCGAGAAAGCCTCAGCAGTATCCATGGTATCT
Organism: Larix kaempferi; assembly: GCA_027924585.1. Classification (NCBI taxonomy): domain Eukaryota; kingdom Viridiplantae; phylum Streptophyta; class Pinopsida; order Pinales; family Pinaceae; genus Larix; species Larix kaempferi. Next base: position 7,447,983 of record BSBM01001035.1, read on the forward strand.
TTTCCTTGATGTGGACCTATTTTCCCCACAACATTAGAGCTCGAGCTGGCCCCTCCTTTGCCAATTTGACAGATCTGTAGCTCGGTCATATTGCTAATCCCCCTGTATACTTCCTCCTATTGATCATAAAAGTTGGCATACTCACAGGGAGTGGAGAGTTCTTTGCAATGTTGTGCAATTTTTCCCTGTCGATCATTCCTGCGAAAAATCATTTCTCCAAAATGAAAGCTTCTCAACTCTGCAACAAAATCTTTCAAAGTTGCAATTCTTGAGAACTTGTAGGCCCCGACATAGAAGGGTAAGGGCGGAAAAGTAGCTTTCTTGGCCTTATACAGGGTATTACCCATTCCATCAATGAATACCTTCCTTACCATCTCTTCGTGGACTATATAATCCGTAACGCACCTAGGTAGAATATACGGGGCTTTGGAACCTCCGTACATTCTTATGTAGGTGTCGTTTGGAGAAAAATAGAAATCACCATATTTCTCCAAAGCTTCCATGGCGTTTTCAGATAGGCAGTTGGGTTCTTCATTAAATATCAATTCATATAGGGGCATGATGAACTCCTCGCAAATGAGTTTGTAATCTCTCTTGTAGTTTTGAGCTCAGAAGATTTTGTAGGCAATGAACACTAAGCCATCTTCCGAGTTCCATATGCATCCCAACTTGGGGAAGGGATATTTTGCCACGATACAATCTATCAGGTAAGAAGCCATATAAAACTCTTCCTTCCTCTCCACCAACCCTTCTTGTGCCATTGTTATAGCTGATGACAGACTGTCTGAGATGATATCATCCCAGTTGAAGATTGTCCCTTTGAAGGCTACATAGTGGATGATAGGGACCCATTGCAGCATAAACATTGTCCCATCATGTCTTCCAAAAATTCTACTTAACATGAGAGTGATTAGTCTGAAAGGGGGCCTCAGATTCAGCATCTCATACTTCTCACTATCTTTCCTTCTGATTTGCTTTCCTGAAATTCAAAGCCTCCTTGCCATATCTAGGTTTTCCATCTTGATCCCTTCCAACCATGCATCATCAAGCCGCTGCTGTGCTTTGGGTAACTTGTAAGCCGTTGAGATATAAGATGGGTGAAATGAAGTGAAAGCCTTTCCTGTGCTATCTGCTATAACTCTTGTCTCGGTGTTTGCATGCTACAAGACCCATCCGATTACTTATGAGCATGGGAAAAGTTTTGGACGCGTGGCCGCCTTGGATATACAGGAATTTCGGATGTTTAGGTATAAACATTCCTCCTCAAGAAGAGATTCAGGGAAGTCCTGATCTCTTATCATGCAGTAGACATCTCCCCAGTTTACTTGTGTAATATATCCGTTAGGGATAGTGTGTTTCTTTAGTATGCATTAGTATGCATTTGTATATACTTAATCCGACGGTCACGATATGTTTCCGACATAGAGTGATCCGACGGCTCAACTTCTCTTAGATCAAACCTAACCTTGATCCGTGGCTTAACACCCGATTGGTCCATGATCTCTATTTAAAGAGCATGGAGGGTCATTATTTAGTTGATCGATTATGAGAAGCTCATTTGTAACTTTCTTTCTTTGCATAATAAATTGTCCCGTAGAAGCTATTTGGCCGGGGCCGTGGAGTGTTTCCCTCAAGAGGGTTTAAACCACGTCAAAACATCGGTGTGTTGATCTGTGATCTGTTTGTGTGAAGTGGTTGCTCTTGGTGTTCGGTCCTTTGGTAGTACCCTGTGTACCCGAACATGGTATCAGAGCTTTTATGAAGTGCCGCTTCCGGTTATGATCTAGATCTTGAACTGTTGTTGCCGAAACTCGAAAGGGTTTCTAGTTCTGGTATTTCTGTGCATTTCTGGGCTGTGGGAGGTGTTCCATTGCGTCCGGAGCGTCGTTTCCATTGGGAAATAGTTTTCGTTTGATCGAAAACGGTTCCCGGTTGCTCCAGAAACGCGTTTTTCATCAGATCTGAAGGTATATTGTTACAGTGACGCATTTTTTTTATTTCATTTTTGAAAAGAAAAAATCTCATATTTCATTTTTTTTTACTGTTAGATTTTTTTTGGTTCGGATTGTTGCTTTCCCGGCTGCGTATGCTCTTTGTCGTGCACCTTGAGCGATCTCGGCAAATCAGAAACAGAAAGGGAAAGGGTTTTTTCGGCTGCGTATGCTCTTTGTCGTGCACTTTGCGCGATCTCGGCAAATCAGAAACAGAGAGAAAACGTAGACTTTCCGGGCAAGCTAACAAGATCTAACTCCACAAGTGTGGAAAATTTTTTTTGTTTCGTTTTGTGGTTTGTTTTGCAGGAAAAAGGGCAAGCACGCAAACCGAGCAAGAAGAGTAAAAAAAAAAAAAAAAAAAAAAAAAAAAAAAAAAAACCCTTCCTCATTTCCATATTTTACATACCTTTTAAACTAGCTCACTTGGTCCAAAGTTGCTTTATTCCTTAATAGGTCTTGAGTTCAAGTCTTAGGAAGTTACTTTTAAAAAGAAAAGTGCATGCAATTTCTATTTTCAAGTTACTTTATTGTAAAAGTGCATCACTTAAATAATAAAAAATAAAAATACAAGTGAGTCACTTAAGCTTTTTATTTATTGTTGCACTATTTAAAAGTAATATCATTGTAAAAGTGAAATCACTTATTTTACAAAAGTGATTCACTTAAAAGCAACTTTTTTGTAAAGTGATTGTCAAAAGGTTCATCTTGGGAAGAGGGGGGTTCTTTTTTTGCTGGACATTCTCTAGCTGCCACGTCACTATTGGGGACATCTTCAACAGTTTCTTTGTTCAAACATAACTTCATCTTACAGAGTCCGTTTTCAGTGCCGTTTTTTTTGAAACCGCCTATTTTTTCGAGCTCTTCACATCCAGAGTATTGGTTTCTGCTTTTACAGCCATTAATTTACAAATATGGCCGCCCTTTGTGATATTCTACTTAACAGTTCCAACTATTTCTCATGGAAATCTCGTATGGAGGATGTTCTACGAAGTAGGGGACTTTTCAGAATTACAACAGGGAAAGAAAAAGAACCCACTGATGATGATAAGAAAATAAAATGGGCAAATAGATGTGATGAAGCTCGTGGATTGATTGGGATGTCAATCTCTACTGATTTGCGATTCCACATATCTGGAATTGATGAACCTAATGCTGCTTGGGACAAGTTGGAATCTGTGTTTGGTAAACACAATGAAATTCGGGGTCACCAACTCGAAAATGAGTTGATTTCTTTAAATCCAAGTGACTTTTCATGCATTCAAGATTATTTATCTAAGTACAAAACTCTCAAGCTCTTATGTGCAGAATGTAAGATTGAGAGGGAAGACAAACAATGCATTTATCATATTCTTTCCAAACTTGGACCTGCATATTCTGTTTTTGTATCTACATTTTGCTCCATGAAAGCGTCATTGAATGCAGCTAGCTATCAAGAGCCTAGTCTTGAATCCTTTTGTGATTCCTTGATTAGAGAACAAGATAAACTCATTCATCTTGGAATAATCAACAATGCAGATACATCTGGTAAAGCCTTATTGTCCCAACAGAAAGAAAAGTCCAAGCCTCCCAAGAAACAAAATTTTCGCAATAATAAGTCAAACAAGGGTCCAAAACCCTCTCAGTCAGCTCCTTCTTTAAAAAATGACAAAGGATCCAAGCCAAAAGGCAAGAAGACTGAGCGTCATTGCAACTATTGCGGGAAAGATAATCATGATGAATCTAAGTGTTTCAAGAAGATGGCAGCCTTGGAAGCAGCAATGAAGAAGCACCACATCAGCCTAGATTCGCCTTCAGAATCTGCCTCTCATGGACATGCACTTTGTGCTTCTGGTTATTCTTATAATGCATCTTCTTCTTCTACTTCAAATGAATGGCTCATTGATTCTGGAGCATCTTATCATATGGCTAAGGATCAAGCCATCTTTTCTACTATGCATGAATGTAACACCAAACAAATATTTGTTGGTGATGATAGATCTCTAAGTGTTGTAGGAGCTGGAACAGTTCCAGTAGATAATGGTCATTTTAGTGATGTACTATGTGTTCCAAGAATTTCCTGCAATTTGTTATCAGTCTATCAGATCACTCATTCTGGTGAAGGTAAAACTGTGACCTTTACACCTCACCAAGTTGTAATCAAGGATTTTAAAGATCCTCAACAGGTTCTAGCTACCGGAATTGTTGATGATATTACCAGGTTGTACAAGTTTAACAACTTTGGGTCATCACCTTTCCCTTCAGTTTTTGTTGCTCATAGTGATAACTTGAGCAAACTTTGGCATGAGCGATTTGGTCACTTAAATTATCGCTCATTGCAACAACTATGTAAAGAAAATATGGTGACAGGTCTTCCGATGGTATCTTGCAGAGATGGTGTTTGTTCCGGTTGTGTACTCGGAAAACATCATCGGGACAGTTTTGACAAACGTGCCTCTTGGCACGCCTCGGTTCCCTTGGAGCTTGTGCATAGTGACTTGTGTGGTCCTCTTCCATCTGCTTCCTTTTCTGGTTTCAAGTATTTCTTAACTTTCATTGATGATTACACCAGACGCACTTGGGTTTATTTCCTAAAACTTAAGAGCGAAGTATTTAACATGTTCTTGGCCTACAAGGCCCTTGTTGAAAAACAATCTGGTCATCAAATTATCAAGTTAAGATCTGACAATGGAGGAGAATATGTTAACAAACAGTTCACTACTTTCTGCACTGAACAAGGCATCCAACAACAACACACTGTTCCATATACACCACAACAAAATGGTGTAGCTGAGCGGAAGAACCGCACTTTAAAAGAAATGGCAAATTGTATGATCCAATCTAAGGGACTAAGTCTTCAATTTTGGGCTGAAGCCATAAATTGTGCAAATTACATAGTTAATCGCACCCCCACAAAAGCATTACAAGGTATAACACCGGAAGAAGCATGGAGTAAAGTTAAACCTGATGTAAGTCACTTTCGTGTGTTTGGTAGTGAAGCATGGGCTCACATTCCGGATGAAAAACGGAAAGCATTGCAGCCTAAAAGTGAAAAGTGCATATTTGTTGGATATTCTGAAGATGTAAAAGGTTATAGACTTCTTCAACCACATTCTCATGCTATAATCATTAGAAGAGATGTTAAATTTGATGAAAATATCTTGGCCTGCGAGCCTAACTCGGCGAGTGTGCCATCTTTGGCCTGCGAGCCTGATTCGGCGTTTGTGCCTTCTTCTTCTTCTTCCAACTTCCTTGACAGGTTTCCAACTCCAGTTTCTGATGATGACAGTGAGGATGAAAATCCACCTCCGCCTGCTCATGTTCCTCCAGTTGCACTAGCACAAGTGCTTCCTCGATGGGTCCGTTCAACATGTGAAGCAGCTGGTGATCTTGCCGGTGATCCTAGAGATCAACGTCGAACACGTTCTCAGTTTCAGCGAGCCTCTTCTCTTTTGGCTCAAGTTTCCGAGAATCATGATCCAGAAACTTTTGCAGAAGCTTCAGGGAATCCAGATTGGGATGCAGCCATGGATGAAGAATATCGTTCCTTAATGGCGAACGATACTTGGGATCTTGTACCTCTTCCAAAAGGAAGAAAACTTGTCAGATGTAAATGGGTCTACAGAACTAAGTATGCATCAGATGGAAGTGTTGAAAGACTTAAGGCAAGGTTAGTTGCCAAAGGTTTTTCTCAAGTTGAAGGGATTGACTACAATGAAACCTTTGCTCCCGTCGCCAAAATGAACTCCATCCGCCTTGTTCTTTCCCTTGCAGCCTTACACAACTGGGAAGTCCATCAAATGGATTTCAAGTCTGCCTTCTTACATGGTGATTTACAGGAGGAAATTTACATGGAACAACCTCCTGGCTATGTTCAGAATAACTCTAGCCTTGTCTGTCGCCTTAAGAAATCCTTATATGGCCTTAAGCAAGCTCCTAGAGCTTGGTATGCCAAAATGGATAACTTTCTCCTTGACACTGGTTTTTCTAGATGCCATTCTGACCCCAATGTCTATACCAAGAAAGTAGGAAACCATCTCATCATACTTGTTCTATATGATGATGACCTTATTCTTACTGGTAGTGACCCTAAGCTTATAACCCATGTGAAATCCAGTCTTAAACAAACTTTTGAAATGTCAGACCTAGGACATTTGCATTATTTTCTTGGTCTCCAAGTTCTGCAAACCAAAGAAGGAATCTTTCTTTCTCAGTCTAAGTATGCTTGTGACCTTCTTCGTCGCTTTCACATGGAAGATTGTAAACCAGCCCCTTCTCCCTTCCAGTCTGGAGTCAAACTTTCTGCCACTTGTACTTCACCTGAAGTAGATGCCACATTGTATCGTCAGCTTGTTGGTAGTCTTTTATACTTGACTCATTCCCGTCCTGACCTTTCCTTTGCCGTTGGTCGAGTTGCCCGTTATATGCAGACACCTCATGAAAGTCACTGGAAAGCAGCTAAAAGAATACTTCGATATATTCGAGGTACAGTTCAGTTTGGGATTCATTACAGTACAGGGGGGAAACCTTTGTTGGTTGGTTTCACTGATTCAGATTGGGCCGGCGATCCTGATGATCGAAAGTCTACTGCAGGTTATGTTTTCAGTCTGGGATCTGGACCTATTACTTGGGCTTGTAAGAAACAACAAGCTCTTGCTCTTTCTTCAGCAGAGGCAGAATATCGAGCAGCCGTCAATGCCAGTCAGGAAGCTTTATGGCTTCGACAGATCCTTTCAGAGTTTGGATTCGAGCAGCAGCAGCCTACTCCACTTTGGTGCGACAATCAAAGTGCCATCAAGCTTGCCAAAGATCCAGTTCTACATCAACGCAGCAAACACATTGAGCTACATATGCACTTCATCAGAAATCTTGTTCATGATCGTGTTCTCGAAGTGCTCTTTTGCCCTACAGATGATCAAGTTGCAGACATCTTCACCAAGTCTCTTACAGAAGCGAAGTTTTCTAAACTTCGATCTATGTTAGGAGTTCAGGAACTTGTCATTAAGGGGGGATAGGCTCTAATGCCTCCTTCCTTCTCCTAATAGTGTCACTTTTGTAAATCCTTCAATCCTATCCCAAGTTGTTCTTAAGGGGGGATGTTAGGATATTTAGACACTTAGGAGTTAGTTAAGATCAACTTGTGTAATATATCCGTTAGGGATAGTGTGTTTCTTTAGTATGCATTAGTATGCATTTGTATATACTTAATCCGACGGTCACGATATGTTTCCGACATAGAGTGATCCGACGGCTCAACTTCTCTTAGATCAAACCTAACCTTGATCCGTGGCTTAACACCCGATTGGTCCATGATCTCTATTTAAAGAGCATGGAGGGTCATTGTTTAGTTGATCGATTATGAGAAGCTCATTTGTAACTTTCTTTCTTTGCATAATAAATTGTCCCGTAGAAGCTATTTGGCCGAGGCCGTGGAGTGTTTCCCTCAAGAGGGTTTAAACCACGTCAAAACATCGGTGTGTTGATCTGTGATCTGTTTGTGTGAAGTGGTTGCTCTTGGTGTTCGGTCCTTTGGTAGTACCCTGTGTACCCGAACATGGTGCACTTGGTATCCTAGGGCGTTGTTTCTATTCTTGTGCTTTCGTCGACTACCTTCGATTTTCTCTTGCCACCTTTAACCATTTTGAAAATCATGTTCAACAATTAAACATGAATAAGCATGTACGACATGATGTTAACAACCCAAACTAGTGTCTCTTTGATAATATCTCAATGTCAACCAAAACTCCTAACTTCTGTTTGATCATTATTTCTTTCTCATACCAGTTTATAATCTTGTGAAAACATTAATTTAGTTATCTCTGCGGTTGTTATTGTAATTAGGTACCATAATGGCAAATGGACATGGGTTGGTCTGGGTACCTTTAATGCCTAAGAGACAAAACATAGACCGGCCTGAAAGAGCGGAAAAGAGTAAATTCTATAGCTGCGAATGCTCATAACTTGGTGCGAGAATGGGCAGGGTTGGTCTAACAGGTGGCTTTTTAAGTCGAGCAGAGGCAACACTTTCTAACAATCAAGCTGTGGGAGTCTTGATGCTCTGGGGAATTTTACGTCTATGATTAGGGCGTTGAAACTATTTGAGTTGGGTGGTCATGATTAAAGAGAATGAAAAATGTGCTGGATCATATCCATTTAATCAGGAAGCTCATAACATAACAGGGTCCATGAGAGTACTAACCTGGAAGGGGCAACGGATTTCCAACGTTTGTTGCAAAGTCTGCGAATCATGCTCCAACTCTGGAGGACATGCTTCGTGTCTTCAAACGGGATGGAAAAAACCTTCGGGTGATGAAAGAAAATGGAATGTTACCGGGGTGCACCCCTAATATATATCCAAATGGTACATGCGAACCAATAGCATGGTGGTTGTAAGTCATCAAAACAGGATTTAAGGCGTGTACAGATGGGTCAAATCAACCCCTTTTCAATAAATACGACTGCCAAAATTGGAAAGGTTGGGTTAAGGCTTCCGCCTCCAACAGAAAGAAAAGTTGAGTTTTTCCCGCCATTGCAGGAGAATTGTCCGAATGCTTTTGTGGAGGAGCAGTGGGCTGCGGCATACTTACGTGAGCTCGTCCGCTTTCATGAGAAAGTTAGCCAAGTTCTTCCGAAAATATGCCATCCTGCCTATCGATGCTGGAGAGATAGACAAGTCTTTCCGCAAAAGACTTGTTGTTGTGTTTCTGATGCTTGCGGAAGAGTTAGATGAAACCTTCCGTCGTTGCGGAGAGACTTGGTGAATTCAGTCCGCTGCGGGCCCGCTTGATCAGAAGTTTCTCCCTTTTGGAGACTTTAAGGTAACTTTTCCGCCATGGGTTTGACTTAGCCTTTTATTTCCGTGGTTTCGGAAGGCTTGAACTAACTCTTCCGCCGTGGTGGCAAGATTAGCTCAAAGCTTTCGCCGTTGCGGCCCAAAATCCTAAGTTTTACTTAGGAAAAAAAAACATAACTCAAAAAGTTTAAGGCAAGTTGAGATTCCTTTTAGGGGAAAGCTAAGGAAGATTTATGATGTCCGGATAACCTTGGGCAGATTTTCCTTTTTCAAAAACAGAGGAGGGGCCCCAATATTTTTTCAAAAAATCTAAGGGGGGGATGTTGTACCAACAACAAATGGTGATTCAATGGCGAACATAGATCTTTGAAACAAACTCATCTGGAAGTCAGGAAACTTTCAAAGTGTTGATTACATGCGCAACCAGATGTCTCCACAGTTCAGTTTTGAAGAATGCATCGATCACTCTTATCGTGATGGCGATAAAAGGGGAAGGCAACTTCGACTCAGATTTCTTTAAAACTCTCTAAGGGCCGAATTGTGGGATTTTTAAAAGAAAACTGTCTTTTAGAAGTTAAATAGTATAGGAATCCACAGGATCGTGACAAAATCTCACAGGGACATTCGTTTGTTCCTCATTCCCATGCTTTTACATCATTTTAGATGTTTCCTTAATATCTGACTTATAGCCATTTTGAGTCTTCTAGAAATAAGTTTCCCCTGCTTTCATAGTGTGGATGTAAGTTCTTCAATCCAAAATGTCCTTTTGTGTGAACAGAAGATTTGACTTCATGATTCACGGATGGAGAAGAACCTTGCTGGGCTGGTTTGTTAGACAACTTCCTTCAGCTTCCTTGAGCTTCTTTTATTTTATCCACCATGCTTTAATTGAGGCGAGAATTTCTAGAAACCATACTCTTTGATATATGCCTTTTGGATTTACTTGCAGCATGGGATCATTTTAAATGCCATGTATTTGTGATACCTGCTTCCTCTCCATGGGTCCTGCCATAGCCAACTTCTTTAGACAGCTACTAATGTTAGGGTGAATGGGCCCTAAGATAGTTAAAAGAAAATGTTGGATCTCAGCTATTTGACAGGGGTTATTTTGACCAACAGGAAAGAGGATCACTACATTCTAGGAAACTAATCAGTGAAGGCGAAGTTACAAATATGTATTCCCTTTGTCAGTGGGCTTCTCATGACCATCCTTCTGAGTTTTCTGGAGTCTCACTCCTTCAGCTACACCATGAATTGATTTTGGCTTTATTTCAAGTACAAAACCAAATCAAAAGGGAAAATGAAACAAATAAAAGAAAAAGATCAGACTGACTAGCAAACCAAAGGTAATCAAAGCAAAAGAAAAGAAAAGACAAATCAAAAATAGAGAAACAGAGTTTTATTTATGTACAAGAAAAACTTTCAGGAATTACGCAAAGTATTGCTTTAGGGTAGTGCCATTGAGAGGGAGGTTTAGTTCCTCTCCTTGTAAATCTTTCACTTTATAGGTTGATGGGCCAAGTTTTTCAGAAATTTGATAAGGGCCAAGCCATAGGTGCTGAAACTTTGTGTGCGTTCCCTTACCGTCGTGTTGGTGGTCCCATTTGAGGACCAAGTCTCCTACTTCAAAAGTTCTCTTCCTGGATTTTATTTTATCAAACCATCGTTTGACTATGTCTTGATGATGATGAAACCGTTCCTTGACCTTTTCCCATGACTCTTCTAGTTTCAGCAGAGTATCAATCCTGGACTGTAGGGCTTGACTGCTAGAACCTCGGGAGGATTGGGCCAACTTCAAGGATGGGAGTAATATATTTAGAGGGAGAATGGCTTCTTTGCCATAAACCAGGTTGAAAGGGGAATCTCCTAAGGCATTTTTGGGCATTACCCTGTCTGCCCATAGGGCGTGAGGGAGGGTTGTGTGCCAACTTCTTTGATTTTTTATCACGGTCTTTTTCAGGATTCGGATGAGGTTTTTATTGGTTGATTCAGCTAAACCGTTTCCCTGAGGGTAGTAATTGGCTGAGTAATGTAATTTAATTCCTCTTTCATATGTGAATTCATTAATCTTTATTGACGAAAAATAAGGTGCATTATAAAAAACTAGAGAAATTGGAACCCCAAATCTAGTTATGATGTTCTCTTCCAAAACATTGATGACCGTATCCTCGTTAGCTTTCCGTAGGGGAATGGCTTCGGCCCATCTTGTGAAATAATTTGTAGCGGTCAGAATGTACCGATGCTGCAACGAAGAGTTAGGGTTTATCTCTCCAATTATATCTATACCCCATTGCTCGAATGGTTCAGTAATGACAATTGGCTGTAAGGGACCTGCTGCTTTAGGTAGATTTCTAGTGCTTCTTTGGCATACATCGCAATTTCTGACATAGGCATGGGAATCCCTAAAGAGAGTAGGCCAATAATAACCTGCTCTGAGGATTTTGTGGGTTGTAGTGTCCCCAGAATAATGACCCCCGGAAGGTCTGTCATGTAGTTCTTTGACCATGTTAACAACATCTTCCTTTTCTAAACACCTGAGATAAATGCCATCATAATTCTTCCTGAAGAGTACTCCTTCAATGATTTGATAAGACACTGATTTAAGATGGAGAGCTCTCCTTTGCTTCGGACTCCAATGTTTTGGTAAGTAACCTGACTGTAAGTAATGTACTAGGTCTCTGTACCAAGACTCTGGGGCCATAAAAATTGGACATACTTCTATCACATTCAGCTCGGCTTCATTCCTCCAATCTAGCTCTTCGTCAATTTGGCTTTGAGTGAGTAGCTTGCAGAGGCCTTGACCTTTAATGATGCTATATGGCTTGAATTCTAAGTCATACTCTTGGAGAGCAGTGACCCAATTTCCTCTTCTTTCTCATAATTCCTTTTGGACGAAAAGAGACCTAACAGCGGGATGAGGGACTATGACTTTAGTCCTATTTTTCAGAATAAACGGCCTAAACTACTTTACTGCTTTGAAAAATGAATATGCTTGTTTATCTACCACGGTATAGTTCAGTTCGGCACCTTGCAGACCAGTGCTCATAAAATAAATTGGGTATTCATCTCCTAATTCCGTCTTTTGAGTAAGCACAGTTGCGAGAGAGTCATCAGAAGCGAATGTGTAGATTATAAAATCTTTATCAAAATCTGGACTTCTTAAAGAAGGTGCCTTGGCTATAGCAGCTTTGATTTATTTGAATGCAACCTTCTCCAGGTCTGTCCACTTAAATTGTACATTTTGTTTAACCATTTGTTGCAAAGGTTTAATGATCTGGGTGAAGTCTGGCACGAACCTTCGGACAAAATTTATGGTGCCCATGAATGATTTCATAGACTTCTTGCTATGGGACATGGGAATCTTATTGATAACCTGAACTCTTTCTTGATCTATTGATATTCCTTCCTTGGAAATGATATGACCGAGAAGCTTTCCCTCGAGAACGACAAAAACGCTTTTCTTAGGATTTAGAGAGATGCTGTACTTCCTAGAGCGATCAAAGATTTGCTTTAGGTGAGAAACATGGTCTTCTCTCTTCTTTGAAAAGATTGTCACATCATCAAAGTATACTACTACACATTGATAGCCCATTCCTTGGAAATCAATGTCCATGGCTCATTGAAAAGTAGCTCCTGCATTAATTAAGCCAAAAGGCATTCTTCGGTACGCGAAGGTTCCCCACTTTGTGCGAAAAGTGGTTTTGAGCCAGTCTTCCTCTGCTACTAGCACTTGGTTGTAACCATAAAAACCATCTAGTAGGGAAAAGAGTTCTGATCCTGATACCATCTACAATATCTGTTCCATTGGGGGCACCAGATAGTTGTCTTTATCGGAAGCTCTGTTTAAGTTCCATAAATCTACACACAGCCTGATTTCTCTTGATTTCTTCCGCACGGGGACTAGATTAGCCACCCACTCAGAATGTTGTACTTTAAAAATAATCTTGGCCTTGTAGCTAGGTTTTTCACCCTAGCTTGTGCAAATGAGCACCTACTAAGGAGAAGGGACTCCTTAGTAGCAGTTCAATAAACAGTAAATGAAAGACAATACATTGAAATGGAAATTATTCTAAACATTTGCATGAAACATAAGAGACAAGAAATAATAAATGGTTTTCTTTGTATCAAAATTTTACCTCAAGTGTAGAGGTTGGTGAAGTTCTTGCAATGATCCAAGAGGGTTGCTCCAAACTCCAACTTTGCTCCTTCTCTTTCTCCAATGGTGGAAATGAGCCAAAAGGGGATCTCAATGGTGAAAGTAGCTCAAGGGTGAGCTAGGGTTTCGAGAGAGATTTTGGCAGAGTAAGGGTATAATTGATTGTGGATATGAAATGAGGGGTCTCCATCACCTATTTATAGGTTTTTTAGTGGTGGAGTGCTGGCACATGGTTTTGGGAACCATATGGTTTAGGTCAGCTGTATAGGGTTTTTTCCTCCTTTTCCCTCTTTTTCCTCCTTTTTTTATATTTTTTATTCCCTTTTTAGAGGGTTTTTGCTATTTTGGAGGAATTTTGGATAATTTTTGGGGGAAAAGGAGTTTTTTAGCCTTTTGGAGGCTTTTTTGATAGTTTTGTGGCCTTTTGGAGGCATTTTAGTGGGATTTTAAGGTTTTTAAGGCAAATATGGTAGGAAATATGGACAAATGAGTCATGTAATGGGTAGATGAGGTAGTGAGCACTTTTTGGGTGTTAACAGATTGCCCCCTGATGTGTGAGGGAAGGAGCTCATCGTATGGACGATAGACATCATAAGTCTTGTATGGTTTTCCTGGGTTGTGGAGAAGAGAAGAAACAAACTGGAGCCCGGAACAACGGTCCCGAACAAACTGCAAAAACTAAAAGTACATAACCTCAATAATGGATGAGGAATAATCTGATCATATGGACGAGGCGGGCATTCCCATGCTCGTATCGAGATATAGAATAATAAAAATGGGGTCCAAAACATGGGGACCTGAAGTATACATGTCCTCAAATAAAGAATGAGAAAGAATCTCAATATATGGACAAGGCGAGCATACCCATGCTCATATTAAGATACATAAAAAATAATTGTGAGGCCCGAAAAAGGGGGACCTATAGGATACATAGAGAACCACTGTGTACATCATAAGGGTCCAAAGGGGACACCAAGCTGGGACATGCTGCTGGGCTGACCATGTCTGAGCTGAAGGACTGATACACTGGAATGACAACAGTGCTACTGAGTGTGGTACCAAAGGAACTGATGAGCTGCTGGATCATAGTGACAAGGGGTCATACTCTCAATGGTACACTAAACTGGAACTGAACTGGGACTGAACTGGGTACTCAAGGAAGCATATAACTGGATGGCTTCCGAATGCAATCGCCAACGCAACCCGGACATCCACTGGAACATATAACTAGGCGTTCCGAAGTGACTCACTAATGTGCTAGAGTCGGGGGAGATTCGGGGTCTTCGACCAATAAGGGAAGGGATATAAACCCTGCGCGATTCTCAATGATGCGATCAAGGTGTTGACGTTGAGCATGTGAGAAACAACCACTCGGAGAGGCAATGATGACTCCTCTCAAAGTGGTCCGTAGGCACTCACCACTGATGGTGATGGGTCCAAGGCACAGGGACCTCTGGGTCTATCCTCTGGAATAGAGGGGCTAATGTCGACAGAGGGAGCCCTGGAACTAGCAAGGAAATGATGTTTCCTTGATAGGAGCGCGCGGTGGAGAACCGAAGTGTGAGAGTACTGATGGTAGGACTGACTGACTATGGGGGATAACTGGGCAAGTAGAGTGGGTGGACTCAAACTTCCTTTGTTCAGAGTATGATGGCGGGGAATGATCGGGAAGCATATGAAACTGACTGATGGGAAAGGGATCATAGCTATAATAGATCAAGGATAGTGACTAGGATGAGGGAGACTCAAGCTGGTGAAAAATGGCAAGAGACTGCAGAATACTCTGAACAAAGGCGACTTGATTGGGGGTGCTTCTGACATGATCGATCATAGTGCCAGAAGGCACGGGGGGGGCTTCTTCATGGGTTAAGGAACTAGAAGAAGTGTGTGTAAAATGGTACTATCGTGTGGATTTATACGAGCCTAGGACAGTTCATGCTCGTGATTGCTTTCAATTTTAGGGAGTCTGAAAGTGATAAGAAGACTCTGAAATAATGGAATGGTACTGTCGTGTGGATTTGTACGAGCCCAGGACAGTTCATGCTCATGGTTGCTTTCAATTTTAGAGAGTCTGAAAGCGATAAGAAGACTCCAAGGGGTTTCTTTTTCGTGTGTTAGTCTCCAAGGCCCAAAGAAGCATAAAAGGATGCAATGAAGAACTCTTCTAGCCGATGTGACTAGAGTATTCCTTTTTCGTAATTAGTCTACCAAGTCCGGAAAAGGGTTAAACTTATACCAGATAGACACTCTTTCAGGTACTTTAACAAGCATGAAAGGAAGCAAGATTGCTCGGCGATCTTTTCATTGTTTTAGGAGTTAGAAAAGAGCTTAACAAAAACTCCCTAAGTGCCTTTTTCGTAAAGGACTTGTCCAACCCAAAAAAGGGATAAAATTATACCGAACAAAAGGAAAGGTCAGGCAAGGAGGAAGTGCTCAATCAAGGAACATTAATGATGACCACGAACGAGGGTAGGGGGGAACACTGGTGCTCCTCGTTGCGGGATAATGAATGGTGGAAAAATAACGAAATAATTGTAGTATGACAGGAGTGAATGGCTCATGTAAAAATGTGGAACAATCTGATGGCGGCCGATGTGGTGCGCAAACCGAGGCAGCAAGGTGTCGGGACACAATGTTGAAACTGTACCAAGTGAGAGCGAGAAATGATCTCAAGCATCATCATGAGCTCGGAAAAATGAATCCGGCAATATAAAAAGTGTCAAAAATGGATAACAGTCGATGTGGCATGCAAACCGAGGCAACAGGGGGTGTTTTGGAAAAAATACCCGAAACATCTGGGGGTGAGAGCGAGAAATGATCTCAAGCATCATCACCGGCTCAGAAAAATGAATCCGATGATATAAAATATGCTAAAAACGGAGAGCATCCGAAGTGGCACGCAAACCGGGGCGACGAGTGGTGTCTGGACACAATGTTGATATTGGTCCTGGGTGAGAGCGAGAAATGATCTCAAGCATCATCACAGGCACAGAAATATGAATCTGGCGGTGCAAATGGTGTGAAAAACGGAGGTCATAAGAACTCTAGAATAGTCAAAGGAAATAACTAGGTTAAAAAATGGGTGCAAATAAAGGTGAGCCCACCAAGCCAAGGATGCAGTGGTGGGGAGAAATGATGACCCGTGGGGGAAGAATACTAGGTGTATCAAATCAAATCAAATCTACAAGTGATATGTGACCTCAAAAATGGTTGAGATCACAAGTGTGAAAAAGTGAGCAGGGTTAATGACCTGCCCCCATGCTATGTGCATGGGGTTTGTGATTGTGGATCACATATGTGTTGGTTTGAACAATGGGTTCATTGACGTGCTGAGATAGATGTGATGGGGAAGGTTCAAAATGATTGATCATGCCCCCTATCCCAGGGTCGAGGTAATTTATGATACCCCCTAACTCAGAGGTGTCAATGCGGTGGAGATACTGTCTTAGAGAGGGATCAACAGGGCATTGACCAACTACTAGAGGGGTGGTGTACCATGAGGCGCTGAGCCGTGGTGGAATACATAAGTGATGATATGATGATGGGGGATTCCCTGGGCGGGGTGGATGCCCCCAGTATCGTCGACGAGAATGACGATGATGATGAGTAGGCAAGGTTTTGGGCCTGCCCCCATGCTGTGGACATGTGGTTGTCTCTTTGATAGTGGGGTCAAGACTAGGAATTTCGGTATAGGACCAGGCAAAGAAATCACAGAACTCTTGGAAAAGTTTCTTGTACTCTTCGATATCATGCTCATTGCAAGAGGCTCCTAATGTAATGAGTTTAGGGGCACCTCCTGGGGCAGAGATATCAATTTGGATGATGGGTGAGATGTTGGCCATGTTACCTTCCTCAAAGGCATCAGGAGCAGGAATAGGATCCTTAAACCAGTCGACTTTGGTGGGAAGGAAATATTTGGACTCAACCGCAAATTGGGTAGCTGTGGTGGAGGAGGATTCTTCTGGGAGGAAATACGAACAATGGTGCATGTCGTCCCAGGGGTAATCCAGGGCAGTGAGAGCCTCTAGAATCTCCTCATCAGTGCAAAAAAATTGAGTTGTCAAGTCGGTTGAAAAGGGAGTGGTGGTGGAAGAGATCATATAAATGGTATTAATCTCGTCGGATGGGGATGAGACCGGGGGGTGGATCTCCTCAATTGTGGGGGGCGCTGTCTGAAGGTCCAAATTATTCATCTCGTAGATAGCTGCTTGGTAATCTGGGAGATCAGGACAGTGATGTGAGTAGTGGCCGTAAATACCACATATGGCACAAGGGTGGTTGGTGCGCAGCAATTTATCACGAGGCTTGGGGATTGGGTCGAGTTCAACAACCAGGATGTTGGGGTCGTCGTCAAGCATCTGCATGTGTTCCTGTAATGCAGGTAACTGTGGACATTGGTGATTCAGATGGCCTAACTCATCGCACAACGAGCATTTGTGGGGAGCACGAAAAACGGGAGGAGGTTTAACTGTCTTGGGAGGAGGTACAGTAGTGTATGGTTGTGGGCCTCTGCCCCCAGTGTGCTTGATAAGAGGGGGGGGATTCGTAGAGGACAAAGGGGTAGTGACACCGGGAGGTGGTTGACTAGTAGTAGCCATGGGTTGCACCAGTTGTAGGACGACATTTGGTGTCAGCGGGGGAACGGGAGGCGAAAGATACCACACGGGTAATCCCAAGGTTAACCTAGGGAGGCTAAGGGTAGCCATAATCGGGGTGCTTACTACTCCCGAGGGAGGGACTAGGAAGGGGATTGTGTGGATGGGTGTAACACCAATGTGGCTAGGTACCATTGGTGATTTGGGTGACAAGGGCAGTTGATTGTTAGGTGTTTGTGTATTGTGGGAAAGGGTACATAGATCAGACACTTTGGGTGCAAATGACGGGGAGGAATGGATTGGAATGTTGATGTCATTGGCGGATTTTAGTAAACTCCTGGTCCCACGAAGGAAACAAACAAGGTAGCGAAACCATTAACAGGTTGTTCAACCATGGGGAGAACATTTTTGGGTGCAGCAGGGGCATTTGGATCGTAGTAGGTGAGTTGGTCGACCTTGATCACGCGTCCGTCACGGGGGAACATCATGGTACGAAAAACGGAGGAGGCAACCACCTTCACGGCATACATGTAGCTACGGCCAAGTAAGAGGTTATAATCAAGTTGGGCATTGATGACCTCTATGTCAATGAGAATGGTTTTACCAGCCAGCTGGATGGGGATGTTAGCTAATAGACCTTGGGGTTGAGCCGAACGACCGTCGTAGGCTTGCAACGCAGTAGTGGACTGCTGAAGAGTAGGGGATCCCAATTTCTGCCAAACGAATGTGGAGATAACGCATGTAGAGGCACCTTCATCGATGATGCACCGATGGATGACAAGATTCTGAATGGAAACAAAAACTTGGAACGCTAAAGTGGAAGGCAGGCGTGGTTCAGACTGGTCCAAATCGAATGCCATCAGTTGTGAATCATTTGGATGAATAACGCCAATGGCGGAGAGCAAAGTCTTGCACTGTGAAGGACAACATTTTAAGACTTCTAACGCGTACATGGCCACGGGAGATTGGGCTAAGTCATCTACAATGTTGTAATTTGACATAGCGCGAGCATTGGGGTTATTGTTGATACGACGAAGTGGGAAACGAGGTGCTTTGGAGGGGCCATTGAGGGGAGCCGGAGGTATACGTAACATCTGATCGGTGGGATGAGCGTTAGTGTTTTTGTCGAAGGGAGGGGATTTAGGGGAGGAGCCATATTGGTTTCGACGGGTTTGGAGGTTGACATCAGTGGATGACATCATCAACAAGTGGTGAGTACCTGAGTCGAACATGGGTTGGTCAGGAGCGGCATAAGTGAACTGTTGTTGTGGTGGCGCGTTTCCTTGAGGGGGAGACAACGGCTAATTGTTCACTACGCCTTGGGTTGGTAAGGGGTTTTGCAGTACCAAAGGTGGCTGCTAAGGCGGTGGGGGGTTGGGCGGCACTTGAGGAGCTGTATGCCCTAGGCGATGGGCATCATCAACCCAGAGTTGCCGAGCTCGCTCCAAATGTGGGAAAGCATGTGTGTAGTGGCCATAGACCCCGCAAATAGAACAAGGATGGTTAGTTCACAAGTTAGGGTTTTTGGCCTGCTTGGGTGGCCGATCAGGGTTTTGGTTGGTAGGTGCCGCATTATTGTTGTCTGGGGGATTGGGAGGTTGACCACCTTGGTCTGGAGGAGGGTTGTTCCCACGGTTATGACCTTTGCCACGGTTTTGCTGGCCCTGTTGGTGCTGGTTGTTTTGGTTTTGCTACTGATTTTGTTGGGCATATACTTGCCCTTGGGCAGCAGGTGGGTTCTGGGGTTGCGCAGGTGCTGGAGCAGGCTGCGAAGGATAATATGTAGGTGGAGGCTGCGCAGGTGTTGAACCTTGTGGGGGTTGCTGATATGTCTGTGGAGCAGGTTGTGGGTTAGTCGTAGGGGCTGCCTGTGGCAGGTAATAAGCAGGTTGGGCTTGAGAGGTCACAGGAGCTGGTGCAGCCTGGGGATGGTAATACGGTTGAGGTGCGATCGGGGGGGCATAGGCGGGGGATGCGTGCCCAAATCACTGAGGTGGACATGAGGGTCCATGGGAATGGTGGTGATGTGCCATGGGAGCATACGAATTGGTCGCACCGGAATGTGATGTAGCTCGCGAAAGGTCGGGGCCATGGCTAGGACGTGCTATGGAAAATGGTTAGGGATGTGAGGTAATGCGGCCGATGATGCCGTCTGCGGCATGGGATGCCCCTGGTGCATCGTGCTGGGAGGAATCACCGCGAGGGGCGTCAGGTATGATGGTATAGAGATAACCCGACTGGGCGTAAATGAGGTCAAATTGCTGGGCTTTGAGGATGGCCT
Source organism: Larix kaempferi (assembly GCA_027924585.1). Taxonomy (NCBI): domain Eukaryota; kingdom Viridiplantae; phylum Streptophyta; class Pinopsida; order Pinales; family Pinaceae; genus Larix; species Larix kaempferi. The sequence goes on from BSBM01001035.1 coordinate 7,467,778, forward strand.
CTTCTTCAGACTGGGGTCGTTCGGATGCCACATCCTTGGCAATGACAGGAAGGAGGGATTTTAGGAACCAATCTAGGAAGATACGGTCGTCTAAATTGATTTTGCAGAGGCTTAGGCGTCGACGCCACTCATGAATGTGGTCAGTGATGTGGGTAGCCGTGTTCTGTCTGCAAGATAGTAAGATCTCAACTCCCGCGTCATAGCGGACAGGTAACTGAAAGAACTGCAGGAAGGTCAAGGCAAGGGAGGTAAAGGTGGCATGGGTCCCATGGGGCTGCTCGATGTACCACTTAGCTGCAGAGCCAGTGAAGGTGCACTGTAACAGACGGAGGTGGACAGAGTCGTCCACTATGGAGTTGGAGGAACACCATAGATGGAAGGACATAATATGGTTCTGGGGGTCCTCACCTGCCATGCCCTCAAACTTAGGGATGTCGGAGGGAAGCTTAGTGGGCATGTGAGGCCACGCAGGGTCGTGTCTGATGGGATCGTTAGTCAGTCTAGCTAGGTCAAGAAGGTTGAGGCTAGCCTTGAATGGAAAACTAGTAGAAGGATGTGACATACTAGTGGGTGTGACCATGTTGGGGCCAATGCCCCCAAGTGGAGGGGCAAAGTTTGGGATGTTTCCCCCAAGTGGAGGAACGAAAGTGGTATGGGACAGTCCTGCACCGCCAAGTGTAGTGTGAGTCACTAATGGAGTGGCTAACGGTATGCTAGCTGATGGAATGGGTACAGTGATCGGAATGGTAGATGTGGGCCCCATCGAGGGCATACCCAAAGGAGGTGTAGTAGCGGGCGTAGTGGTGGATGATCCACCAATGGTCCCTACAAAGAAAGGGGTGGAAGTCACACCAGCCATGGGGCTGGTTGGTGCAGTGTAAATGGGGTTCTCGGACTCTGCCTCAGAATCAGAGGTAAAATAGGGGGCGTCTAGATCGGGTGACAGAGTTCTATGCCATTGACGAGTGGATTCAAGTGACAAAGCTCGAGATCTATGATGAGTGGTATCAAGTGATGAAGATCTAAGTCTATGATGGGTGGTGTCAAGTGAACCGTGCTATGGGGGCTCACCCCTGAGGCGCCGAGAATGTCTCAGGGACTCAATGGTGACAGATGGTGTCAAATATCTGGGGGTTGTGTTGAGTGAAAAACAGCTCAAAAACCCTAATGCAACCGAGTGTGTAGAAGGAGAGCTCAAAAAATATGGCACTCAGGTCAACAACCAACTCAAAACACCCACTGTAACAGCTGTGCTACAATAAGTGGAGTATCAATAAAAATGGTCAAAATACCAACAAGCAGCAGGTTTCCTAAAAAATAAAAGTAGTGGACTCACTAAACCAAAAGGAGGTAAGGGAGCATGCAAACACCTAACTAAATAGTATTCTGACTCAACTAGACATATCCTCTGCAAGGTGATGAAATCCAAGTCAGACAATATGGATAGGAGAGCCAAGTGGCTAAAGATATACCCCTACCGGGAGGGACACCGGGTAGTCAATCCTAGAAGAAAGGAAACTAAGATACCCCATTCATGACACGTCAAGAAAAGGTGAATCTGTCGTTTGGTCCTTTTACTGCAGTACCCCCATACAGGGATACCTCGAGAACTGTGAAAGGTAGCCTTCGGTTACTGAATGGATTGCGGTATTCCACTCAAGCCTCCGGAACTAGTCTGGCGACTTCGGCCCTCCTAGGGGAGAGGCCCTCTGATAAACTAGTTGTGACCGTGCCAAAAAATACTAGGAGATTTTGGTTCCCTAATGGACAACAACTATGTCTCAAGTGTAAGCAACCAAGGGGTGTTATTTGGATGTGTATCCCCCCGATCCTACCTAACTACAAAAATTCTTATGTGTTCCCCAAGTGGGGTTAGAATGTTGGTTGTGTTAAGTACTTTTTAAGGCTCACTTGAATTAGGTGATAGAGTGTGTGCGTGTGAGATGATGATGAACCCAAGTAAAAAGTGCCACTAGGGTGGGCAACTTTCTAACTAGCAATAACAAGACAGAAATTAACCTTTGAAATGCACAATTTTCTCTTTCTTAAGTAAAATGCTGATTTTTTTTAAAAACAATTCTGTAAATGAAACATAAATAAAAACTGCAGAAAAGGATGTAAGGAAGTATGGATGTAGGTAGGATAGATGGTTGTGCAAGTGCAGAAAATAGTGCAGCAAAGTGTTGGATTCAACACAGGGAAAAATGCAAAGAGCAGACCGCGGGTCTGTGGCAAATACCGGCGATCGGACCGTGGGAAACAGAGAAACAGTCGTGGACAGGTTGCGGGTTTTTAGCCGAAAGATGCAGTCGGACCGCAGGAAACAGGTAAAAAGCCGCAGGCGAGTTGCAGGAAAACGGCTGAAAGTCGTGGTCGGGACGCGGGAAAAACACCGAATGTCTCCGGTGAGTTGCGGGAAAATGGCTGAAAGCCGCAAGCAGGACGCAGGAAAAATGCCTAAAGGCGCTGGCGGGTTGTGGGAAAATGGCCGAAAGCCGCAGGCGTGACGCAGAAAAAGGGTTAATAGCTGCAGTCGGACTGTCTCAAACAGACTAATAGCAGCGATCGGATCGCAGGTAACAGACTGAAAACGGTCGGCAGGTCTCCGGAAACAGTCTGAGAGCCGCGGTCGGATCACAGGTAAACGCCTGAAAGACGCAGTCGGAACGCAGCTATAGGGGGTAAAAGATGCGGTTTACAGCGGCCGAAAGGGACAGCCGAACAGAAAAATACTGCAGAAAATTAAAACGTCTAAAACTTAAAAAATTATAACTAGAAATTCTAAAAAACACAAGCGGAGTCGCCAAAATTGTAGCTAGGGTTTTCACCCTAGATTGTGCAAATGAGCACCTACTAAGGAAAAGGGACTCCTTAGTAGCAATTCAATAAACAGTAAATGAAAGACAATACATTGAAATGGAAATTATTCTAAACATGTGCATGAAACATAAGAGACAAGAAATAATAAATGGTTTTCTTTGTATTAAAATTTTACCTCAAGTGTAGAGGTTGGTGAAGTTCTTGCAATGATCCAAGAGGGTTGCTCCAAACTCCAACTTTGCTCCTTCTCTTTCTCCAATGGTGGAAATGGGCCAAAAGGGGCTCTCAAGGGTGAGCTAGGGTTTCGAGAGAGATTTTGGCAGAGTAAGGGTATACTTGATTGTGGATATGAAATGAGGGGTCTCCATCACCTATTTATAGGTTTTTTAGTGGTGGAGTGCTGGCCCATGGTTTTGGGAACCATATGGTTTAGGTCAGCTGTATAGGGTTTTTTCCTCCTTTTTCCTCTTTTTCCTCCTTTTTTATATTTTTTATTCCCTTTTTAGAGGTTTTTTGCTATTTTGGAGGAATTTTGGATAATTTTTGGGGGAAAAGGGGTTTTTTAGCCTTTTGGAGGCTTTTTTATGGTTTTGTGGCCTTTTGGAGGCTTTTTACGCCTTTTGGAGGCTTTTTAGTGGTATTTTAAGGTTTTTAAGGAAAATATGGTAGGAAATATGGACAAATGAGTCATGTAATGGGTAGATGAGGTAGTGAGCACTTTTTGGGTGTTAACAGGCCTCCAACAATTTTTTTTAACTCCTTTTGTATTAGAGGCTCAAGTGTCGGGTGCATCCTCCTTAGCTGTTGCTGAAAAGGTTTGACACCTCTCTTCATAGGTATTACGTGTTGAATGATGCAGGTGTCATATGTCTTCAGATCGTCATAGGTGTAATGTCCCCATTTTGACCCCCTTTGTATTAAATCGTAAATGATGTAAATATTGTAATTTGATCATGGTGAGGAGCTCAAGGCCAAGGCCCCACCATTGACTTAGCATTTTGTATCGGCAATTAAAAATAGATGCCTATGGTTCTTGTGCGAGATGGGCACAATGTAAATAAGACACCATGTAAATACAAATTTTAATGGAAAAACCCCAACTAGCTATGCAATGCAACAAAGAGATGGGGCATGATTCTACAAGGAATAGGGAGGGAAATTATTCAAACCCTTGAGCCACTAGGGTCAGCCCATGTGTCAATAGGAAAACCCATTAACTCTTAACTACCCATTTTGTCTCATGCACCCAATCATTTAATTCTTCCAAAGATTGGTTGGGGAAAGCCACCAACCTGAAAATCGTATTTTTGGCTTGCTGGGCAAGAAAACCCCCACGAAATGCTGCCTAAGGCAATTCCTCACCCATTACGTTCTTCCTCTCACGCAGTCTGAGCCCACTGGAATTTATCCTCACGTTTTTCACCATAACCCTGCGTTTTTCCATGCCCAGGAACTCGTTTTTGGATTGTGCAACAACTGGGGAAGGAGGGACGCGAATTGGGACTGAGGGAGAGGTCGTTTATGCCCCTGGGGCGTTTTTCTGGAATGGGTTTTGCTCTCCCAGTCGAATTTTCCAGTTGCCATACGTTTTGAGTCTACCCACGTTTTTCTAAAGCCCAAGAAACCCCATCTCATGCATCCCACTGTTGTAACATTTTTCTCATGCTCAACAAGTGTAGTTTTGCTATTATGTGCATCCTTGTTTTGATGTGAACCTGTGAGCAAGAAACTGGAGTGGTAGTGGATAGAATTGGCTTGATAAACCTAGTGTAGGGAGTAACCTCTCAAGAAGATCAAGAGGGCTGGCTACTTTTCTATGCACACCCTGAGAGCACTAGAAAGGAAGGTATGGCTTGAGGGACTATGTGGCAGTGAAGAGAATACTTCCTTGTGATTGGGTGTGTATGAATTGTGAGTGCCAAGCTGAATAGATCTGGGAGAGGTACCCATAGCTCTGTGCTTGAGCTCACTAGCTTAGCAATTCTTCCCTTCCATGTCCTAGCAGCCTGATAAACCCAATTGCAGATTGGCTTGGCTCATCTTGGTGTATGCTTGGCTATGTGTGAGTCTGTTGTTCCCTGGTTCCTTGTAGAGATCATGCCCAGCTCGGGGGTGGCAGTTGTATCAAGAGGTTGATAAGCACAACTAGCCTATGGTTGGGTGGAACGTTGCAGTTGCATATCCAGTTTCTTGGGACTACCTTATTGAGATAAGTATTCTCTTATGTTAAATTTGCAATTATCATTTGATGAATATTATGAATGTATGTGGACGTGTTAAATGAATTTACTTCCACTGTGTTTTCAAATGGTTATGCATTTGCATATGTTCATCTTCTTTCAAATTGAATGTTTATTTACTGAGTATGGGGCTAGATTCCCAGTTTTAGCAATGATCCTCTCTATCATGCTGGTATGATAGGAGGGGACATTACAATAGGTACAAGTGAACACATCTTTATATTGTTGGAAAAGTTTAATGAATCTACTTCTTTCTTCCGGCGAACAACATTTTCCAAGATTGACATACTTTGGTTCAGCTTCTGTGCCCAAGTTTATTAATTCGTATTGCATGGCTGAGCTGTGGGTTTTGGCATTCACAGGTTTTCTGAATTTTCTTTGTAAATCGAAAAGCGCCTCTAGAGTTCTTAATCCCTTGGGAATGAAGTTCCCTTTCACTGTGTCTTTATCTTGTAGATTTGAGTCATGCTCTTTTTCCTCTATGATGGCTTCCTGAAAAGCATCTTCATTGGTTAAGAAACTAATAATATGATCATCATCATCAAATACTCTAAAATTTGTGATGTTGTCCAGAACAAAAGGCCTGAAAATTAATTCAATAGAACATCTATTATTAGTGGGTACTAATCTGGAAGCAGAAGTAGCTAACAGATCAGTTGCAGCATTTTGCAATCTTGGGACAGAATTGATGTTAAAAATATCAAAACATGAAATTAAATTCCAAATTTCTGCTTGATAACCTTTTAAATGCGGTGAAAGATAATGAATTGTATTTCTTATTTTCCTAACAACAATTTCAGAATCACCAAAGACTTTTAGAAATCTAACATTAAGACCAATGGATTTCTTCAAACCTTGAATGAGAGCTTCGTATTCTGCGGTGTTATTAGTACATTCAAATTCTAACCTACATGATCAAAAATATTTGTTTATATCAGGATCAATTAAAATGCAACTGGCTCTGGATCCTTCCTGAGTTTTGGAGCCATCAAAATAGAGAGTCCAAAAGATATTCTCTTCTTTAACTAGGTTAGTTTGATTTCTATCTAAATTAGTGACTAAGCCTACTATATTACAATCAATATCATCAGCCCATGAAAACTGAAGGAGATCAGGCTGTTTGTCTGAAATATGGCTAACTTCTTCTGATTTGTGGTTCCCAGGTTCAATTTCCAAGAAGTAATTTCCTAAAACTGAAGAGGAAAAAGCCACGGCTTCATTTTTTCCTTCTAACTGAGTAACATTTTGTTTCATGTCTGGCTCCCTTAATATCTTGATATGATTCTGGCAATTTTGATGGGGTAGCCACAGATGAGAGCAATCTATTGCAAAATATCCATTAAGTTTCGCAGACCAGTCCCTACTCAAAATTAGACCATATGCCTCAGGGATATCGACCACAATTATATCAATGAATTGACACACTCTAGGATCGGATGACAACCTAATAAGTACATCCTTTAGTTCACCAATAACCTTGACAACGGTCCTATCTAATTGAATGATTTGAGATGGGGACGGGATCGGCTATCCATTGATCTTTTTGCAAATTGACAATGGCATGACATTTGAACTAGCACTTGAGTCTACCAAACAATTATGCACATTGTGATTAAAATCTCAAAAGTTAAGAGAAAAGGAAGAGTTTGAGACTTCGATTTTCCGCCAATACTTGCTTCATTAATTTCTAGCTTCTCATCATTGTTTTCTACTGATACACTTGTTTGTGGATCTAAGGCTTCCATCAATTTCTTCCTCTGTTGCGGTAAGCTACGCATATCAAAAATGGAAACATTTTATTTCATTTTTTTAATATACTCAATTATATCATAGCTCATGTCACATCCCTTCAAAGTCTTCGATTGATTTTCTGTTTTTCTTAAAGAAGCTGGCGGTTGTTTAATTATTTTTGAGTTAGGTTCTTTAGTTACCGTAGGAGCAATCACCGAGCTAGTCTTGGGTTGGGGAGGAATGACATTTATGTGCCACCTCGGTATTTGGTTAGACCTTGATTTAGGTGATTCTATTGTTGGTTCAATCACTGGGCCTTTACTCCTAGTAGTCATGTTAACAGATGCTGCTTGTACTTCGTCTGTGAACTCTTCACAAGACATCTCTTGGGCAGGGGTCCAATCCCAAAGGATCATTGTAGTGTCCGGGGCTGGTTCTTCAATGTCAAGAATTTGTTCTTGTTGGGGGCTCATTTGCTTGGGCATTTGTGCATCTAAAATTTGGTTCATTACTAAGCTCATCGAGTTGATCCACTGTGGAGAGTTTTTTTTCTGAGTGTTGTTCTCTGTGAAAAGTGTAGAAGTGGTCTATCCCTATTTCATTCAGATTTAGTACAGCAGAATTATTTACTGGTGGGGTTGGCTGTCCATTGTCTTCTTTCTTTTTATAGAAAGGTTTGAAAGGAGGTCTCGAAGAATTCATTGCTTTATCCTTTTCTAGATCCACAATCTTATTGGAGAGTTTCTGCATCATTTTTATGACATTTTCTAAATCTGGTGTAGGTTCTTCCTTATCCCTAGTTAACAAAAAAGGTTTCTTAACAGCTATCGGTTTACCCTGTATGTCTAAAGCATGTTTCGCGATGTTTTCATGTTCTTCTTCTACCTTCTTGGATTCTTCAAAATTTTCTATCAGGGTAGGTTTTTTTTGTTCTCTTGACGAACATTGCAAGCAGGGATTTAAGAGTTCTCTACTAAGCATTCCTCAGCGGGCTTTGTTGCATTACTGCAATTATTTAACAACATTGTGAATCTTTGGTTAAACTCTTGAACTTTCTCATTCTTTTCCATTCTCATAGACAATAATTCTTTCATAAGAGTAGCTACAGTTTTCTGATTGCCATATTTTTTAAGAAAACATTTCTCAAAATATTCCCAACTTGTTATCGAACCGGCTTGCAAACTAAAGTACCAGGAAGATACTTTGGGCTCGAAATTATAAGGAAAGAGACAACAAACCACGTCTTCATGTTCCAAATTTAAAATATTTAGAGCTAGATAAAAACTTTTAAGGTGGTCTTCAGCAAAAATTCTTTTGCTAGGGTCATACTTAGGCAAAACCTTTTCTGGGTTTTTGGACAAATCATGGAATGGTCCAACTACATTTAATGCTCCTCTGGCTCTCCATGCGGGTACGGCCATGACTCTCGGGGGAGAGTGTCGTGGTGTATGCGGTGGTGAGTTAAGAGGGGTATGCCTTGGAGTGTGATGCTGCTCTAGATTCGTAGGGCTCTCTGGTCTAACTTTGTCAAAAGGTTGAGTGATCTCTTCTAGAGATAAATCTAATAATTCTTCTAGACTTTGAACAAGAATGGAATCCCTTGTACACTGAGGATTTTTTCAAGGAGCTCTAGTTCTGGGTAATAGAGGAACTGTGGTTAGTCCTCCAAGACTTCTCACGTATGAGCCAGTATGTCTCCTGAATTGATTTACTTCTTCAAAAGGGACAACATACACTATTTCTGACTGTTCTGTTTCGGGGTTAGGATCTTCTTGATTTCTTGATTCCAGATCTGGAAATTCTGGGATGACTATTTTAGATGGGTTTTCCGTGGAATTTTTACCAACAAAAGAATCTCTTCTGCTAGTCATGCACTGGTGGCCCTCCTACTAGAGCCAAAAACTGTTGATGCCTTGAATATCGCTGCATCAATCAGCAAGGGATTCTCCCCAGTAAGCGATCCCAACTAGATCGCCCACCGTTTGGTGTGGGGAATCCGTCCAGTTAACGGTTCCGGCTACCGTGAGTCTTAAAGATTTGTTTGTTTTACCGGTTGCGGCCCAATCCACCGATTATGTATTTTTGTATTTATTATGATATGCATGTGCCCTAAATTAAATGCATGTGGTAAAAAAATCTATGCTAATCTAATTTAAATCTAAATTATCCTATCCTTATAAGGAGCAAATTTAAAGAATGGATAATAAACTGAAAACACACCCAATAATTCCACAGATAGTTGTTAAATTGGACGGAGCATTTATAGCAAAAATAAAGATTATCCAAGATAGCCCAGATAAATACAAGCATTCAATCACCCATTTAACACAGAAATTTTGCAGGGAAAGTGAAACCATTCATAGCAAAGAATTAAGTCATAAGAGCCAGGAAAGATCTCATAGGAAATGTATGAAAATGCAGAAATAGTTCAGCAATTATCCAACAAGACTCCAAGCAAAGTGTTGTGCCGACTTCCACAGGCCAAAACGATTTTTCTTATTCATGTAGCAGAAATAGTTCATTTATAGGACAGAAAACCTTTCACCTACCAAAAGTCCTTTCTACCTTCCTCGGATCAGCTTTATAACTTTACAAAATGTGCCAAGAGTCGCCACCTATACCCTAACCATTTCTATTCCTCTAATTTGTCTTGTAGTGTTAACATTACAAAAAGAGAAATATCTCAAATAAATTTACAAAAATCGGGAGCACAAGTCATTTTAATAATACAAAGGTATATGCATAAACTATCAACCCAAGACACACGTTGGCGAATGTAAGCTATCCCTGAGCTGGTGCTTTGGGAAACTCTGCCTCTACTATATAATTTCCCCACTGATTTGTTTCTTTTACTATATTTATTCCAACTAGGGGAATCATAAATCTGAGGGACACTCTTTGCTTGGCGAGCTCTTCTGCTAAAACAGTTATTTCTGCCATTGTGGCCCTGAGACTTTCTTCTAGGTAGTGCTTATCAATAGATGCTTTGTTGATAAATTGGTGCAGGTCTTCTAAAGTCAAGACATCTAGCTTCTGCACATATTCATTTTCTACCTTGAGTTCCTCACTTAGCATGATAAACGTTGTGCTTTATCCAGGAATTCTTCTAAATTTTGAGGCATGGCTATCTGACAAATTTCTTGTGTGGCTCGTATTTGGGAATACAAATTCCTGCACCACTCATAAGTAGCTAAGGTTACGGTGGCCAACTTTACTCCGTAATCTTTGGAATATTCTAGGGTGCGTACATCTTCCCTGTACTCAACAACAGACTTAAGGGGAATATTTGTCGGCAACTCTGACCTCCCTTCCCTCCATTCAATGTGTTTTTTAATCTCTCCACTGATGCGTGTGTGCTTCTTCCTGACCCGAGTGGCTTCGACATTGATTTTCTTAACCTAGGCCATTATTGCTTTTAGCTTGTATATTTCCTCTGATAGGAGTTCTTATACGTCATAGGTCTCTCTTAGTATTCCATAGGCTTGCTCGTGGAAGAGGTGAATGTCTCCCATTTTGTTGTTTGCCAGCTTTAATTGTTGTTCTAACAATTCGTTGCCTCCTTGTAACTTTTCAATGTGTTCTTTCAGGTCGACGATCTCTTGAATGTTGTCAACCTTCTCTGATTCAAGCCTCAGATTTTTTCCTTCAAGCTCTCCCTTTTCTTCCTCTAACATCCTTACTTGTATTGCCAGGGCCCTCTTGTCAGCTTCCAGTTTTTGGAGAATTTCATTTAACTCTTCCTTCTGAGATGTGAGAGCATCATTCCTCTCGATCATCAAATTTGTATAGTTCTGCTCTTTGACTAAAGCTTCCTGCAACTGATGTGCCTTCTCCTTTTCTTCACTCAATTTATCTCCTAGTAGGTTAACATTGTCTGCAGTTGCTGTAACCGTGGCTACGGAGATGGATGCCAGGAGTTTAGCAGCCTCTTCTGTGTTCCGCATGACCGTGGTCTCTTGTGTAGTGATGATGTCTGGTCAAAAAGGTATTTTCAATTTGGAACCTGTCTCTTTGACAATGGTTTTCCTTTTCTTATTGTAAGCAAAATTTTCCCAATTAGAGACTGTACTGCCTTTGTAGGGTGTAAAAGGGACAATGGGGAGATCTCTTATGGGGGAACCCATATTTAAATTTTGCAGGTCTGGGATTTTGGGATCAACATCCTCTTGGGATTTCTTTTCTTCTTCTTCTTTCCTTCGTGCTCCTTCCTCATGCTCCCTTCTTAATGTATCATCTTGTTCCTGCTTCTCATTACTTTCCAATCTAATTCTCTCTTCTTCTTCTTGCCTCTTTGCCTTGGCTTTAGCTGCTTGATCTCTCAAATTCTCTTCTTCTATGCACTTATCTTCTTGGATTTTCATTGCTTGTTCCAAGAGCCTTTGTTCTTCTTTTGAGAAAGCCTCAGCAGTCTCCACAGAACCTTTTCCTTGCTGCGAACCTATTTTCCCCACAACATTAGAGCTCGAGCTAGCCCCTCCTTTTCCCATTTGAAAGATCTGTAGCTCAATCATATTGCTGATCCCCTTGTATGCTTCCTCCTGTTGATCATAAAAGTTGGCATACTCACAGGGAGTGGAGAGTTCTTTGCAATGCTGTGCAATTTTTCCCTGTCGATCATTCCTGTGAAAAATCCTTTCTCCAAAATGAAAGCTTCTCAACTCTGCAACAAAGTTTTTCACAGTTGCAATTCCTGAGAACTTGTAGGCCCCGACATAGAAGTGTAAGGGTGGAAAAGTAGCTTTCTTGGCTTTATACAGGGTATTACCCATTCCATCAATGAATACCTGCCTTACCATCTCCTTGTGGACTATATAATCCGTAGCGTACCTAGGTAGAATATACGGGGATTTGGAACCTCCATACATTCTTATGTAGGTGTCATCTGGAGAAAAATAGAAATCACCATATTTCTCAAAAGCTTCCATGGCATTTTCAGATAGGCAGTTGGGTTCTTCATTAAATATCAATTCATATAGAGGCATGATGAACTCCTCACAAATGAGTTTGTAATCTCTCTTGTAGTTTGGAGCCCAGAAGATTTTGTTGGAAATGAACACTGAGCCATCTGCCGAGTTCCATATGAATCCCAACTTGGAGAAGGGACATTTCGCCACGATACAACCTATCAGGTAAGAATCCATATAAAAATCTGCCTTCCTCTCCACCAACCCTTCTTATGCCATTGTTATAGCTGATAAAAGACTGTCTGAGATGATATCAACCCAGTTGAAGATTGTCCCTTTGAAGGCTACATAGTGGATGATAGGGACCCATTGCAGCATAAACATTGTCCCATCGGGTCTTCCGAAAATTCTACTTAACATGAGAGCGATCAGTCTGAAAGGGGGCCTCATATTCAGCACCTCATACTCCTCACTATCTTTCCTTCTGATTTGCTTACCTGAAATTAAAAGCCTCCTTGCCATATCTAGGTTGTCCATCTAGATCCCTTCCAACCATGCATCATCAAGCCGTTGTTGTGCTTTGGGTAACTTGTAAGCCATTGAGATATAAGATGGGTGAAACGAGGCAAAATCCTTTCCTGTGCTATTTTGCTATAACTCTTGTCTCGGTGTTCGCATGCTACAACACCCATCCGATTATTTCTGAGCACGGGAAAAGTTCTGGACGCGTGGCTGCCTTGGATATACAGGAATTTCGGATGTTCTGGTATAAAAATTCCTCCTCAAGAAGACCTTCAGGGAAGTCCTGATCTCTTATCACGCGGTAGACATCTCCCCAGTTTACTTCTGGAGGCACGCCTGTGGTGCACTTGGTATCCTGGAACGTTGTTTCTATTCTTGTGCTTTCGTCGACTGCCTTCGATTTTCTCTTGCCACCTTTAGCCATTTTGAAAATCCTATTCAACAATTAAACATGAATAAGCATGTACAACATGATGTTAACAACCCAAACTAGTGTCTCTTTGATAATATCTCAATGTCAACCAAAACTCCTAACTTGTGTTTGATCATTATTTCTTTCTCATACTAGTTTATAATCTTGTGAAAACATTAATTTAGTTATCTCTGCGGTTGTTATTATAATTAAGGACCATGACAGCAAATAGACATGGGTTGGTCTGGGTACCTTTAATGCCTAAGAGACAAAACATAGACCGACCTGAAAGCATAGAAAAGCGTAAATTCTATAGCTGCGAAATGCTCATAACTCGGTGCGAGAATGGACAGGGTTGGTCTAACAGGTGGCTTTTTACGCCAAGCAGAGGCGACACTTTCTAAGAATCAAGCTGTGGGAGTCTTGATGCTCTAGGGACTTTTACGTCTATCCTTAGGGCATTGAAACTGTCTCAGTCGGGTGGTCATGAGTAAAGAGAATGAAAAATGTGTTGGATCGTGTCCCTTTAATCAGGAAGCTCATAACATAACAGGGTCCATGAGAGTACTAACCTGGAAGGGGCGACGGATTGCCAACATTTGTTGCAAAGTCTGCGAATCTTGCTCCAACTCTGGCGGACGTGCTTCGCATCTTCAAACGGGATGGAAAAATGCTTCGGGTGACGAAAGAAAATGGAACGTTAACGAGGTGCACCCCCAATATATATCCAAATGGTACGTGCGAACCATTAGTATGGTGGTTGTAATTCATCAAAACGGGATTTAAGGCTTGTATCGATGGGTCAAATCAACCCTGTTATACCTCTATATTCCACAGTGTCGCATCTCCACCACAAACAGAGTTGACGACACTTCCCCTGCTGTTTGAACCACCCAGAAGATGAATGAACCTTGAAGGTAAATCTACCCTGACAAGTTCTGACCCAGCTGAGACTTTATTTGACTTTATTTACTTACACTACCGCGCCTTGCTCATTTATCAGAGAGCGGTACTCCACACTACCGCGCTATGATGTTTCCACAAAACGCGGTAGTACCGCGTTGTGCTAAGACTACAAGGCGCGGTACTCTTTTATTAGCCTTTTTTCCATGGCTTGTAGGATTTTGGATTTTTGAAGATAGTGGAAGATTGAGGTCCCTGATTCGATCCCAACTCACTTTCTGTGATTAGAAACCCTGATCCACTTATCTCTCCCTAGATCCACCCATCTCTCTTGTTGGTTAACCTCACCATTCACTATAAAAGAGAGGCATTCCATTGGGAAAGAGGAGGACTCTTGAGAGTACCAAACTTATGGTCTTGCAGCATTGTGGAGATAGCTAGAGGAGAAGACACTTAGAGCTAGAGGATTGGCTTGGACATCAAGCACCTTTTTGTAAGTATTCTTCAAGTTGTAATAAGATAACTTGTCTTGTCTTTCCCATTTCATGTGTATTGTTTAAATCTTTAACATGGAATGTATCTAATTCAGATTTGAATCTAACATTTACATTCAAAGTATTTGGAAGCTGGTATGTTTGTTCTTTGATTGGTCTTAACAGGTTCTACATCGGAGCACTTGGATCAAAAAGCTAGAAGCGGGACAAACGTCGAATCGAAAGGTATGTCATATATCTCACTTGTTTCTGAATGCATATGATCTTGCTGTAAAAGTTAATTCAGGAATCTCAAGGTAGCATTTGTTTTGGATTGTTTCTTGCTTTAGAGTTAGTTGAGAATCTACTTTAAAGTTAAGGGAGTTTTGACTTATCCGTAGGGCAGAATTCCGCATAACAAGAATGGCGACTCCACTGGTTTTGATTACTGCTTGATTGATTCAGTTCAATGTCATTTATCTTTTGATTGTGAGTTTTTGTTGCACTTCAAACCAGTTTGAATCTTGGTCCTTTTTGACCTTTATTCACCCCTCCTCGCTGTATTATTTTCCCTATTTGATCACTGAGTCCCCTGGGTCAGCAACAACCCTGAAAATTTCATTTTCTTTTCTCAAGTTGTGCTTTTTCCTTACCTTGTCACAGTACCGCGCCCCCTGAACTGCCTCCAGCGCGGTAGTACCCGCGTTCTCGTCCTTAGTACCAGAGCGGTACTGTCATAGTGCCACGCTCCAGTCAAACCTTTACCCGCGGTAGTGTCTGCAAGTTTTTAAATTTTTTATCTTTGCTTGGTTTCCTGAGTCTCTCTCTGCCTTAGGTAGTATGTACTGTTGCCTGTTAGCATCCTGGTCAATTTCTAGTCTGCATGGTGTGCTTATTACCCAGTTTGTGAGCTTGATTGTTGATTGAATTAGTGGCATTTTTGAAATATTGGTCATTTTTCCAGTTTGATTGCATTCACTTGATTTTTTTTCACCATAACCAACTCAACACCACTGTTCTCTATTACTGAACCCTGTAGCTTTTACAGTCATATTATTTCTATCATTTTCAGTAATCAAAAAGTTATCATTTGAGAGCAATTTTGTTGTTTAAATTGAAAAAGTCTAGTAGTATTTTGCATAGGGAAATGCACCATTGATTTTGCCACAGAAATTCTCATTGTAGAAGCATTGTAGATTGTAGAATCAGTACATTGAAAAGAGTGTTTACTTCAATTTGGCTTTGTTTATAAATCAAAAAGAAAAAATCTCTTGTTTTGATGTTTGCTTGTGAAAAATTTCATGCATATTTGATCGAAGAACTCTCTCCCGTCCTTAGCTAGATTTCATCAAAGACAAAGGCTTATTTTTTATTCATTCTCATTTGCATGGTTTGAGTCATCATAACACCATCGAGTTTCACGTCCACTACTTGATTGAGTAAGACAGCCACTAAAATTAATCACCCTAATTAAACCAACTTTAACCTCACTTGAGGAAATCAAAAGAATTTGGTAGTTAGGTAGGACACCAGGGATAGGCATCAAAATAATTCCCCCTTGTCATTTTCATCTGAGACATAGTCGTTGTCTTTAGGGAACTAAAATCCTCTAGTACTTATTGACACGGTCACAACTAGTTTGTGGAGGGGCCTCCTGACTGTTTCTAACTTTCAGGGGTTAAACGGCCGCAAGATTGAGAACCGGACGGACTCTGTGGAATACCGCACTCCACTTAGCCCTAAGGCAACATCGATCGCTGTCTTCTTCGGAAGGCTGAAGTGCCCAAAACCTTTTCCGACGTGTCATGAACGAGGTACCTTAGTATCTATTCTACTAGGGCTCTTTTACCCAGGATCCCTTTCGGTAGAGGGATATCCTTCTCATATTGGTCTCTCATGTTGTATTGTTCGACTTGGATTTCATCACCTTGCGAAGGATACAGCCTATTGAGGTCTACAGCTCTTAGTTAGGATTTTACTTGGTATCTCATCTTAGTAGAGGGTCATTTTTCTTTGTAGGGACTGCTTGTTGGCATTCTGGCCATTTTTGTTGATCAGCTCGCTTATTGAGACACCGGTCTCAGTATAGATTTTAGAGCTTGATTTTTTGGCCTGTGAGCCTTGCTTTTTCTAGCTCCTCTTCTGCACACTCGGCTGCATTAGAGTTTTTTGAGTTCTTTGTTTACGATACTGCCCCCGATTTTCATTTTCCTGTCATCATGTCAGATCAACCACGAAGATCACGAAGACAACAGGGCCTAATCCCTCCACCACCACCACCGCCACGGACTTCTGGTCTGCCTGCATCACGCATTCCTGCTCCTCCTGGCCGCGGTGCTGGTCGAGGCAACATTCCACCGCCGATACGTACAACATCTTCAGTTACGCCCGTAACTGCCACACACAGCACAGTCTCAGAATCTATTGCAGCTTCTGCAACCACTAGCATGTCTGAGACTTCCACTGTCACCTCACCCACTGTCATTCCAGATTTATCTGTTACAGTGGACACAGTTACAGCAGCTGAACCTAGCATAACCCAGAGTACTAGACCAGAGGTCATCCTTTTACCGAATGTCAACACTTCCCGTCCATCAGACACTTTTCACGATGATATAGACGGATCTATTGGCACCATAGAAGGGTCTGACCAGGACATACCTGGCTTAATTTCAGTCCCAGGTGGATACGTTGAAATCGTTGAAGATACTCGTCTCCCTGACACACCTTTTGAACCTGATTATGGCTTCATTACTTCCCAGGCGGAACTTCCGCCTGTTATTACTACGTCACCCAGTGTTCACCCTCAGGAGACAAGTTCTTCTAGCAACGTACCTCGTACTTTACATCTACCCAACCTCCCACCAGGACATGAGATAATGGCTTCCATCCAGTCTAGTATGGTTAGCCTAGCAAACTCTCCGTTAGCATCGGCACGATTTAGACGCAGCACAGAGCAAATACTTTCGACAGCGTCTAGATACCCCCTCGTTTCTCGTCCTTCTGACTATAGGGTTCCCAATGTCCCGTCTAGCACAGAGTTTCATCACTCCTTTGCAGACGGCTCAAGACCTACGGACTTTACTATACCTAGGTTCCCGCCGGATCCCCAAAATCTTTTTCAGGATATGAACTCGGACCCAGTTCTCGATGGTCCTCCTATCATTGAACACGTTATGGACGACTCCAATACCCCTGGGCTAAATTCCCCACACTTGTTGTCATCACCTATGTTTGGTGCTCATTCTATGAGGGATAACCCAGTTTTTTCTCCGTCCTCACCTGTCAGATATGGACGACCTCCTCCGCAAATCGGTACTTTTGGCGCCGTTGGCCAATCCACATTATCATATTTGGCTAGCGGTGGAAGAACACCTAGTCATACTGCTGGATCTTCTGTTTCGACTGGAGGATCACCTTCAGCTACCATTTACACTATTTCAAGAGGTGGACAACCGACTGCAATGGTCCCTAACACCAACATACAAACCCTCCCTGGTGGGCCATCAACCCAACCAGCTGGGGGGCAACCTTTTGTTGAGAACCCCATTGTTGGTCAACAACCTCCTCCCATAGGGTCATCAACCCAACCAGTTGGAGGACAACCTTTTGTTGGGAACCCCGTTCCTACTCAACAGCCTCCTCTCATAGGGCCATCCAACCCATCCGCTGGCGGACAACCTATTGGTTCTATCCAATAACTATCCCAACCAGCAGCATCTGCTCAGTATGGTATGTACAGCACACCTGGCAGTGGGAAACCTTATTCCGGTATTCCAACCGGACCTCATTCTCAACCTCCCCCGTCAGGCATGCTTCCTTCTTGGGATCATCAAATCCCACAGAGTGGGAGGTACTCACTTTTTGGAAACTGGAACCAAGCTGGGGGGCAATCTCAGATTTCCCCCAACTTGAATTCTGGCTTCCCTTACCCTTCAGCTGCTACAACTCCATGGAACCCATCACTTCAATTTCCACTCGCTCCTCAAGCAGGAACGAGCCTTCCATGGACACCACCGTCGTAGCCACCCCCCAACCCTGCTATGGGAAATCCTCTACTTACACAATATAGTGGTAACATCCCTAGAACACAACAATTCCAAGGAACTTTTCCCCAACAAGGAACAGCAACCATTCCTGGGTATCAACAACCTCAGGGTACCATACCCACTCAGCAGAACACTTACCAACCGGTTGCTTACAATCAAACGGTTAACCAGATGGCTTACTATCCGCAGAACTTCCAGCAGTATCCCGCGGGAAACACATATGGGTATAACACATAGCAGTATGCTATGCAGGGCCCTCCAGGGTTCTTTGCACCACATGGTTATTACTCACACCCGCAGACCAACCGTCAACTCCCCTTTTTGGCCACACTTGACTTACCTGATTTGTCGAGGCTTATCAACACTCCTATATGGAATGAACCTCATTGGCCACCTATTCCAGCCAAACTACCATCGGACATTCCCAAGTTCGATGCTAAGCCCGGGGAAGACCCCAAGAACCACGTGATGACCTTCCATCTTTGGTGTTCATCCAACTCCTTAATGGATGATTCCATCCAACTTCGGCTCTTCCAACGTACGCTTACCGGAACGGCAGCAAAATGGTACATCGAGCTGCGACAACACTCTTTTCGTGATTTCAACACTTTGGCTATGCAGTTTCTGACTCATTTCCAGCTCCCCATCCGGTATGAGACTGGAACAGAACTGTTAACTTCACTGCGTCAAACCACTTCTACACATATTTCGGATCACATCCACGAGTGGCGAAGACGCCGTAGGCTAATAAAGGAACCTATTCCAGATCAGCTACTTGCTGATTGGTTTACAAAATCCTTTTTGCCTCCCATAGCCAGAGATATCGCTATGCGCGGACCGGTTACAGAAGAACAAGCCATCTCGGCAACACAATACATGGATTTAGTATATACTCAATCCGGTACTTTACATGAACTTCTTCCACATGCCTCCCATGTTCACACTGATCCAACAAAGCTTACTACTGAACCCCCCATTGATGGTATTGTCGGTTCAGTCAAGACCCAGCCTGCCACCAACTCGACGGGACAACAAACTTCTGCTTCCCCCGCTTTTACCCAGGCTGTTTAAAAAAAAACTACTTCTCCTGCTGTTTCCTCCGAAGTGAACGCAGTCCAATCTACGTCACAACCATCCGGGGGAAAGAAGAAAAACAATCGTGGTAAACCTAAGAAAAACCAGCAGGAGAACCCCAAGCCACAACCCACCCAGAATGACCAGAAACCACGTCGGAAAGCTAAGTTTCCCTGCTTGATTTGTCAAGATGATCATTATACGCGTGACTGTCCCTACAAGGACGAGGTCAACAAGTTCGTTAAAGGATCCTCTCGCCCGGCAGTGTTAACTGACCCTTTCCCACAACAGCAACAGTAGATGGTTGCCCAAGAAACCCCACAAGGGGGCAACCCGACCAATCCCACCTGCGGAGAGACGTCCACAAACCGCGAAATCCTAATGACAAGTAATGAGGAGATTAATATCACCACTCGTTCAAAGACGTATGACAACCCCCCAAGTTCAAACAAACAATCGGAGATAGCCAAAGGCAAATCTCCCGTTGAAGATCCGATTCCTATTCCCCCTCCTACCGGTCATCTCCATATCGAGAGACCACTGACGGACACAGTGTTACGCCCACCCAAGGGCACTATTCGAAAGGCGACATTCAATCCTAATGCGCGAGCTGCCCAAAACTACAACATTGTTGAGGATCTGGCTCAAGCACCTTGCGCCATGTCGACTCTCGAGGTTCTCCAACACTGCCCCACGTAGCGTAGAACCCTACTTTCAGCACTGGGGGCAATGGACCCAGATACTTCAAACTCCATCATGTTTAACTTGGAGCACGCTAAACCTAGGCTTTCTCACCAGTTAGCCTTCCAGGTGCATACAAAAATCCGTGGAAATGTCATCCATCGCACTGTGTTAGATGAGGGTGCTTCCACGTCGATTATGTCTTTGAACTGCTGGAGAGCCTTAGGCTCACCCGAGGTCACAACTTCTCCTACTACTCTCAGGGCGTTTGATGGACATGGTTTTCAACCATATGGACTCATTCCCTCAATCGGTGTTGAACTGGGGGGCAAAACAGTATCCGTACACATCAAATTCGTAGATGCACCTTTGGATTACAATCTCCTACTTGGTCGGAACTGGTTCTATGCCATGACCGCCATAGCATCTACAGTCTTTTGGATTGTACAATTTCCTCATGAAGGGAAAATTGTCACTATTGATCAACTGGATTACTGTATCCCAGACTCCCATCCGAACTCCGCCAATACCGTCCCGTTATTGGACCAACCTCGGTACCGGTTCCAAGACATAGGTGTTGGTCTCATGAAGGATTCTTCCCTCATTGGAGTTTTTCCAGAGCTAGGAACCCATCTTCAACCAGCCAACATGATTTCATCGCATGTCACCCCTTCCGATGATTCATGGATGATTCTGAGTCCCACTCAGATTCAAGGCTATGGCAATTCCATGCCTTTGAACAGAAACCTTGCAGCATATGACGCGATCCAATCAGCCACAGATTGGGTTGACTGTTCTACTGATCACACCGTGGCACAGCTCTCGGCTGAAACTCATCCACACCCACCATTTTTTGATCCTCTCAACTTGATTTTTCCCACTGACGAATCAATCATGGAGGTTATGTGCGGTGATGAGCCACCATGGGGAGATTTTCATCATCGATCTTCATTCCCCACTATTCAGCCACTTGAGCCTGATACAAAACCCAGCACTTCACTTGGGATGGTTCAAACTAAGTTCCCCACTTCCCTCGACGAGGTATTTTCAGAAGGAAACTTGGCCAATCTTATGGAAACCACTCCCATCAATATTTCAGTGAAGCCTTGTATTGTGGAAAACGTACACATTGGCAAAACATGTACTCCCCTTGAAACAGAGTTCTATAGTGCCTACTTTAAAACTTTCCGCGATGTTTTTGCTTGGATTTATGAAGAGATGCCAGGAATTGACCCCTCGATCGTGGTCCACGAAATTCCAACTTTCCCTGGCACCCAACCTGTTCGGCAAAAGCTTCGACCCGTCCATCCTTGTAAGGCAGCCGCCATTAAAGCAGAAGTTGAAAAACTTTTGCGTGCTGGTTTTATCTATCCTGTCCCATTGACAGAATGGGTATCCAACATCGTTCCCGTAGCCAAGAAACAGGGAACGATTAGGGTCTGTGTTGATTACCGTGATTTGAACAAGGCTTGTCCCAAGGACAACTACCCAACTCCGTTTATCGACCAAATCATCGATAACTGTGCCGGGAGTGTCATCTTTTCATTTATGGATGGCTTCTATGGCTATAATCAGATCGATATCCTCCCAGCCGACCAGCACAAAACGGCCTTTATCTGCCCTTGGGGGATCTTTGCATATCGAAAGTTACCTTTTGGCCTGAAAAATGCCGGGACAACTTTCCAATGGGCGATGTCTTATGCATTTCATAACATCAAACATATTGTAGAGCCATATCTTGATGACCTTCCCGCTCACTCTCGGACCTGGGAAGACCATCCAGACCAATTAAGTGCCATTTTCGAAAGGTGTCGTCGCTACAATATACGTTTGAACCCGCATAAGTGCGTCTTCTGTGTAGAAGCCGGAAAACTGTTAGGCTTCATAGTCTCCAAAGACGGGATACGTCTAGATCCCGCAAAGGTAGCAGCTATCGTAGCTCTGCCTTCACCCACCAATATTCCAGAACTTCAATGTTTGCAAGGGCATGCAAACTTTCTACGCCATTTTATCTGCAATCTGTTCGAGATAACAAAAGGCTACATGTGGATTCTCAAGAATAATGTTCCCTTCATCTGGGATGACGAATCCCAACGCTCTTTTGACAATCTAAAGGCATCCTTAACCAGAGATCCTGTGATTCAACCCCCCGATTACACACGGGACTACATTCTTTATCTCGCAGCCTCGATTTCCACCATTGGTATGGTGCTGGTCCAGGAAGACCAAAACGGCTTAGAACATGTGGTATACTATCTCAGTAAGAGTCTTCTTGACTCCGAAACCCGCTATTCACATGTTGAAAAACTGGCTCTGGCAACAGTATTTGTTGTCCAGAGATTCTGCCATTACATCTTACTCCGTCGGACCACTGTTATAGCCGACTTCAACCCAATGTATTACATCCTCACACATCAAGTGCTTGGGGGAAAATACTCTCGTTGGATTGTCATCCTTCAAGAGTTTGACTTGGAGTTTGTCAAGGCTAAGTCCAAGAATTCTTTGGTCTTTGCGGAGTTAATTTGTAACTTGCCCCGTGCTACTGAGCAATCCGAGCCCATTGATTCTCTTCCCGATGAATCATTGTTCCTCATTAGCACGTCTGATCCATGGTACGGGGATATTCTTTTATATCTCCAAACCCAACGCTTCCATCCCGACCTCACTCGCGACGAACGGCGACGCATCCGACATCACGCAAAGTACTACCTCATAGTTAACGATACTCTATATCGACGTGGTGTCAACACCGTCCTTCGACGCTGTTTGACCTTAGATGAGGCAGAACACGTTCTCAATGACTGCCACGCTGGAGCATGTGGTGGTCATCTCTCTGGGATGGCTACGGCCCAGAAAATACTGCGAGCAGGATACTTCTGGCCCTCAATTTTCAAAGACTGCATTGAAACAGTCAAGAAGTGTCCGCCATGTCAATTCTTTCATAGCAAAACACGCTCGCATCCTGCTCCACTCCATCCTGTCATTGCCGTCGGCCCCTTTTCCAAATGGGGCATCGATTTCATGCACTGTAAGCCCACTTCAGCCGGGGGCATAGCTATGTCATAGTAGCTGTCGACTATTTTACAAAATGGGCTGAAGCGATGCCTACGTATGTTGAGGACGGAAAAACAGCAGCACAGTTCATATTCAATCATATTATAGCTAGATTCGGTGTCCCACAGTCTATTGTGACCGATCACGGTTCCCATTTCAGGAACCATATGATCGAAGAACTAAGTGCCAAGCTAGGTTTTTGCCATGAAAACTCAACCCCGTATTACCCACAAGCTAATGGCCAAGTTGAAGCCATTAACAAAGTCCTGAAACGAATGATTCAGCGCATTGTGGGTACCCAAAAATCCAATTGGCACTCAGCTCTGTTCTCATCACTGTGGGCATACCGAACCTCAGTGAAAAGTGCTACTGGGTTCACACCATTCCAACTGGTGTATGGCCTAGAAGCCATCTTGCCGATTGAATGTGAAATTCCATCACTCAAGATAGCCATAGAGCTGCTTCCACACACTACTTCCGAAGAAGAACGGTTTCTATACCTAGCTAAGCTAGATGAAACCCGCCGCGACGCCGCTTTAGCTAATGAAGCTCACAAAAAAAGCGTCAAAGCTCAATATGACAAATCCGTTCAACCTCGGATCTTCAATGAGGGTGACCTCATACTTACATATGATCAGATGCATGATAATCTTGGAAAAGGTAAACTTGAATCTATGTGGTGCGGCCCCTTCATCGTAAAACGTGTCTTAGAAAAAGGATCCTATGAACTAATCGATTGTGATGGTACGCCATTGGCACGGCCCCGCAACGGGCTATACCTCAAATGTTTCTAAGCGTGAGGTTACCCTACGCGGGTTACTTGTTGTACATAATGTACTTAGTTTGCTTTTGCTTCCTTTTTGGTGTGTGCATGGACCTCATGTATCAACTCTTACTTTGACTCGTGACTTTATGCGCAGATGTCTGCCTACTTTGGATTCGCCGACGGTGCAAGCCGACATACCCGGAATCTCGCTTCCGCAGCATGGGTAATCTATTCCCCCACTGGCGAGTTGATTTCTTCAGGAGCCATTTGTTTAGGTCATGCAACCAATAATATCGTGGAGTACCATGCAATCATTGGTCTCTTGACAGAGGTTGCTTCACTCGGGATTGACTCCTTATCGGTCTTCTTAGACTCCCAACTCATGGTTTCTCATCTAAACCGTGTTTACACAGTTCGCGATCCTACGCTACTTCGTTTATTTCGAAGAGTACGCCTCTTGGAACTATCATTTAATTTTATTACATATCATCACATACCGAGAGAATTCAATTATATAGTTGATTCATTGGCTAATTACATTTTGGATTGGCATCTTGCCCATACATAAACACATCATAAAAAATAAAATGCACAAGTCATTGTAAATATTTAGATCATAAATAGGTCCATATCATTGTATATAAAAAGTGTTTTTTCTAAAATACATAAAGTTTGTGTCAAAGACAAAATTTGGGACCAAATCCCATATATACAAAATTTGGCTCTCAAAGCCTACATATCGTGTACATGCCGCAAAAAGATCAAAAGACCATCTACGGAGACCTAGGAGACCTATCATGTCCCTCATCGGACTCCTCCTGCTGCTGGTGGTAACATACTACAGCTCGGACCACCTTGCGAAGAAGTCGACTGATACGACCAGGCACACCTACAGTATGCCGCTGGAGGTGGTAAGGGACGTCATCCATCCTCATAGCAGGGATGCCATGAGTCAATCCCTGCAAGTTCCTCTCAATGTCCCGAACACCTCCTGCTTTGTCTTCATCCTCCTCCTCGTCAGGAATGGCTTGACGGTCAACGCAGTCAGATTTCGTGCATGGGCAAGCCATCAACCTGAAAATCATATTTTTGGCTTGCTGGTCAAGAAAACCCCCACGAAATGATGCCTAAGGCAATTCTTCATCCATTACGTTCTTCCTCTCACGCAGACTGAGCTCACTGGAATTTATCCTCACGTTTTTCACCATAACCCTGCATTTTTCCATGCCCAGGAACTCGTTTTTGGTATTGTGCAATAGCTAGGGAAGGAGGGACGCGAATTGGGACTGAGGGAGAGGTTGTTTTTGCCCCTGGGGCATTTTTCTGGAATGGGTTTTGCTCTCCCAGTCGAATTTTCCAAGTGCCCATACGTTATGAGTCTACCCACGTTTTTCTGAAGCTCAGGAAACCCCATCTCATGCATCCCACTATTGAAACGTTTTTCTCATGCTCAGCAAGTTTAGTCTTGCTGTTATGTGCATCCTTGTTTTGATGTGAACCTGTGAGCAATAAACTGGAGTGGTAGTGGACAGAATTGGCTTGATAAACCTAGTGTAGGGAGTAACCTCTCAAGAAGATCAAGAGGGCTGGCTACTTTTCTATGCACATCCTAAGAGCACTAGAAAGGAAGGTATGGCTTGAGGGACTGTGTGGCAGTGAAGAGAATACTTCCTTGTGTTGGGTGTGTAGGCATTGTGAGTGCCAAGATGAATAGATCTGGGAGAGGTACCCATAGCTCTGTGGTTGAGCTCACTAGCTTAGCAATTCTTCCCTTCCATGTCCTAGTAGCCTGATAAACCCAATTGCAGATTGGCATGGCTCATCTTGGTGTATGCTTGGCTATGTGTGAGTCTATTGTTCCCTGGTTCCTGATAGAGATCATGCCCAGCTCGGGGGTGGCAGTTGTTGTTAGGAACCCATGTCTTTACTTTGTTAGTATGTTGTTGTTGGACACATATGCTTTGTAAGTCGTCCCGTAGTATTTGTTGATCAATAGTTTGTGTTATTGTTGTTGGCGCATATGCTTTGTAAGTCGCCCGTAGTATTGTTGATCCATAGTTTGTAACGGCCCATGGTTTTGATCCATAGTATTGGCGCCTAGAATTAGTATATAAGTGTGTGTTGAGACCTATGAAGGCACCATGAAGTTATTTGTATTGAGCTTTCTCATAGGAGGTTGCCCCCTCGCAGTGGCCTGTGATCAATATAAAAGTGATTTTGAGTTCTGTCATTTCTGCTATTTCGCATATTTTTATTAAGTAATTGTTGCAGGTGCATCACAGTTGTATCAAGAGGTTGATAAGCACAACTGGCCTATGGTTGGGTGGAACGTTGCAGTTGCATAGCCAGTTGCTTGGGACTATTTTGTCAAGATAAGTATTCTCTTGTGTTTTTAACTTTGCAATTATTCCTTTGATGAATAGCTTGAATGTATTATGGATGTGCTAATGAATTTACTTCCGCTGTGTTTTCAAATGATTATGCAATTCCATATGATCTTTCAATTACTTGAATACTTAGTTAAAAGCTCCATTTTAAATTGAATGATTGTTTACTAAGTATGGGACTAGATGCCCGGTTTTAGCACCATTTCCTCTCTATCCTACTGGTATGGTAGGAGGGGACATTACAGTTTGGTATCAGAGTTGTTGGTTGCAGCATTGGACCTCTATGGACCAAATATGATAGCAATTACAAGGGAAGATCCCTTCCTAATCGCCACAGATAGCAGATAGCAACATAGGGCCAAAAAAAATGGCTAAGTTGGATAGTTTGCAGGGGTAAAGTCACCTCCTGATGAGCAGCAGTCATCACTAAAAGTAGGGAAGATTTCAAAAAAAAAAAATTTAAGTGTTTTCGAAATTTTTGTTTAAGTCTGATTCGGAAGAATTCGGGAAGTTGTCCCGAAACTGCGGAAAGATTCCGCGAATCGTTCTGCAACGCGGAAGAGTTCGGGAAATCGTTCCGAAATTTGCGGAAGGAATTCTCTTCCGAAATTGTAGAAGGATTCCGCGAATCGTTCCGCAACTGCGGAAGACTTCGCCGAATCATTTCACAACTGCGGAAGACTTCGCCGAATCGTTCCGTAACTGTGGAAGACTTCGCTGAATCGTTCCGCAACTGCAGAATATTTTGGCGAATCGTTCCGCAATTGCGGAAGACTTCGCCGAGTCGTTCCGCAATTGCGGAAGGCTTCCACGAACCTCCCCGAAATTTTGGAAGCATCCGGCGAACCGCCCCGCAATGGAGGCAAGCCGAGAATCACCCCGAAACCGCGGGAGCCTTCGCCGAATGGCTCCGCAACTGCGGGAGCCTTCACCGAATGGCTCCGCAACTGTGGGAGCCTTCGTTGAATGGCTCCGCAATTGCAGAATAATTCCGCCAGCCACCCCGCAATTGCGGAAGGCTTTTGCTAGCCGCCCCGCAATTGCGGAAGGCTTCAGCCAACCGCCCCGCAATTGCGGGAGCATTCAGTGAACCGCCCGTTGCGGTAGGATTCAGCGAACCACCCGTTGCGGCGTGATTTCTAACAAAATAAAAACAAGGGCGCTTCCCTCGACCCACAAGGGGGCAAGCCCCCTTGACCCCCCCCCTTTTTTTTTTCTCCTCGTATGTCGTTGGTTGTAAGAGAATTCTATGACTTCACAATTGTCAACGTAATATTTTCCCACGTGCATGAAGTAAGTTATGAATTCCTAAGAATGTAATGCAGCTAACAATTGTGTTGATGAACACATTTCACAGAGTCACAGTTACAGCAAGGTAGCACTCTAGATAATACAGTCAGAGAGTTTTGAATCTTGGTTGGGCCAAGAAAATCAACATCATGGATGATGCACAGGATCCCTATGAGCCTGAGACAGATGCCATGGGGGAGAACATACATGTTGAAAATGTTGAAACAGAATCTAATGGGAGAAGAAATCAAGAGACTCCTCCAAGTATTGTAGCCACCATGAGAAGCCTCAGGGTGGAGTTGCAAAGCTGTAGGGAAGATAATGAAAGGATGATTAAAGCTCAGGAAGAACAAAATTAGCTGAATGCAGCCATGCTACAGAGTTTGACAGACATCCAAAGGCAAATAAACTCTGGGCATCAGATATCAAATCTAGAAAGGGGTGGGAGTAGCTCTAGAAGGAATTCCCACAGGAGGGCCAGTAGCCCAAGAAGAGTTTCTACAGACAGAACATATACTCCAGAAACCTCCTCTAATGAATCATCTGACTCTGAACATTGAGGGTTCAAGCTCTTCATCTCGCATGAGTAAGAGGAAGAAGTTGAGGCTTGGCTTCTTGGGATGAGAAAGTATTTCCAAGTCCAAGACTACTCGGGAAATATGAAGGCAAGGGTAGCCATCTTCAACTTGAATGGAAGAGCATCTATATGGTGGGAACACACCAGGCAAGTGAAGAAGATCAATGAGAGGAAGATCATGTGGAAGCAGTTCAAGAAATACTTCAAGCAAAAGTACCTCTCTGATTGGTACTATGATGATAAGATCAAAGAGTTCCATGAGCTGAGATTGGGACAATCGACCATGGAAGAATATGCAAACAAGTTCTTGGAGCTGCTGAGATATGTCAAGTATATTCGAGATGATAAGGTCAAAATTCAGCGTTTCCTAATTGGGCTGCCCCAGTCATATAAAGACAGCATTGAGTTCGATGAACCTCGAACTCTAGAGGAGGCCATAAGAAAGGCCAAGTATTGCTTTGATCAGAACATAAGCAAACCGGAATTCCATAAGGCATGGAAGGATAGGAAAAACGAAAAGGTTGATCAAAGGAAGAAGGGGTTCAAGCCTCCTCAATTCCGGAATCAACAAAGGCAACCATCACAAGTTGTGACTAAGCCAACTAGGATGATGGGAGACAAGCCAAGAGATACAAAGGAGTCAAGAGAACCACTTCAATGTTGGGGTTGTGGAGGAGACCACATGCTTAGGAACTATCCACATAGGAATGTGAATGCAGCTCTAGACGACCGCCAAGCAGATCATCAATTAACTGTGGTTGAAATTGAAGGTAATATTGCTAAGCAATCTGTTTCTATTTTGATTGATCCTGGATCTACTCACAGTTATGTCACTCCTAGGATTGTTGAGATTTGTGCTTTCAAGAAATTAAAGCATAGTAAATCCTGGTTAGTTCAACTAGCCACTGGAACTAAGAGAAAAGTTAGTGAAATAGTAGAGAAATGTCCATTAGAGATGGATGGGCTATTCACCTATGCAGATCTGAATATTTTACCACTGGGTTCCTATGATATTCTTATTGGAATGGATTGGTTAGAAGCACACAGGGTTAAACTTGACTGCTACAATAAGACATTGGAATGCATGGACGAAGAAGGAAACCCGAGGGTTGTAAAAGGCATTCCAAAGGTGACTTCTGTTAGACAGGTTTCAGCCATGCAGCTGAAGAAGTTCTGTAGGAAGGGATTTCAACTGTATGCAGCTCACGTTTTAGAGGCAGCAGAGAGTGAAACTCTTAAATTGGAGGACTGTCATGTATTGCAAGAATTCAGAGATATTTTTCCTGATGAGATCCCAGGACTTCCTCCAAAGAGATACATTGACTTTACAATTGAACTTGTTCCAGGAGCGGCACCAGTGTCTAAGACACCCTACAGGATGAGTACACCGGAATTGCTAGAATTGAAAATGCAATTACAAGAGTTGCTGGAAAAGAAATATATTAGGCCAAGTGTGTCCCCGTGGGGAGCACCTGTTCTATTTGTGAAAAAGAAAGATGGAACACTCAGGTTATGTATTGACTACAGGCAGTTGAACAAATTCACTGTGAAGAACAAATACCCATTGCCCCGAATTGATGACCTTTTTTACCAAATGAGAGGAGCAAAGGTATTTTCAAAGATTGACTTGAGGTCTGGTTACCATCAGGTAAGAATTAAAGAAGAAGATATTCATAAGAATGCCTTTAAAACAAGGTATGGACACTATGAGTTTGTAGTGGTACCATTCGGTCTCACAAATGCACCAGCTACATTCATGTGTCTCATGAATAATTTTTTTAGCAAGTATTTGGACAAGTTTGTTCTTGTGTTCCTAGACGACATTCTCATCTATTCTAAGAATGAAGAAAAGCATGAAGAACATTTGAGAATGGCAATGCAATTACTAAGGGAGCATAAGCTGTATGCAAAGTTGAGCAAATGTGACTTTTATAAAGATAGAATTCATTATTTGGGTCACATCATCTCCGACGAAGGAATATATGTAGACCCTGAGAAGATTGAAGCTATTATGAATTGGCCAACTCCAAGGAATGTGACTGATGTGAGATCTTTCATGGGCCTTGCTGGTTACTACAGGAGGTTTATCGAAGGATTCTCCAAGGTTGCAAACCCGATCACTTCTTTGCAAAAGAAGGGGATAAAGTTTGAATGGTCACCAAGATGTGAGGAAATTTTTCAACGGTTGAAGAATCTTCTTACAAGTGCACCTATTTTGAAGATTGTAGACCCAGAAAAAGACTTTGTGGTGTGTACCGATGCATGCAATCAAGGACTTGGAGGAGTTCTTATGCAAGACAACCACGTGATATGCTATGAGTCAAGAAAGTTGAAGGAGCATGAGAATAACTATGCTACTCATGATATAGAACTTGCAGTCATAGTGCATGTCTTAAAGATGTGGAGGCATTACTTAATGGGAAGGAAATTTGAGTTAAGGACAGACCATTGTGGTTTGAAATACTTGTTTGATCAGCCAACTTTAAATGCTAGGCAAGCTAGATGGTTGGAATTTTTGTGTGAATTTGATTTCGAAATCAAACACATAAAAGGGAAAGAAAACAAGGTGGCTGATGCACTCAGCAGGAAGGTGCAGGAAATGCATGTGGAAGCGCTTAGTACTTGCCAACCGGATTTGAGGTAGCAGATTGTGAACCATATGGGTGAGGATGAAGTGTACGTGCAGATAAGGGACAAATTGCAGCAACAAAACCTTGAAAAGAAATATGAGGGCTATCATTTGGAAGAAGGTAGACGTCTTACTTATAAGAATAGAGTCTATGTTCCAAATGCGGCAGATTTAAGGAGAATTGTTATGGATGAAATCCATAAAGCTCCATACTCTGGTCACCCAGGATATCAGAAAACAATTTCTACAGCAAGGAAATATTATTTATGGCCGGGCATGAAGAAGGATGTCACTGAATACATTTCTAAGTGCATGGAATGTCAACAGGTGAAGAGTGAACACCAAAATCCAGCAGGTTTATTGCTTCCAGTGCCAATTCCATAATGGAAATGGGAAGTAATATCCATGGATTTTATTACAAGATTGCCAATGACTAAGAGACAACATGATTCCATCATGGTTGTGGTGGACAAGTTAACAAAGGCAGCACATTTCATACCGGTTAAATCCACACATAAAGCCGATGCCATTGCAAATATTTTCATGAAGAAAATTTTCAAATTACATGGGCTGCCTAAGGTAATAATTTCTGATAGGGATACCAAGTTCACTTCCAATTTTTGGAAAGGTCTCTTTGCAGATTTGGGTACACAGCTAAGCTTTAGTACCGCATACCATCCTCAAACAGATGGTCAAACCGAAAGAGTAAATCGGGTGCTTGAAGACATGCTCCGCATGTATGTAATGGACAAACCATCCAAGTGGGAGGATTATCTACACTTGGTAGAATTTGCATATAACAATGGGCAACAAGCATCATTAGGAATGAGTCCTTATGAGGCTTTGTATGGCAGAGGGTGTAGGACACCAGTGACTTGGGAAAATCCAGTGAACAGAATTGTACTTGGGCCAGAATTGCTTAAGGAAATGGAACAAGAGGTTGCAAAGATCCAGCAAAATTTAAAAGCAGCCCAGGATAGACAGAAAAGCTATGCAGATAAGCATAGAGTGCATAGGGAATTCAATGTTGGGGATCATGTGTATCTTAGAGTGAGATCAATGAAGAGTTCCTTGAAGCTTGGGAGTTGTACCAAGCTATCACCTAGATATTGTGGACCATTTGAAGTGCTTGAAAGAATAGGACCAGTTGCATATAGACTTGCATTTCCTGCTAGCACTAAAGCTCATAATGTTTTTCACGTCTCTTTGCTTAAGAAATATGTACATGATCCTAACCATGTGATTAATTGGGATGTGATCCAGGTGGAACCCAAGGGAGAATTCCAAACCGATCCATTGTGCATCCTAGACAAGAAGGTAACATTGCTCCGGAACCAAGCCATCGGACAAGTAAAGGTGCAATGGAAGCACTACGGTCCCGATGAGGCTACATGGGAGCTGGAGGATGCCATGAGGGTGGCATATCCATTTTTGTTCAATTTTGATGAGCACTGAGGACAGTGCTAATGTAAGGGGAGGGGAATGTAATGTCCCCATTTTGACCCCCTTTGTATTAAATTGTAAATGATGTAAATATTGCAATTTGATCATGGTGAGGAGCTCAAGGCCAAGGCCCCACCATTGATTTAGCATTTTATGTATCGGCAATTAAAAATAGATGCCTATGGTTCTTGTGCGAGATGGGCACAATGTAAATAAGACATCATGTAAATACGAATTTTAATGGAAAAACCCACAACTAGCTATGCAATGCAACAAAACGATGGGGCATGATTCTACAAGGAATAGGGAGGGGAAATAACCAAACCCTTGAGCCACTAGGGTCAGCCCATGTGTCAATAAGAAAACCCATGAACTCTTAACTATCCATTTTGTCCCATGCACCCAATCATTTAATTCTTCCAAAGATTGGTTGGGGCAATTAATGTCTTGGGATTGGAGAAGTATGGTAGTCAGATTTCGTGCATGGGCAAGCCATCAACCTAAAAATCGTATTTTGCCTTGATGGGCAAGAAAACCCCCACGAAATGCTGCCTAAGGCAATTCTTCTTCCATTACGTTCTTCCTCTCACGCAGACTAAGCTCATTGGAATTTATCCTCACGTTTTTCACCATAACCCTGCGTTTTTCCATGCCCAGGAACTCGTTTTTGGTATTGTGCAATAGCTGGGGAAGGAGGGACGCGAATTGGGACTGAGGGAGAGGTCGTTTTTGCCCCTGGGGCATTTTTCTGGAATGGGTTTTTCTCTCCCTGTCGAATTTTCCAAGTGCCCATACGTTATGAGTCTACCCACGTTTTTCTGAAGCTCAAGAAACCCCATCTCATGCATCCCACTGTTGAAACATTTTTCTCATGCTCAGCAAGTGTAGTCTTGCTATTATGTGCATCCTTGTTTTGATGTGAACCTGTGAGCAAGAAACTGGAGTGGTAGTGGATAGAATTGGCTTGATAAACCTAGTGTAGGGAGTAACCTCTCAAGAAGATCAAGAGGGCTGGCTACTTTTCTATGCACATCCTGAGAGCACTAGAAAGGAAGGTATGGCTTGAGGGACTGTGTGGCAGTGAAGAGAATACTTCCTTGTGTTGGGTGTGTAGGCATTGTGAGTGCCAAGCTGAATAGATCTGAGAGAGGTACCCATAGCTATGTGGTTGAGCTCACTAGCTTAGCAATTCTTCCCTTCCATGTCCTAGCAGCTTGATAAACCCAATTGCAGATTGGCTTGGCTCATCTTGGTGTATGCTTGGCTATGTGTGAATCTGTTGTTCCCTGGTTCCTTGTAGAGATCATGCCCAGTTCAGGGGTGGCAGTTATATCAAGAGGTTGATAAGCACAATTGGCCTATGGTTGGGTGGAACGTTGCAGTTGCATAGCCAGTTGCTTGGGACTATTTTGTCAAGATAAGTATTGTCTTGTGTTTTTAACTTTGCAATTATTCCTTTGATGAATAGCTTGAATGTATTATGGATGTGCTAATAAATTTACTTCCGCTGTGTTTTCAAATGATTATGCAATTTCATATGATCTTTCAATTACTTGAATACTTAGTTAAAAGCTCCATTTTAAATTGAAAGATTGTTTACTAAGTATGGGACTAGATGCCCGGTTTTAGCACCATGTCCTCTCTATCCTATTGGTATGGTAGGAGGGGACATTACAATAAGAACCATGAAGAAGTTGAAAATTCCATTGTTGGTATAATAAGTCAAATAGTAGAGGCCAAGAAAATTGAAGAAAATCTAACAAGTCAACTTCAAGAGAAGAAAGATATTTTCCAAAGGAAAGAGTTTGAGATCCTTTCACTAAAAGAATATTTGGATAAGACACTTGCCCAGTTGGACATAATTTCAAATTTTGAGAAGAGCCCCATGATCTTAGATCACATTCTTAGTTGTCCAAGATCACCATATGACAAGACTAGTCTTGGGTTTGACAACAATAAAAAAAAATCTTGAAGAAAGATCCAAATCATTTGAGGAGATGGATAGAGTCAACACAAATTGAAAAGAAGACACCAACATGGGAAGAAAGCATAATCAACCAAGGTCTGACATAAACGAGTACAAGACGGTTGCACTACCAAGGATACAACATACACTAAAGTACAAACATCATTTTCGTGGTTGTTTTTTCTCTTCTACTAACTTTGGGCATAAAGTAGTGGATTTTGAAGTATATGCCAAGAATGACTATGTGGACAATAAAGTTAGAACAATTTATAAAAATGTTGATAGAATTGTTGAATGTTGGAAGTGCAACAATTCTATCCATATTGCAAAGTTTTGTAACAATATAGTTTGTTACAAGCGTAACATCTTTGGCCATAAATATTAGGAATGTAATAACTCAAAGAAATACAATCATTATGGAAGAGAAAACAAGTAAAATAAAATAAAGAAACAAGTGAGCTAGCTCTAATTGCTCAAAGTAAAGAGGAGAATTCTATTGATAAGCAAAAGAAGAAAAAGTGCTCAAAAGTTTGGAAGAAGAAGTCGGAAGAACAAAAGGAGGAAGTACGTGGATTAGTTCCTTATGTTGATGATGGATGTACAAACCACTCAACAAAAAACCAATACAATCCTCTTATCTTGAAGATGGGAAGTATAATGGATGAAAGCAATATCACTCCTAAATATGATAATAAAGCATAGACTATTTTGCATGCTGAAGAACTGGAGATGATTCTCTCAACACTCCTTTTTAATCCTCTTTTCTCCAAGATACAAAGGGTAGGAAAGAAGAAGAAAATTCATGAAGATTAGAAATGGTGTGGAAGTTGCTCTAGAAGGATTGAATATATTTGAGTTTAAGATAAATGAACAAGATCACAGTTAAAGAAAATTGGGACTGTTGAAGACTAGATTTGCATGAAGGGAAAATTTTAGGGGAAAAATTTATCCGATGGATTATTTTTCGATGTTTTCCTCCAAAAAAAGATTTGATAATTTCTATTTCTTTTCTAATCTGATTCGCCCAAATTCCATGGGATAATTTTTTTAACTCTATAAATCGCCAAATTTTTCCAAAAACTATATAAAATCCTTATAAATTTGAATATATTTTTAAAAAAATCGCCAAAAATTCTATGGTTGAAATTTTAAGAATTATAAAGATTCGCTAAGGCTTATACACTTTAAGAAAATTATGGATCCTTAAAATTTTCCTTGTCTGTAGGGACTTGCAAACAAAAATATTCATCTTGATTGAAAGGCAAAATATAGAAACTTATCGCAGTGTTCTTCATGGCATTATGGAAATCCTTTTGAGGCATTAAATAATATACATTGTGGGGACTATTTGAGGATAGAATACATAGACATTTTGGGTAGACTATGAGGCTTATTGAAGAGCAAATTTGGACCAAATTTTGTGAAGAGTCTAAGGGATAATTGAAGACCTCTTAAGAACAGTTTTGTGAGAAGAAGTAAAGGATTGGGTTTGGCACACATTCAAAGCATATTGTTTTAAGGATTGTCTTCGAACATCTTTGAGAAAACATTCCAAGACTTGATAAGGTTGCATAAAAATGACAAAGACCAAGTGTTTCAATGTGACTATGAAAGGGGCACACACATGTCATAACTTCAAGAGTGTTTAATAAAGAGACTCACTTCATATAAATATTAGCCAGCTTAAAATATAACCTTGATAACATCCTTGTTTTGAAAATACCACACCACTAATTGTCATAGAGACAAGTTACTATAGGGAGAGCCATTTAAAAAAAGAATACAAGCAAAAAGAGACAGCGCAGTCAAAGGGGGAGTAGTCCTTTGTTCTTAGAAGATTAGAAGAAAAGAATTTTAGAAAGGGAGAGTTTCAATAGTTATAAAAGATACACATCTTGAAGATCAAGTGTAGAGTCTCGGGAGGAGCAGTCCCAAGGTGAAAAATAAGTCAAAGGAAGCAATCCCATACCAATGATAAGGTGCTATAGGTGGAGGGAAAATTATAAACAAGAAACGAGGTGTAGACACAAGGATAAGCATAAGCTCAAGGGGAGCATCCCTTTTCCATTGATTTCAAAGGAGGAGAAATGGAACAAGGGGATATACTGTGCAGAAACAAAATTGTGGACAAACATAATTGCACATATACATAATTAAAGAAAAGGGGAGTATCTACAACTTTGTTGCAAAATTGTTTAAGGATTGCCATCAATGACAAAGGGGGATATTTTTGGAAATTATGTTTCCATTTATTTCAAAGGCAAGGATATATTGTTGTCATTAATGTTAAATATAGGGGGAGACTATAGATAGAGATGGCAAGATCAAGATTGTTGCAAATATTGTTTTGGTTTCTAGTTTGGATACCCTATATTTGAAGGAATTTTCACTCTATATTCCTAGCTGAAATTGGAGTATAGGTTACATGGCTGGAAATATTTTTCTGAGACCTTTCCACCGGTATATGGAATTCCCTCTAACTCCATAAGAATGAGGAGATATGAAAGAATTCGTAAAGGAAATCCAACCATAATGTTAGGTCAAACCTTCCAAGATATTGTACAATGTTATGTCATCCTAGAACATAATGTAAGACTTGTATAAATAAGTGGAGAGCTCTCCTCATTTTATCATCCAACCAACCAAGCATGGAGCTCTGAAAAGGTGCACAATTCCAAGGAGAAAATGAATTTTCTAGGTTTCTTGAAGATGATTTCTTGGGTTTTATTGAAAGATTGTAACAACATAAGTTTTTGTATCCCAACATCAAATCTCTTTGATAACCTAAATAAAAATCTCTATATCATGTTGTCAAACAAAACAAAAAATAACCTATAATGTATGTAATAAAATATATATAATAAAAAAAACTTAAATCAAAATCTCATTACAAATTATCTATAGAAGAGGAACATCGATTCAACCACTAGAAGAGGAACATCGATTCAACCACTAGAAAAGGAACATCGATTCAACCACATGCACATAGATAAAAAAAAAATAACCAATACATGCACCTAAATAAAAAGAATAACCAATATATAAACCTAAACTTTGAAATTAACTTTCTTCACACTTTCAAATATTAAAACTCACTAAGTATTAAAACTCACTAAGGCACCATATCTAACCCAATCTTTCAATCTAACACAATGCATCATTGTCTTTTTATGCACTCATAATAAACTCTCCAATGTCTTTGCAATAATATGATCACATTTCTAAAAATTAATAATAATAAAAATTATATGTTTTTGTGTTTTGGTGGTAATATTTATCATAAATGAGTCGTCAACTCCATGTGAGGACAAACCATTATTGTTTTTCTATCAGTGAAGCAGGATGACTTATATTTACTGTTATTTAAAAAAAAACTAATCATAAACAGTAATAGAAAACCAATCATAAGTAACAATATTGACAAGAAAGCTAGTTATATTCCATAACTAGATACTACCAACAATTGCAACTTAACCTCTTTTTCTAAAGAAAACAAAACTAGAAATTATTAAAACTAGATTTAATATTGTTATTATTTTCAATAATTAATTTCTTAAATATAATAACTATATTTTTCTTTTTCCGAGACTTTTTAATTTATACATATTGTCATTCTATAAAATCTTATAGCACCACTAGGGAATGCGAGTTGAATGAACTTACATGATAATTAAAAAAAATCAATATATTGTTTATGGTGATATTTTGGGAATTTTACCATGTAGAGAGTTTTAAATATATTATTTTATTGTTTATTAAAATTTGGTTCTTAATAATTAGAATTTCAAATTTAATTATTTGTTTAAATTTTTAAATTTAATTTTAAGATTATATTTGATATAAAAAATTTTATGAAATTAAAAACAAATAGAAAAAAAAATTAAAAATTATTTTATAAAAAATAAAATATATATCACTCATTTGTATTCAAATAAATGCAGTATACATCTATACTTGTATTTTATGTTTAAATACCTGAAAAAAATAGATTTTTTTGAATTTTTTATAATCAAATAAAAATTAAAAATTTAACCACTTAAATAGATATACATACTTTGCTTCTTATACCAAATATATACAACCCTTGTAAAATGATCTTGATAACTAAACTGCAAACAAGTTTTGTGCATTTTGTGAATCCCATATATGTTTCATACATAGACTAATAAAAAATATTCTATTCTATAATGCCAAGCAGGGCTACTCTGCTTGAAACCAACATTCTGTAAATCTCATTAACCTGATGCTCCACAGGAGCCAGCTTCTTCTCCAGATCCTCTGCAGATCCCCTCAACCTGGACACAGATTCTCTGATCTCATCCATCAAACAGTCCCCCACATTTAGCTTATGATAGAGCCCCTTCACTTCCACATGCACATTGTCCAGCTCTTGGAGGAGTGCAGCTGAGCCTTTCATGGCCCTTCTCCTGTCAATCTCCTCCTTCACTCTGTGCTGCAGTTTGAGCATTGATTGAGACCATGAAGGCTGTTCATGGTGGGTGAGCAGGTGCAGTGTGGGCAGAAGCCTCTTGGTCTTGACCAGCAGGGCCAGGGACAGCACACCACATAAGAAAATAGTTATGGTCTTTGCTCCATAAATGGCACTCATCACCACTGCATTCTTACTATTATTCTTGGATGACTCATGATCCCCATTACTGCTTGAACTGGTACTGAGCTTCTCACCCATACGTCTGAGCATGGAACTGCAATTCTCCAGCTTTGATCTTTGATTCCCCTGCCTGGCACTGCCTGCCTCCTCCTCTTTTCTCCTGATGGCCACTATGCATTCATGCAGAACGTTCTTTGAGCGTGTAATCTTGATCTGCTCTTCTGATCTGACATCCATTAATGAATGGAGTGCCACTTGCACCAACATCTGATAGCGTTGAACATCCTCAAATCTCTCCCTCAGCACATTGCATGCATCTAACAAGTTCACACTGTCATCCAAATACTCATTTATTGATCTCTTCTCCCTCTCATTCAGTGGCAGCTGCAGAAGCTCTGGGATCACCTGGAGCACTGTGCTGTGAGTGTATAGCACAACTTCCAGGGCTTGCTGAAGCCATTCCAGGTTGATCTGGGTTGCCTGCTTCAGACCGTCCAGCTTTGAGCTCACATCTGACTCAAATTCCCCAACTGGATTTGTTTCTG
Organism: Larix kaempferi; assembly: GCA_027924585.1. Taxonomy (NCBI): domain Eukaryota; kingdom Viridiplantae; phylum Streptophyta; class Pinopsida; order Pinales; family Pinaceae; genus Larix; species Larix kaempferi. The sequence goes on from BSBM01001035.1 coordinate 7,506,856, forward strand.
TATTTGAATTGGGCATGGACTCAAATTCCTCAACTGGGTTTGTTTTTGCATTTGAATTGGGTATGGGGTATTTGAAAGAGGAGGCTAGGAAAGATGGGTAGGCATGAAATGAATGGAATGCTGCCCCTAAAGAGGATAACAGCGATGAACCCAACTGAGTCATGTTGCTCTCTGCAACTTTCTCAAATAGTTATGAGAATGAATGCAAATCCTTCTTAATCTCTCTTGTTTTTTATTGAGATCCTTTGATATAAATATGTTATATCTCTGTATAGACTTGACAGAGGACAGATCATGCCACAGCAGCATCAGCAAAATGTGGATCTAGAAATATACATAACAGCTGGATTGAGCAGATTTGTCTCAATGCTCCAGCTAGCCTTGTTGGAACTGTTTTAATGTGCTTGTTTTTTGTGCTTTTCCAGTGAATCATGGGTGGTATTGACCCATTAGTTTTTTTTTCCAATAATAGCAGCTAAGTTCAAACCAGATTCCAGGTATTCACTTCTATTCCTATAGCTGGCAGCCTGGCAGGTTTAAAATGACCGATAGATTCTCTACATTGGGTTAAACAGATCAGTCTTCTATTCAACGAACAGCTGGACATTGTTGGCATCATGCTTAACATCTCATCATTGGCTATTTTCAACGGTTCGTTTAACTAATAATACTTAACTATTGGTGCAATTTATTATTTAGAAATACAATGATGCCTGTAAAATCGGAGCCAAACTTTTGAAGTCTCAATTTCAAAACTGTCAGTCAAGCATATACCAATAGGCTTCATATATTTTTAAAATGGCCTTTTGGCATCTAATAGTCCGCCTTCAAGAAGAAGATAGCATGTGACCTAAATAACCATTCACCGGATCCTCACTATCCACTGATCTCGTTGGAATTTAATAAATATATAATTGTTGATTGTAATACCTCAATTTTCATTATATGTACATTTTGATATAATATAAAATCTTTTAGGGATGCACAAGAAGAGGGGGCTATGATTCCACAAGTGTAAAAGTAATATTGGACTAGAGAAATGATCTTACTGGGCTTTAACTTAAATCTGTAGTTTTAGTAATTTAACCCTAAGTTCCTAAACCATAATTAAAAGTCATGCTTTAATTAAATCATTATTTAATTATATAAAGAGGGGATTAAGAGGGGGGGGAATTGTCACATGTGGCAATCTAAACCATGTATATAAAAAGTGAGATGCCAGCCATTTGAATTCCATTCCTTCTTGTTCTGGCCTTCAACAGGATTACTTGAGATTAATACATGTGACAGAGGACTAGAGTTTCCATAGGTGAACTTGAACTTTCAATGCCATTGAACCTGGTAGACTGGTGCATTGAGAGGATCCTAGCCTGTAGCTTGTGCCTTGGAGTCCCAATTCGAAGACTTCATGTCTGACCTATGTTGGAGCTCTAGAAGGGAATTGGAGGCTGCCTGAGGGACTGTTAGCTCAAAGAAAGGGGCTTGTTCCTGGCATTGTGCAGGTTGATGGGGAAGGAGAATTGAGGATTGGGACAACTATGGAGGTGGTTTATGCACTGGTGCCGGTTGTATGAGAGATTGAGTTGTGTGGAGGTTGGGAAAGAGCTTTTCTCTTGTGGACTAATAGCCCCAACTTGGGGGTGGTCTGTCAAAGAGATATGGCTTGACAGGGCCTACGACTGGGAGGAATGTCCTTCACCTACATCCAGTTGGAGAACAATTTATTAAAAAGATAAAGTCTCTAATTATGTCTGAATTCCATAGTTATATATGTGTTTATCTTGGTTAATTTATTGTTATGTGAATGTCTAAATGCATGGAATTACTTGGCATGTTATGTGTGCATTATTTGCTTGAATTGCCTATAAATTATTAATGTATGCATATATCAATTTGGGCGACCATAAATTTATTTTCTGTTGTAATTTAATAATGAAAATGATGAAAAAGGAATTGGATATAAGTGGTGAATTCGGATATGTAATTTGAGTATATCATGGTCTCCAAGGTTGAGAGAGGCGAGCGAGTATGTTACAATGATATTGTAAAACTTAGTTATTAAAATGGTGATTTTGTTTATCTAGGTGGATTCAGATAATCAAATTTAGTTTGAGATTGTAGTGTGAGATATATGCAATTGTAGTTTCATGCCTAGTGGATTTTCACAACCATTTTCATGCTAGAAAATGAGTTGGGAAGAGGAGAGGAATGAATGCCCCAAATTAGTACCCGTTATCCCATGCTTGTTTAACCATCATTTTTAATTGGTTATTGAAATGGTGGTTTTGTTTATCTGGGTGGATTCAAAGAATTCATTTTAATTTGAGATTGCAGTTTGAGATGCAAAGGATTGTAATTTTGAGTATGTTGGATTTTCATAGACAATTTTCATACTAGAAAAGGAGAAGGAAAAAGGGGCAGAATGAATCCTGAAACAAGTGGCCCTTATCTCATGCATTTAGAGGTAGGATATCTTCGTCATTTTCGAGGTGTAGAATCCCAATCATCTTTTAAAGTTGTTTTTATGTTATCATTGTCAATTATGAAGTGTAGTATCCCAATTATCATTTTCAAGTTGTTTTTCATTTTACAGAATGTCATATTCATGAACTTATTATTGAGAATTTAGAAAAGAGAAAACACGATGAAGCATAATGTTGTATTATTTATATTAACCATTGTAAAGCTTGAGACACTTGGTGTAGAACTTGTCTCATGATATCTTTCTAATATAAGATTGTATTTAACTTCATCTCATCATCAATCAACCATTATAATTGGGTTCGATTAACATAGAAATTGTTTTTTCCATACAAAAAATATTTTTTCCATTTTAAAAGGTTATAATAATATTAAATTTATCTTAATCCTAAATATATTAAGAAAAAAATGAGAAACATAACTCAAGTACAAACTTTTAGAAAAAAAATCAAGACCTAATATTTTTAGTACTCTTCACTTTATATTCACATAAATTCATCGAGAGATTTAATAATAAACAAGACTAACTAAATAATATACACAAATGAATATACTTCATTTAACCAAATTCCATTTAAAAGATTAGATTCACACAATAATGAAAATCTTGCACCATTATAAAGACTAAAGCTATGAATGAATATTATTAAAATTATGATTAGTGGTCATGCCATCCGTAATGAAATTGTAAAATTTGTAATGCAAAGAATGTTGAGGATGAACACCATTTTCTTTTAACTTGTCACTCTTAATAATATAAAGCATAACTTTAAATAGTTTTAGAACTTAATTACTCTTTAAAATTGTTTAATTTAAGTAAACACAAAATTATTTTTTTTAAAAAGTTTGGGTTAAATTTCACCCATTGGGTAATTTACAAACAATTTTTCGTTGTTTTGATAATATAAAAGGAGTTGGGAAGAGGATTTCCTTTTTATAGACAAATTTTGATACTAGAAAAGGAATCAAGAAAATGGGCAAAGGAGTGAATGTAACTAATGAGTGCCACTTATCTCATTGCATTAGAGGTGGGTTATCTTTGTCATTTATAAGGTGTAGAATCCTAAAGAGGAGATGTAGATGTCGACGATGAAAGGCTCCTTAGGGTTTTGTAGATTCTGCAAGATGGAAAGAAGAAGGGCCGGTGTGTGGTTTTCCAAGTTGGCGAGGTGATTTCGACGGAGTAGTCCAATATGGATGATGTGGAGCTTCTTTTCAGCTTTGAGGATGAGTTGGCATGGGCCGATGCTGGTAGTTTCGGAACGGATGAAGAGTACATAGACCTCTTACGTAAATTTAAAAGGGAAAGGATGTTGGCTAATGTTAGTAGTGAGGTGTCATCATTTGAAGATTGATAGCGAGATTGTATCATGTGGAGGTACCTTTTGTGAACCAGATGGAGTGGCAGCGGTTATAGGGGAAATATTGAATAGAGAGGCAGAGATTATTTCATTGCATGATAACTCCCATATGTTTCTTTCGAGGAACTCTAAAATGATCTCTCTACGTTTGTCGAAAAAAGTATCTCTCAATCCATAGGGGTCTGGGGTTCAATTGGATGAGCAAGTAGAGCCCTTCGTTGGTTCTCATAAAGATGGAGATAAGTTCAAAGGTGCCAATTGAAAAGGAAGAAAGGCTTTGAAATCCTTTAAGGTAAGATCTCAAAAGTTGTCAATGGTGCTTAGGAATGGCATTGGTATGGAAGTTGTGGAAACCCTTTCTTCTTTGGCATTCGTGGGTAAATTTCAATTTAAGTTCTATTCTAAATTGGAGTTGTCGAGGTGGGTAGAAGAAAATGGGGTTAAGTTTTTAATATACAAACCTAAGGTCCATATATTGCTAAGAGGTTAGATTTGCTTCTAGTTCTTGTACAAAAAGGATGTAAAGAAGATTTCCACGGGTTCATGGATCTGGGATAAATCCAGTCTTCTGCTTAAGCCTTGGCACAGAGCCTTCACCCCTCAGACATAACCTATAACAGTTCAACACTTATGGCTTTTTCTCCATGGGTTTCCCTTGGAGCTCTGGTGTAAGGAAGCTCTGATGGCAGTTTTGGATGCTTTGGGAAGGCTTATATTTCTATAGGAAGACTTGTTGGTGGAAGAAGATAAGAGAGTGGCGAGCGTGTCGACGGATTTGTACATTAGCAAAGGGATTCCATAATAGATTTCAATAGAATGGAGGGGAAAGGTCTACATTCAATCCTTGGATTTTTGGACAATTCCTTTTTGATACTCTATTTGTCGGAAAACTGGGCATTTAAGGATTAGTTGTCCTTGGGGGATTTCTAGAGGTTCCAATTCAATGTTAAATCAGAAGGAGGAAGGTTCCAGGGTTGATTGCGGTTCCTGTTTGGACCTTTCAAAAACTGTTTGTGTCTTAGATAGTATCTAGAAGGTTGGAGATGATCTTTTGGAGCCATCCTTGGAGGATGGCAGCTCTACTCTACTGAAGTTGCATTGTAGATTTCATCGAATGGAATAATTGATGAAGGAAACCTAAGAAATCTCTCTGGTAAGTTGAATCCTTCTTCCTCTCTTCCCTTTGGCTCTGTAAGTGGGAAGTAGATACGGGGTTCATATGGACCTTTTGGGGATTTTCATGCTCTGAGTAATCCAAGTCTATCTCAGTTGGAATTTTCTCAGGACCCCAATGATTTAGGATTTCCTTTATTGTTAACAAGGGAAGATGTTTGGTCAAGTGTCCAGAATGAGATATTAAATCGTAATCCTTCAATGGGTGTAAATTCGGGTAGGGGTTCCCTCATAAAGCTCCTCAGAACTTCAAGTCCCCCCTATAAAGACATTTTTTCTAAATCGCCCTTGCCAATGTATTTCATTCCCCCTCTTCATTTGGTAGGGACTAAAGAGAAGGATCCTACTCAAGATTGCAAGTGTAGAATTAAGGAGAATAAATTGATCAAGGATTTGGTTGAATAAGGGTTGGCCTTTGTGGTCGTTGAGAAGAAGAAAAAGAAGTCTATAAATAAGATCGAAGGTTATGTATCTAAGGACTTTTCAAAAGGTAGTATTAATGGAGGTTTCCAAATCCTTGGAGCAGGGATCCCTGCTATTTAATCATTCGAGTAAAAAATGTTATTGTTCAACAATTGAGGGTAGTACATCATTATCCGAATTCTTTTTTAATGAGGAAGGTAAGCGAATTGTGGATCCAGTCACTTTGCATTAAATAAAGAGGACTGGCTAAATTTGTTGAATCCAAAAGTTCAAGACATGATGGGTGGTATATAGAGTTTTTCTTGGACTTTTTCTATTTAGTTGGGCTTGATCTTCTGAAAATGGTGAAGGATTATCAACTGTAGGAGAAGGTAGGAGGAGCCTTAAATGATACATTTATAGCTCTTATTCCAAAGAGATCAAATACTTCTTCTTTCAAGGAATTAAAACCTATCTCGTTATGTAATCTAGTATATAATCTTATTGCTAAAATTATAGCTATCCAGATTAAAAAAAAGCATGTATGAGGGTGTGTCTAAAGAGAAATTTGGTTTTACGAAGAATAGGTAGATTCTAGATGTTGTAGGGGTTGCTCAAGAAGGGTTTCACTCTATGAAAATAAAAAAGCTAGAATCTTTGTTCCTCAAGTTGGATTTAGTTAAAGCCTTTGACAAGATCGATTGGTCCTTTTTAAGATTCATTTTGTTGCAGATGGGGTTAAGTTTAGATGCAACAAATTGGATTATGGGTTGTGTATCTTCATAAAATTTTGTTTTTCTTATAAATGGCCATCCTTCATATTTTTTTAAGAGCTCAAGGGGTCTTAGGCAAGGGTGTTCGATGTCCCCTCTCCTATTTTTGTTAGTGGTGGAAGTGCTCGATTAAATGATCTCTCGGGCTAATCAGAAACGAAATCCATAGGCATCAAGATATCTACAAATCATAACCTTTCTCATCTATTATTTGTTGATGGCATGCTTATTTTTTGTTCAAGGAACATGTTGGAATGGATTCATCTCAAGTACATTTTATAGGTTTTTTGTGAAAATTCTGGAATGGTTAGTGGTGATAAGTCCCTTTTTTTTTAGAATGAATTATCCAAGGTCGTGTTGGATCAGATAAAAATAGTATTTACTTTCAAAATGGAACCTTTGGATAATGGTTTTAAATATTTAGGCTATTATTGTAATCCAAATAAATACAAGAAGGAGGATTGGTTATGGCTTGTTAAAAAATTGGAGAAACAAAATTGATCTCTGGTGCTATAGATGGCTATCTTTAGGAGGAAGGGTAATGCTGATTAAATCTATTTTGGAAATCATTCCTGTATTTTGGTTATCTTTAGAAAAAAATCCTAAAGGCATTTTGGATAGGATCAGGAAAAAATGCTTCTCATTTCTCTAGTCTAGGAATAAGAATAAGGACAAGTACCACTTGGTCAAATGCAATACTCTAGTGAGACCAAAAAAGGAAGGCAGTAAGGGTTGTAAAAACTATCTTTTGATTTGGGAAATCTCTTGCATCAAAGAGTATCTCGAGATGCTTTTTTGACAATTATCTGTGGGGTTGTGTTATCCATGACAAATCTTTCAAAGGAAAATCAGTTTTTGATTGGATTCAGGATTCTTCCAAGGCTAATTCTAGGATCTCAAACTCTTGGAAGGTTCTGAGTTCATCATTTTTTGTGATCGGGAATTGGGTTTCCTGGAAAATAGGAAATGTCACCAATGTTCTTATCGGAGAAGATCCTTGGGTGGGTGGCGTTTTATAGTTTGAGTTATTTGTCCCTTTTATAGTTGCTCTTAAGTTTAAGGACTATTACACTTCATCAAATCTGGAAGTCAAGGGCTGAGTCTGTTGGAGTTCTAAATCGATTCAAGCTTCAGAGTAATAGTTTAATGATGACCAAGCTATCGAATGGAACCATTATTTAAAAGGGCTAGATCTCTATAGCATTTTCCTTTCCAATGATGAAGATCAGCTAGTATGGTCCTGGAATGAGGCTTTAGGACAGATAACTGCAAAGTTAGCTTGTGACTCTATTTTCTATTCTCAAAATGATGATAAATGGTGGTTTTCAATTCTATGGAAGTGGAATTGTCCCCTTAAAGTAAAATTGTTCATGTGGTTGGTTTTAGCTAATAAGATTCTTACTTGGGACAAATTTTGGTCCAAATAGATGCCTTTTATGTAGCTTCGACGAGGAGATAGTGAGTCATCTTTTTGTCCACTATTAATTTTCCCAAAAGAGCTGGAAGGAGGTGAAATATGTTCTGAATATTGCTAGTTCAATGGTCTCTTGTTCTTTTAAATTTATTCCTCTAAGTGGTTTGCGGATCCCTCTTTGTCTGAACATAAAGATATTCCCTGCTTTATTATTTGGGGTATATGGCTTCACAAGAATCTTATGTTGTTTGAAACTAAACCCAAATATCATAATTTGGTGGTTCATAGGATATTGGGTGCTTATAAGAAATTTTACAAAGAATATCAGGTTGATATTTTGAGGAATAATTAGTTCCCCTCTATTGATTGATATCTTTGATGGAGGTTGTCAATGTCAGAGTGGACTTTGTGGAGCTAGAATGGTCCTTCGACTTGAAGGAGGTCACTATTATAAGATCAATCTTGGAGGTGGGAATGGCATAAATTCTAGAGCTGAGTTGTTGGCCCTTTGGAGAGTATTATTCTTTGCAAATCATCAAAATATTATGCGCCTAAAAGTGTTTGGGGATTCCTAGGTCATAATCAAAAGGGTTTCTAGGAGGGATCGACTAGAAGTGTTGAATTTGGATTAGTGGAACCAAGAATTAGACTTCTCCAGTATTCCTTTCGGGAATTATCCCTTACTCATGTGCATATGGAATTCAATTCTATGGTAGATTCTCTATTGAAGGAAGCATTGAGGGAGCCTGAAGGAAGTCTCTCCTTCATGGAGTTTCATAATGATACTTTGATATCCGAAGGTTCTTTGCATATCTTCTAGTCTTTTCTTCTTTATGGATTCTCAGGAGGTTGTTGGTTTCTATAGGTCTTTTTGTTAGTCTTCAAGTCCTACCTTTTTTGTAAGAAGAAAGGGTAGTTTATGCGTATGAAGGAGTAGTCCTTTCGGCTAGATTTTCAGCAAATCTATAAATTCTAATAGTATGAAGTATTAGTTGGAAGGATGGTATATATTGGCCTAATGCAAGATATGAAAGATGTTGTAAGTCATTGTATACTTTAATTCTCTGGAATATTAGATATATGGTTTTTCTGTGGAAAAAGGTGTAGAATCCCAACCAATATCATTTTTAAATTGGTTTTAGGTAACCATTATCAATTATGAGGTGTGGAATCTCAACCATCAGTTTTAGGTTGTTTTTCCTTTTACAAAATGTCATATTCATGGATAGAGAGAACACAAAGAAGCATAAAAGCATAATGTTCTATTACTTATATTAACCATGGTTAAGCTTAAGGCACTTGTGGAGAACTTGTCTCCCAATGCCTTCCTAATACAAGAGCGGTTGTGAAAACATGATAGGCTATCTCTTGTTTGGCTACATCACATCATCAATCAACCATTATAATTAAGTTCAATTAACCTATAAATTGTTTTTATGCGAAAAGTATCATTTCCATTTTAAAAAGTTATAATAATATTAAATTTATCTTAACCTCAAATATATTAAGTATCAAACAGGTAAAAAAAACAATCTAATTACAAACGTTTAAAAAATAGTTCAAACATTAATATAGTAAAACAAATCATGATATTTTAATATTTTTAGAATTCTTTAGATTACGTTTACATAAATTCATGAAAAAATAATTTCATAAAGAAAAAATAATATTTAACTTAATAATAACAAATTTAACTTAATAATAACAAATTTAACTTTATAATAAAATACAAACAAAAAATACTTATATTTAACCAAATTCCTAAAAAAAATAGATTCACATTGTAATCCCATATGCGTAAAACAAATAGATTCACACTGTAATCCCATATGCGTGTACACACATATGTTACATATGTGTGTTGAAGATTTTATTGGAGCACTATGAAGTTTAGATTTAGGACACTCCTATGGAAATTTGAAATAAAATTGAGTAAATCTAAAAATCTTTTTATTCTATATTTTCCAAACTAAATGTAACATTATACTTATGTGTAATTTAAATTTATTATTAGATATTTAAATTATAATTATAAATTGTTTTTAAATTGAATAAAGATAAGTTCTTTGTTATTATTTCTTAGAAGTTGGGTTAGAAATCCTTAAGAACATACACTAATGCAAAGATTAATGATAAAACGTAGAACAACAATGAAATTTTTGCAACTTTACAAGTCTAAAGCACATAATGAATATTGCTAAAATTATGATCAATGCTCATGATATTCATAATGAAATGATAAAATTTGTATTGCAAAGGAGGTAGAAAATTTGTATTGCAAAGGAAGTCGAGAAGGAACGCTATTTCTTTTTTATTTTTTTATTATCATTTAACAAACTTTCAATATTGAAATAGTGTCCTAGACAATTCCTAATTTGTAATATTAAGAGGATTGCAGTTGACCTTCTTAACATTTTAACTTATCATAATTATGGTGATTTAAAATTGTCCATTCTCTTAAATATTTTTGAAATTAGATAAACAAGTTACACTTTAAAATTTTCAAAATTAGATAAACAATGATTTAAAAAAAAGAAGGGATAAACTAATTTTACATGTTTCTTTTCCAAGAAAATATTTAGCAATTTTCATTTTTTTAAATGATTCATCCAAATTTTATAGAATAAAACTAATATACTTTAAAAATCACTAAAAAAATTTAGAACCCTTATAAAATTCTTAATTTAAAAAAAAAATTACAAGAATATCCTAAACATTTTATTTTATGGTTACCATTTTAAGAATTAATAAGATTCTCCAAATTTTGACATTTTTAAATAACTATATTTTTTAAAAGAAAAAAATATTAAATAAATCTTATTAATTAAAAAAATTAAAAAGAATTATCAGTGTCATTATAATTAACAAAATTTATGGCCAACTCTACATAGAATAGATGGTGAATACGTGTACTATTAAGGCACTCCTTGTGTTAGGTCACCTCTTTGATGTGCTCTCAAAGCACTCCTTGTATTAGGTCAGAAGACACTCCTCATGTCAAGTTACTTATTCAAAACTATGTAAATACTAGCTTACAAAAAATTTAATAAAATTTATGAAACAAAAAAAAAATATTTATTTATATAAAATTTTAAATATATATTTAATTTATTACTAATTAATAATATATATTTTTCCAATTAGAAATGTACTTTACTATCATGATAGATAATTTTTACTCTATTTTAGAATAGTAATTTGTCAATCAATTTTATTTATTTATATAAAATTTTAAATATATATTTAATTTATTATTAATTATAATATATATTTTTCCAATTAAAAATGTACTTTATTATTATGATAGATAATTTTTACTTTATTTTAGAAGAGTAATTTGTCAATCAATTTTATTTATTGTTATTTTAAAATAATAACCTACCTTTATTATTATTATTATTTTAAAATATTAATTTATTTATTATTATTAAAACCATTCATTCAAATTCTATTTTTAATAAAAAAATTGTCAAACACTTTTTGGCAATGTTTCAGTAAATTGGGATTTTTTTGAGGATTGTCTTGATTCAAATCGGAGTCCCAGCTTTAGCTTTAAAATGGATCTGGCACGTGTGAATTCTATGAGTATTGCTATTTTGGTAAATGGTGCCCCTACTTCTTTCTTCAGCTGCTCCAGAGGTATTCGGCAAGTTTGTTATATGTCTCCATTACAATTTCTTTTGGTGATAGATGGCTTGAGTAGGTTGATTTCAAAAGCTAAAGTAGAGGGTAAGTTTAAAGGTATAAAAATTTCTAAGTATTTATATTTGACTCATGTCCTTTTTGTGGATGATGTTTTGATTACTGGTATTGATTCTGTGGAGGAGTGGAGTTTGCTGCATGACATTATTGACCTCTTCTGTAAGGCCTCGGGAATGCGGATTAGCTTAAAAAAATCTTGCCTGTATGAGAATCTCATTGAAAATAATGTTCTATCAGATATTCAGTCATTTTTACCATACAAGTGCGGTAAGATTTCAGAAGGTTTCTCTTATCTGGGTTTCTTTTAAAGCCTAATGGTTATCTGATTAAAGATTGGGGATGGTTGATTAAAAGGTTTGAAGCCAGAATTTCTCATTGGACATATCGGTTGTTGTCCATTGGGGGCAAGTTGACTTTGGCTAAATCAGTTCTGTTGGGCACTCCAGTTTACTGGTTCTCCCTGCTCCCGGTGCCGTGCTTTGTGATTAATTCACTCAGAAGACTTCTATTCTATTTTTTATGGACAGGTGGACTGAAAAAAGCTAGTTTATCTATGGTTGGCTGGGAGAAGATTTCACTTCCCTTTTCTTCAGGCGGTTGGGGGATAAAGGACTTGGCTATTTTTAGTGAAGCCTTGCGTTTGAAAAGCTTGTGGAGAGCTATTTATGGCAGTTCCCTGCGGTCTATAGTAATCCAACAGAAATATATTAAGTCAGAAGTTTCTTACTGGTTAAGAAATCCTAGGAAAAAGACTCGGGGGGTCTCTCCAATCTGGAACGGTTTCTTGAAAGTATATTGTTGGTTTGCTTATGAGCTTTGTTGGAAGATTGGGAATGGTAGGGAGGTGGCTATCGGGGTGGACCCGATATTGGGATTAAAGGAATCATACAAGTTATCCTCGGTTCTGTTAAATTCATTGAAGGGGGATGGCTGGTAACGTTGAATTCAATTGTCAAGAATGATCACAGTGGTTACTGGTTTAATGTTGAGGATTTAAAGCTGCCACTTGGTATGGCCCAGGAATGGGATTCTTATATCCATGATTTAAATGTTGCTGGAGTTCGGTTATGTAATGAAGAAGATGTGGTGGTTTGGGGTGGTAATGGAACCACTGGCAAAATTACTGCTAGTACTGCTTATAATTGTATTATCAAAAGAAGGTGTATCTTTCCTAATCATTGGTGGTACAAGAAAATTTGGCATTGGTTGATGCCACTAAAGCTTAAATGTTTCTGTTGGTTTGTATTACAGGATCGTTTGAAGACTTGGGAAAATATGCCTTTGTTAGGATGGATTGGTCCTAGCCAATGTACTCTATGCAAGAACAATTCGGAATCAGCTACACATCTCTTTGTGGATTGCTCCTTTACTCAAGACATATGGGGGAAATTCTATCAGAATTTTGGTATTACTGTCAAATGGAGTGGTATTAATGTTGAATCATGTTTGCAAGATTGGTTGAAAAATTGTAAAGAACATCTGACATTACCTATTTTCATTTGCTGGACTATTTGGACAGTAAGGAACAAGGCCATTTTTTGGGAACAAACTCCAAACGTGATTGGCATATATAATGTTGTTCTCTCTCATTATCTACATTATCAAACTGGACAGATTTCTCCTATTCATAGGAAGGTTGGGAATTTTCAGTTTACTGTGAATGATCCAGTTCTATTTTTTGATGGAGCAGCAAACCTAGGTAATTGTGGAGTAGGAGGGGTGATTTTTATCAATGATTTTCACTATTTTTCACTTCGTCTAAAATGTGGAAGAGGTTCCAATATGAAGGCAGAGCTTCTGGCCTTGTGGTGTGTTTCTCGAGTTGCAAATCTTTTTGGTTTTGTGAATGTGAAGATTTTTGGGGACTCACGAGTTACCATCAAATGGGCTCGAGGTGAGTATGATCTAAATGTGTTAAATTTGGTCAACCGGTGTTATAGAGTAAAGGAGGAACTTAACAATTTCAGATCCATTTCATTGGAACATATTTTAAGATAATTTAATGATCAAGCTGATCAGCTATCAAAGTTGGCTCTGGAAGGGGAGGACGACTTTTTATATTGGGATGAATATTTTGAAAATCAGTTGATAGATTCGGGCTCTCTATATTTTCTAGACTAATTATGAATTGAGCTCTTTTTGTTGTAAGGCTGATGGGGTTTTCACCTTGTATATTTTGTATGTTCGATATCTCATATGATTGAGGCTTTTATTGAAAGTATAGCTTTTACTGGAAGTAATCATGTACTATTTGATTCATAATTGAATATCAATAATATGCTTTTTTTCACGAAAAAAAATAAAAAAATAATAATAATTTATTATCAAATAAATTGTTTTATTGAGAATACATAGTTTTATCACTCAAAAAAATTCTCTCTGAAGTATAACTTTTCTTCTATGTATTTATAACAAAAGTTAAAACAAATTCTTTTTGAAACAACAATGAAACATCATAACACTTTTTTCAAAGCATTAAGAAAATTAAAACACATTCTTTTTAAAACAACACACTCATGATTAGTTTGATATGGTGTTTCTCAGTGGTAAACACTATAACTTTATGAAATATGTATTTATACCAAAAGTTAAAACAAATTCTTCTAGAAACAACAATGAAACATCATAACACTATTTTCTAAGCATTAAAAAAATTAAAACACATTCTTCTTAAAACAACACACTCATGATTAGTTTGATATGGTGTTTCTCCGTGGTAAACACTATAACTTTATGAAATATGGCAAGAATATACCAATATACATGGAACATCACGAAACATAGTGAGATTATTAATGTCCAAGCTAAGCAAGTTGTTATAATCCATATATTCCTTTCCATGTTTAGGTGAGTATGATTATTAATTTCCAAGCTAAGCAAGTTGTTATAATTTATACTCTTTTCACTCATTTATCCACCACTTATAAACATGAAAACATGTACATATTTTTTTTTTTGTCATGATACTTCTTTTCCGCGAACAATTAAGACATGATACTTTTTTGTCATGATACTTGTATACATATTAAGACATGTTGGCATTCATATAATACTTCCATAATTGTTGAACAATTGGCATTTTGTATATAAACTAAAGTAATGGTTTTAGAATATTCTATCATCCCATCTCCACTATAAAATGGCGTTTTTCACATTCAATCATAACTAACTCTTTCCTAGTATTATTTTAATATTTAAATAGCATCTTCTCCAAAATAGTTTGAGAGCATATTTTGGAGCCATATCGATTATGGCAACTTGCATAGCATGACTTTACATATATTAATGTGCATACAAATTGAGATCATATGAAAGCATGATATGTATTTCCCCTCTAACCATTATTAGATTCATTATTCATAATATATTAGTGAATCATATTGAAATCAATTTATATATTATAAAGAGTCATGTTTGAACAGCACTTCTATGTGTATGGAAACATTTATGCCAAAAACATAGTTGGAAATGCACTTCAACTTTTAGCCAAGTCATGATGATGATGATTAACGTCCACTAAGACCAACTCTGGTCTATTGGACCTTAAGAAGGTTATTACTTGGTTTGCTTTAAACTTTTGTTCCTATGCTCAAAAAGCTTGGTAAGAAGCTTTCCAAGCTCACTATAGTTTTGGCAAGTTAGGAGGTTAGCAAGGTTTGTATTGTAGCAAATACTATGAAATTCATATCTAATGTGGGTGTAAGCAGGGCACTCTAAGAGAAAGTGATTTTCATCCTCAATGCTCATAAACTCACAAAGATGGCAAACCCTTTCCTCCCACAAAGTTTTGGGAATAGACCAACGCCTTGTTTTGCTATGAAGCTCATGGGAGTTTGTTCTAATCTTGGTTATATTAATTTTCTTCTTTCAACTAGTTACTATCGAGAGATATTTCTAATCTTCCAAATTAGGGTTAATGACCTCCTTATAGTATCTTAGTTTTCTCTTAACTGCTAAATTTTCCTCACACCACAATTTCTCTTTAAACTTGAAGGTAATATAATATTTTTGACATTTTCAATATTATGTAAAGTGTCATTTTCATCAATGCCCCAATGGTCTAACCAAGGCATCGTATCTTTACACCAACTTCGCTTGAAACCACTTATACTATGAAACGAGAACTATATACTAAGAACAATAACTCTAGCCATAAAAACTCATATTTTTGCATAAAAAACACTGAAAACAACCCCCAAATCAAAAAGTGTTGATACCAGTATCATGTTTTCATAAAAACACCAAAAACAACCCGCAAATCAAAAAGTGTTGATACTAGTATCAATGTTTTTTTTTCTCTAGGTTAAAAATATAGCCATGGCTTAAAAATCTCATACTGTTATTTACGAAAGCCTTAAAATCAACCCCTAAATTGAAATTTTATGTTTTCAACAAATAAATTCCTAACCTTAACCCCCAACAAACTATTACAAAAGTTTTAAAAAAAATTATAATGCGCCCCTCCTACCCTAACCCCCCTAACAAACTATTAATAATTTTTTTTTAAATTTACATTTAAAAAAAAATTACATATCTGACCCTAACCCCCCAACGAACCATTAATAAATGTTTGAAAAAATTACATTTTAAAAAACAAAGTACATTTCCTAATTCCCTAGCCCCCTACATTACCCCCTACCTTAACCACCCAAAAATTACATTTCATAATGCCCTACCCACTACGTTAACCCCCCAATGTTACCCCATTACCCCTCACACATTGTTTTAACTAAAAAAAATTAAAATCCAACTTAAAAAAATTAAAATAAAAACCTAAACTTAAAAAATAAAAAATAAAACCTAAACTTTACAAAAAAAAATAACAAAAAACAAACTAGACTTTACAAAAAACAAATTAAAAATTAAAAAATAAAAACTTTACAAAAAATAAAAATTAAAAACAAATTAAAAATTAAAAAAAAAACTTAAAAAAAAAATTTTAAATAAAAAAAAAACTAAACTTTACAAAAAAAAAATCAAAATCAAAATTAAACAAAACCAAACTTTAAAAAAAAAAAAAAATTAAACAATACTAAACTTAAAAAGAAAAATCAAAAGAAAAAGAAAAAGAAAACAAAGTTCCCCCTCCCCCCCAGCCCGCTCCATCCTCCCCTACCCTGTCACTCCCCTCCCCTCCCCTCTAGGTTTTTTTGTTAATTTTTTTTGTAAAGTTTAGGTTTTATTTTTTATTTTTTAAGTTTAGGTTTTTATTTTAATTTTTTAATTTTTTTAAATTGGGTTTTAAATTGTTTTTAGTTAAAACAATGTGTGAGGGGTAATGGGGTAATATCAGGGGGTTAACATAGTGGGTAGGGCATTAGGAAATGTAATTTTTGGGGGGTTAAGGTAGGGGGTAATGTAGGGGGCTAGGGCATTAGGAAATGTACTTTGTTTTTTTAAATGTTTATTAATGGTTGGTTGGGGGGTTAGGGTAGGATATGAAACTATTTTTTTAAATGTAAATTTATAAAAAAATTATTAATAGTTTGTTAGGGGGGTTAGGGTAGAAGGGACACATTATAATTATTTTTTTAACTTTTGTAATAGTTTGTGGGGGGGTAGGGATAGGGTTAGGGTAGAAGGGGGCAATGTAATTTTTTTAAATATATATATTTTTAATTTTAATAATAATTGGTTAGGTGGTTAAATATTATGAAAAATAATGTGAAATAGTATCATTTTTATACAAAATGACTAAAAATCTGTTAAAAATGGGTTTAAATGTCTTCTTTTTCTCGATTTGTTTTCTATTTTTTCCATAAAAATATCTTATTTATGATTAAATTTTAAAGATAAATTTCAAAAATGTATGTGTTTTTCATTATAGCTAGTTTCTAAATGTATGTTTTTTTGTTAAATTTCTAAAAAACACACTTGAAAATAGAAATTAAAAATACTTTACAATAAAGATGTGTCAAAGGCCCAAAAAAATGCCTCAAAATGAAAATGTGTGATACTGGTATCAACCCTTTTTGAAACAGAGGTAAAAATAGCTACTAAAATTAGGAGAGAGAAAAACGAGAACTGTGTCGAGTTTTCGTTTCATAGTTTAAGTGGTTTTGAGGTGTAGTTGGCTTTGACTTGAATTTAAAGCAATTTTAGGAAGTCTCTCGTTTTCCATGTTATTTATCTTGTGCTTGTACATCAGGTACCTAGTCATAGCCATGCTCTTGATGGGGGAAAGACCCACTTCTATGAGGAGAATAGGATAAGGCATATTGCTTTTAATTTTGAGGTTATAAGTTATAAACCGCTTCAGATTTGCTCAATATTTCTCCAAGATTCTCTAGAAATGTTGCACTCCCATACTTCACAACCGTATAAGATAACATGGATGACAAGAGTTTCAAAGATAGACTTTTTTTAATCCCACATGACCAGGTTGGTTGATTTACAATTATTATCAAGTCCAAAATAAGCTTTCCATCCTCCATTAATCATTTTCTCAATGCTATGGTTCCAATTGAGCTTGTGATGAATATCAATTCCAAGATATTTGTAAGAAGTCACTTCCTCCAGTTTACTGTTATCATAAATAAAATTTGTGTAGGTGCCTTTCTTAGATTTTATAATCATAACTTTTGTCTTGTCGGTGTTAACAATCATACCCATGTTAGAGCATAAATCTTTGCGAATTCTTAATTGCTATCAAGATCAGAGGGACACATTTCCATAAGAACAATATCATCAACATAAAGGAGGATGATAACTATCATAGCTAAGATCATGTCGGCACAACCTTCTTCTTGTAAACATCTTTCTAGTTTATCGATATAAATGCCAAATGTTAAGTTTAAACCAAATAGACAAGCAAGATCACTGAAAGAAACACAATCACAAGATAGACACACAATATACCCTGGGAAACCCTCATGGGGTAGAAAACCCAGCAAAGCTTTCCTCAATAAGATGATCAACCAAAATACAAGATGTGCTCCTTCCTTCTTTGTCTCCTTAGCAGATCTCCCAGACAAGTGCGCACTCTTCCACAAGTGAGTGAATGATCTAATGAGGATTTCACCTCTCTTATTTATACTGACTCCTAACTGACTAAAAGACCTAATGGGGCCGACCTCTCCTGGAGAAGTCTAATAACCCCAAAAATATAACCACAGGGCCGACCCCCACATGGTGGGTCTAATAACCCTAGTTAATACAAACTCTCGGAGGAATAAACATCTCCGGATACATAATAGGGTTACCTTGGAGGGATGAAACATCTCCGGAATAATAAAGTACAAATATAATATTCTTTGAATTTACAATATTCAACACTCCCCCCTTAACGAGAAGGATATTATAACAGCATCTGCAGGAGCAAGGAGTCACTATACATGATACATCTATAAATCATCGGAAGCTTTCTTCAATTTGTCTTCATCAGTAACTCAAACAGTTACTAGTACATCAATGTCAACATCAACATCAACATCACGATCTTCAGCATCGTCTTCACATGATCAGCAGCATCGTCACCACACGATCAGCAGCATCGTCATCACACGATCAGCAGCATCGTCATCACATGATCAGCAACATCGTCATCTCACGATCAGCAGCATCGTCATCACACGATCAGCAGCATCGTCATCACACGATCAGCAGCATCGTCATCTCACGATCAGCAGCATCGTCATCACACGATCAGCAGTACAAGTATCCTACCGATACAAGTAACCACATCATCAATACAAGTATCCTACCGATACAAGTAACCACATCATCAATAAAATCACTTTCTCGGAGACCATTCGTCTACGGATCAATTCAGGGACCGAAGTCCAGGGATGATACAATCCCCACTTCTCGGAGACCACACATCTACGGATCAATTCAGGGACCAAAGTCCGGGGATGATACAATCCCCATCACGTACATTTTGAACTAGTGGTTCTGGGATGATGCAATCCCCATCACTTTATTCTCGAAGACCATACGTCTACGGATCAATTCAGGGACCAAGGTTCGGGGATGATACAATCCCCATCACGTACATTTTGAACTAGTGGTTCCGGTATGATGCAATCCCCATCACTTTATTCTCGAAGACCATACGTCTACGGATCAATTCAGGGACCAAGGTCCGGGGATGATACAATCCCCACAACTGTCCACTAAGGACTTCATTCTCGGAGACCTCACGTCTACGGCTCTCTTTAGGACTGAAAGTCCAGGGATGATCCAATCCCCTCAACTGTCCACTAAGGACTTCATTCTCGGAGACCTCACGTCTACGGCTCTCTTTAGGACTGAAATTCCAGGGATGATCCAATCCCCTCAACTGTCCACTAAGGACTTCATTCTCGGAGACCTCACGTCTACGGCTCTCTTTAGGACTGAAAGTCCAGGGATGATCCAATCCCCTCAACTGTATTCTCATCTATACAAATATCCAAGAGCATGTATCACATGTAGCATGTATTCTCACTAATACATCTAATCATCAAAACATGTATACATCACAACTAGCATGTATTCTTACTAATACATCTAACATCAAAACATGTATACATCACACCAAAACATGTATACATCTAGCATGTATTCTCACTAATACATCTAATATCAAAACATTTATCCATAAAAATAAAAGATATATAAGAGTTCTAAATCTAAATAATTGTAAGTAGCTAAGTGCAACAAAACAAAATTGTTATCAAATACTATACTACTCCCCCTTTCGAGGAGGGTCCTTCTGGACTATACCAAGCATGTCTCGGAAGTGTTCAAACTTTACTCGAGACAAAGGTTTAGTCAGGATATCGGCAATCTGATCCTCAGTGCTTATGTACTCGAGCTTGATGGCTCCTTTCTGCACCATGTCTCGTATATAGAAGTAACAGATCTCAATGTGTTTTGACTTATCATGGAACACAGGATTTTCAGTCATCTTAATGCAGCTTTGATTATCACACATAATCACAGTGGGATCCATTTCTAAGTCAAAAATTCCAGATAAGAGTTTCTGAAGCCACACTGCTTCATAGCTGGCAGAGCAAGCAGCTATATATTCTGCTTCAGCAGTACTGAGGGCCACACTAGATTGTTTCTTGCTGAACCAGGAGATCATGGCAGATCCAAGGCCATAACATCCGCCTGAAGTACTTTTTCTGTCTGAGACACTACCTGCCCAATCAGAATCTGAATAACCATGTAACTTGAGTTCATTACCTCCAAGATAGTATAGGCCAAAGTCCACTGTACCTTTTAGGTACCTCATTATATGCTTTGCAGCTATAAGGTGAACCTTTCTAGGTTCTACTAGATACTGACTTAGGGTATTTACAGCAAAGCATATATCCGGCCTAGTATTTGTCAAATACATCAATGATCCAATGATTTGTCTATATAGGGTTATGTCCACTAGTTCTGATGAATCATTAACTAATAGTTTCAGGTTGGAGTCCATAGGAGTGGCCATGGCTTTACACTCCAACATATCAAATCTTTTGAGAATCTCCACAGTATACTTACCTTGATTTAGAAAGATTCCTTTTGGCTCTTGCCACACTTCTAGGCCTAAGAAGTAGTGCATTAATCCGAGATCTTTCATTTTGAATTTTGAAGAAAGCTTCTTCTTGCTTTCAATGATTTGATTCTCATTTCCGGTTAGAAATAGATCATCTACATATAACAGCAATATAACAGGTTCATCATCCATCACTTTAAGATAAAGATTGGGGTCAGCTTTACTTTTGGTAAAGCCCATGCTTGTTAAGAAACTGTCAATCCTTCCGTACCAAGCCCTGGGAGCTTGCTTCAATCCATATAATGCCTTTTTCAGTTTGCATACATGGGTCCTTCCGTCTTTGACCTCAAAACCTTGAGGTTGTTCTATGTATACTTCTTCTTCAATTACACCATTCAGAAAAGCAGTCTTAACATCCATTTGATGTAATTTCCATTTCATCATGGATGCAAGTGCCATGATAGTCCTAATTGAAGTATACCTAGCAACAGGTGCAAAAGTTTCTTCATAGTCAATTCCTTCCTTTTGAGAGAATCCTCTGGCTACAAACCTTGCCTTGTATTTTTCAATGCTACCATCTGCAGCATGTTTTATCTTGAAAATCCATTTGGAAGAAACTACACTTTTATCTCTTGGTTTGGGGACTATATCCCAAACATCATTTTTCATTATCGACTGATATTCTTCTGTCATTCTTCTACCCATTCTTTCTTTTGAGCTGCTTCTTCATAGCTAGTAGGTAGTTGATCCACAAGATCACACATCAAAGCCATATAGTTGGACACTAGATTTGGTTTCTTTCTTTCTCTAATGGAGCCTTCAGGAGCACCATATTTTTCCGCCCCTTGGATAATATCTCTAGCCCATGCTGGCCTTCTTTTCTTTGATAAATCTGAGATAGGAGGTTCTTGTGGTTCCAACATGTCATGTTCCTCTGGTGGAATGTCTTCAGGGATGTGAACAGCCTCTAAGTTTCTAGAAGAAGAATCTTCTTCATAGATTTCTTCAAGTTGGCATTTTCTTGATTTCTTGAGAACTGCTTCTTCATCAAAAGTTACATCTCTACTGATTTCTATATGATGAAAGCCTGGTATGTAGATCCTGAAAGCTTTGGATGATTCACAGTAACCAACAAATATTCCTTTCTTACCAGAAGGATCCAACTTGGTTCTCTTTTCCTTTGGAATGTGGATGTACACAGGACACCCAAATATTTTAAGATGGCTTATCTCGGGATTCTTTCTAGAAAACACTTCTTCTGGAGTTTTGAAATCAAGAGCACTATGAGATAATCTGTTTTGAACATATACTGTTGTTCTGGCTGCTTCAGCCCATAGATACATGGGAAGATCCTGGTCATGTATCATAGTCTTCACAGCTTCCATGATGGTTCTATTTTTCCTTTCTGCAACCCCATTTTGTTGGGGATTGTAGGGAGTGGTTAGTTCTCTCTTGATTCCAGCTTCTTTACAGAATTCTTCAAACTCTTTTGAAGTATATTCTCCACCATTGTCTGTTCTGAGAATCTTGATTTTCTTTTCTGAGAGATTTTCTATTAGAGCCTTGAACTCTTTGAACTTTCCAAAAACTTCATTCTTACCCTTTATAAAGTATATCCAAGTTTTCATTGAATGATCATCAATGAATGAAAGATAGTATTCAAATCCACTTAGAGAGGTGGTGGGCATTGGACCACATACATCTGAGTGTATTAACTCCAAGATACCCTTAGTCTTTGTTTCACTCTTTGGAAAGGGGTTCTTGACATTCTTCCCTTTCTTACATCCTTTACATGAGCCATCATGATCAACCTTCAAATCTGGTAGTCCTATGACCACCTTGCTTACATAGGGTAAGGCTTTGTAGTTAATGTGAGCTAGTCTTCTATGCCATAGCTCACTGGGGCTAGAGGTTTCACGAACAAGAGCAGCTTCCGGATGACCCTTGAGTTTATATAAACCTCCTTCCTCTTCACCAATAACAATTGCATCCTTAATAGATTTGCCTTTGGACCACATTAACACTTGTCCATCAATGAATGCAACTCTATAGCCTTTCTTGTCTAAAGCTGAGATTGAAAGCAAATTCTTCTTCAATCCTGGAACATATAAAACTTCCTTCATCTTCATGGGAGTTCCAGAATCGAGTTTGTAGTTTGCTTCACCAATTCCCTTAATGGGATATTGATAGTCATCTCCTAGAGATACCTTTTGGGGAGAAATCTTTTCTTCAAGATTTGAGAGAGTCCTTTTCTGTCCTGTCATGTGCTTTGAAGCACCACTGTCAATAAGCCATGTACCTTCTCCAGGGGTTATAGATCCAGAGAGTGCGGAGAAGAGAACATATTCTTCTACATCTTCTTCTGTATTTCTTCTTGACCTTCTTTTGAAGAAGGTCCTTTCTTCTTCTTCCTCTTCATCTCTAGGCCTTTTATTGTGAGACCTTTCTTCCTCTACTTCTTCTTCTTCACTATCATCTTCTGCAAGATGTGCTTGGTGTCTTTTGTAGTAAGTACCCTTTTTCTTCTGTAGAGGGCAATGTCTAGCAATGTGTCCTATTTTGTGACAAGAATAGCACTGGAAAGAAGAGTAATCTCTTCTTTGAGTAGTTCCTCTTTTCTTTTGAGATCTGTGTGGAGGATGAGACTCCTTATGACTACCCCTTTTAGTGTAGGATTGATTCCTTCTTCTTTTGGTGTGGGTGGCCAAGGCTTGGTCATCCTCTTTGAGCAAGGCTTCTCGATTTGCAACCCTAGCCTCCTCTTGTACACAATCCTCCCAAACTACATCAAACTTCATACTTTCTTTTCTGGCACACATAGTTTGAATGAATGACTCCCAAGGTCTAGTGAGACCATTTAGAGCTGTCATCACAAGTTCATCTTCATCAAGAGTATCACCAATGGCATCTAGTTGCTCCTTGATTAGAGAGACTCTTGAGAAGTAGTCTTGAATGGATTCTCCTTTGTGCATCTTGGTACTCTTCAACTGAGTCCTTAGATTCATCTTCCTATTGATGTTCTTTCCTTCATACATTCTTCCTAGGACATCATACATTTCCTTTGGAGTCTTCTTGGAGGCCACTTGGGGAATCAAGTGGTCTTTAATAGAATCAGCTATGATTCTCTTTGCCCTAATCAAATCCTTCCTGTGTTTTTCTTTGGCTTCATCTTCTTCTGGTTCTGCAACTTCCTCCTTGATATAATGAGCAAGATCATTCTCCTCAAGAATGAGACCAATTCTGTATTTCCATGCCCGAAAATTTTCTATACCTTGTAGCTTGTCTTCAAGCTTAGTGTTTGGAGCCATATTCTCTTGGGGGAGTCCAAGAAACAGAGTAGACTTACTTAAAAAGTTACTTTTCACTTTTCCGGAATCTGGAACAGAATTTTATCGCACTTTTGGTAGAATTAGGGTTTGACTTTCCCGAAGTTCTACCCAACCAAAAAGTTCGATCTATAGCTCAAAAGAATGCTCTTGAGAAGGGCTATCCAGCCATGTAATCAGAATTCAAAAATTCCAACTTTTTTCTGAAACCAAAATCTGACGTATCGCACTTTTGGTAGAATTAGGGTTTGGATTTACCGGAGTTCTACCCAACCAAAAAGTTCGATCTATAGCTCAAAAGAAAGGTATTGAAAAGCGCTATCCAGCCATGCAACCAAAAAACAATAATATAAACTTTGGGATGAAACCCTAACTTCACCAGAGAGAGAGAGAGAGGTATTCTTACCTTGTGAAAGATGTCCTATTCAGTCTAGCTCTGATACCATGTTAAGTTTAAACCAAATAGACAAGCAAGATCACTGAAAGAAACACAATCACAAGATAGACACACAATATACCCTGGGAAACCCTCATGGGGTAGAAAACCCAGCAAATCTTTCCTCAATAAGATGATCAACCAAAATACAAGATGTGCTCCTTCCTTCTTTGTCTCCTTAGCAGATCTCCCAGACAAGTGCGCACTCTTCCACAAGTGAGTGAATGATCTAATGAGGAGTTCACCTCTCTTATTTATACTGACTCCTAACTAACTAAAAGACCTAATGGGGCCGACCTCTCCTGGAGAAGTCTAATAACCCCAAAAATATAACCACAGGGCCGACCCCCACATGGTGGGTCTAATAACCCTAGTTAATACAAACTCTCGGAGGAATAAACATCTCCAGATACATAATAGGGTTACCTCGGAGGGATGAAACATCTCCGGAATAATAAAGTACAAATATAATATTCTTTGAAGTTACAATATTCAACACCAAAGAGGGTAGGGGAGAGGGGACAACCTTGCTTAACTCCAATATTACAGTTTATATCTGTTGACCAGCCCTCGTTATTCTTAAATTTGGCGATGACCTCTTCGTATAACCTTATCACAGCAGCTCTCAACTCAAAAGGAACATTAAGCTCCTCTAGCCTATTCCACGGGTTATTTGTAGGCACTGTATCAAAAGCTTTCATAAAGTCCACAAAGAAACACAAAATGTTAGACTTATTATTACGGCATTCCTCTGCAATGATCCTAAGTGTAACGAGGTGGTATGTGGTTGAATGATTCCTTCTAAAACCTGATTGACCTTTAGCTCGCTTACCTTCCATTTCTAGCCATTGATTGATCATCTTTTCTAAGATAATACCATATAACTTGGCTAGAAGAGGGCTAATCATAATGGTCTGATAATTAGAGGGGTTATTTTTATCGCCATATATATTTGGAATTGTTTTTGTTAACTTCAATATTCCCATTCATATAACTTCAACATTCCCATTCATAAGGATTTATTTGTATGTTTATTTCAACATTTCAATTCATAAGGAATAATGGGATTAGAGAATGATGTCACAAGCATGTGTGTGTGTGTGTGTATATATATATATATATGTAGCCGATACATAGATAATTAGTAGCTGATACATAAATAATTGATACATAAATAATAGGTAGTTAGTGGTAAACAAATGGTGATTACAACTATGCATAAAGAAGAAGTTAATTTATGACCTATCAATATTCACCTACCACAAGTTAAGTCGTTGTACTAGTTAATGTTTTGGTGTTCCTTATTCCCACACCTAAATTCATATATTTGAAGCAAAGTTAAAAAATACAAATTCTCAAAACAACTATGCTGTAATACAGAACTTGTAACCTAACGATGCCGATGCCACAGCTACAAAAGCTACGCATACAGACAAAGAATTCCTTCTGCAAATTGATAATGAACGCTACAGCACGGGATGCTACTCACGTCTGCACCCAACGCATCCTTCACAACAGGTTCTGGTCTCTCCAACGAATATTAATCTTCTCGATGGCCATCGCCACATGAACAAAAACTCATGCATCTCTCAACCTACAATCAACCATCTACTGGACAATAAATTCACGAGTAACCTGCGAGTTATGGCCCTCAATATTAACCCAGAGCAATGATCCTACACACCAGTTTAATCCACTACACCATTCACACAGAAAATTATAGTTTCAATGCACAAGTTTGCACACATACTTCTTCATGCAGACTCTCATACTGAGAAGCGTCTTCTTCCATTGACAGTTTATTCACACAAAGGTTATGATAAAAGGAATCACAGCTATTCTGTAACATTAGCGCAGTCTTGAATACAATGCGCAGGTTAAATACAATCTATAACAATGCATAGATACAATCTCAAGAGTAAGACATCACAACATTTATCCCTCGGTTACACATGTAAAGCAAAAAACCCACAGGTGAAAACCTCGGTCTCTCTTTCTTTTATTCATTTATGTAGATTCCAGAAATTGTTTACAATGGCTCGATGGTCACCTATTAGTTTACAAAGATTTGCTAGGACAAAGTCCATGGAAACCTCAACCATTTCTAGGTTGCTAGGCCAAAGTCCATGGCAACCTCAACCATTTCCTTTGTCTTGTTCTTCTAGATCTCTTCCTTTTTGCTATGTTTATTCCTCTTCATTAAACCACGTCATGTAGTGTACCAGACCCAACTAAGGCCAAAGGCACTGGAAAACCTAGGGAAAAGGGGCTAAGATCAGTTTAAGGTGATCTAAGGTTAGGTCAACAAACCATACAACCAAGAATTTTTATTTTTTTTAATTTCTAGTCTCTTTGAAAATAAAATACATAAAACCCAAGCACAACATTTTCCCTAATGTACATACTATTGAATGCAAACTTGTTGTAGAAATAAATATTAAATGTACCTAAGTAAGATGTGATGATTGATTAGCCATGTACTGAGTAATAGTTGGATTGTAATATTATTGAAAACATGATTGTAAATACTCAATTGTTGTGATTATCATCGTGTTGCGTATCGATATGAGGATATTATTACTTATGCGTATGTGTTGATTGGTGTGATTAACTAGTAAGTAAATAAAGTATCAAGCCACACAAACCATAGTAGAATAGAGACACAGGTTGCCATCTACTGCCTTCGAAAAATTAGATCTTGTGGCTGCCCCCTAAAGCCAACTTTCACTAGTATGATTTAGATTGTATGGTTTCCTTACCTCCAACCATCAATCACCAATACAAATCAGATCTACAATAATATAATTAGATCTACAACAATATAACAGATCTACAATAATAAAATTATATATACAATAATAGAACAAACCTTCATACAAAAGTATTCTCAATCAAAAGACAGGGTGTGCTCATTTCTACACATTGCTGACAAAGTGTCCTCAGACACATAAGTTTTATTGATATGGAGGAAAAAGTTACATAACATACATGAGGGCTAAGAACACATCTACCTCATGCAAAATGGGTTTAAATAACCCAAAAGAAATAACTAAAATTCCGTTACCTAAAACTGACTAAGGACACCTTACATAATCACGTGAGTGTGTATGTGTCCTTTTACAATAAAGTTTACTTTAAAAAACTTAAACTTATGTTTTGGATCATAATTTCTTACAATATCCTCTTTGATCCAAAACTTCTTTAGAACAAATACCAAGTTCATTTATGAACTTAGTAAATTTAACCCTTCCAAGAGACTTGGTGAAGATATCCACAGTGTGATCTTCTGATGGACAGTACTTTGGCTTGATGATGTCCTTAATGACGAGAGTTCGAATGCAATGATACTTAGTATCAACATATTTTGTCTTCAAATGAAAAACTAGATGTTTTCCTAACTTTATGGCTAACTGACTATCAATGAATAATGAAGTAGCTTCCTTTTGGACAACTTTAAGATCCTATAAAAGAATTTGTAGAATTTGCAATTGTATCATTTTTTTTACAACTACATGACACAACAACTAATCCCATATTCATTAAGTAACCTGAAGTAGATGCTCTATCATCAACATCTCTAGCAAAATATGCATCTAAATAGCCAACAAGTTTAAAAATTTTGTTTCTTTTGAACTCAAGTCCAAAATATTTTATTCCTTGTAGATACCTTAATACCCTTTTTGTTGCATCCTAATGACTTTCCTTGGGTTCCTGCATATCCTTGGAAAGAATACTGACTGAAAAAGACAAGTCTAGTCGAGTATTAGTCAAGTAGATCAAACTTCCAAATAGATATCAATACCTGGTACTACTGACAAGTTCCCCCCATTCTAACTGAGAAAGTTTTAAGTTTTGTTCCATGGGGGTAATTGCTATCTTACATTCTTCCATTCCAAACTTTTTCAATAATTCAAAAATATACTTTATAGTTTGATAAATGAATATGCTTCTTTCTCTTCAAACAACTTCAATTCCAAGATAGTAATGAAGTAAACACAAGTCTATCATTTCAAAACCTATTTGAAGTTCCTGCTTAACCTGGAAAATATGATCATCATTATTACATGTTATCAACAAATCATCAACATAAATAACCAAAATGATTAAGTTGTTTTCCTGGATTCGAACATACAAAGTTTCATATGACTCACTATGGATAAATCCAACTTTCTGTAGATAGATATCCATTTTATCATACCAAGCTTTGGGGTATTTTTTTAACCCATACAATGCCTTAACCAATTTACCAACTTTCATTTCTTCTCCTCAAACCTCAAAATTAGAAGTTTGAGTCATATAAACATCCTCCTACAAATCACCATTCAAAAATGCACTCTTTATATCCATTTGGTGAACTGTGAACTTTCCATCCATTTTTTGTAGCCAAAGCTAGCACAACCTTGATAGTATTCCACTTAGCTCTTGGAGCGAAGGTTTCTTCATAATCAATCCCTTATTTCTGAGCAAACCCCTTTTCCACCAATCTTTCCTTTTACTTATCAATTTCTCCATTTTCCTTATACTTAATTATGTAAATCCACTTGCAACCAATGGGTTTAACAACCTTTGGACACTCAAAAATATTCTACGTCTAATTTTTTATTACTGCATCATATTCACTTTGCATAACTGCCCTCCATTCATCATATTCAGTTGCCTCAACAAAAGTGGATGGTTCATTAGTAGAAAGAGAAAAATTCCGTGAACCCAAATTCCATTGATTCATTTGAACTCCTTGTACCTATTTTATGTTTCTCACCAGACTTA
The DNA here is from genome assembly GCA_027924585.1 of Larix kaempferi. Taxonomy (NCBI): domain Eukaryota; kingdom Viridiplantae; phylum Streptophyta; class Pinopsida; order Pinales; family Pinaceae; genus Larix; species Larix kaempferi. The sequence goes on from BSBM01001035.1 coordinate 7,536,160, forward strand.
GCTTCCTGAAGTAACTTAGTTTCCCACTTTGGTGCCTTGTGTTCAACTTGAGATGAAGTACCTTCCATAGAATTGTCATAATTGTTAACTAGATTTGAATCCTCTAAGTTAACTTGTGAAGAATTTGTTGAATCCTTATCTTCAACATGTTCATTTCAAGTCCAAGTCATATCAAACCAATGATCATCCCTTGATTTGTTGAAGTGTTGCATTCATTGATGTTCCTTAGATCATTTTTGTTCTAAGTGACTATGTTGTTTTTCAATTTCTTCCACACTTAGACTTTCTGTTTCATAAAAAATAACATCTCTGCTAACAATAAATTTTCCATCTGATAAAATTCTATACCCCTTTTTCTGTTCAGGATATCCAATTAGAATTCATTTCATACTTCTAGAATATAACTTAGTTCGTTTTTATTTAGGAACAAGGGCATAACAAACTGAACCGAAAAATTTGAGATGTTTAATCATAGGTTTGAAGCCATACCATGCCTCATAAAGATTAATTCCATCCAAAGATGAAGAGGGAGATCGATTTCTCAAATAAACTATTGTATGTACTGCCTCGGCCCAATAACTTGAACTTAATCCTTTGAAAAATAACATTGCTCTTGCCATACCCAATAATGTTTGGTTCATTCATTCTATACTCCATTTTGTTGTGGAGTATAGAATTTAGTCAATTGTCTCCTTATTCCTTTGTCATGGAAAAATGTTAAGAATTAATTTGATGTGTACTCACCACCATTATCAATTCTCAAAGTGGCAATTTTTTCCTTAGTTGCAGTTTCAACCTAATTATGAAAATACTGAAACTTAGCTAATGTTTCGGATTCCTCCAAAAAATACACCCAAACCATCCTGCTAAAATCATCAATAAAGAACAAAAAATGCTTGCGCCCACCAAGTGAAGTGTCCAAAATCCCACAAATATCACTATGTATAAGTTGTAATCTCCTAGTTGCCCTCCAAGTGCTTCTGGAAAAAGGTAACCTTCTTTATTTTCCAAAAATGCAAGCTTGGCATCTTGCATTTTCCTTCCAAAAAGTGGGTAACCCATTTACCATTACTTATTGTTGAGTTTGAACAAGACTATCTTCATTCAAGTGACCGAAACGAATGTGCAACCATCTCATGGGTGTAACACTTGCCTCAACTAAACCTGCAAATTCCTTCATTCTTGGAATGAGTGTGCCCTTCATTCTAAGAAGGTTTCCATCCTCATAACCTATCATCACTGTTTTGTATGCATCCTTAATTGAGTTGATTTTAAGTATCCCATCATCCATCACAATTTGATGTCCTAAATGATGAATCAAAACCAAAGACAAATTTTTTTTTTTAAAGGTGGGAACAAACCAAACATTAGAAATCATTATTTCCCTAATTCCTAGTAAAAATACCTTAACTCACCCTTTTCCATGTGGTATATGTGGGGTATCATCTGCTAAAAAGATTGAATTTAAATGGAAAACTTGATAATTCCAAAAGAAATCTTTCTTGTATGTCATATGTTGAGTGGCTCATGTGTCCATGATCCATGCATCCTCAAAATCACTTTTGAAAGAGTAAGTGGATTGAACTAAGCTTATTGCTTCTGACTGATGAAGTGTTGTAAAAACATATTCACAATCCTCACTATTCTCTATACATGCATATTGTGATGATGAAGATTATTTATGTTTTACAATCTTATCATAAGAAACTCTACAATCGAAGGCATAATGACCAATCTTATTGCATCTAAAGCAAGTTACTTGTTTTTTACCTCTTCCTCTTCGACTAAATTGTGAATGTTGAGTACATGTACCTTCTTCTTTTGAACTGATCTTATTCCAAGTCAAATCACCTCTACCTCTGCCTCTTCCTCTGCCATGACCTTGACCATGACCCCGATTTGAATACTGAAAATAATTTCGTTGATTTCCATTCCCTTTCTGATCATTACTTCTGGTAGGATAAACAATTTTTCCCGTGGAAGATTTATTTTTGCTAGCAACCAATACATCTTCTCTTGTTGTTTTTTACTTACCAAATTTTTTATCATGATTTGCTAGTAGCTCATTGAACTTGTCAAAAGTAATTTTTTTTCAGTTTATCTATGATTTATAAAGCCTCCAAAAAGTGCTTGTATGATTCGGGGAGTCCATCAATAAAAATAGTGACCATTAGACTATTTTCAATTTTTCCAAAACCTACTTTATTTATTTCCTATTTTATATTCTTCAACCTTGAAATATACTCCATAACATCACCTCCTGAGTCAATTTCTACTAAAATAAGTTTAAAACTAAATATCAATTTTCTTAGCTTCCAATTGTGAATCAAACAAGTCTTTAAGATTTTTCCAGGTTGTCCAAGCAAAGGCAGCATTTTCTTTGTGAACATAAACATCATCAGAAACAATACTTTGGATGAGCGCTAAAGCTTTCTCATCTTTCAGTTCCCACTTAGCTAATTGATCAACACCAGTAGGTTTGGTCGGTTGTGAATTGCAGATACCCTTCCACAACTCATTATAAATTAAAGTTCTTTGAATATGCCGATTCCATATTTTATAATTTTTTTACCCCTACAACTTGTTAGAGTCATTAAATAAACAAACAACTTTGGACATTGTAAAGCACTTTAACAAAAGACCAAAAGATAATATGGATGATGAAAAAAACTTAAAACACCTTATAACTCCAAAGAAGCAATAAAAAACTTATAACTCCAATAAACAAATCTAATGTCCCCACCCATCATACCAGTGCGATGGAGAGAACGTTAGATTGAAGCCAGGCATCTAGCCCCATGAACTTTTAAATAAGCATTCACATAATATAAAAAGACGTATGGAATGTATAATTATAAGAAAACACAACGGAAGTAATTTCAATAACATATCCATTATACATTCAAGATATTCATCAAATAAATAATTGCAAAGTTAACACAAGAGAGTACTTATCTTATAACAAAGTAGCCCCGAGCAACTGGCTATGCAACTGCAACGTTCCACCCAACCATAGGTCAATTGTGATCATCAATATCTCAACACACTGCCACCCCCCGAGCTGGGCATGATCTCTACAAGGAATCAGGGAACAACAGACTCACACATAGCCCAAAGATACACGAAATCAGCCAAGCCAAGCTACAGTTGGGTTTATCAGGCTGTTAGGCAATGGAAGGAAGAATTGCTAAGCTAGTGGGATCATCCATAGAGATATGGGAACCCTCTGCAATATCTATCTAGCTTGGTCCCCACAATACCTACACACCTGGCACAAGGAAGTATTCCCTTCACTAATACACAATCCCTCAGGCCATACCTTCCATTCTAGTGTTCTTCAAGGTGTGCATAGAAGAGCAACTAGCCCTTTTGATACTCTTGAGAGGTTACCTCCTCACTAGGTTTATCAAGCCAATTCTGGTCCACTTCCACTCCTAATTCTTGCTCATAATTTCAAACCAACATAGGGATGCACCCTACAACAAAACACAAGTGCTGAAAAACGTGGGCAACCAAAACAAACTGGTAGATGGGGAATAAACCCTGGGAGAGCAAATTCGTTTTCAGAAAACGTTTTTCTGCATTTCAGGGGCAAAAACGACCTCTATAAACCCCCAAAACGTGACTCCCTTTCTCCCAGCCACTGTGCAACACAAAAACGAGCTCCCAGCTATGGAAAAATGTAGGAAATTTGTAAAAAACGTGATGGGGAAAGCCCAACTAGCTCAGACTGCGTGAGAGAGGAAAGACTATGGGTTCAGAATGGCTTTGGGCACCATTTCGTGAGTGTTTTCTTGCCCTAGAAGTAAAAGTACGTTTTCCCAGGTTGATGGCTTGCCCATGCATGGAATTGGCTGCCATGCCTCTTCATTCCCAAGGCATTAACTGCCTCAATCAATTTCTGGAAGAATTAAATGGTTGGGTGCATAAGTCAGAATGGGTAGTTGAGGGTTTATTCATTGACATCTGGCTTATCACCATTGACTCAAGGGTTTGGATAATTCCCCCCCCCTTATTCCTTGTAGAATCATGCCCCCATCTCTTTGTTGCATTGCATAGCTAGTTGTGGGTATTTCATTAAAATTCGTATTTACATGATGTCTTAATTTACATTGTGCATGTCCAACACAAGAACCATAGGCATCTATTTTTTTAATTGCCGATACATAAAACACTAAATCAATGGTGGGGCCTTGGCCTTGAGCTCCTCACCATGATTAAATAACAATATTTACATCATTTACGATTTAATTCAAAGGGGGTCAAAATGGTGACATTACAACAAATATCACCTTACTTGACCACAAACTCCTTATATCATCACACAAAAAATATGTGTAAATATTGTTTTACCACCTTAAAAAAGATTAAAAAATTTAGAATTAGTGCACCACCATCAAAACCACTATGAAAAGAAACCATGCATTGAATACAAAAAACCATAGTCTGCAAAATAAGAGAACTATAGGGGCTTGGCGTTGACCCTCTTAAAGTCTCGTAAAAAGAATTTGCTTGAGATTTATGTGCTCTTTCTTGAAATTTCACCTTTTACAATGTGAGGAAAAATACATGAACTTAAAACAATTCCTTGATTTAGTTGAATAATTTTTATTTTTTTTACAAATAAAATCTCCTTATTCCTTTAGAAATAATTATATATATCAATTTTTGTTTTAAAAATAGAAATTTGTACATAATAAAAGTGAAACCTTTTAAATATACATTATTATAAAATCTCTCTTGGATTCTGTTTTTTTCAACCATGGGAACAGCAACTTCCCAAAACTTGTGACTCGAAAGACCCTCTATCCCAAGGTCGCCCACCCTTTGAGCCTTGTCACAACAAGCCAATAAACAACCCTTCTTAATAAAACTAGTTGGGTTTTAGGCTATGCACAGCCTTCCCTGAAGCCAAAAAAATTCTTCAGCTCTGAATGTTAACCAATTAGTTGCAGATTCTTACCAAACTGCCCATCAAGATAGAATAGATCTTTGATTCTTATCAAACTTCACATCGAGGTCGTCGAGTTGAATCGCAGTGTACAAACCCTGCTAGCGACCAGCATCCTTCTCGAGATTTCTCCTCTAATCACAATTGTCTGAAACGTTTTCTCATCGACCGAACTCAGTGGGACAAGCAATGTGAGATGAGATCATGGTCTTCCCTCCTTTCACAATGTCTGCTCGCTTCAGGATTATACTGCAACCCCCAACAGAGATCAACTACCTTCTGATAGACGCATCAAAAAAGAGACAGGTGGGATTCCTTCGTTGCGCATTCGGATGATGATTTATGGCCATTGTTTGCAAAAATGTTCTAATCCTTGAGCCTTGCATATACCTCAACGTAAAGCCGGATTCTTTCACTGCACAAACGAAACAGGCTCTGGCGATCGGCAATCTGCTTGTTAACCTCAAACGGAAAAGGAGGAAAGTCAACCTTTGATCTTGCTTCATGTTCGTTGGATGGAGAAAATCAGCAATCGAAATATAAACTCAGACAAAAAAGCATATCTACTTGTTTAAAAGGATTGCAACAACAATAGTATATAGAATTCAAGATCGTTATGAGTAGAAACAAAGCATGTTTTAGCATACTTGCAGTGTCTTGCTCTGTCCAAACAATTCCTTACAACGATTCATGGTGGTGTAAACAATCGTTTTCATGGACATTATTTGAATGGTTGGTGCAGGCAGGTCACAACGCAGGTATGATCTGACCGATTTCCAAAAATCCAACAATAAAAGGGAAGCAATCAGACGTTTTGTGGGAAGATAACCTTTGGTTTGGCGCACAGGATTTTCAAAGAACTAGAATATAGGGTTTTCTTTGGAGTAAAAACGCAAAGCTGACACGATTGGAAGAATAGGTGCAATCACAAAACAAAGACTTTATTCAAGAATCAATTTCCTCCAGCGAAAAAACTCCAAAAAAATCTTCAAGAAAAAAAATTCATGGTCAAAATATTCCTTTCTGCACACAATTTTTATTTAGCCCCCCCAAAAAACATGAAATTATAACTAACGATCGTTATTCCGATATCTTGAAAAAAAAGTCCTCCAATAATTTCTCCACCTTCTTCAATAGGAGATGTAGACTTCAACCTTCAACATACTTCAACCAAGACGAACCAACCCTAATTATGCTTTGATATCACTTTGACGAAGTGTCCTCAGAAAGATAAGTTATATTGATATGGAGGAAAAAGTTGTATAACATACATGAGGGCTAAGAACACATCTACCTCATGCAAAATGGGTTTAAATAACCAAAAAGAAATAGCTAAAATTATGTTTCCTAAAACTGACTAAGAACACCTCACATAATCACTGAGTGTGTAGGTGTCATTTTACAATAAAGTTTACTAAGTTAAAAACCTCAACCTATGTTTTGTATCATAATTTCTAACAATTTTCGGGCCAAAACCGTCATAACTTGGTCATACAGAAAACTTTTCTAATGAAACAAAAGGTGTTTCCTCTAGACACAATGGAATAAGTCTCACAACCTAGAAATGAGCAGAAGTAGGCAAACTAGAACATATGGTTGTTCCCCTCTCAACACCATGAGAGCCACAATTGTATACCATGAAGGAGAAGAGAAATAATAGATGGTAGAAGAGGTTCATAGAAATTCATAGTTTCAATGTACGAAAGCCATCCACCCTACATACAATTCCTGGCACATAAACCATAAACATAACTAGGAAACAATTCAACCTCCAAGGCACATAAACATGATAAATTAAGATAAATAATCATATGAAAAAATACTTATCTTCAAATGGAAACTGGCTTCATCGGGACAAATTTCCTCCCAGCCGTGGACACAGTAAAGTCTAACTCACTTGAACAGGTCAACCCCTAGCTGATGCCATGGATCCACAAGAAGAGGCACACTCAGTCTAAAAAATCGTGTAACTACCCCCTCCGAGAACCACAATGATTCTCACTACTACTTTCTTGTTGGTCTCCACTTCCTATGGGATGCGACTCCCTTCACCTAAATCGTCCCTCAAGATATCACCATCTCATTTCCTGGCTTCCTATGTCAGAACCTGGACTAGTAGAGTGATATAACAGAAGTAAAGGGTAACAATTCACCAAACTAACTCTTTGGAATGGATAAACATACTGCTCCTCTGAAATGGTCTTGCAACAAACACTCAAATCTCAACACAACCTCAACACAGTCTCAATATTGTCAACACTCATAACACAGCGAGCCACAAGGCAAGTGATCCAAAGCTTAGGATTAGCTTCAACAAGGAGAGAGCACATGAGTTTTATAACACAAGGAGGCCAATCCTAACCCAAGGGGATCAACTCAAATTAGAGAGAGGTTAGGATTCATCATGGGAACCTAACTCAAATTGGTGGAGTAGTGGCTTAGTTTGGGAGATTCCGCTTCTCGAATTAGCACCACGAGAAGGAGTTACCAAAAACCAAGGAGTGGAGCCATGAAGAGTACAAGGAGGCGCACTAATGCATAAGGGGGTTACAAAACATGAAGGAGGGTGCATTAGGTGAGAGAGAGAGGATCCAATAGGGTCATAAATATCTCGGAAGTACAAAAATAGGGATGAATGGAGCAATGGGGCACACTTGTGGAGGTGGAGGCACAAATCAAGGAGGTGGAAACTAAAATCTAGCTTACAAATCCTAGAATCTAGGGAGAGGGAACCTTAGTGCAAGTAGGGTCCATAAAAGGGCATCTTTCACTCAATGAGGGAAAACTATGCAAGAGGGGCCCACTAAGGTATGCATAAGGTGCAATAGTAACTCCATAGTCCATAAAATCAAAAACAGGATTCATTGTACAATGTTTGGGTGACCAACATTATTAATGTCACCAAGGTGCAAATATGAACTAGGATGGACAAAATCAAGCCAACAACAAGTTCTAAGGTTCTAGGGATGTCCCCATTCACCCTCACTCTATGGAATCCATGGTCTCCCATACTCTTTTAGTTTCCTTTGTTGAATCTAGTTGTTTATTTAATAGAAACAACCATCAATGATAAAAACAATAACAATAATGCCAAAGTCCATAGTCACATTAACAAATAAAATACCATAAATCCATAGTCACATTAAAAAATTAAAGATCATAAGTATAGGGATTAACAACAGACGTATTACATATTGTTTATTTAATAGCAACAACCATCAATGATAACAACAATAACAATAATGTCAAAGTCCATAGTCACATTAACAAATAAAAGATCATAAGTCCATAGTCACATTAACAAACAAAAGATCATAATTCCGGGTCTTAACACCGGGGTATTACAATCTAGAGGGATCCAATTTATCCTTACATTACCTACCTTACATAACCTTACAACATCTCCCCCATAATGGGATGTAGAGAACCTTGCTACTCTCGGTGCCATAACTATTCACCTTCTATGCCTTTTTGTTTCCTAGCTTAAGACCAACTACTCTTCCTAGTGATTATTCTTCTGCACCATGTGCTTTTAGATTTCATTCTGCATTGCATTCCTTCTTCAGTATGCCTTTTTTCCCTTTATACACATGGATAAAAAAAGATCCTCTTGACCATTTCTATCTTCTCTCACTTTGGGTTCCACAACATTGACTTGCAAAGTGTAAGGTTTGTCGTTACACTAAAACATGTAGATGTTGGTAAACATTTGAAACCAAGCACATAGTCCCATGATCCCAATTTGGAAATTAGTCCACATTATATTCATAGATGTGGTTGTTATTCAACCGATACTCCAACAGCCCCCATTTGACATAACTTGGGGGATTTGAACCTAGGACTTGAGCTTTGATACCATGTAAGGTTTGTCGTTACACCAAAACCTACAGATGTTGGTAAACATTTGAAACCAAGCACATAGTCCCATGATACCATTGTGAAAGTTAGTCCACATTATATTCAGAGGTGCAGTGGTTATTCAACCAATAATCCAACACAAATTTCCATACATGATCCGTGGTACAAATTTAAACACCCACAACTGCTTTTACAACAACTATTTGTTGTCAATTCCAACCACAGAGCTACGACTCTTATACCAATTGTTGGGTTTTCTACCATAGATCTACAACTATGATACCAATTAAATGGCAAAGGAAAGTACATGGAGGCAATGCAGAGAACCTAAAATGAGAAATTAGCAACAAAAATTCACTCCCTTTCATTAACATATAACTTCCTTTTAAACAAGAAATATTTTTGGTGATCGGAATCTTTTCAAGCTTGAAAACCACATAAAAAATTGACACTGATTAATTTCCAAAAATTGTCCATCTGAAACTTTATCAGACTATGATACCTTCACCTTATTGACATATCACTAGAACTACACATCAACTCATCGGAACATTAACACATTAGGATATCACCACATCAAACTACTAACATATTGGACTTTCTTCATATCGGCCTTTCAACGCATTGGTATATTGGACTATTGGAACATAAGCATATCAAGATATCCCATATCGGGTCATTGGGACATATCGATTCATTTGAGATATTGAAACATTGGAACATTGAGACCTTAAAAATTCTATATATTGGGACCTCAGAACTTCGGTACATCAATATTTTGGAAAATTGAAACTTCGGGATCTCAAGATATCAATATATCGGGATCTTGGATTATCAGATATCAAATAATTAGAAAGATGGTACATGATCTCATTGGCTAAATTTTTCGACGAAGGATCTTTGATATGATGAAACAGACTTTGCACGATGTGAAATTCAATCAGAGGCATTAAATAGGTTAGCTAAAAAACTTAAATGAAAGTTGTGCCTATCCATTTCAACTACTCTAAACTGACTTGATGATGACCTCCATTCTAGTTGTTATGGATCTAATTTGATTTGATTTGAAGAAGTGATAAATGTAAATATTGGGGAAATAATTACAACCAACATTCCGCCCCTTAATTATTTCAACCAAAAATCTACGAACGAAGTATTGTTACAACTTACAGCTTACATAGCACCAAATTTTCTCTATGAAACTCGAAAAAATATTTTCCTAAAGGCTTAATAAACATATCAACTATATATTGATGAGAATTACAAAATTCAAGATGTATTACATGATCATTTACAACCTCTCTAATAAAAAGAAATCGAGTGTCTATATGCTTGCTTCTTTTGTGAAAAACATGATTTTTTGACAATGCAATCGTTGACTTGTTGTCGTAGAAAATTTCCGCTGGTTCATCATGTTCATGTTGCAGATCTGATAGAACTCATCACATCCAAAATGATTGGAATGCAACTGACATTGATGAATCATTATTCTACTTCTTCTGAAGAAATTGTCATTATTTGTTGCTTCTTCAATGCCCATGCTACAGTACCAGAACATGATTAAATAAATAACCTATTGTTTTTTTTGTCATCAACACTTCCAACAAAATCATTGTCTATATAAGCAGTCATCTTAAAATATGAATATGGTGAATACCGCATTACATACTCTATTGTTTCAGCAACATATCTTATAATCCTCTTTCTAGCTTGCTAGTGGGTGCTCTCCGAAGACTACATAATCTATAAATTAAACTAACAGCATACAAAATGTTTGGTGTAGTTGATGTTAAATACATCAAAATTTCAACCAGCATCTTATACAAAGTTGGATAAACATTTGGCCCTTTTCAATTCTTGTTCAACTTGGTTCCTATTGCAATTGGGGTTGTTGTTGACTTACAATTCAACATTCTAAATCTTCTTAAAATATCATTAGCATACTTAAACCCAGAAATAAAAGTTCCATCTTCGTATTTTTTTACTTCAATTCCAAGAAAGTATTTGATCAATCCTAAATCTGTCACCTCGAATTCTGTCTTCATTGATGTTTTAAAAAATTCTATGGATATATTTCCTATAAATATAAAATCATCAACATACAATTAGATTATGAGAATTTCTTTTTGTTGATTTACCTTCATGTACATGATCGGTTTACTACCACTTATGCTGAAACCATTACATATTAGGTACACATTAATTCTATTGTACCATACTCTCGGTGCTTAGTTCAAGCCATACAAATCCTTTTTCAATCTATATATTTGAAGGAGAGAATTCTCGGAGCATATTGTTGATGAGGAATTATTACAGGATGACCAACTAATTCTAGGCGAGGATCTTAATCTCTCGGTCTCCGCTAGGGAAGTTTGGGGTGTTAGATTGAGGATCGATACTGAAGCATATTATGGTGCTAATATTTTTAATAATGTGGGTTTGATTGATTTTAATCCATTTCCTTTCATTCCAACATGGAAGAATGGTAGGGATGGAATTGATGGGGTTGCTAAGAGGCTTGACCATTTTCTAATTGCTGAAGCGCTTTCTGAAAAAAATTAGCAAATTCAGGTCATGGGTGGTTATGGAGAAAGTATCAAATCATCTCTTGATTTGTATCCAATTGGAGATTAACCAGATTAGGCTGAATTTTCCCTTTAAGTTTAATCATATATCATGGGCTAGTGATGAATCTTTTAGAGTGTTGGTGATGAATGTATGGTTGGATCTGCAATTCAATTGGAGGATTTCAGAACTGGAATCTTTAGTAGGGAAATTAAAATATCTAAAGGGTTTTTTTTATGTTTGGAAGCATATGAATAAGAGGCCATTATAGGAATATCTAATGGGAATTGAAGAAATCATTAAGAACAACTATTGTCAAAATTCAAAACTCTTATGGGGTTTTCTCTGTTGAAGAAAAAGGAAATTTGAATGTGTTGGAAGATAGGAAGGTGCATTTGTTGAAATTGCAAGAGGAGTCTTGGTGATTGAAAAGTAGAGCCATTTGGTTGAGTCAAGGTGACAACAATACTAAGTTTTTCCATAAGTATGTGAGTTGCATGAGGAACATCAAATCTATACATGGAATTTTAAAGGTTCTACAAGGAATAAAATCTCATCACAAAAGGATGTTGATAAGACAGCTTATGATTTTTTTTTGCCAACTATTTGATCATTCGAGGGAAAATTATATTGCTCAACAATTAACGACAGCACAACATTATATGAGGTTCTTTTCGAATAAGGAAGGTAAGATAATTATGGATCTAGTCACTTTCAATTAAATAAAGAGGACTTTGGCTAAATTTGCTAAATCCAAAATTTTGTGACCTAATGGTTGGTCTGTAGAGTTTTTCTTGGAATTTTTTTTATTTAGTTGGGCATGATATTCTGCAAGTGGTCGAGGAATCTCAATTGCAGGGGAAGGCAGGAGGAGCCTTAAATGCTACATGTATAGTTCTTATTCCAAAGAGTTCAAATCCTTCTTCTTTCAAGGATTTTAGAGCTATCTCGTTATGTAATCTTGTCTATAATCTTATTGCTAAAATTATAGCTATATTCTAGATATAAAAAAATCTATCTAAGGGTATGTCTAAAGAGAAATCTGGGTTTCAGGAGAACATGCATATTCTAGATGTTGTAGGGGTTGCTCAAGAAGGGTTGCACTCTATAAAACTTAAAAAGATGGAATCTTTGTTCCTCAAGATGGATTTAGTTAAATCCTTTAACAAGATTGATTGGTCCTTTTTAAGATTTGTTCTGTTGCAGATTGGGTTAAGTTTAGATGCCACAAATTGGATTATGGGCTATGTACCTTCAACAAATTTTGTTGTTCTTGTAAATGCCCATTCTTCAATTTTTTTAAGAGCTCGAGGGGTATCAGGTAGGGAATGATCTCTGAGGCTAAATCAGAAAGGAAATTAATAGGGGTCAAGGTATCTACAAATCATAACATGTCCCATCTATTATTTGTTGATGATGTGCTTACTTTTGGTTCGGGGAACCTATTGGAATTGATTTAGCTTAAAGATATTTTACGGGTTTTCGTGAAGCTTTTGGAATGGAAGTTAGTGGTGATAAGTCCCTTTTTATTCAGAATGAATTATTTGAGGAAGTGTTGGATCAGATAAAAGTCTTATTTCCTTTCAAAATGGATCCTTTGGATAATGGTTTTAAATATTTAGGCTATCTTAATCCAAATAACTACAAGAACGAGGACTAGTTATGGCTTGTTAAAAAATTGGAGAAAAAAATTGATCTTTGGTGCTACAGATGGTTGTCTTTAGGAGGATGAGTGATTCTGATTAAATATATTTTAGAAAGCATTCCTATATTTTGGTTATCTTTAGCAAAAATTCCTAAAGGCATTCTAGAGAGGATTAGGAAAAAAAGCTTCACATTTCTCTGGTTTGGGAATAAGAATAAGGACAAATCTTGGTCAAATGGAATATTCTAGACAGACCAAAAAATAAACATGGTTGGAGCTATACAAATATATTTTGGTTTAGTAAATCTCTTGCAAAAAAGAGTCTATGGAGATGCTTGTTTGACAATGGTTTGTGGGGTTGTGTTATCCATAACAAATATTTTAAAGGAAAATCAGTTGTTGATTGGATTCAGGATTCTTCTAAGGCTAATTATAGGATCTCAAACTCTTGGAAGGCTCTGAGTTCAACATTTTCTATGATCGAGAATTGCGTTGCTTGGAAAATAGGAAATGATACTAATGTTTTTATCGGTGAAGATCCTTGGGTGGATGGTGCTGCACATTTTAAGTTATCAGCCCCTTTGATAGTTGCTCTTAGGTCTAAAATATTTTACACTCTTCATCAAATCTAGAAGCCCAGGGCTAAGTTTGTTGGAGGTTCTAAATGGCTTCAAGATTCAAAGTTACAGTTTAACCATGACCAAGCTATTGAATGGAACCATTATTTAAAAGGGCTAGATCTTTATGGAATTTCCCTTTCCAATGTTGAAGATCAGCTAGTATGGTCCTCGAATGAGGCTTCGGGCTATGTAACTGCAAAATTAGCTTATTAATCTATTTCCTACACTCAACATGAGGATAATAGTAAATGGTGGTTTTCAATTATGTAGAAGTGGAAATGTACCCTTAAAGTAAAATTGTTCATCTGGTTGGTTTTAGCTAATAAGATTCTTACTTGGGTCAACTTTTTGAATATAGGGGGATTTGTTCCAAGTATATTCCTTTTATGTAGCTCAGATAAGGTGACAGTGAATCATATTTTTGTCCATTGTTCATTTCCCAAAAAGAGCTGGAAGGAGGGGAAATATGTTCTGAATATTGCTAGCTCATGGGTCGCTTCATGTTCTTTTGAATTTAGTCTCTCTAAGTGGTTTGCAGATCCCTCTTTGTACGAACATAGAGATATTAAATTCCTTACTTTATTAATTGGGGTATATGGCTCCACATGAATCTTCTTCTATTTAAAAAAAAAGATCATAATTTGGTGGTTCAGAGGATACTAGGTGCTTATAACGAATTTTATAAAGAAGATCAAGTTTCTATTTTGAGGAATAATTAATTTGCCTATGTTGATTGGCAGGTTCATGGAGCTTGTCAAGGTTAGAGTGGAATTTGTGGATCTAGAATGGTCCTTTGAATTGATGGGGATCACTATTATAAGATCAAACTTGGAGGTGGGAATGGCACAAATTCTAGAGAGGGGTTGTTGGCCCTTTCGGGAGAAGTATTCTTTGCAAATCATCAAAATATTGTGTGCCTAAAAGTGTTTGGATATTCCAAGGTCATAATCGAATGGGTTTCTAGGAGGGATCGATTGGAAGTGTTGGATTTGGATTGGTGGAAGTGAAGAATTAGACTGCTGTATGATTACTTTAAGGAATTATCCTTCACTCATGTGCATAGGGAATTCAATTCTAGTAAGCTTTGAGGTATCCTAAAGGAACTATCTCCTTCATGGAATTTCAAAATGATGCTTTGATATCCAAAGGTTCTATGCATGTCTTGTAGTCTTTCCTTCTTTATGGATTCTCAGAGGTTGTTGGTTTCTTCAGGTTTTTTGTTAGTCTTCAAGTACTTCCTTTTGGGTAAGAAGAAAGGGTAGTTTCTGTGTATGAAGGAGTAGTCCTTTTAGATGGAATTTTAGCAAATTTATAAACTATGATAGTATGACATATCAGTTGGAAGGATGGTATATATTGGCTTAATGCCAGATATGAAAATTGTTGTAAGTCCTTGTATACTTTGATTCTTTAGAATATCAAGTATATGTTTTTTTATGTGGAAAAAAGGTGTAGAATCCCAACCACCATCATTTTTAAATTGCTTTTAGGTTATCATTATCAATTATGAAGTGTAGAATCTCAACCATCATTTTTAGGTTGTTTTCATTTTACATAATGTCATATTCATAGATAAAGAGAACACAACAAAGCATAATGTTCTATTACTTATATTAACCATTGTTAAGCGTGAGGCACTTTGGAGAACTTGTCTCCCAATATCTTCTTGTTCTTAATACAAAAACGACTATCAAAACAATATAAACTATTTCTTAATTGGATTCATCTCATCATCAACTGACCATTATGATTAGGTCCAATTAACATAAAAATTGTTTTTCCTATGAAAAAGTATCATTTTAGTTGTAATATTTCCATTTTAAAAATTATAATATTTCTATTTTTAAAAATTGTAATATATTAAATTTATGTTAACACAAATATATTAAGTAAAAAAAAATTGAAAAACATAATCCAATTACAAACTTATAAAAAGGAGTTGAACCATTAATATAGTAAAAAACAATCATGATCTTCTACAATTTTACTCTCCTTTTAGATTACGTTCACAAAAATTTATGAAAACAAATTTTATAAGTTTATAATTTAATAGAGAAAGCAATATTTCAGTGAAGAAAAGAAAATATTAACTCGGTAATAAATATAAATGAAAAATACTTTTCTTAAAAAAGAATAGATTCACAATTCTTTATTTGTACATATATGTCTGTTATGTATGTTGAATATTTTATTATAGTACTGTAATGTTTAGGTTCTTAATATTTTTATACAAATTTGAAATAAAATTGAGTAAATTTAAAATTCTTTTATATTCTATAATTTCCAAATTAAAGGTCAATATTACTTATTCCATTATGTTTTAATTGAAGTTAATACATTTATGTATAAATTGAAGTCATGATTAGATATTTAAATTACAACCATAAATTGTTTTTTAATTAAGTAAAGATAGGCTGCCTTGTTATTACTGCTTAGAAGTTGGGTTAAAATTTTTTAAGAACATGCATCAATGTGAAGTTTAATGATAAAACTTGGAATAACAATGAACATTTTCCAACATTACAAGTCTAAAGCACATAACTAATATTGCTAAAATTATGATCAATGTTCATACATCCATAGTGAAATGATAAAATTTGTAATGCAAAGGAGGTTGAGGAGGAACACCATTTTTCTTTTTAATTTTTCTAATATTTAACAAACTTTCAATTTTGAAATAGGGAGCTATACAATTCCTAATTTGTAATATTAAGAGGGTTGAAGCTAACCTTCCTAACATTTTAACTCATCATAACTATGGTAATTTAGAATTGTCACTTCTCTTAAAGGTTTTTGAAATTAGGTACACAAATTACTCTTTAAAATTCTCTAAATTAAGTAAACGAAAATTATTTTTAAAAAATACAGATCAAATTTTACTTAGGAACTAATTTTGCATGTTTTTTTTCTAATAAAAGATTTGTCAATTTCCATTTTTTAAAATGATTCATCCAAATTTTATAGAATAAGATTAGTATACTTAAAAAATTATCAAAAAAATTTACAACTTTTATTTGTAAAAATATTAAAAATGTTGGTTACCATTTTAATAATTAATAAGATTCTCCAAGTTTTTACTCTTTTAAATAACTATTAATCTTCAAAATTTTCTCATTTTCATATTTATATTTAGACCTTATTGAAATATAAAATATATTGTCAAATAATCTTCGAATGAAGAAAAATACTTATAACTTATTTTCTAAAAGAAAAAAATATTAAATAAATCTTATTAATTTAAAAAAAAAATCACTTTCATTAACATTAACAATAACATTAAATTATTAATTATAATATCTTTTTCCTCAATCAAAAATATACTTTAATTTATTCTTGTAATAGATAATTTTTACTTCTTATTATTTCAAAATAATAATTTTTCAATCAATTTAATTTATTGTTATTTTAAAATAATAATTTTTATTTATTATTATTTTAAATACTAATTTATTTTTTATTATTTTTTTTTAAAACTAATTTTTTTTTTATTATTATTGAAAGCAATCAAGTCAAACTCCTTTTGTAATAAATAAAAAAAATGCAAAATGATATGGATGAACACTTTTTGGCAATGTTATATTATCAAATTAAGTGTTTGGTGGAGAATACATGGTTTTGTCGGCCAACAAATTCTATTTAGAGTGTAACTTTTCTTCTATGTAAAACAAATTCTTCTTAAAACAACATATTCTTTTAAGTGTAACTTTTGTTAAAAAATTGAGAATATTAATTTCAAAGCCCAGCAAGTTGTTATAATCCATATATTCCTTTCCAGGTTTACCTTATTATTATTATTTATATATTATATAGGATAATGTTGATTATTATTAATATTTATATATTATATAATTATTAATTATATTTAAAAATGAATATTATAAAAAATAGATGATTATCATTAATATTAAATAAATTTATATATATATATAATTTATTTAAATAAATATAATTAATTATTTTTAATTAATTAAATATAATTTAAATGATTAAAAAAGTGATATTTTTTTACTGACTTTATCCTCCATTATTATTATTATTATTATTATTATTATTATTATAAAAACATACATATTTCTTTAAATATTGTTTTTTTCAAAATACTTACATGTTCGCATGCATATAATTAAACCATTGGCATTTGGCATTTTGTATATAAACTAAAGTAATGGCTTTAGAATATTCTCTCACCCCATCTCTATTATAAAATATTAATTAAATTTGAATAGCATCTTCTCAAAATACTTACATGTTCGCATGCATATAATTAAACCATTGGCATTTGGCATTTTGTATATAAACTAAAGTAATGGCTTTAGAATATTCTCTCACCCCATCTCTATTATAAAATATTAATTAAATTTGAATAGCATCTTCTCCAAAGATAGTTTCTGAGCATATATTGGGCCATATCGATGCAACTTGCATAGAATGGCCTTACATATATTAATGTGCACACAAATTTCGATTCATATGAATGCATGATATGCATTTCCCTTATAACAATTATTATAGTCATTATTCATAATATATTAATGAATTATATAGAACTTGATTTATATACTATAAAGGGCCATGGGCCATGCTTGAGCAGTTCTTCCATGTGCATGGAAACATTTATGCCAATGTTTGAGCAGTTCTTCCATATTCATGGAAACATTTATGCCAAAAACATAGTTGGAAATGCACTTCAATTTTTAGCCAAGTCATATATATCTGGAATTGCCTTTTTTACCTTCAATATTCCCATTCATAAGGATTTATTTTTATGTTTATTTTAATATTCCAATTCATAAGGAATAATGGCATGCCTCATTGAACTTTGGATGCAATGTTTAAATAATTTGTGTTGTTTTTGAGGTCCATTATTAAGAAAATTCAAAATTTATTTTTTATTTTTAATGTTTGTTGTTTGTTATTTCATCTTTCTTTCTATAAAAACACATTGGAATTTATATAATGATGCTATGTCTCATTGAACTTGGATGCAATGTTTAAATAAATTGTGTTGTTTTTTTAGGTTCATTATTAAGAAAATAAATTTTTATTTTTTTTATTTTTAATGTTTGTTGTTTGTTATTCCATTTTTCTCTGTAAAAACACATTAAAAAAAACACATTGGAATTTATATATTTGATGCAAGGTTGGGTAATCCAAACTCTCAAAAAGATTATGCTACAAAAAACAACTTGTAACCTAACGATGCCACAACTACAAAAGATGTACACAGAGATCAATAATTCTTTCTACAACTTGATAATGAACGTTGCAGCATGGGATCTTACTCATATCTTCACCCAACGCATCCTTCAAAACAAGTTATGTTCTCTTTAGTGAAGATTAATCTTATCAATGCCTTGACACACTCCCCTCTTTGCAAGCATGAGCTAGTAGGAGGGCACATACTCTCCTCCCTTTTTAAGAGATCCTCCCCTCTCCCATCGTTGTTGGTTGCTTGAGGAATTGTTGTAATAATGCTTTGTTATAGTTATAAAAGGAAGTCTCTGTAGCTCAAGTGTATAGTCTCTTATTTTGTGGAATGTTATGCTTCTCAAGCTCACAAGTTGGAGGTAAAATTGTAGTTTTCCTTTGTGATTTATTGTCTTTATCGGGTCGTAGGAAGGGAATTATTGCTACATTGGATGAAGGTTATGGTTAGTTTATACTTTAATTTCATTGTTATTTTACTTTAGAGAGATTGTTTGTGCACCTTACTTTTGTTTGGATTGTGCAACTCTAATCTTTTTTTTGTAGGATACACCCAAGAAAGCAAGAAAGGAGAGATTCATCTTTCCCTTTGTTGTTCTACAATATTCTTTCTAACTCATCAAGCAGGTGGTGGTTTGCGGTTTCAACCTAC
Source organism: Larix kaempferi (assembly GCA_027924585.1). Lineage (NCBI taxonomy): Eukaryota > Viridiplantae > Streptophyta > Pinopsida > Pinales > Pinaceae > Larix > Larix kaempferi. The sequence continues at coordinate 7,555,656 of BSBM01001035.1, forward strand.
CTCTCTTGGTGTTATTTTTCATGGAAGGAAATCCCTCATGACTACTTCTACATCACTCCATTACCCATCTGGAAAGGGGGTACTATACTCTTTTCTCTCTAGCAATTTCCATCTTTATAAAACTAATAAATTTCATTCTTGTTTCTCACATGCATGTGAAGATCCATGGCTTAATAACTCATATCTTAATATCTAATTTTACATGCATATAGATCTAGTAGTTTACTATTCAAATTCTTAGCTAGACTTAGTTCATTTCTTGTTTCTAAGTGCACACATATGAAAGTATATCATTTAGCACTCAGATTCATGTTTACTTTATGAGTGGGAAACTATATTATTGACATATTTGAGCATTTTAGATCACTTCCATCTATCCAAACAGTCCTTGGACAATGAGGAATAATCTCTTACATCCATTTAGAATCGTAGATTTTAACCATCTTTCGTTGGTTTTTTGTCTAACCTTTTTTTGGCACGTTAAGCCTCCATCTATGAGAGGTCAAAGAGCTTCATTCCAGAGTTTGTTCACTATAATATTTGAGCATATAGATATAGGCACATAAACTAAAGAAATATTGTGAAAATAAAATCAGCAATCATCTAACCATGTAACAAATGAGATATCATAGATCATTACACAAAAACTAGAAGGAGATAAGATTAAAATAATGATGTATTTCATTGACTTGAATGAATGGAGGTGAGCAATATTTAAAGGAAGGAAATTTGAATTAGGGCAAGAGGAAAATCAAAATATTCATCTAGTGTAAGAGAGTCTAGTTTATCTTAGCTAGATCCAAGGACCCTTAGTTAGTCATGCTTACTCTCCTTAATTGAGTTACGCTGACACATGACTTCACAACCACTAGTTCTAACTAAAGGGTGCTCAGTTAACTAACTGAATGAGCATGAAAATCCCTAAGGAGACTCAACAAAGGCACTAATGGCTAAATATAGACATGAAGGTTAGTTTAGGAGCTACATTAGGGGAGCGCTTTTAGTTATGAACTGAAATGGGACTCTAGTGATCTTGATTATTTGGAGAACGAAATGAAGGCAGTGATATAAAACAGAAATACACATGAATATTTTGCAGAAAACACAATAGTACAATAAAACCCAAACTATATTAATGAATGGAATGGAAAAAGCACTGTAAATTGTAAAGCAATAAAAACTAGCTCTATATGGTGTTAGATTATCTTTGAAAAGAGATGTATCGGCTACACTCATATGTAAGAACTGAGTTACAATGAGGCCAAAAATGCCTTTTTAACATAAAGAATAAATGAGAAAAACATAAACATAAAAAGCCCTAACCTTAGGAGATGAAACACTGAAAGGTTTGTGGGCCCCAAGTTATTTAGTTGAAATGCCAACTTCCCAGGGGTGCAACATTTGCAAACGATCTCCATTTGGGTTGCTCGGTCTCTCGTCAGAAAGGTATGTTCGAGAAGTAATCTGTGTTTTCATCCCAGACGATGCATTTGGCACTCATCTTGGCATTTTCGTGGCAAAAAACGTTGCTTATGTCCTCAAAATATCCCTAGAAGATCATGAGCTGAAAAATCGTAAAAAACTACCAAGATGGAAAATTGTGTCTTTGATTTAATGGAATAGGTGGGTGGCCACCAATATCCATCAGGATCAATACCCCCCTACGAATAAATGGCCTCCATTATGTCAAGATACCTCGTCAAATGGGAAAAATTCTATTGAATTTGACTCCTGGACAGCCATTTCCCTTGGTGAAGAAGCTGCCCTACTTTGGCGACCTGGTAGAGTTGAATGTTATGTTAATGGCGAGTGTCTTTCATCAAGATCCAATCCACTATATATTGTTCAAGGTAGTATGGATTGACTTCTGTAGGGGCTAAATGCTCAGCCACCTTTGAGGTGTCCAAGAGAGGTGGAAAATATGGTTGAAGCAATTCCACATTAAATAATGAGTGCAAGCCAAGGGAAGGGGGGATATTTAATTCAAAAGAACTCCCACCCACAACCTTCATGATGGTGTAAGGCCCATATCAGAGTGGAATGAGCTTTATGTGCATGCTTGTGATGTGCTCCTTCTACAAATGCAACCACACTTTATCCCCAACTTAAAACTTGTGTGGAACCTGATGTTGGTCATATCGTTGTTTGTACTTGGCATTGGATTTCTACATGATATCATGATCCTATTGTTAGATGTGATGGATCTATTCAATGAATTTGGTTTCTTTATCTACCTCTACTTGAGCATGGGAGGACTCATCATGTGTAGATACAATGGGTATAGCTACATCAATGGGGGCTAATGGCTGGAACCTCAAGCACACCAAAAAGGGGTTGTGGCCAATAGAGTTGTGGAGGGATCTGTTGTAACTATGTTGAACATGTGGAAGGCTCTCATGATCCCAGGTGTGTGGATGTTTGTATTTGTACATGCGCATAACATGCACAATCATCCTATTGACCACTTATGTCTTCCCATCCGTTCGGGGGTTGAAGGCAGTCGATTTGGTCAGCGTGGTGTCCATTAGAGACCATAAGGAGGACCAAAAGGTGATAAAGAAACTAGTGTCCTGATCTAAAACAACGGGTTTGTGGCAGCTCGAAATGAACCCAAACATGCTCAAAGAATAGATTAGCAGTTCCTTTGGTTGTGATACTCTTCATACATGGTGTTAGAATGGCCATCTTAGAGAACTGATCAACAACCAAAAAAACATAGGCATGACCATGCTTGGTGGAGGGAAAATATGGCATGTAATCCATTGAGATTGAATCCCAAGGCTTGTCTAGGGTAGGCAGAGGAGCGTACATCCCTTGCTTCTTGATGGCAGATTTAGCTATGGCACAGGCAGTGCACGATCAGATATACATGCCGATGTCCTGCCACATTTTTGGCTAATAGAAATACTTATAAATCATTGTTTCTATTTTCTCCATGTCGAAGTGTCTGGCCACCTGAATGTAGTGTGCCTCCCAAATTAGCTTTGGATGTTGGCTTGATGGAACACAAAGATGACCCAAAAAACACAAAATTTCATCCTATAGGTGAAATTCTGGAAGTTGTTTACTTGCGCTAAGTGTCTAATATGTAGCAGCGAAGTCCAGGTCACTGTTGTATAATTGGGGCCACCTAGAGGTCTCGTGACCACTGGAGTTGGGGACCACGGTTATTTCCATGACCAGGGGTCAGGAGAGGAAAGTTTCAACATAGTTCGTGCTACGCTTCTTGCACTTAATGTTGAAGTGAAATTGTTGCAAGTACATGGACCACTTCTGATGGTGGTCATTCCACAACGTTCGCTGTGTCTACATGAATCGTGGGGGCCTGTGATAAGTGTGTATGTTCATTTCCTTTCTGAGAATGTAATGCTTCCATTGTCGACATGATTGCACAATGGATTACATGTCCTTGTCATAGGTGATATATCTACAAATAGTATCAACATTATATCATCGTGATAGGCCATTGAATGTCCATGTTGAGTGAGGAATGCACTGATATCATAGTCTGAGACATTTGTCTCAATCTCAAATGGTTGTTGTAGGTCCGACAGAGTGAGGACTGGAGCTGAGAAAAGGAATTTTTTAATAACCTTGAATGCTTTATGTTGTGACCCCGACCAAGTGAACTTGGATTTAGCTTCACCCTTTTTCACTTGGATTAAGGGCCAAGAGATATGATAGAACCCCAACACGAACGTACAGTAAAGTTTGGAAAGGCCCAAGAAGTTGTAGAGCTTTGTCAGAGTTGACGGGGCTGACCAATCATGAATGACTTGGATCTTGGTTGGGTCCACATGCACCCCATGTTCATCCATGATGTATCCCAAATACTAAATTATTTGCATGCCAAATGATCATTTCTCAAGGTTGGCATATAGCTTGTGTTGACGCAAGGTACTTAGAGCCTGTTGAATGTGTTGCATATGTTCTTCCTAGGTTCTAATGTATATGAGGATGTCATCCATATATAGGACCATAAAGGAGCTTGTGAACATCCGCAATATATCATAAATCATCCCCATGAATGCCACTGGAGCGTAATTCAAGGAAAAATGCATGACCAAACATTCAAAGATGCCTTCTTTAGACTTGAAATTTGTCTTCCATACTTTGGTTTATTCAATTGGAACCTGGTGGTAGCTCAAATTCATATCAATCTTGCTAAATAACTCGGAACCCTTAAGTTGATCAAGAATATTATCAATTTGAGGGATTGGGTATCGATTCTTGACATTGATTTTGTTCAGGGCTCTATAATCACTACAGAGTCACCATGTCCCATCCTTTTTATGTACCAACACAATTGGAATCTCACGAGGTGAGGATCTTGGTCAAATGTGGCCCTTTTGGATGAACTCAGGAATTTGGTGTTTTATTTCCTCATTCTCTAGAAGATAGCACTTGTATATATTGGGCAATTGGGTAAAGGAGAACTCGGTATCAAGTTGTTAGATGTTTGACCTTGTAGTACAAAGGCACCCTTGTAGGTGAAGTGAAGATGTCCTTGTAGGTGAAGTGAAGATGTCCAAACAGTCAATACATCATAAAGCAGATACAAAATAGATCAAAGATGGATCAAAACTGGATTCCCTTAGGCTTACAATCATAATCCTATTTATATGATATTTAATGGTTACAAAATGGTCCACATGACCCATTTCTAACAAACTAAACTACTTTCGCACTTTTGTCGGCTCCTTGTTCTTCGCAAATAGACCTTTCTTCCTATTGAGGCCTTGGATGTGCAGGGTAACTGCAAGGTGCTGGAATGGGTTCCAAGGATCCCAATAGAGGGTGAAAACCCAGACTGAAAGGCTTCGAAAGACCCTATGCAAGGGTAGTTCTATCCCCATCCTGTTTGGTGTGGAATTCTCCCACGGATATTCGACCTCCGCTGGCACTCTATGAGTAGATGGGATTGATCAATAGATCAAAAATTAAATACGAAAAATAGAAGCTTAAAACTAAGTCTGCTTCTAACTTAACCTATTTAAGAAAAGAATCTAATCTAAGTTAGAATCTATTCTAAGGAAGACTTGTTGTTGTGCAGATCGATCTTGATGTGAAAGGAACAAGCATGTTTGCCAACTCCAACAGAAATGTAAAAGATGCATATACTTGTTTACTTAGATCATAACCAATTTAATCAAAATTAAATGATGATAACATAATCATGTAAACCTGTTCAAGATAAATATGTAATCACTATGTTAATTGAAAAATTAACAATGATTATTTAGACATTGATTATTTGCAGAAATCGATAAAGAAAGTAACTTAACTGACAGAAATTTAATTAAACATTTTTCTCACACAAATCAGCTATAAAGAGAAATCGTTATAACAAATATTTATATGAATCGATTGCTTGCAAATATCAAATACTATAGATGACAATTTTAAGTAAGAAATTAGGCATCGTCAAAGAAACTTGAACAATAAACAAGAGATGATTGAAAAGGTTACTTCACTGTATAAACTAAGTTTGTAAACTAAATTACAAAGACCTGTAAAGACAGAGTATCTCAGTTCGTCTCCTGCAGATTCCTTAACCAAAAAATTCCCAACCCCTTTCCCTTAGAGGTATTCTTCCTTAAATAAGGATTACAATGGAGTAAAAAAAGGGAGTCCCAAAAGATAGGGATTACAGAGTTTAAATCGGGCTATTAATCTAGGGAATTCAGCCATAATAATCTAAACAACTTTAACTCAGCAGATTCCCTCTCCTTCGAGATGAAGTTTGAACAAGAGTCATCTTGATATTTTGGGAAAACCCCGTAACAAAATTGTAGAATTTTTCAACAGCTTAATAAGTATCGACAATAGGGAAAAGTCGATCATCCAAACCTTCCTGTTGAATCACCACGGAATCCTTTCGCTGATCTATAACTCTTTCAAAAACAGAAAAATAAGACAACGGGTCTTGTTTCATGGGAGCTGGTGATGTATCAGGTTCTTCATTAATTATGAAATCTTGGATAATAGAGTCATCTTGATCATGCAGCTATTCACTGCTTTCTTCTTCATCCCTTTGAGAGGCGGTAAACAAACTGGCAGGATTTCAGAAACTTCTTCTCCGCTACCACTGTTGATTTCAGGAACACCTGCATCAAAAGGTGCCAACATAGGTTCAGGAAATAACAAAGAATGAAGCTCTTCATGCATGGAAGATTCATCGGAGGTTTCACAACCTATATGCATGTTATTCAACAAATTTTCAGAAAGAAAACTTGCCAAAACAGGAAAAATTTCTAACAAATTCAAACGATGAATTGATTGCTTCATACCTACGGCCATATTTAAGATAAGTTAAAGAGGATCAAAATGATTGAATATGATGAGATGCAATGATTAACATCATGCGAATTTGGGGATTTCAAGCATTTGAACTGGAATGAAACGACATCGCAGCATGTCGATCAGAAATGGATCATAACAAGTACAATTTCAACAGAATGAAGCATAATCTAACGTCGCATATGAAAACTGTCATTACAGGTCAATCGTATCAAGCAATTATGTCTTCAAGGATGATCATGTAGTGCAAAGTGAAGTGAGAATCCCGACCATGAGAACAGCAAAAACAAGACATTGCAACGTAAATTCGAATGATTGAATTTCATCCATTTGATCAACTGAATGGACGGTGAGGATTTAACAGTGCAGGATGCGGGATAAGGCCTTGAAGAATCATTCCTAAATTTATTCAAGATTCCCGAAAGCCGCAAACCAAAATTTTGGGGTTTCGGAATCGCACACACGAATCAAAACACAAAATGCATTTCCGAAAGCCACAACCCAAAAATTGTGGGGTTGCGGGTTTCAAAATCATTCTACGCAACTAAAAAAAAATGGGAATCCGAAATCCGAAAGCCGCAACTGCAGGTTTTGGGTTTTGGGGTGACAATTCCCAAACTTATTAACAATAGGTTCCCGCAACCCGCACCTTTCAGGTTGCAGATTTCGGGATCACCAAACCCAAACAACTGAAAATTGATTTTCCACAACTTGCAACTGTCGGGTTCGGGATTTCAAGATGTCGAAAGGTCGGGTTCGGGTAGGAAAAAGACAAATAATGAAAAATTGAAATTTGAATCTCTCTAGGATCAAAATACTCAGAAAAATTCTAAGGAAAGTAGTACGATCAAGCTAAACAAAGGAATAAGTACAAGATTGCAGAAACCAAGCTCAAAATTCATATTCACAAGAACACTTGCACAAATATCTTTGCGCTAATTTAAAATCAGGGCTCTCATGCTTAACCGAAGCATGGGATCCATTGTGGCCACAATAAATGGCGACTGACTGGGAAGAACCAAATATCTTCACACAAACATAAGTCAAAACGGTGTACTGGTGAAATGCCTTTTCCAACCTGAAATTTTAGAAAAGATTGGTAAAGAGACAACCAACAAGCAGAAAACATGAGATTGATATGTTCCCATCAATGATCATGTTAAAAGTAATGCAAATTTGATAAGGAGGATTAGGAGACAGTAAGACTTCTTTATCATTATGCAATCATTGAATCAACAGCTTGTGATAAACCTGGGACAAACTTAAAACTATTCATGGATACCCAATTTACACATCACCTTGATTTATTATTTGGTTTTATATACAACAGCCCTTCTTACTATATACATAGATTTTTATTTTTTATTTTTGATTGAAAAGATTGTAAGACCTTGTTGATACAAGACCACTGCCCTGACTTGGTAATCAGATATTGACAGCGCCATTCACAGACCTAATCCAGAAATTGATCAAGCTGGCTTGGTAAGGAGACCCCTTGTCCTTAAGATGTGACACTAAAGGAAACTATCGTGGCTGGGTGACCACATGCTGATAGCTTCAGTCCAGATTAAACCCATGATCATGGTAGGGATGACTTGTGATAAAACCCCCCTATCCTTGTACACAATAGGAATCTTGTAAAAGGAAAATACAGGCATTATTCAAAGGATAAACTACAAGGCACTGTCAGGTCTTGGTAACCTCATGATGACAGCGTTACTCACCAGTGTTCTGCAGATCCTGAATGGACCAACCTGTGATAGGATCTTCCACCTCTCAGGAGAACTGAGAGTCATATTCTAAGTGTGGTGGCTTGATGTGAAGATGTCATTCCACTAAACACCTATGAACCTAAAGGGATGGCTTGTGATAATACCCCCCTCCTTGCAGCCTATCATTATTCAATAAGATTATTAACATGGTGACTATAACAGGATCCAGAGCAGCTAAAGCCGACCAGGCTATTATGATATGCTGTGACAATGAGACATAAGATAAGAACATTCCAACCATTTCCCGCATATCAATTAAACAGATAAAACATTTAAAAGATAATGACCATAATGGAAAGATATCAATATCAAGGTCCTGCATCATTTGGCTGTGCATCTTTACAAAACATATTCTAATATCAGCCGAAAGAGGTTGAGACCATCATACCGTCCTGCAAGTTCAGTTAAAGATCAAATTAGAACTGGCTTCAAATTAATGCCAAATGTATGGAGCTTATTATTCAAAAGAAAACAATCCAATCTATACAAAAGAAAACACACACCAAACCTATGTACAAAAGTATCAAACTTTTCAAATGAAGTACTTTTTGAGCAGTGCAACATTCACTGGATAGGTGTCTATGAATCCCTCCAGTGTTTGTAATCGAACAGTGTTGGGACCCATCTTTTCTGTAATAATGAAAGGTCCTAGCCAAAGGCGTTGGAACTTGGTATACTGGTTTTTATCCTTATGCTATTTATCCCACCTTAATACCAGATCCCCAACTAAGAATTCTCTGTCGGGTGAAGATTTCTCATCAAACCATCTCTTCACCATCTGCTGATGATGATACAACTTATTCTTAGCCACTTCTCTATCTTCCTCCAGCTTGATCAGTGTGTCAATTTTATGCTGAAGGGGAGAAGAGTCATCCTCTTAGGTAGATTGGGATAATTGCAATGAAGGGATGGTGACGTTAGCAGGAAGAACGACTTCCTTTCCATACACCAGACAATAGGGTGAGTTCCCGATTGCTGCCTTTGGGGTGATTCGGTCTACCCAAAGAGCATTATAGAACTGTGTGTGCCAATCTTTATGATGAGAAGCTACAATATTTTTGAGAATATTTATCAGATTTTTATTTGAAGACTCGGCCAACCCATTACCCTGGGGATAATAATTGGCAGTAAACTTTATCTTAATCCCTTTTTCAAGGGCATAATGTGTCAGATCGATTGAGGAAAAATAAGATGCATTATCAAAAACAAGATATTTTGGAATGCCAAACCTGGTAACTAACTGTCAAGAAAAGAAATTACATGGTTTGTATTACATTGTCTAAGTGGGATAGCTTCTGTCCACCTGGTGAAGTCATCGGTGGCTGTAAGAATATACCTATGTTGCAGGGAAGAAGTGGGGTTTATTGGTCCGATGAAATCTAGACCCCATTGATTGGCTGCAAAGGGAAAGCAGATTTCTTAAACCTCCCTGTAAATTTCTGACATGGTTCACACTTCCTTACATAAGCATATGCATCTTAAACAATGTAGGCCAGTAATACCCTGCTCTGAGAATTTTATGAGTTGTAGTTTCCCCTGAGAAATGGCCTCCAGCTAGTTCTGTATGAAAGTGAAAGAGAATATCATTAGTCTCATGTTTTTTAAAGCACCTAAGGAAAACCCCATCATAGTTCTTTCTAAACAAGACTTCATTAATGGATTGGTAAGGAGTAGCTTTCAATCTTAATGCTCTACGTTTCTTAAAGTCTAGGGTTTCTGGAGCAAACCCATGGTTTAGAAAGAATTTGATATGGTCATACCATTCGGATGTAGAAGTATCCATAGCATTGGGACGTCTTCCTCCTGCTCCCACTCACTCTGCTGCTGTGCAGGATCGTTCGACTGAGTAGTGAGAAGACATAGACCTTGTCCTTGTAAAGCACCTGCAACAATTAATTAATAAGAATATGCGAAATAGCAGAAATGACAGAACTCAAAATCACTTTTATATTGATCACAAGCCACTTCGAGGGGGCAACCTCCTATGAGCAAGCTCAATACAAATAACTTAACGGTGCCTTCATAGGTCTCAACACACACTTATATACTAAGTCTAGGTGCCAATACTATGGGTCAAAACCATGGGCCACTACAAACTATGGATCAACAATACTACGGGCGACTTACAAAACATATGCGCCAACAACAATAACACAAACTATTGATCAACAAATACTACGGAACGACTTACAAAGCATATGCGTCCAACAACAATATACTAACAAAGTAAAGACATGGGTTCCTAACAGTCTTTTTACAATTTTGGCCGGTCTGATTTCTAGATCATACTCTTGCAGGGCTGTCATCCAATGGGCCCTTTTCTCACCCAATTCCTTTCGGACTAACAAATTTCTAATGGCAGAGTATGGGACAATAACCTTTGTTTGAGATTTTAACAAATACGGCCTGTAGTGTTTGAGAGACTTGTACACTACATAGGCTTGTTTGTCAATTTAGGAATGATTAAGCTCTGCACCTTTGAATGTTGAACTCATGAAGGATATCGAGACCTTTGCATCATTATCATGTCTCTGTGTCAAGATGGCTGCATAAGAGAAATCAGTGGCAAAAGTATAGAGAATAAAATCTTTATCAAAGTCAGGGGACATAAGAGAAGGAGCTTCAGCAATGGCTCTTCTGATTTCAATGAAAGCATCTTTCTGTTCATGCGACTAAGTGAACTGTACATCTTTCTTGACTAATTGTTGTAAAGGTTTAACTATCTGTGCAAAATTAGGTACAAATCTATGAACAAAAATTATCTTACCTAAGAAAGACTGCATGGCCTTGCGCGAACCGGGTAAACCAATTTTTGAGATAGCATCAGTACGTTCCAAGTCAATAATCATACCTTCTTTAGACACAATAAAACTGAGGGTTTTTCCTTTTGTGACTGCAAAGATGGATTTCTTTGGATTGAGTGAAATCGTGTACTTCCTGCAACATTCGAAAACCTGTTTCAAGGCAAAAATATGTTCATGCCGCTTCTTAGAATATATAGTGATATCATCAAGATAAACTACGAAAGAGTTATGCATTAAACCTCTAAAAGCTATATCCACAGCTCTCTAAAACATGGCCCCGACATTTATCAATCCGAATGGCATTCGTCTGTAGGAGAAAGTGCCCCAGGGGTTCTAAATGCGGTTTTCAACTGGTCATCGAGAGCAACCATAACTTGGTTATATCTCGAAAAACCATCCATGAGTGAGAACATTTCAGAACCTGCCACCTTTTGCAGAATCTATTCCATGGGTGGAACAGGATAATTGTCTTTTTTGGAAGCCCGATTTAGATTTCAGAAATCGACACACGGTCTGATTTCACCACTTTTCTTATGCACGGGCACCAAATTGGAAATCCATTGGCTGTTTCTGACACGGAAAATGATTCAGGCTGCCAACAATTTTTCTAATTCTTTTTTCACAGAAGGTTCCAAGCTAGGGTGCATTTTGCGCGATTTCTGTTGATAGGGTTTCACCTCCGGCTTCATAGGTATGTTGTGGTGCATGACGCTTGTATCAAAAGTTTTCAATTCGTCGTAAGTCCAAGCAAAAACATCCTTGTACTCTTTACATAACTTAATGATAGCTCTTCTTTCCTCGGGAGAACAATTAACTCCAATATTGATAAAGTGAGGTTCTTGCTCAGTACCTAAGTTGACTGGCTCATAACTTAGTAAGGAGCTCTGAGTTTTTCAATTGGTTTTGTGTCTGAATTTATCCTGCAAATCGTAAAACTTCTCTAGATTGATAACAGATTTCGGGATAATGTTTGAAGGATCAGAGAGTGATTTTTCATGCTCTTCCTCATCTATGTCCATGTTTTGAAATGTATCATGTGCAGTGAGGAAGTCAAGTATCTGTTGATCGTCGTTAAACACTTTTCAATTGGTCACATTGTCAGGTATGGAAGGCCTATACATGAGTTCTATAGAAAAAGTCCGGGGAGACAAGCCTTCCGGTGGTATCAATCTAGATGTTGTGTTTGCTAGGAGATTGGCATCAAAATTATGTGACCTAGGGATAGAATTAATGTTAAATGCAGAAAAGGAGTTGGTGAGATCCCTTACCAATTTCTGATAATTCATTAGGCAAGGAGATAAGCAGTGAATTTTGTTCCTTACTTGTTTGACAATGATCTCAGAATCACCAAAACAATGAAGAATCTGTACACCCAAATCGATATCCTTTTTAAGTCCTTGGACAAGAGCTTCGTATTCAGCCATGTTGTTGGTACAGTCAAATTCCAATCTGCATGCTATCATGATTTTAATCCCTTTTGGGTTGATGAGGACACAACCTGCACCAGCTCTTTCCTTAGACCTAGAGCCATCAAAAAATAAATTCCAAGTAGTCAGATCTATTATAAAATTTGTATTTACATTAAAAACAGTATGCACAACATCTCCAGTGAAAGGTACAGTTGTAAGTTGAGTGATCTGCGATTGTTTCTATAAATTTTCATCTGGAGAACAGTGAGCAGGCAGATCTCCAAAGAAAGTGTCAAATGTGAAATGTTCGTGAATTGAGATAACCAGCAGGTTCACTAGAGTCATTCAGATCTGTGACTGTTTGTTTCATGAATGGTTCCCTACTAATTTTGATTTTGTTAGGTTGTCCATTATAGGGTAACCATAGATGTGACCAGTCAGTGGCAAAGTAGCCTTTAAGCTTCTCTGACCAATCCCTACTTAACCACATCCCATAAGCTTCAGGAATGTCAGCTACGACTATGTCTATAGTTTGGTGAATGCGTGGATTTGCAGATAATGTAAGCAAGACATTTCTCAACCTTCCTACTACTCTGCCTATTGATCTGTGGAGTTGGACGATCTGAATAGGGCAGGGTTCCCATGTGGCATTAATTTTTCTACAGAAAGACAATGGCATTACATTTGATGAAGCACCGGAGTCTATCATTCAGTTATGCACGTTCCTATTGAAGATCTCAAAAGTCAGAAGAAAAGGGGGTGTTCTTTTAATTCCAGGTTTTTTATCATCTGATTTGGTAAGGGAGTCAAAGTTATTATTCTGGGATTATCTGGTTTGTTTGACTACCATGATTTTGGGTAAGGTGTCTCTCATAGAAGGAATCTTCAATAGTTCAAACAGAGAGATATTATCCTTAACTCTTTTCAGATCATCAACTAGATTATACTCGATCTCCGGAATAACTGTATCCCTTTGAGGAATAGTTTTGACTTTATTGGGAACTGTTGTTGAGGATGAAGGTTCCTGAGGAAGTTGTGGTCTTGACCTTGTGTTGTAAGGATGTTGGACATTAAACATAGTCTCAGGTTCTTCTTCCTCTTCATTCATGGGGAGTTCGGAGAAATAGCTAATAGTGCTTACCTACAGGTCCTCTTGTTCTTCGTTCTCTTCAGGTGACTGTGAATCGTGGTTGGTATGATCGTTGGAGGTTTCAGGAATAGTTTGGGATTCTGTTGCCAAGGCTCTAAAAATGGAATAGATTCTTCATTTGAAAGTCCTTCAGTAGGGTCAGGAGGTGGTGGATTCTGAGGAGGATGATAAGGTCTCCTAAAAGGGGGCCTTACAAAACCTCTGTTTTAGTTTTGATTCTCGTTATTATTTCTTTTCAGATCAACCATCTCATTTGAAATTTTCTGAAGAAATTTCTTTACATTAGTCATGTCAAATGGATCCTTGTTTTGGGTAGAAGCCCTAGGCACAATGTCAGTTTTCTTCCTAGATGCGGAAGTAGAGGGTTGTTCTTCTATTGCATCAAGGCCATCCTTAAGACAATAAATATCCTTTTCAAATTGGATAGCTTCAACGTAGGCTTCATATAAATTGTTTTTGTGTGCCCTTTTTACCCACATGGAAATGGGGGCAGAAAGACCTTTTTCATAAAAATCAACCAGAAGCTCTTCGGCTGGAAGAACAGGAGCAGGGATTCTATTCTTTAGGTAAGAAAACCTTTGATTATAATCTTTAATTCTTTCTTTACCTTTCATCTTTATGGAAGATAACTCCAAAACTAAGTCCTGTGGTGTTTTTTCATCTCCAAACTTTTGGATAAACAACTTTTCAAAATCATCCCAAGATGTAATAGATCTGGCTTCCAAGGAAAATACCATGTAGATGCCTTGCCCTCAAACATGTAAGGGAAAATTTTGCAAACTACATCCTCGTGAATAACATTCCTAATCCTGATGGCTTGCATGAAAGTTTTAATATGATCAAGTGCAGGTGACTTGTCATCGGGGTTATATTTAGGAAGCCATTTTTCTGGGTTCTTGGGTAACCTGTGTTAATCACCAAGTATCCACACAGCATCTTGGTCAAGCCAAGGTCTGTTCTGGCCTTCCCCAGCCATAGGTGGTTCTTCTTCTTCTTCAGATGAAGAATCAGGAGAGTGTTCACTCTCGGATGAGGAGGATGAAGATGAAGGGGGAGATGGTGGTGGTCCACCTGAAGGAATTACTTGTGATGCAGGAACCGTTTCAGTAAATAACAAGTCAAGATTGAATTCAGGGGGTTTTTGCTTATTTGATGAACTATTTTGCTCTGTATTATGTTCAGTGTTTTGTTCGGTGTTTTGTTCACCTGAACCTTGACTAACTTGATCTGTTGCCTGTGGATTAGTCTTTTCTTGGTGAATTGCCGCTAATCCCTGACTTCTCTGTAAAGAGATTCTTTGTTGCAACCTCGCAGCGCTATCACTGGACCTTTTGAGTATCTCTTCAAGCAGTATAGGTCCTCTAGTGGGTGACGTGATAATGATATCTTCTGTTGTTGGATATCGATGAGCTATTGGGGTAACAGGGATAGTAGCAGATTGTTGTACCGGTTGCTCAAGTAGATGCTTGAGTGTGACTACGGGTGAAAATCGGTATTCTCACTGGAGGAGGTTTCTCAGTATTCTGGTTAGGAATATTTAACTACTGGCCCTCCTTCTAGCGCCATTTGTTGAGGCCTCGTATGTGCAGGGTAACTGCAAGGTGCTGGAATAGGTTCCAAGGCTCCCAACAGAGGGTGAAAACCCAGACTGAAAGGCTTCGAAAGACCCTACGCAAGGGCAGTTCTATCCCCATCCTTTTTGGTGTGGAATTCTCCCACGGATATTCGGCCTCCGCTGGAACTCTATGAGTAGATGGGTTTGATCAATAGATCAAAAATTCAATACAAAAAACAGAAGCTTAAAACTAAGTCTGCTTCTAACTTAACCTATTTAAGAAAAGAATCTAATCTAAGTTAGAATATATTCTAAGGAAGACTTGTTGTTGTGTAGATCGATCTTGATGTGAAAGGAACAAGCATGTTTGCCAACTCCAACAGAAATGTAAAAGATGCATATACTTGTTTACTTAGATCATAACCAATTTAATCAAAATTAAATGATGATAACATAAGCATGTAAACTTGTTCAAGATAAATCTGTAATCACTATGTTAATTGAAAAATTAACAATGATTATTTAGACATTGATCATTTGCAGAAATCGATAAAGAAAGTAACTTAACTAACAGAAATTTAAGTAAACATTTTCTCACATAAATCAGCTATAAAGAGAAATCGTTATAACAGATATTTATATGAATCGATTGCTTGCAAAGAGCAAATACTATAGATGACAATTTTAAGTAAGAAATCAGGCATCGTCAAAGAAACTTGAACAATAAACAAGAGATGATTGAAAAGGTTACTTCACTGTATAAACGAAGTCTGTAAACTAAATTACAAAGCCCTGTAAAGACAGAGTATCTCCAGTTCCTCTCCTACTGATTCCTTAACCAAAAAATTCCCAACCCCTTTCCCTGAGAGGTATTCTTCCTTAAATAAGGATTACAATGGAGTACAAAAATGGAGTCCCAAAAGATAGGGATTACAGAGTTTAAATTTGGATATTAATCCAAGGAATTCAGCCATAATAATCTAAAAAATTTTAACTCAGCAGATTCCCTCCGCTTCGAGATGAAGTTTGAACAGGAGTCATCTTGAGATTTCGGGAAAACCCCGTAACAAAATTGTAGAATTTGTCAACAGCTTAATAGCTATCAACAACAGGGAAGAGTCGGTCCTCCAAACCTTCCTATTGAATTGCCGCGGAAAAAACAGAAAAATAGGACAACAGGTCTTGTTTCACGGCAGCTGGTGATGTATCAGGTTCTTCATTAATTATGAAATATTGGATAATAGAGTCATCTTGGTCATGCAGCTGTTCACTACTTTCTTCTTCGTCCCTTTTAGGAGGCGGTAAACAAACTGGCAAGATTTCATAAACTTCTTCTCCGCTGCCACTGTTGATATCAGGAACACCTGCATCAAAAGGTGGCGACATAGGTTTAGGAAATAACAAAGAATGAATCTCTTCATGCATGGAAGATTCATCAGAGGTTTCACAACCTATCTGCATGTTATTCAACAAATTGTCAGAAAGAAAACTTGCCAAAACAGGAAAACTTTCTAGCAAATTCAAATGACGAACTGATTGCTTCATACCTACGGCCATATTTAAGATAAGTTAAAGAGGATCAAAATGATTGAATATGATGAGCTGCAATGATTAACATCATGCGAATTTGGGGATTACAATCATTTGAACTGGAATGAAACGACGTCGCAACATGTCGATCAGAAATGGATCATAACAAGTACAATTTCAACAGAATGAACCATAATCTAACATCGCATCTGAAAACTATCATTACAAGTCAATCCTATCAAGAACTCATGTCTTGAAGGATGATCATGCAGTGCAAAGTGAAGTGAGAATCCCGACCGTGAGAACAGCAAAAACAAGACATTGCAACGTAAATTCGAATGATTGAATTTCATCCATTGGATCAACTGAACGGATGGTGAGGATTTAACAGTGCAGGATGCGGGATAAGGCCTTGAAGAATCATTCCTAAATTTATTCAAGATTCCTGAAAGCCGCAACCCAAAAATTGTGGGTTTCGGAATCGCACACATGAATCAAAACACAAAATGCATTTCTGAAAGCCACAACCCAAAAATTGTAGGTTGCAGGTTTTGGAATCATGCTACGCAACTACAAAAAATTGGGAATCCGAAATCCGAAAACCACAACTGCAGGTTTCGGGTTTTGGGGTGACGATTCCCAAACTTATTAACAACAGGTTCCCGCAACCCGCACCTTTTGGGTTGTGGGTTTCGGGATCACCAAACCCAAACAACTGAAAATTGCTTTCCCGCAACCCGCAACTATTGGGTTCGGGATTTCGAGATGTCGGAAGGTTGGGTTTGGGTAGGCAGAAAACAAACAATGAAAACTTGAAATTTGAATCTCTCTGGGATCAAAACACTCGAAAAAATTCTAAGGAAAGCAGTACGATCAAGCTAAACAAATGCATAAGTACAAGATTGCAGAAACCAAGCTCAAAATTCATATTCACAAGAACACAAGAACACTTGGACGAATATCTTTGCGCTAATTTAAAATCGGGGCTCATGCTTAACTGAAGCATGGGATCTGTTGTGGCCACAACACTTCCGCGGATGGTCCTTCCTTGTACTGTCGGCTTCCGCACTTTATGCGGAATAATCCCCTGCCAAAAGGCCCCCAACAAAAACTTGTGGCTTGCCCTCGAGCCACCTCAGCTGGACACCTCTGGTACCGGTCTCATTCGTCGCTGTGGTAAACTTCTGAAGGTATTCTTGGCATCTGGAGCTCGCTGGCATGTACTTCTCGAACTCATCCTCTAGTCTCCAGAAACCTTGATCATCTACCTCGAACTCATACTCGAGTCTCTTGAAACCTTGATCATCTACCTCGAACTCATCCTCCAATCTCTTAGAACCTTGATCATCTACCTCTTCAGTTCATGATCTTGTGCTTTAGGCTTGCTGCGATCTGGGAAAAAGTTGATCAACGTCACCAAATTGTGAAACAGGCCAACTGCTCTGGCACATCTATTTCGCACATTTTTCCGTCTGCTGCTAGAGCTAGTGGGCCTCCTCCTCTAGTGTTATAGTGGTTGGGGAGACCACATTTCTTCTAACTACTACCACACTCTTAGAAATCTCGGGTGATACCTTTACTCTATTTCACCAGAGTGTTTGCGTCGCTTCCTTCGTTGGTTGTTCATGCACAGTCGTCGTTCTTGCCCTTAGTGCACCTGGAGTGCTCCCACTCAAAATGAAGTTCACCATTGCAATTATCTCACTACCATTTTCCACAGCTTCCTTTGGGTTTCTTACTCAACCTCCTAACTCTCTGCATCTAACTTACTGACTCACATCATACAACTCACTGATTCTCCTCTCCGGACTCTCTTTACTTTGACTTCCGTTCGTCAATCCCTACACCGGTATTTATGCTTGCTTCTTGACACTTGACCATCTTTTGCAAAATCTTTCCCAGAGCCATCTGATTCTGTCATCATACTTCTCCAGCGTATTCCATTGATGTTGATCCACAGTTATCATACTCGGATTTGAATCCCGCGTGCTAAACGTGCGAAGCATCGATGAGCAACCCGAATGGCCATGCTTTCCACTTTTTGTCATCATTGCTTTTTTTTTTTTAGCCGCTATGCACCTGATCATGGTGATATGGTTTCAACTGATTCCCTTTTACGAGCTTGGGAAATAACATGCCATCTAAACTCTTCAACTACACCTCCGTTAGTAACAAAATCTATTATGTAGGGACCCAACCAATGCATTTGTAACTACCTGGGTGTTTCGCAAACTTGCTGTCATATAGCAGAACCATATCTCTGCACTAAAAGTGCTTTGGCTTAACATGTCGATCATGCCAAGCCTTCTCGCAATCCTTTTCTACCTTTTGATGAAATCCTGCGATGAACGGATCCTCATCGAGCTGTACCAATTATGCCAATCGTTCTTCTAGTGCTCTGTTGTCGCTCATGCTTGTGGCTACTGCAATTCACAGACTAGGGATAATATACTCCATCGGCATTACGGCTTCCTTCCCATAAACGAGCTTGAACAGTGTTTGGTCGGTCAAACGTTTACAAGTTGTGCGAAACGCCCAAAGTATTGCAGGTATCTTCAAATCCAATTCACCATGATTCATGTTGCATACCTTCGTGAGCACATGTTCCAGGATTTTGTTAAATGCCTCTAGTGTTCCGTTTGCTTGCAGATGATAAGGGGTAATCTTCCTATGTTGAATTTGAAATTCCTCTATCATTGCTGCGATTATCTGATTGACAAAATGAGTCCCTTGGTCACTCATTAGTATCTTTGGGCACCCAAACCTGGTGACCACATTATCGAAGAGGAATCTGGCTTCCGTCGCAGCTGATCAATCCTTCACCAGCACTGCTTCTGCCCATCGCGTCAAATAGTCCGTCACAGTGATTATGTAGCGTGACCCTGTTCTTTTTCCTGGTGGGTTGATGGGTCCCACGAAGTCAACTTCCCATTTGTCGAAATCATGTAGTGTTAATTGATATACTAGCATCATTTCATCCCTTCGTGATGGCTTCTCTGTCCATTGACATACGTCGCAGATTTTGGCATTGTACGCAGCATCTCCATGCATCGTCGGCCACCATAGTCCTGCTCGAAGGATCTTCCTCGCAATGGCACATCCTCCGTAGTGTCCTCCAGCGACCCCATCATGAGCTTCCGCGAGAATCCTTTCATGTTCATGCGGAAGCACGTATCGTCAAAGTATCTCATTTGGCCCCATTTTATACAAATGCCCTGCAATAAATTGAAAATCTGTAGCTCTTACGGCTAGCTGCTTCTTCTTGTTGGTAGTGAAACCTTCTGGCACCTACTCTGATGCTAAAAACTAAATGATTTTTTCGTAATGGTCGTCGACCATGCCGACCCTAAACAAGTGAGCATCCAACAATCCTTTGTCAATGTTCCTTGGCTCTTCCCCGGACTCTATCCGTAACAAGTGGTCTAGTCCTGCATTCAGTCGCCCTGGATTTACGATTATCTCAAAATAAAACTCCTGGAAGAGTAACAACCATCGACAAATCTTCCTGTAATGTCCCCATTCAATTAAGGTTATAACAGGAAAATTCCATCAATCCTACTAAATACCTAGGGGCAATGGAGACATTGGGATTTGCAATAAGGGATCTATTAAATTATGTTTAGACATTAGAATGGAATAAATATTTAATAAAGGAGCTAATTATATAAATTCAAAAGAAAATCAAAGTGGCAATTGCTCATGAAGACACATGGAGGTTGTGGGGCCCACACAAGCTAGAATTTATTTGCCACATGGCATCCTCCTCTTGCAATTTCGAATCCATGGGAAGCCTAATGTTCTTGGGATGAGTTAGGAGGCTCATACACTTGGCCATATGCATCATAGGTCGAATTTTGATGGAAATGTAACTCCTAACAAGAAGGAAGAGTCAAATGAGGAGTTATTGGACACTTGGACTAAATTCCCTAACCTATAAACAATAATGATGAAGATTCTATGACATTTATGACAAATTGAAAATATGATGGCTGACATCTGACCCTTATGACATGTCAGGCCTAAATATAGCATCCAAGAAGGCACTCATGGGAGTTGGGGAAGCTCAATGGGAGCCTATTTGAATTGGTGGAAGGTGGAAGGCTTGGAAAGGGAGGACACATGGAAAATATTGAGCCTCACCCTAATTCGAATTGGCTTGGATTTTATGGATGGATTGGGAACCTTAGAATACTAAGGATTTTTATAAAATATAGGGATCAACCAAGAGAAGGGATTTTGATCATTTTGAGAATTTTCATTTGTGAAGAGAGCTAGTGGAAAACTAGTCTACTTGCCTTAGCCAATTTCGAGGGTGAAAGATTCCCATCCTAGTTGTTGTGTGGAAAGGCCATTCAGAACTTTCATGAGAGATTTAATGGAGTCTTTATTTTCAGGTGTAATCTATAGGGCAAGTCGTGGTTTCTTCTAGTGCAACTCACTCCTTCAACCATTTCTAGTTTTCATTGCATATTCTTGATCCTTGAGGAGAGGCTCTTTTGGTGACCTATTGTACTCTTTGGGGGAGATTCTAATGCCCCATTTATTTTGTAATATGAATTAAATACTCTGTTCTTCATCTTCAGAAATTTCCAGGTCGATATTCCAAGTGGAAATGTATAAATCTGATTTTAATGAAAGAATGGTGCCATTTCCCCACTATATTGGTGTGTAGCAATGATGTATTGATGCATTCAAATGGAAGATCATTACTATGATGTATTTATGATTAATGGAATTTAATTTATTATATTCACAAGTTTCATTTTCATTACTTAAGCATTTGGAGTCATTTTGATTAGTTTAATACCATTTGAAGAAAATTTAATGCCATTTCCCCCAAGGTCGAAACTAGTGATTTTGTAGCTGTTGGGAGAGGGTTATAACAGACTTCAAAAACTAAATAATGGTGCACATGAGACATTAATATTGTCCCCTCTACATCCCCTACCTCTTTTCAGAAATTAGAGTGGGTTTAGAAGCATTTGGAGAGCCATATTCAGCATTTACCTTAGGGGGATTTGAACCTCAAATTGCTAGTTAAATTCCATACTTTGGCCAGAATCTTAAATGGGTTTGAAAAAGTCTTTTGGTGGTCCGATATCATCCCTAAACATCATAATCAAGTACTAATATCATTCATACAATTTCTCTGAATATTTGGGATCATTTGGAGCAATTTGGACACCTAGACATCAAAACTAGTCAAAGGTCGAACTAGGGAAAAAGGTGAAAAATTTGTCATTTTAATAAATTTATTAAAAAGGGACATTACAAGTGGTAGCATAGAATGATATTGGAACCTGATGGTATTAACAAGGAGCCAAAGAAATAATCCACCACCCTTAGGACCTGAAGTTGAAGAGGAAGTAGTAGGAGAAGAAGAGTATATTGTTGAAACCATGCCTAAGAATGGAAAGGAAACCTCAGAACATGAGGAGGAATTTATTGTAGTCATAAATTTTTTTTTTGAAAACCTTTCAAGTGGCATCCAAGGCATGAAAAAATATATGATGAAAGGATTCGAATTGATGGCTATCCAACTTGGAAGCAAAGGAGTCTTGGGAGGCAGCAATAGTTCACATTTAGAAGAAAAGAAGACAATGGGTGGGCATATTTTCTCAAGCACGAGACCCCATAATAGACCTGATGAATTTTAGAGCACACCAAGGCCTACTGAACCTAAATTTCTTGTGCCTAAAGAAGATCCTAACACCCCATTTGACATGGATGGATTGGTAAAAGAATGGGAAAAGTTGAGTGAGGATTGTAGAAGGACTCTACCATTTGACCAATACTTTACTGTCTCAAACAAACTCAAGAAGAGGGAGGATAATAGGTCTCTATTCAAAAACAAAGAATTAAATTGTGCTATTAGTAAAATACCACTTCTTACTTTTGATGGTTCCTTTCAAATTTCTGCTAACACTTGGGTGCAAAAACTAGATGTGTATTTTCAGTTGAATCCAATGGTGGAAGAGGATGCCTTAAAAATGGCAATTTTGCATCTAGAAGGAAATTCCAATGAATGGTGGTTCCATGGTATGAAATATTTGGGACATGATCAGGTTACTACCTATGGAGAATTTTTTTACAAGGTTTTAGAGAGATTTGAGCAAAAAGACCCAGAATTACCCTTCAAAGAACTAGCCCAATTGAAGTAAGTGGGAACTCTTGCTGATTACAAGTTAGAATTTCAAAAGTTATCAATCAAGGTGGCTGATATATCTATGGGAAGGTTAGTATTGTTGTTTACTGAAGGTTTGGATGAACCCTTAAAAGGTTTATTTAAAGCCCACAAACCAACTACATTAAGAGATGCTATGAGCTTGACTAGAGATCTCCAAAATGTGCTTCCTAGAACAAGATTTCCTCCCAAGCCTAACTTCATATTTGAAAAGAAACCTTGGCAAAGAGATGTTGTTCGGGTACGCAGGGTACTCCCAAAAGACAGAACACCTAGATCAACCACTTCAAACAAACAGATCATAGATCGATACACCGATGTTTTGACGTGGTTTAAACCCTCGAGAAAGAAACACTCCACGACCCCGGCCAAATAGCTTCTACGGAGCAATTTATTATGCAAAGAAAGAAAGTTACAAATGAGCTTCTCATAATCGATTAACTTTCCAATGACCCTCCATGCTCTTTAAATAGAGATCATGGACCAATCGAGTGTTAAGCCACGAATCAACGGTAGGTATGATCTAAGAGAAGTTGAACCGTCGGATCACTCTATGTATAAAACATATCGTGACCATCGGATTTAAGTATTTACAAATGCATACTAAAGAAACACACTTTACCTAACGGATATATTACACAAGTTGATCTTAACTAACTCCTAAGTGTCTAAATATCCTAACATCCCCCCTTAAGAACAACTTGGGATAGGATTGAAGGATTTACAAAAGTGACACTATTAGGAGAAGGAAGGAGGCATTAGAGCCTATCCCCCCTTAATGACAAGTTCCTGAACTCCTAACATAGATTGAATTTTAGAAAACTTTGCTTCTTTAAAAGACTTGGTGAAGATGTCTACAACTTAATCATATATAGGACAAAAGAGCACTTCAAGAACACGATCATTAACAATATTTCTGATGAAGTGCATATGTAGCTCAATGTGTTTGCTACATTGATGTAGGACTGGATATTTGGTAAGCTTGATGGCACTTTGATTGTCGCACCAAAGTGCAGTAGGCTGCTGCTGCTTGAATCCAAACTCTGAAAGGATCTGTCAAAGCCATAAAGCTTCCTGACTGGCATTAACTGCGGCTTGATATTCTTCCTCTACTGAAGAAAGAGCAAGAGCTTGTTGTTTCTTGCAAGCCCAAGTAATAGGTCCAAATCCCAGATTGAAAACATAACCTTCTATAGACTTTCGATCATCAGGATCGCCGACCCAATCTGAATCAGTGAAACCAACCAACAAAGGTTTCCCCCCTGTACTGTAATGAATCCCAAACTGAATTGTACCTCGAATATATCGAAGTATTCTTTTAGCTGCTTTCTAATGAATTTCATGAGGTGTTTGCATATAACGGGCAACACGACCAACGGCAAAGGAAAGGTCAGGACGGGAATGAGTCAATTATAAGAGACTACCAACAAGCTGACGATACAAGGTGGCATCTACTTCAAGTGAAGTACAATTGGAAAAAAGTTTGACTCCAGACTGGAAGGGAGAAGGGGCAGGTGTACAATCTTCCATGTGAAAGAGACGAAGAAGGTCACAAGCATACTTATACTAAGAAAGAAAGATTCATTCTTTGGTTTGCAGGACCTGGAGACCAAGAAAATAATGCAAATGTCCTAAGTCTGACATTTTAAAATTTTACTTAAGACTGGATTTCAAATGGGTTATAATTTGAGGGTCACTACCAGTGAGAATAAGGTCATCAACATAAAGAATAAGTATGATGGGATGGTTTCCTTCTTTCTTGTATTGGTTGTGGAGTCTGATCTCTAGATTAAGAGATATTATTATTCAGCTGTGTCCGTACCCCAGATTTGGTTAGGGTTGTTTTCGCCACCAGTTTTTGGGCCCATGGTTTTGGGTAACCCGTGGTATTTTCCCATTATATTTCCCTTATAAAAGAAAGACATTGTAACATGGCCAGGGTTGATGTATTAGGTTTTATACATTATAAAGATCTCTAAGATCAAAGAAGAGAGAATGTGAGACAGTGAAAAGGAAGTGCAGCGGTTGTGCTGCAGGTTGTATCCCTTCACTTTGCTGGCTGGAATAATAATAAGGACTAGCAACTTTAGTGTGGATGTAGCCCAAGTTGGGTGAAAAACGATATATCTGTGTCTCTCTTGTAATGTGTGTGTGATTATATTTTCATTTCTCTTTATTGTTATTGCTCTGCAATCGTGTTTTTCTAACAATTGGTATCAGAGCCAAAGGTCTATTTAGCAGATAAACCCGCAGGAAGCTAGGGTTTCTGGTTCGAGTGGGATCAATGGCAGAAGAAGGAAAGTTAAAGGTTGAGAAGTTTAACGGCCAAAACTTCAAGTTATGGAAGATGCAAATGGAGAACTATATGTACCAGAAGGATCTATTCCTACCATTGGGAGGGAAATCAAAGTAGCCGGTAGCCATGAAGGACGAAGAATGGGAGGCTCTTGACATAAAGGCTCTAGGAACAATAAGGCCGAGCTTGGCTTCGTCGGTGGCTTTCAATATCTCAAAAGAAATGACAACGGAGGGTTTGATGAGCACACTAGGTAAGCTGTATGAAAAACCCTTGGCCTCCAACAAGGTATTTGTAATGAAGTGTTTATTTAATATGAAGATGTCTGAAGGTAGATCTGTTACTGATCATTTAAATGAGTTTAATACGGTTACAAATCAACTAAGTTCTGGAAGTGTGAAATTTGATGATGAGGTTAGGGATCTTCTAATCTTGTGTTCATTGCCAGAAAGCTGGAATAGCTTGGTCATGGTTGTAAGTAATTCTCTCTCTGGTTCAAACACCTTGAAATTTGATGATGTTATTGGTGTTATTCTTAGCAAAGAAATGCGAAGAAAAAGCACAGGTGAGACATCAAGTAATGCGTTGACCGTGGAGAGCAGGGGAAGACAAAAGGAGAGAGGAAATAGCCAAGGTAATCGTGGCAAGTCTAAAATGGGCAGATCCAAGTCCAGACTGGGAAAAATAGAGTGTTGAAACTGTGGAAAGAAAGGACATCTGAAGAAAGACTGCAGATCTCTAAAGCAGAAAAGAAATGCACAGAAGGAAACTACCTAGGAAGCAAATGTAGCAGGTGATGTGTTACAAGATGCTTTGATTCTTGCATTAAATAATACAAGTGATTATTGGGTAGTAGATTCAGGGGCTTCATGTCATGCTACACCCCATAGGAAATATTTTCATGATTATGTTCCAGACGATTTTGGACATATTTTATTGGGTGATGATGAGCCATGTAAAATTGTTGAAATGGGTAAGGTATGGATAAAATTTAAGAATGGAACCGATTGGTTGTTGAAAGATGTTAGGCATATTCCTGCTATGAAAATAAATCTGATCTCAACAAGGCAGTTGGGAGATGGTGGCTATATATCTACATTTGGAGAAAAGTGGTGGAAGAGCACTAAAGGATCAATGGTGATAGCAAAATGAGACAAGGTAAGTACGTTGTATTTATATCCTCATAATACTGACCATTCTATCTCTTTAGCTTCCACAGGAACAGATATAGCATTGTGGCATCATAGGCTTGGCCACATGAGTGAGAAGGGGATGTAGATTATCCACTCAAGGAAGTTGCTGCCAGATTTGAAGTAGATAAGTTTGGAATTTTGTGAGAACTGTGTTTATGGAAAACATAAGAGAGTCAAATTTCTCAGGGTTGGGAAACAAAAGAATAATGAAAAGTTAGAACTTGTGCATAGAGATGTATTGGGACCGGCTTAGGTACAATCTCTTGGTGGCTCTCATTATTATGTTACATTTATTGATGATGCAACTAGGAAAACTTGGGTTTATTGCATTAGACAGAAATATAATGTGTTTGCTACTTTTAAGAAGTGGAAAGATTTGGTTGAGAATGAGATAGGAAAAAGGTTGAAGTGTCTCAGATCTGATAATGGAGGTGGGTACTGTGGCAAGGAGTTTGATAGTTACTGTTCATACCATGGGATTCGTAGAGAGAAGACAGTCCTAGGAACACCACAAGAAAATGGTGTGTCAGAAAGGATGAACAGAACAATCATGGAGCGTGCAAGCTGTATGAGATTGCATGCAGGGTTGCCCTTACAGTTTTGGGTGGATGCTATAAATACTGTTGTTTATTTAATAAACAGAAGACCTTCAAGTGCTTTGGTTGGTGGTATTTTAGAGGAGGCATGGACAGATAACAAGGTAAACTACTTATTTCTGAGAACGTTTGGTTGTGAAGCATATGTCCATATTGATAAATAAAATAGAACAAAGCTTGAAGCTAAATCCAAGAAATGTACCTTTATTGGATATGGGGTTTATGATTTTGGCCATCGTTTATGAGATTATGAAAATCACAAAATCATTAGAAGTAGAGATGTCATATTCAATGAAAAGGTCATGTATAAAGATCAGTTGCAGGGAAAGAAATAGGAAAAGGAAAACACAAAGTACACAGTACTTAATGAAATTACAGAAAATGAAGTTCCAAAGGTGCCAGAAAATCAAGAACAACAGCAAATACCTGAAACTCCCACAACTGCAAGAAGATATACCATGTTAAGTAGACTCCCTGAATGATACTCTCATTCAATGTATTATTTGTTGATGACTGATGCTGATGAACCAGAATGTTATGAAGAAGCAATGCAGGTGGAAACTAGAAAAAAGTGGGAGCAAGGCATGAATGAGGAGATGGACTCATTGGTAGGAAACCAAACTTGGGATCTGGTTCACTTGCCTGCTGATAAAAGATCCTTGTAGAACAAATGGATTTACAGGTTGAAGGAAAAAGAAGGAGGTAAGAAGTGGTACAAGGCGAGACTTGTTGTAAAAGGGTTTGAACAGAAGAAAGGTATAGATTTTGATGAAATATTTTCTCCTGTTGTTAAGATGACTTCAATTAGTACTATCTTGAGTCTAGTGGCGGTAGAATATTTGCATCTTGAACAGTTAGATGTAAAAACAGCTTTTCTCCATGGGGATTTGGAGGAAGAGATATATATGCAGTAGCCACAAGGGTATGAGTTCAAAGAGAAGGATAATTTGGTGTGCAGGTTGAAAAAGAGCTTGTATGGCTTGAAGCAAGCCCCAAGGAAATGGTATCTAAAATTTGACAGGTTTATGAAAGAACAAGGTTATAGTAGATGTCATTCTGACCATTGTATTTATTTCAAGAAGTTAGACAATGAAAGATATATTATCTTGTTATTGTATGTGGATGACATGCTTGTTGCAGGATCTAACATGCAGGATATAAATGTACTCAAAAGGAAGCTATCTAATTCATTTGCGATGAAAGATTTGGGTGCCGCAAAGCAAATCCTTGGTATGAGAATAACGAGAGACAGGAAAAATCACAAATTGACATTCTCTCAGAGTGAGTACATATAAAAGGTGTTGGAGAGGTTCAGAATACAGAATGCAAAACCAGTAAGTACACCTTTGGCCATCCATTTCAATCTAAGTAAGGAAATGTATCCCAAGACATAGGAAGAGACAGATTACATGTCCAAGATTCCTTATCAATCAACAGTTAGCAACTTGATGTATGCCATGGTGTGCACAAGACTAGACATTGCACAAGCAGTGGGAGTTGTGGGCAGATATATGAACAATCCAGGTAAAGAACATTAGAAGGCAGTACAGTGGATTCTCATGTATTTGAGAGGTACTACCACTCAGGAATTATGTTTTGGAGGTTCAGACACTATTCTACAGGGATATGTTGATGCAGATATGGCAGGTGATAAGGATAGCAGGAGGAGCACCACAAGGTATGTGTTTACTATAGGTGGAACATCAGTAAGTTGGATTTCGAAACTGCAGAAGGTTGTTGCATTTTCAACAACGGAAGCAGAGTATGTTGCTATTACAGAGGCTAGTAAAGAGATGATTTGGTTACAGAGGTTTATGGAGGAATTGGGTAAGAAGCAGAAGGATAGCAAGTTGTATAATGAAAACCAGAGTGCCATTCTTCTTGCAAAGAACTCAGCATTCCATTCTAGGACTAAACATATACAGCTCAAGTACCATTTCATACGCTCTGTTTTGGAAGATGAACTGTTGAAACTGGAAAAGATACACACTAGCTAGAATCCTGTAGACATGTTCACAAAGGTAGTGACCAGAGAGAAACTGAGTTCCTGCTTGGTTTCAGTTGGCCTTCTAGCATGAAGGTGAAGAGGAGAAAGTTGCCAAGTCCAAGTCCAACAAGTGCAGCGGCAGTGGAGTTGTTGTGATTAGTCTCCAAGTGGGAGATTGTTGGTTGTGGAGACTGATCTCTAGATTCAAAGATATTATTATTCAGCCGTGTCCGTACCCCAGGTTTGTTTGGGGTTGTTTTCGCCACCAGTTTTCAGGCCCATGGTTTTGGGTAACCCGTGGTATTTTTCCATTGTATTTCCCTTATAAAAGAAAAACATTGTAACACGGCTAGGGTTGATGTATTAGGTTTTATGCATTGTAAAGATCTCTGAGATAAAAGAAGAGAGACTGTGAGACAGTGAAGAGGAAGTGTAGCAATTGTGCTGCAGGTTGTATCCCTTCACTTTGCTGGATGGAATAATAATAAGGACTGGCAACTTCAGTGTGGACGTAGCCCAAGTTGGGTGAACCACGATATATTTGTGTGTCTCTTGTAATGTGTGTGTGATTATATTTTCATTTATGTTTATTGTTATTGCTCTGTGATCCTGTTTTTCTAACATCTTGGTATAGACATTGGGGTCAGAATGGCATCTAGAAAAAACAGTGTCAAGGAGAAAGCTATCCATTTTGGCATACCAAGCTCTAGGAGCTTGCTTAAGGCCATATAAAGATTTATTAAGGCGGAAGACAAGGCTGGAGTTATTGTGAACATATCCAGGAGGTTGTTCCATGTAAATTTCCTCATGTAAATCACCATGTAAGAAGACAGACTTGACATCCATTTAATGGACTTCCCAGTTGTGTAAGGCTGCAAGGGAAAGAACAAGGCGGATGGAGTTCATTTTTGCAACAGGAGCAAAGGTTTCAATGTAGTCAATCCCTTCAACTTGGGAAAAACCTTTGGCAACTAACCTTGCCTTAAGTCTTTCAACAATTCCATCTTATGCATACTTAGTTCTATAGACCCATTTACATCTGGCAAGTTTTCTTCCTTTTGGAAGAGGTACAAGATCTCAAGTATCATTCTCCATTAAGGAACGATATTCTTCATCCATAGATGCATCCCAATCAGGATTTCCTGAAGCTTCTGCAAAGGTTTATGGATCATGATTCTTGGAAACTTGATCCAAAAGAGAAGAGGCTCGCTGAAACTGAGAACGTGTTCGACGTTGATCTCTAGGATCACCGACACAATCACCAGCTGTTTCACATGTTGAACGGACCCATCGAGGAAGCACTTGTGCTGGTGCAACTGGAGGAACATGAGCAGGCGGAGGTGGATTTTCATCCTCACTGTCTTCATCAGAAACTGGAGTTGGAAACCTGTCGAGGAAGTTGGAAGAAGAAGAAGAAGGCACAATTGCCGAATTGGGCTCGCAGGCCAAAGATGGCACAATCATCGAGTTAGGCTCGTAGGCCAAGAGATTTTCATCAAATTTAACATCTCTTCTAATGATTACATCATGAGAATGTGGTTGAAGAAGTCTATAACCTTTTACATCTTCAGAATATCCAACAAATATGGACTTTTCAATTTTAGGCTGCAATGCTTTCTGTTTTTCATCCGGAATGTGAGCCCATGCTTCACTACCAAACACACGGAAGTGACTTACATCAGGTTTAGTTTTACTCCATGCTTCTTCCGGTGTGATACCTTGTAAATATTTAGTTGGGGTGCGATTAACTATATAATTTGCACAATTAATGGCTTCAACTCAAAATTCAAGACTTAGACCCTTAGATTGGATCATACAATTAGCCATTTCTTTTAAAGTGTGGTTCTTCCATTCAGCTACACCATTTTGTTGTGGTGTATATGGAACAGTGTGTTGTTGTTGGATTCCTTTCTCAGTGCAGAAAGTAGTGAACTTTTTGTTAACATATTCTCTTCCATTGTCATATCTTAACTTAATAATTTGATGACCATATTGTTTTTCAACAAAGGCCTTGTAGGCCAAGATCATGTTAAATACTTCGCTCTTAAGTTTTAGGAAATAAACCCAAGTGCGTCTAGTATAATCATCAATGAAAGTTAAGAAATATTTGAAACCAGAAAAAAGAAGCGCTCAGTGTAGAAAGTAGTGAACTTTTTGTTAACATATTCTTTTCCATTGCCATATCTTGACTTAATAATTTGATGACCAGATTGTTTTTCAACAAAGGCCTTGTAGGCCAAGACCATGTTAAATACTTCGCTCTTAAGTTTTAGGAAATAAACCCAAATGCATCTAGTATAATCATCAATGAAAGTTAAGAAATATTTGAAACCAAAAAAAGGAAGCAAATGGAAGAGGACCACACATGTCACTATGCATAAGCTCCAAGGGAACCAAGGCATGCCAAGAGGCAAGTTTGTCAAAACTGTCCTGATGATGTTTTCCGAGTACACAACCCGAACAAACACTATCCCTGCAAGATACCATCGGAAGACCTGTCACCATATTATCTTTATATAGTTGTTGCAATGAGTGATAATTTAGGTGACCAAATCGCTCATGCCAAAGTTTGCTCAAGTTATCACTATGAGCAACAAAAACTGAAGGAAAAGGTGATGACCCAAAGTTGTTAAACTTGTACAACCTGGTAATATCATCAACAATTCTAATAGCTAGGACTTGTTGAGGATCTTTAAAATCTTTGATTACAACTTGGTGAGGTGTAAACGTCACAGTTTTACCTTCACCAGAATGAGTGATTTGATAAACTGATAACAAATTGCAGGAAATTCTTGGAACACATAGTACATCACTGAAATGACCATTATCTATTGGAACTGTTCCAGCTCCTACAACACTTAGAGATCTATTATCACCAACAAATATTTGTTTGGTGTTAAATTCTTGCATAGTAGAAAAGATGGCTTGATCCTTAGCCATATGATAAGATGCTCCAGAATCAATAAGCCATTCATTTGAAGTAGAAGAAGAAGATGCATTATAAGAATAACCAAAAGAAAAAAGTGCATGTCCATGAGAAGTAGATTCTGAAGGAGAATCTAGGCTGATATGGTGCTTCTTCATTGTTGCTTCCAAGGCTGCCATCTTCTTAAAACACTTAGATTCATCATGATTATATTTCCCGCAACATTTGCAATGACACTCAGTCTTCTTTCCTTTTGGCTTGGATCCTTTGTCATTTTTTAAAGAAGGAGATAACTGAGAGGGTTTGGGACCCTTGTTTAACTTATTATTGCGAAATTTTTGTTTCTTGGGAGGCTTGGACTTTTATTTCTGTTGGGACAATAAGGTTTTCCCAGATGTATCTGCATTGTTAATTATTCCAAGATGGATAAGCTTATCTTGCTCTCTAATCAAGGAATCAAAAAAGGATTCAAGACTAGGCTCTTGATAGCTAGCTGCATTCAAGGATTCTTTCATGGAGTAAAATGTAGATACAAAAACAGAATATGCAAGTCCAAGTTTGGAAAGAATATGATAAATGCATTATTTGTCTTCCCTCTTAATCTTGCATTCTTCACATAATAGTTTAAGATTTTTGTACTTAGATAAATAATCTTGTATGCATGAAAAATCACTTGGATTTAAAGAAATCAACTCATTTTCGAGTTGGTGACCTCGAATTTCATTGTGTTTACCAAACACGGATTCCAACTTGTCCCAAGCAGCATCAGGTTCATCAATTCTAGATATGTAGAATCACAAATCAGTAGAGATTGACATCCCAATCAATCCAAGAGCTTCATTACATCTATTTTTCCATTTTATTTTCTTGTCATCATCATTGGGTTCTATTTATTTCCCTGAGGTAATTCTGAAAAGTCCTCTACTTCGTAGAACATTCTCCATACGAGATTTCAATGAGAAATAGTTGGAACTGGTAAGTAGAATATCACAAGGGGTGGCCATACTGTCATGTCCCAAATTTGGAATTGGGTCACAATGGCCTAATCACATTAGCCATATTCATTAGAGTTTGCAAAGTTGATGTTAAGGGTCATAATTGCCAAGGAGGAAAATTACTAGTTTCCTAGGTTTGGGGTGGAAGCTTTGGGATTTGGAATAATGGGGATAATAAATGATGTTTGAACATTAGAATGGCATAAATATTTAATAAAGGAGCTAAATAAATATATACAAGTGAAAATCAAAGTGGCATTTCATCATGAAGACACATGGAGGAAGTGGGACCCACATATGGCTAGATTTCCCCACTACATTTGGCATCATTCTCTCACCAATTCGAATTCAAGGTGAATGGTAACATACTTGGGGAAGTCCAAAAGGTATTATTCATGGCATAACTCATCCAAGGTCGAAATATAGAGGAAGAGTAACTCCCATGGAAGAGGAAGAGGCAATTTGGAGCTAGTGAGACACTTGGGCTAGATTCCCTAGCTCTATGACAACAATGATGAAGATGCTATGACACCTATGACACAAATCAGACCTGAAGGCTGACATATGACATATATGACATGTTAGGGCTAAAAATAGACTCCAAGAGGGCGCTCAAGGGTGTTAGGGCAGCTAAGATGCTTCCACATGTGATTTGGTGGAAGTGGGAGACTAGGAATTGTTGTACAAGTGGCGTTCTTTGGAATCTCTTCCCAACTTGAGTTGGCATGAGTCTCTTGGAAGGAATTCGACCCATGGAGGCCATTAGAACTTTATAAATGTCAATAACAAAGAATGAAACCGGCTTTTGATCATTTGTAGAATTTGCAATTGCATTTGTGAAGAGGGAGAGCTAGTGGATGACTAGTTTCTTGCCTTAGCCAATTTCGAGGGTGAAAGATTCCCATCCAAGTTGGTAATTGGAAAGGACATTCAGACCTTTCATTTGGAGATTTAATGGAGTCTTTATTTGCAGGTATAAGCTACAGGGCAGCTCATGGTTTCTTCTATTGCAGCTCACTCCTTCAACCATTTCCATTTTTTATGGCATATTCTTGATCCTTGAGGGAGGGCGTTTTTGGTGAGCTATTGTACTCTTTGGGGAAGCTTTTAATGCCCCATTTATTTTGTAATATGAATTAAATACTCTTTTATTCATCTCCAAAAAGTTTCAGGTCGAAATTCCAAGTAGAAATGTATAAATCTCATTTTTAATGGAAGAACAATGCCATTTCCCCACTACCTTGTTGTGAGCCAATGTGTTGATGATGATTTCGAATGAATGGATGATTCTATGATATATTTGTGATCAATATACTGCCATGGATGTCTTCTACAAGTTTCATGTACTGTACTTGAGCATTTGAAGCATTTTTACTCAATTTAGTTGCATTGGGAGGTGAAATAGTGCCATTTCCCCAAGGGTCGAATTGGGGATTTTTGCAGTTGAATGGGAGAGGGTGAGAACAGTTGTAATAATCCATTAATGGTTCGTATGAGACTTTAATAACACACTTAACACATTACATACCTCTGTTCATAAATTTGAGTGGGTTTGGAGGCATTTGGGAAGCCATTTTCATTGTTTACCCCAGGGGGATTTGAACTCCAAATTACTAGTAAAATTGCATAATTGGTCCAGAATATTAAGAGAGTTTGCAGAGGTCTTTTGGTGGCCATATGTCATCCATAAACATCATATTCAAGTTCTAATATCATTCATACACCTTCCTTGAAGATTTGAAGGCATTTGGAGTCAATTTGAGACCTAGAGACCAATACTAGTCAAAGGAAAATCACTAGTAAAGTTACCTACATTGATCAGAATTGAAAGAGGATTTGCAGAAGTATTTTAAAGGTCCAAAGGAATCCATGAAACACATATTTATGTTCTAATATCATTCATACACCTTCTCAGAAGATTTGGGATCATTTGGGGCAAATTTGGGACCTAGAGATCAAAACTAGTAAAAGGTCGAACAAGGGAAAAAAAGTGGAAAATTGCCATTTTAATAAAATTCCAAATAAGGGACATTACAGTGGTATCAGAGCATGATCTTGGCACCTGATGTGGTATAATATTCATGAGGACAATAATTCAGGTACCACCATTAGATATTGAAACCGAAAGTGCTTTTGTTGAAGAAGAAAAAAAGTAGGAGAAGAAGAGCAAATTTTTTGAGGAAACTATGACTAGGGATGAAAAGGGAGCCTCATATGATGGTGAGGAGCATATAAAAATTATGAAAACAATATTTGAAGATATGACCAAGCAACTTAAGGAAGGATTCGAATTGTTTTCTATCGAACTTGTGGAAAAAATTATTGATTTTAAGGAAACCAAGGGGGAAAATGCATCAGCTTGCTTGAAGGAGCAAAAGGAAGAGACATCACAAGATCATGAAGAAGAGTCTATTGAAAATATGGAAGATCATTTCGAGACACCTTCTAGCTTAGACATGAACCAAAGAGCATCTACTGATGGATTCTTAAACTATGAAGGAGTACCTACTGATGGGTGCTCACACCTCTATGTTGGTGACATAGAGATCACTTTTGAAAGTGTTGCTGCAAGCCCAAGTTCCATTAAGCATGATAATGAAGACCTTGCAGCAGTTGAAGAAGAACCAAGATCAACTTCTCCATCACCACTTGAGCTTCATGAAGTTGGTCCAAGCAAAAATGAAGAAGATGAGGAGGTTCATTTGCAAGAGCCTCATTTTCTTGAAGGGTCCTTAAAGATGAATGAAAAGAAGATCCAAGAGTCCCTCAGCATTCTCCATGAGACTCAAGCATTGGTGTCAAATTCTTGTTGGAGAGCTACTTCATTGGAGGAAACATCCTTCCTTGAAGATATGGAGAAGATTCAAAGAGCAATGTGCCACATCAAAGGTAATTTCATGTCTTTGCTTTTTGATAGAAACCATTTGTTTGAGCTTAATGAATTGTTACATGATGCATACTTGAAGAATAATGAGGATATTCATAAGCTCACAATTCAAAATGAGCAACTTCTTGAAAAGTTGCAAGATACTTGTTTTTCCTCCTATGTTTCAGATTGTCAAATGGTAGATTGTTTGGAGGATTCTCATGACATGGTGGATCATGAGAAATGTGAAAATTTGAATGTTCTTGATGTGTTTGGAGATGAACTTGAAGAGATCCAAACACTTGATGTGGTGGAAGAAGAATTTGAATTGCCTCTTGATGAAGGTTGTACAATTTTTAAAGAAGAGCATGATTCATCTACATTGGAACCAAACTATGACAAAGAGTTCACACTTTTGAAGGAGCTGCATGATACTACCCATATGGATCCTCCCCATGATGAAACTTCTGTACTTTTTGATCATTTGGGTGATTTGGTTCATTCTCCTACATCCTACAATTCCATGTTTTGCAACATTAGTCTCAATGAAGTATGGGTGAAAGGGTTCTTTTTGATGGTGCCACATGAGGAGTATGATATGGTTGGAGCACATTCTTATTCACATTTGCAGCAGCATACTTTATTATTTTATGATGATACACATCTACATGGATGCACCTATGATATGCATTTGATTCACTTGAAGACTCATGGTTTTTCTTGCTCAACACTTGATTCATTTGATGTTGGAGGAACTTCATCCAACACTTGGGTGAATAGATTTATGATTGGAGAACATTTTTGTTGGAAGCCACATACTTTGTTATATCTTTATGATAATCACATTCAGGGATGTATGGGTGAGACTTCTTTGAGTCATTTGAAGTCTCCTTGTTTTTTCTGCTCATTATTTGGTTCAGATTTTAGTGGAGATTCTTCATTCACTTCTTGGATGAAAGAATACATGGCTGAATATTTTGATGCATATCACACCCTTTTGGAGCAGCTTTATAGGACATGGGATCCTCACCTATGTCATTGGAGCAGATTTGATTGGTCACTTGAAGCTTGTATGCACTTGGAAAACGGTGGTCTACTTGCTTGGAGGTATAAGCACTTTCATGACTCTTTCATGAAGCATCTTCTTGATGTATATTTTCATTATGTTGTTATGTACTTTGATGATATATATTTTGTACTCATGATGTTTGGAAGAATGCATACAAGAAAATGGGATCCAGGAATCCTCTTATATGATGGTATGGGTTGGAGAGCACTCTTAATTGTTCGGGTGCAATACAAGCAATGGGACCCTGGAATAATTTTTATCTCATTGGTTTCAAATTTTTTGGGGAAACAAGCAATATGGGAGATGGATTTCCCCACTTAATAAAGTGATTTTTATCAGATTAGTGCAGCAGCAAGCATGTTGGTTCCTCTCTAAAATATTCATGGAAACTCAAAGACTCAAGGTTTGGCAATTCAATGGCAACTTCAAATAATTATACAGAAAGCAGGTTCTTCAACACCCATGTTTGAAATTGCTTGAGGACAAGCAATATTGGGAAGGGAGGATTTGTCATGTCCCAAATTTGGAATTGGGTCACAATGGCCTAATCACATTAGCCATATTCATTAGAGTTTGCAAAGTTGATGTTAAGGGTCAAATAATTGCCAAGGAGGAAAATTACTAGTTTCCTAGGTTTGGGGTGGAAGCTTTGGGATTTGGAATAATGGGGATAATAAATGATGTTTGAACATTAGAATGGCATAAATATTTAATAAATGAGCTAAATAAATATATACAAGTGAAAATCAAAGTGGCATTTCATCATGAAGACACATGGAGGAAGTGGGACCCACATATGGCTAGATTTCCCCACTACATTTGGCATCATTCTCTCACCAATTCGAATTCAAGGTGAATGGTAACATACTTGGGGAATTCCAAAAGGTATTATTCATGGCATAACTCATCCAAGGTCGAAATATAGAGGAAGAGTAACTCCCATGGAAGAGGAAGAGGCAATTTGGAGCTAGTGAGACACTTGGGCTAGATTCCCTAGCTCTATGACAACAATGATGAAGATGCTATGACACCTATGACACAAATCAGACCTGAAGGCTGACATATGACATATATGACATGTCAGGGCTAAAAATAGACTCCAAGAGGGCGCTCAAGGGTGTTAGGGCAGCTAAGATGCTTCCACATGTGATTTGGTGGAAGTGGGAGACTAGGAATTGTTGTACAAGTGGCGTTCTTTGGAATCTCTTCCCAACTTGAGTTGGCATGAGTCTCTTGGAAGGAATTCGACCCATGGAGGCCATTAGAACTTTATAAATGTCAATAACAAAGAATGAAACCGGCTTTTGATCATTTGTAGAATTTGCAATTGCATTTGTGAAGAGGGAGAGCTAGTGGATGACTAATTTCTTGCCTTAGCCAATTTCGAGGGTGAAAGATTCCCATCCAAATTGGTAATTGGAAAGGCCATTCAGACCTTTCATTTGGAGATTTAATGGAGTCTTTATTTGCAGGTGTAAGCTACAGGGCAGCTCATGGTTTCTTCTATTGCAGCTCACTCCTTCAACCATTTCCATTTTTTATGGCATATTCTTGATCCTTGAGGGAGGGCGTTTTTGGTGAGCTATTGTACTCTTTGGGGAAGCTTTTAATGCCCCATTTATTTTGTAATATGAAGTAAATACTCTGTTATTCATCTCCAAAAAGTTTCAGGTCGAAATTCCAAGTAGAAATGTATAAATCTCATTTTTAATGGAAGAACAATGCCATTTCCCCACTACCTTGTTGTGAGCCAATGTGTTGATGATGATTTCGAATGAATGGATGATTCTCTGATATATTTGTGATCAATATACTGCCATGGATGTCTTCTACAAGTTTTATGTACTGTACTTGAGCATTTGAAGCATTTTTACTCAATTTAGTTGCATTGGGAGGTGAAATAGTGCCATTTCCCCAAGGGTCGAATTGGGGATTTTTGCAGTTGAATGGGAGAGGGTGAGAACAATTGTAATAATCCATTAATGGTTCATATGAGACTTTAATAACACACTTAACACATTACATACCTCTGTTCATAAATTTGAGTGGGTTTGGAGGCATTTGGGAAGCCATTTTCATTGTTTACCCCAGGGGGATTTGAACTCCAAATTACTAGTAAAATTGCATAATTGGTCCAGAATATTAAGAGAGTTTGCAGAGGTATTTTGGTGGCCATATGTCATCCATAAACATCATATTCAAGTTCTAATATCATTCATACACCTTCCTTGAAGATTTGAAGGCATTTGGAGTCAATTTGAGACCTAGAGACCAATACTAGTCAAAGGAAAATCACTAGTAAAGTTACCTACATTGATCAGAATTGAAAGAGGATTTGCTGAAGTATTTTAAAGGTCCAAAGGCATCCATGAAACACATATTTATGTTCTAATATCATTCATACACCTTCTCAGAAGATTTGGGATCATTTGGGGCAAATTTGGGACCTAGAGATCAAAACTAGTCAAAGGTCGAACAAGGGAAAAAAAGTGGAAAATTGCCATTTTAATAAAATTCCAAATAAGGGACATTACACATACTGAAAATTAATGGCTATAAAAATAGAAACCAATAGTCTATATGCGAAGAGCTCAAAAAATAGGCAGTTTAAAAAAAAACGGCACTGGAAACTGACTCCATATGATGAAGTTATGCTTGAACAAAGAAAAAGTTGAAGATGTCTCCAATAGTGACGTGGCAGATAGAGAATGACCAACTAAAAAAAAAGGACCCCCCTCTTCCCAAGATAAACCTTTGATAATCACTCTACAATAAAGTTGCTTTAAGTGAATCACTTTTGTAAAATAACTGATTTCACTTTTACAATGATGTTACTTTAAATAGTGCAGCAATAAAAGGAACTTAAGTGACTCACTTTTTTTTTTATTTTTTATTATTTAAGTGAGATGCACTTTTACAATAAAGTAACTTGAAAAAAAAAATTGCATGCATTTTTTCTTTTAAAAGTAACTTCCTAAGACTTGAACTTAAGACCTATTAAAGAATAAAGCAATTTTGAACCAAGTGAGCTAGATTAAAAGGTATGTAAAATATGGGAAGCAGGAAGGGTTTTTTTTTTTTTTTTTACTCTTCTTGCTCGATTTTCGTGCTTGTCTTTTTTTCCAACCAATCACACCACAAACCGAAACAAAAAAAAAACTTTTCCACACTTGTGGGGTTATATCTTATTAGCTTTCCCGGAAAGTCTACGTTTTCTCTTTGTTTCTGATTTGTTGATATCGCACAAGGTACACAGCAAATAGCATACGCAATTGAGAAAAACCATTTCCCTTTCTGTTTCTGATTCGCCGAGATCGCACAAGGTGCACGGCAAAGAGCATATGCAGACGGGGAAAGCAACAATCCGAAACTAAAAAAAATCTAATAATAAAACTGATAAAATATCAGAATTTTTTTTCTTTAAAATATAAATAAAAAAAGCGTCATTGTAACATTATACCTCCAGATATGATGAAATACATGTTTATGAAGCAACCGGGAACCGTTTTCGATCAAACGAAAACTATTTCCCAATGAAAACGGTGCTCCGAACTCAACGAAACACCTCCCGTAGCTCAGAAATGCACAGAAATACGAGAACTAGAAACCCTTTCAAGTTTCGGCAACAACAGTTCAAGATCTAGATCATAACCGGAAGCGGCTCTTCATAAAAGCTCTAATACCATGTTCGGGTACACAAGGTACTCCCAAAAGACTGAACACCTAGAGAAACCACTTCACACAAACAGATCACAGATCAATACACCGATGTTTTGACATGGTTTAAACCCTCGAGAGGGAAACACTCCACGGCCCCGGCCAAATAGCTTCTACGGAGCAATTTATTATGCAAAGAAAGAAAGTTACAAATGAGCTTCTCATAATTGATCAACTTTCCAATGACTCTCCATGTTCTTTAAATAGATATCATGGACTAATCGGGTGTTAAGCCATGGATCAAGGGTAGGTATGATCTAAGAAAAGTTGAGCTGTTGAATCACTCTATGTCTAAAACATATCGTGATTATCGGATTTAATTATTTACAAATACATACTAAAGAAACACACTTTACTTAATGGATCTATTACACAAGTTGATCTTAACTAACTCCTTAGTGTCTAAATATCCTAACATATGCATCTGATAAGAAGCCTTGGAAAAGAGATTCATATGAAAATAATAATAAAAAAGGACTAAACGGGGAATAACTTAGAAGAAAAAAATTGTGCCACACATGCTTTCAACCATGGGCACCAGGGCATAAATGTACTAAGGGAAAATCTCAATACATCGAAGTATTTTTTGATAATGATGATTATGAAGGGGATATGGATGAAGATGAACATATTTCAGATTAAGAAGAGGCATATGAGACAGCATAAGAAGGAAGACAAGAAGAAAATCATCCCTCACCTAACAAAGAAAGCATGGGAGTGCTTTCAGTAGTGCCTCGTTATCACACTATTCGATGCAAGGGGGTGGTACTAGGACAAAGAGTTTCAGTTTGGGTAGATGGAGGATACACACATAAATTCATTGATGCAGACATGGTGGAGAGAAGGAAGATACCTATTGAACCATTCGATGGCTTCACAGTTGTCATTCCAGGTCACAACACAATGGAGTGCAAAACATGGGTGCCAAAGCTGCAAGTCACCATAGGTAACTATACTTTTGTCGATAGATTCTATGTGGTTGATGTTGCTGATACTAATGTGGTTTTGGGAGTGAAATGAATGTACTCTATCGGGGATCAAACATTAAACTATCAAATTCCTGAGATGAAATTTCAAGATTCGAAAGGAATACTAAGGGTTGTGAGAGGGCACCACACCTACCCAAATCAAGTAGTGACTTGCAATAGTATGAGATCTATATTGAGGCATGGAGACATAGAATGAGATTTTGAATGTCATATCATATCTCCCAAGCCAAACATAAAGGTTGTTGAACACCCAAAGGAGATATAGAAACTATTGCAAAAGTATGAAAATGTTTTTAGAGATCTTCCAAATGGTAGACCACCTGATTGGGGGGTTGAGCACAACATTGTTTTGGAAGAGGGTACTTCACCCGTTCAAATACCACCCTATAGACATCCAAAAAAATTCAAAAATGAAATTGAAAAGTCCATCCAAGAACTCCTAGAGTTAGGACTCATTAGACCAAGTGCTATCCCTTATGCTTCTTCAGTAGTGTTAGTAAATAAAAAATATGGAACCTTGAGGATGTGCATAGACTTTAGAGCCTTGAACAAGAAGACAATCAAGAATGGGTATCCTATTCCTAGGATTTATGAGCTCATGGATGAGCTATTTGGGGCCAAATATTTTTTCAAATTGACCTTAAATCAGGTTATCATCAAATTCGAATGAAGGAAGATGTGCAAAAGATTGCTTTTAGATGTCATTATGGCCACTTTGAGTTTCTTGTTATGCCTTTTGGACTAACTAATGCTCCAGCCACATTTCAAGCATGTATGAATAGGATCTTTTGCAAGCAACTTAGAAGGTTTGTTTTGGTTTTCTTTGATGACATTCTCATCTACAGTAAAACTTGGGAAGAGCATTTGTAACATTTAGA
The DNA here is from genome assembly GCA_027924585.1 of Larix kaempferi. Classification (NCBI taxonomy): domain Eukaryota; kingdom Viridiplantae; phylum Streptophyta; class Pinopsida; order Pinales; family Pinaceae; genus Larix; species Larix kaempferi. Next base: position 7,597,872 of record BSBM01001035.1, read on the forward strand.
GATTGTCTTGAAAACTTTGCAAGAACAGTCCTTGTTTGCTAAGATGTCTAAATATGAATTTGGGATGAAGGAACTATTGTATCTTGGGAACATTATTGGGCAAGAAGGAGTGGAAGTACACATCGAAAAAATCAGGGCTATCTTAGAATGGCCATCAACAAAAAACATTACAGAATTAAGAGGCTTCATTGGAATATGCACCTATTATAGAAAGTTTGTGAAAGGGTTCTCCAAAATGACTTCTCCACTCACTAATTTGACTAAGAAGGATGCTTTTAACTGGGATGAAGAGGATGAAAAGGCCTTCCAAAAAATGAAATAGGCAGTGAGTAGTTGTCCCATACTTGCATTGCCTAATTTTTCTAAACCTTTTGTTGTAGAATGTGATGCTTCAGGTGGAGGAATAGGGGTTGTCCTAAAGCAAGGCCAACACCCTATAGCCTTTGAGAGCATAAATTTGCAGCCTCATGAAAATCTTTACTCCATCTATGACAAAGAAATGTTGACCATCATGCATGCATTGGCCAAGTTTAGGCAATACTTGGTGGGAAACAAGTTTGTGGTGAAAACTGACCACAATAGTTTAAGGCACTTCCTCACCCAAAAGGATCTAAATGAAAGACAACAAAAGTGGGTAAGCAAAATTCAAGATTATGATTTTGATATTGAATATGTGAAAGGAAAGAATAACATTGTAGCAGATCCATTATCTAGAAGACCTTCTTTTTCTCTCATGGACATTGCCAAGGATTAGAAAAACATGCTATTAGTTGAGTATTCCAAAGATAAATTTGCTTGTGATGTATTAGATGGAATCAAAGGGGATGATAACTATAGGATTTGGAATGGGCTAATATACTATAAGGGAAAAATTTATTTGGTTCAAGATTCAAAATTCAAGTACCAAATTTTGCAAGAAGCACATGATTCCCCACTAGCTGGCCATCCGGGGATCTTCAAAACTTACAAGCAATTAAGGAAAATGTCTTTTTGGAAGGGGCTGAAGGAATATGTTCAAAAATATGTGAAGGAATGTAATCTATATCAACAAAACAAATCTGAACTTACATTCCCAGCTAGCTTATTGCAATCATTGCCCATCCCAGAGCAAAAATATGTGAAGGAATATGTTCAAAAATATGTGAAGGAATGTAATGTATATCAACAAAACAAATCTGAACTTACATTCCCAGCTAGCTTATTGCAATCATTGCCCATCCCAGAGCAAAAATGGGACAGTATCTCAATGGAATTCATCACCGGTTTTCCCAAATACTTGGGTAAGGATTGCATATATGTGGTAGTGGATAGGCTGACAAAATTTGCTCATTTCTTTGCTATTACATCATCTTTGAGTTTTGCACAAGTGGCTGATATTTTTTTAAAATAAATATTCAGATTGCATGGGCTCCCCAAGAGCATTGTAAGTGATAGAAATAGTAGATTCATGGGTGATTTTTGGAAATAACTTTTTAGATTGGTGGGCACTCAATTGACTCCAAGTACAAGATATCATCCACAAACTGATGGAAAAACAGAGAGGGTGAATCAATGGTTGGAATGGTACCTAAGAAACTATGTGGGAGAGCAGCAAAAAGCATGGGTAAAATGGCTACACTTGGGTGAGTTTTGCTACAACACCACTTTTCATATGTCAATAGGGATGTCTCCTTTCAAAGCATTATATGGTTATGATGCACTCACCTTTGCTAAAATTATCTTTGGTGATAGTAGAGCCCCAAAAGATAAAGATTTGGTGGAAGAGAGCCAAGAAATTTTAAAGCTTTTGAAAGATAATTTGCAGGTTGCCCAAAATCAGCAAAAACAATATGCATACAGACATAGAGAAGAAAGTGTTGAGATATTGTAACTTCAAAGAATATTATATTTGTACTTTATTATTCCGAAGATGATTCATTCCTCCGTGAAGATCTTATTGTATATCCGGAGATGTTTATTCCTCCGTCGGAATGTTGTAACTTGGGTTATTAGACTTCCCTAGTGGGGGTCGGCCCTGTATGTGTTATGTGGGTCAAAGGGTTATTAGACCACCCTAGAGGGGTCGGCCCAGTCAGTTATAATGGGGTATTTAACCTAATGGTTAAATACGAGCCTACATGTACTTGTGTAAAATACATATCAGAGTAGTGTATAAATAGAGGAGGTGTGTTCCTCATTATACACATTCACTCACTTGAGGATAGCACACTTGTGGAGGAGAGGTCTGCTATTGTGGAGGAGGAGATCATGTCTCAGGGTTTCATCTTTGTATATTGCTGGTCATCTATATTGAGGAAGCTTTGCTGGGTTTTCTACCCCATGAGGGTTTCCCAGGATAAATCTCTGTCTCTTGTGTTTATGTTGTGCTTGTTGTTTCTTCAGTGATCCTGTATATGCTATTATTGTGAAATGGAATGTAATGCTGCTATTTTCTGTCTTAGCATATTGAATTTTAACATGGTATCAGAGCTAACCTGAAGGAAGACAAGGTATGGCACTAAAGACACTTGCTTAGTTACGACAATTTGAAGGTTAGGGTTTTACATAGCAAAAACCAGTCATCGTAGCACTTTCGCTATAAATCCATTTTGGCGAAGTTTTCGGATCTGAAATTGTTACAGGACAAAGATTAAATCTCCAGGTACCTTTTGTCCAAAGGACAACCTCTAATTCATTGTAATTTGTGATTTATGATCTGTACAATATAGGGTTTCTGCCTCTTCCAGATCTGAGTCAAAATCAGGTGACCTTGGGAAAAAGGTCATATCTTGGGCTAGGAAGCTCCAAATGAAATTTCGTAAAAAGTGACAGGTAGTAAACAGTCTGTACTATCTCAGAAAACTTTTTCAGAGGCCGAAGTTGAACCAGTGACACGTGGAACTCCGTACAAGTGCGCTCTCCTGTATTATCCCATAAACAGGTCACGTTGCAACATTTGGCATAACTCTCTCTCAGAGAGTCCAATTGAGGTCAGACCTGTCAGGATGGAAAGGTAACAGGCCGAGCTATCTCAAAAACCTTTTTCAGAGGCCGAAGTTAAAACAGTGACACGTGGCATGCCGTACAAGTTCGCTCTCCTGTTTTATCCCAAAACAGGTCACGTTGCGACATTTGGCATAACTCTCTCTCAGAGAATCCAATTGAGGTCAGACCTGTCAGGATGGAAATATAACAGATCAGGCTATCTCAGGAAACCTTTTCATACCCTGTGGATCAAAAATTTTGGAGTTACACCAGAAACAATCAGGTACATATTTCTGTCAAAACAAAATTATTTTTTGGTACCTTCATTCATGGCTTCCGGAATTTAGGGCTTTGGAGAAAGTTGGAATTTTTGTAATCGGAGACCACGGCTGGATGCTACTCATCAAAATAGAAATTTAGAGACCAAGATCAGAATTTTTGGTTGGGCAGAAGGCCGGGTTTGATTAGACCCTAGTTCGGGACTTTGATCAGAAAAGTGGAAAATTAGGGCTTCTGTAAAAAATGGGAATTTTTTGAAATCTATGACCATGGCTGGAAGCTCCTCAGAAAAATAGAAGCTTAGAGCTTTGGATCAAACATTTTGATTGGGCAGAAGAGTGGGATTCACCAAACCCCAGTTCAGGGTCACGTCCAGTGAATCCGGGAGATTCAAAGGCAAAATTGAGGAGTGAAACTTTGCAGTTTTCAAATTCTGAATATATCAGTTTGATCAGCTCATCAAGGCGCATATTTCTATCCTTTCGGAAGTTTGAAATTCAAAGTTTGAATTTTTGGGTTTCTCTGACAAACCCATATCCAGCTCCAGGTCCAGTTCTTGCAAATCAAGTTGATAGGGCTAATCCTAGAAGAAGATGGATTGGTCACCTGCATAAGTGAAGGAGTTCCTGTTTCAAAAGGAGATGAGGCGAAGGCTTTACATAAGGAGATTACAAGCGATCTCGACAGGTATGACTCATCGAGGTATGTTTTGAGATTTGTTCATGATTAAGTTTATGGTATGTTTGTCTTCATGTTATTACGGTTAGTACAATCTTGATTTTAGATTTGTTGTATCACCTTGACAAAATTATGAATGCATCATAGAAGATATTCATTGGTTAGGGTGTTGACACTTATGATTGTACTAATGCATTATGATGTTGTGTGAGGTTGATGTTGTCTGCTAACAAGACACAGGTACATCTCAAAAGACAAATCAGGCTCCATGACCATGAAAACATGAAGACAAAGACTCATCCATAATCTTTCTTCTACTTACGAGGTATGTATGACTTTGTTATATTATGCTTAACCTATGAGACATGCAGGTTCTAGCTCAGGATCTCTAAATCATTGAAGAGATTGTTTAGGTATGTTGTACATAACCAAGTAGGTATACTAATCCAGGTATGTTTCCCATGAATCTTACCTTGTGTTAGGATCCCTTATATAAGTATACTTGGAATGATTGGTTATGCTTATTCATAAAGTTAGTAATCAAGGGATTATGCATATTATATATTTTATCTTGATTGATGATATGCATGAGTAAAAGAAGACTTCCCTGAAATCTTGAATACTAATGATCATGACTATACATATTCAAGATTATTTAGAATTAGAATGTTTTGAGAATATACTAATGAATGAATGTTTGTGTATGAGATCATGAGGATGACACTAGTGCACACTTGAGCATGCACAGTAGTACAGAATGAATAGAAGTTCAAAGGACATATAGAAGATCAAGCGGGAGGCAACCATACAAACATAAAAGATAAGTATTTGAGTTGTTATTTGAAATAGTAAATGATATTTCTTGTATGCATATTTGTATTCCTAGAACATATCATGCTGAGTGCAAACATTCATAGAGCATTGAACATTATATTACTAATATGAATATGATTGGTAAGTTGGACAAACATTCCATTGTTGCTTGTCTAGAATGAAACCTCTTTGCTGACATGCTGAGAGCTGTGCACACTCTCGATAGTATGTTCTGGTAGAGATGGAAGGCATCTAGATAGCCACTGTATGCATACAGGATATGGGAAAGTGTTGTGCCAAAGTATTGGTCAAGATAGTTGCATAACTATGTAAATGATATCTGTATGCATAATAGGTTATCATGATTTCATGATTATGAAGGATTACTAATCATGTACTTAATTTTGTTTTGTAGGAAAGATCATGAAGAATAATGAACACCGAACAAGTGATGGATGTTCAACAAGAAGATTTACAAATCAAACAAAATATAGAAGGCTTGTGGCTAGAAGATTCTCTTAGAAAGAGGAAGAGAATCATGATGAGATGTTTGCTCCAAGTGGCTAGACAAGACCATTCTCTTAATGGTGCAATTAAAGAAGAAGTGTGAATCAGGTTCTGTATGGGTTCCCAGGATCGATAGTATATTGATGAGAATACATGTGGGGATTGTATCATCCTTGAACACATGTTCTAAAGTGAGCCGTAGACGTATGGTCTCCGAAAATGAAGTCCTTAGTGGACAAGTAGGGATTGTATCATCCCTGGACTTCGGTCCCTGAATAGATCCGTAGACGTATGGTCTCCGAAAATGAAGTCCTTAGTGGACAGTTGAGGGGATTGGTTCATCCCTGGACTTTCAGTCCTAAAGAGAGCCATAGACGTGAGGTCTCCAAGAATGAAGTCCTTAGTGGACAGTTGAGGGGATTGGATCATCCCTGGACTTTCAGTCCTAAAGAGAGCCGTAGACGTGAGGTCTCCGAGAATGAAGTCCTTAGTGGACAGTTGAGGGGATTGGATCATCCCTGGACTTTCAGTCCTAAAGAGAGCCGTAGACGTGAGGTCTCCGAGAATGAAGTCCTTAGTGGACAGTTGAGGGGATTGGATCATCCCTGGACTTTCAGTCCTAAAGAGAGCCGTAGACGTGAGGTCTCCAAGAATGAAGTCCTTAGTGGACAGTTGAGGGGATTGGATCATCCCTGGACTTTCAGTCCTAAAGAGAGCCGTAGACGTGAGGTCTCCGAGAATGAAGTCCTTAGTGGACAGTTGAGGGGATTGGATCATCCCTGGACTTTCAGTCCTAAAGAGAGCCGTAGACGTGAGGTCTCCGAGAATGAAGTCCTTAGTGGACAGTTGAGGGGATTGGATCATCCCTGGACTTTCAGTCCTAAAGAGATCCGTAGACGTAAGGTCTCCGAGAAGTGGGGATTGTATCATCCCCGGACCTTGGTCCCTGAATTGATCCGTAGACGTATGGTCTTCGAGAATAAAGTGATGGGGATTGCATCATCCCGGAACCACTAGTTCAAAATGTACGTGAGGACTGCATCGTCCATGAACTGGGTTCAAAATGTAGGTGAGGACTGCATCGTCCATGAACTGGGTTCAAAATGTACGTGAGGACTGCATCGTCCATGAACTGGGTTCAAAATGTACGTGAGGACTGCATCGTCCATGAACTGGGTTCAAAATGTACGTGAGGACTGCATCGTCCATGAACTGGGTTCAAAATGTACGTGAGGACTGCATCGTCCATGAACTGGGTTCAAAATGTACGTGAGGACTGCATCGTCCATGAACTAGGTTCAAAATGTACGTGATGGGATTGCATCGTCCCTAGACATGAGACTTGTCTTAAAGTGATAAGGACTAATCATCCTGTAAGTAGATTGGGATTGCATCGTCCCTAGACATGGTGAGGTGTCTTAAAGTGATAAGGACTAATCCTCCTGTAAGTAGATTGGGATTGCATCGTCCCTAGACATGGTGAAGTGTCTTAAAGTGATAAGGACTAATCATCCTGTAAGTAGATTGGGATTGCATCGTCCCTAGACATGGTGAGGTGTCTTAAAGTGATAAGGACTAATCATCCTGTAAGTAGATTGGGATTGCATCGTCCCTAGACATGGTGAGGTGTCTTAAAGTGATAAGGACTAATCATCCTGTAAGTAGATTGGGATTGCATCATCCCTAGACATGGTGAGGTGTCTTAAAGTGATAAGGACTAATCATCCTGTAAGTAGATTGGGATTGCATCGTCCCTAGACATGGTAAGGTGTCTTAAAGTGATAAGGACTAATCATCTTGTAAGTTGATTCGGGATTGCATCATCCTTAGACATGGTGAGGTGTCTTAAAAGGATAAGGATTGATCATCCTGTAAGTTGATCTGGATTGCATCATCCATAGACATGAGAGATGTCTTAAATTGAGAGGGATTGATCATCCCATAAGTGGATCAAGATTGTATCATCCTTGGACCTATGTCCTAAAGTGAGAGGGATTGACCATCCTGTAATTGGATCATGTGTGTTGCAGGGTATGCTGCTGTTGTGTATACTTGTATCAGTGTGGATACTTGTATTGATAGATGTATTAGTAAGAATACATGCTTTTGATGATAGATGTATTAGTGAGAATACATGCTTTTGATGATAGATGTATTAGTGAGAATACATGCTTTTGATGATAGATGTATTAGTGAGAATACATGCTTTTGATGATATATGTATTAGTAAGAATACATGTTTTGATGATAGATGTATTGGTGAGAATACATACTTTTGATGATACATGTATTGATTAATGTACTTGTATGGTTGAGGATACTTATGCTGTAGATCGAGATGATCCAGATGCTGTAGATCGTGATGATCCAGATGCTGTAGATCGTGATGATCCAGATGGTGTAGATCGAGATGATCCAGATGGTGTAGATGAGATGATCCAGATGCTGTAGATCGAGATGATCCAGATGTTATAGATCGAGATGATCCAGATGCTGTAGATCGAGATGATCCAGATGTTGTAGATCGTGATGATCCAGATGCTGTAGATCAAGATGATCCAGATGCTGTAGATCGAGATGATATGACAATGCTGATAATTGTGAGATAACGATCCAGATGATCGTAAGATGACGATGCTAATGATCGTGTGATGACGATGCTGATGATCGTGAGATGACGATGCCGATGATCGTATGATGACGATGTTGATGATCGTGAGATGACGATGCTGATGATCGTGAGATGACGATGTTGATGATCGTATGATGACGATGCTGATGATCGTGAGATGACGATGCTGATGATCGTGTGATGAGGATACTGATGATCGTGAGATGACGATGTTGATGATCGTGTGATGACGATGTTGATGATAGTGAGATGACGATGTTGTTGATCATGTGATGACGATGCTGATGATCGTGTGATGGCGATGCTGACAATCGTGAGGATTCAGATATTGATGTTGCTGTAGCTGTTTGAGTGCTGCAGAAGATAAAGACTCAGTACTGAAGATGTTGATGTTCCAGTATTGAAGATATTCCAGTAACTGGTTGAGTTACTGATGATGTTGAGAAAGCTTCCAATGATTTATAGATGTATCATGTATGATGTTGATGACTCCTTGCTCGTGCAGATGCTGTTATAATATCATTCTCGTTAAGGGGGAGTGTTGAGATATTGTAACTTCAAAGAATATTATATTTGTACTTTATTATTCCGGAGATGATTCATTCCTCCGTGAAGATCTTATTGTATATCCGGAGATGTTTATTCCTCCGTCGGAATGTGGTAACTTGGGTTATTAGACTTCCCTAGTGGGGGTCGGCCCTGTATGTGTTATGTGGGTCAAAGGGTTATTAGACCACCCTAGAGGGGTCGGCCCAGTCAGTTATAATGGGGTATTTAACCTAATGGTTAAATACGAGCCTACATGTACTTGTGTAAAATACATATCAGAGTAGTGTATAAATAGAGGAGGTGTGTTCCTCATTATACACATTCACTCACTTGAGGATAGCACACTTGTGGAGGAGAGGTCTGCTATTGTGGAGGAGGAGATCATGTCTCAGGGTTTCATCTTTGTATATTGCTGGTCATCTATATTGAGGAAGCTTTGCTGGGTTTTCTACCCCATGAGGGTTTCCCAGGATAAATCTCTGTCTCTTGTGTTTATGCTGTGCTTGTTGTTTCTTCAGTGATCCTGTATATGCTATTATTGTGAAATGGAATGTAATGCTGCTATTTTCTGTCTTAGCATATTGAATTTTAACAGAAAGGACCTTTCATATTAATGATTTAGTATATTTGAGGTTGCAGCCATATAAACAAACATCTCTCAAAAAGAACAGAGCAGAAAAGATAAAACCAAGATAATATGGCCCATACAAGGTAGTTCGGAAGATTGGGGAGGTAGCGTATGAATTAGAACCTGGAAGGAAGTAAAATCCATGATGTATTTCATGTTTCTTGTCTCAAGAAAGCTCTTGGTAAAAATTTGTCACTTCAGAAATACTTCCTCCTTTGGATGATGAAGGTCAACTCATACTTGTTCCTGAAAATATTTTGAAGACAAGGGAAAGGAGATTGAGGAGCAGAACTATCAAAGAATGCTTAGTACAATGGAAGGATCTACCAAGTGAAGATGCCACATGGGAAGAGGAGAATATTTTGCAGCATCCAAATCTGAAATTGCTCGAGGATAAGAAATCTTGGGTGGGGAGGACTGTAATGTCCCCATTCAATTAAGGTTATAACAGGAAAATTCCATCAATCCTACTAGTTCCCTAGGGGGGTGGAGACATTGGGATTTGCAATAAGGGAGATATTAAATGATGTTTAGACATTAGAGTGGAATAAATATTTAATAAAGTATCTAATTAAATAAATGCAAGAGAAAATCAAAGTGGCAATTGATCATGAAGACACATGGAGGTTGTGGGGCCCACACAAGCTAGAATTTTTGTGTCGCATGGCATCCTCCTCTTGAAATGTTGAATCCAAGGAAAGCCTAATGTTCTTGGGATGAGTTAGGAGGATCATACACTTGTCCATATGCACATAGGTCGAAGTTGGATGGAAATGTAACTCCTAAGGAGAAGGAAGAGTCAAATGAGGAGTTATTGGACACTTGGACTAGATTCCCTAACCTATATGACAATAATGATGAAGATGCTATGACACTTATGACAAATTGAAGATATGATGGTTGACATATGACCATTATGACATGTCAGGCCTAAATATAGAATCCAAGAAGGCGCTCATGGGAGTTGGGGAAGCTCGATGGGATCCTATTCGAATTGGTGGAAGGTGGAAGGCTTGGAAAGGGAGGACACATGGCAAATCTTGAGCCTCAACCTAATTCGAATTGGATTGGATTTTATGGATGGATTGGGAACCTTAGAAGACTAAGGATGTTTATAAAATATAGGGATCAACCCAGAGAAGGGATTTTCATCATTTTGAGAATTTTCATTTGTGAAGAGAGCTAGTGGAAAACTAGTCTACTTGCCTTAGCCAATTTCGAGGGTGAAAGATTCCCATCCTAGTTGGTGTGTGGAAAGAACATTCAGAACTTTCATGAGAGATTTAATGGATTATTTATTTTCAGGTGTAAGCTACATGGCAGCTCGTGATTTCTACTAGTGCATCTCACTCCTTCAACCATTTCCAATTTTCATTGCATATTCTTGATCCTTGAGGAGAGGCGCTTTTGGTGAGATGTTGTACTCTTTGGGGGAGATTCTAATGCCCCATTTATTTTGTAATATGAATTAAATACTCTGTTCTTCATATTTAAAAAAATTTCAGGTCGATATTCCAAGTGGAAATGTATAAATCTGATTTTTAATGAAAGAATGGTGCCATTTCCCCACTATTTTGGTGTGTAGCAATGATGTATTGATGTATTCAAATGGAAGATCATTCCTATGATGTATTTATTATTAATATACTGTATTTTATGAGCTTCACAAGTTTCATGTTCATTACTTAATCATTTGGAGTCATTTTGATCAGTTTAATACCATTTGAAGAAGATTTAATGCCATTTCCCCCAAGGTCGAAACTAATGATTTTGTAGCTATTGGGAGAGTGTTATAACAGACTTCAAAACTGAATAATGGTTCACATGATACCTTAATATTGTCCCTTAGACATCCCCTACCTATTTTCAGAAATTCAAGTAGGTTTGGAAGCATTTGGAGAGCCATATTCAACATTTACCCTGGGGGGATTTGAACCTCAAATTGCTAGTTAAATTCCATACTTTGGATAGAATATTAAAGGGGTTTGCATAAATATTTTGGTGGTCCTATATCATCCTTGAACATCATAATCAAGTCCTAATATCATTCATACACCTTATCTGAATATTTAGGACCATTTGGAGCAATTTGGAGACCTAGACATCAAAACTAGTTAAAGGTCGAACTAGAGAAAAAAATGAAAAATTTGCCATTTTAATAAATTTCTTAAAAAGGGACATTAAAACCCCTAACATAGGATTTTTCACCATGTATTTTAATGCGGAGTGATCAGTGAATATCTTAAAATGGACCCCTAATAGATAGTGTTGGAATTTCTGTAAGGCGTAGACCATCGCCAACCCTTTCCTTTCTGTGGTCATATAATTCTTCTCTGTAGTAGACAGCTTCCTACTTGCGAAGGATATCAGGTGGTTGATGTCACCTTCTCATGGTTGGTCCAAGATGACTCCTAATGCAACTAATGACGCATCGACGTGAACGACGTGGAACTCCTTCATCCAATCTGGAAATGCCAGTATGGGTGCAGCGACCATCTTTGCTTTTAATATGTCGAGACTCTTCTGGCACTCTTCATTCCACTCAAACTTGGTGTCTTTCTTCAACAAATTATCCATTGGTGTCGTGATTTTTGCATACCCTCTTATAAACTTCATGTAGTAGCATGTGTGTCCCAACGTCACTTGCAATTGCTTGACTGTTGTCGACGGTGGGAGGTTGACAATAATTGCAATCTTCGCCGGGTCTACCAGCATTCCTCACCTGCAGACAATGTGCCCCAGCAAAATCCCGAACAGAGAATAGAAGATGCACTTTTTAAGGTTCAATGAAATCTAGTGCTATCAACATCGTTCCAGCATCATCCTCAGGCTTGCGACGTGATCTTTGACCAACCCATACACTGTCCAATCGTCCATATAAACGGCGAGAAATTTATGAATGTAGTCTTTGAACGCCGAAACTACTAATCTTGAAAAAATCGCTGGAGCATTCTTCAGTCCAAATGGCATCATTGTATACTGAAAGAAGCCCCATTCTTTTATGAATGTAGTGTTATTCCGGTCTTCCTTCGCAATTTTGATATGGTGATAGCCCGAAAACCCATCCGTAAATGAGTATATTTCCTGACCTCCTACTCCTTCAAGCACTTCATCCGTGAATGGTATTGGGAATGGATCGTGTAGGAAGGCATCATTCAGCTTCCGTAGATCGACACATATTCCAACTTCGCCATATTTCTTATCCTGGACCACCATCGGACTGATCCACTATGATTCTTCTACTCGTTCTATAATGCCTGCTTCTAGCATTCTTTCAATCTCAGGTTGCACCCATTCCTTGTACCTTGGATTCAACCGGTAGGGCCACTGCTTGACAGGCTTCACATTTCATTTCAGGGGGATCTTCACTTCACCTAAGTCCCCAGAAATTCCTTTCATCTCTAAGAATTTCATTGAGAACAAATCCTGAAATTCATGTAGCAGATCAGTCATCTTCGCAATAGTCGAATCATCCCAATAATCCCCAATACTTGCGAACTTTGGGTTCTCCTCCGACCCAATGTTTAATTTCTTGAATTTCAACGGTTTTTGAAACTTGAGAGAAGGTATTTCAGGTGCCTCGACACTGCGGCTACCTTTGGACTCCGGTACATACGTAGCCCTCAGATCATCCTCATCATCCAACTCTCTTGTGATATTATAGCATTCCATTAACATTTATGGCGTCGCAGTCCACTGAAGCCCCAGAGGTTGCTCTGTCGGAACCACTTCAATTACCTTCTCCTGAATTTCCTGTAATGCACTATGGATGAATGGGTTCTCATCTGAGAAACTGAACGTTTGGATAAATCCAAATGTTAGCTGTTCCCAAGAGATTGTTCTGCGTCGCAATTCTGCTGTGACATACCAACTCCACGGTACTTCATCCAATGTGTGAATAAACGCATGGACCCACTCCTGTTTCGCTCGTAGTCCCCATTATCTTCCACAATCATCCAAATGCGCCTTTGGGTCACCTCTGCCATCAAAACTCCTTCCGCATCGCAGAACCTAACCGTCATTAGGTGGCGACATAGTGGCCAGGTAGTTATGGTGTACTTGTGCGCTACCCACCATCGCGCCGGTGTAGCCTTTAAGGCTTCTTCCAACGCCAAGAGCCGCTATGGTTCTGCCACTTTTTCCTCAAATTAAGTGAGAAATGTGGCCAAGTTGGGCAATCCCTCGTATGTTGGTACCTGATGAGCCCAGGATATAGGTACTCTATAGCCCCCTTTATGCCACACAAAGTGCAAGAAAGGATAATAAAATACCTTTGTTTGTAGGAGAGAATGCATTTGTTTTGATTATTTAATGAAATAGTTTAGAGATTATTTTTCTTATGCTTAAAGCGTTTTATGTGCTAATTATGTGAAAATAGGCATGCGTGAACAGGGCGCAGGTGATCTGGAAAACAACAAGTAAATCAAGCTCAAGACTGGAGATCACGAGTGACTCAACACTCACATTTTCCTGATTTATAGAAAGAACTCATGTTAACCAAGATCGTTGTTTACAATGTAGGGTTAGGTTAGAATTAGGAATAAATAGGGACCTCTTGAATAGCAAGGGGGCCCTGTTGACATTTTTTGAGAAACAATCTTCAGCATACTTTGTATTTGAGACAGTTCTGTTTTAAGTTTTTCAAAAACATGAAGTTATGATTTGCTAATGGAAGATCAACGTTATACCAATTCCTTGATTTTATAAGTCTCTTTTTCTCCTGAAATACGTGTTGGGGAGGGGCCCCTCAATACGTAGATCAGGATTCCCATGTATCATTGCAGGTATTTCTCATGCATTTGATTAACTGCTTCAATCATCATGATGTGTGAAAGTACTTTGGTATTTGCTTAAACATTAGATTCTGATTTCAGTAAAACCGATTTTCTTCTGTACTTCGATAACACTGTTTCCGTAGTTCTGTAACGCACGATCCGTAGTCCTGTGTGTGCCTTCCGCACATGCAGGTTTTATCTCTGAGTTCCATCATTTTTATACCATTTCTAAATAACGAGTCATATCTATGATTTCATGCATATTCTCTTTATTTCAATTTGATCACATAGAGTATTAGATTTTTTAGCATTCGATTTGAGTAGAACGAGGTCTAATTGTTTTTCAGTATTTGATTTGCATCTGATTTGAACATAATAGGTTTAATCGCTTTCAGTATTTCATTTAGTAGACAGACTTTGATTGTTTTCTAGCATTGAAATTCCTAGATTAGATTTACCGGTTTCCAGCATTTAAATTCCTAGACTAAATTTCTAGTTTTCTAGTATTCAATTCTTAGGTTAAATCTATCAATTTTCAGCATTTTTCAATTCATGGATTTACATACTTTCATACTTCCTGCTTCTTAGTTTTTAGAACAATACTTCCATTTCCCTTAGAGCATTCTTTAAGATATATTAAAACACTCTGAACGATAAAGCTCACCCTATAGTGCACATATAATGCTTAGCATCTCTTAAGTTTGTATGCTCCCTGGTTGATAATTAAAGTATACTTCCGGTATAGCTACCCTAATTAGGTAGCCATTCCTGGATTCCACCACTTTTTGGTGTTGTTGCTGGGGAGGTGCTTAATCTAGGAGACATCTAAAAAAAACTCATAATTTTTTTTACCATGAATGCCTCGACGAAGGAGGGATAGATTTGGACACTTTCTACCTAACCGCCTTATGAGTAACATCAATTCTGAACATTCTCAATTTCAATTCCTTAACTCTGAAGACGAAGCTGATTCCAGCTACGATCTAGACTAAGATAAATTCTTTTCTACCTCTAGCTCAAACGATACTATGGCAGTGGAAGAGGATGAACATAGATAACTATTTACTTTTCCCATTAGTGTACCTCTTGGGGATTCTAGAATGAAGATATCAACCCTAATAATCTTCCAAACTTCCATGGCTTAAACTCAGAAGACCCTGACACATTTTTATTTGAATTTGAGGTAGTTTGTAGGTCTTTTGGTTATAGTACTTATGCACAAAAACTGAGACTCTTTCCTTCTACATTGAAAGATCTATCACTTCGATGGTTCATGATCCTAAAAGGCAACAATATTTTCACTTGGTACCAAATGAAACAATCCTTCCTAGAAAAATATAGGGACTATTGTAAGGCAAAATATACAAGAGATGAAATCTTCGGGATGCAACAAGGAGAAAGAGAATCCCTAGAAGACTATGCACAACGCTTTCAACTTAGCTACAAAAGAGCTAGTCATTGCATGCTAGATCAGGAATCATTGAAACTTGTCCTTCTTAGAGTAATCAAAGAAGAAAATATAGAAGTCCTCTACCTATTAGGAGATGGGGATATATTCCAGAAAACCTATGATCAAATCCTACAAATATTCAAGAATTATTCCAGGTCCAGAAAAGGTAAAATTGGGACACGGGATACACATCCATTTATAGGAGGATCATCATCTTAAGGACCAAACCTCACAAAGTATGATTCAGGAAATCTTCTTGATGATATGAAAACTGATATCCTTCAGTCCCTAGAAATGAAACTAGATGCACTCCAAATAAAGAAGAAACAAGCTGAGATAAACCAAGCTCTGGCAGTGTTTTTCCCATGCTGCAGAAAGAAACATGAAAAGGGATAGTGCACATTGAACACAATAGAAATATTTGGCCTCTTCATTGATGATCACTCTACTGATAAATTCCCTCTACTTCCATCATGCAAAGCTACCATTCAGGATCCCACATATGAAGGTACTATGGAACAACTATGTTTTGTTAATAAAAAAAGAAACAATTTTGTTAGGCCCTTCCAACCCAGCAACCGAGCATATTTTAACCAAGGAAGTAATTAACAAAATTGGAACCCCTCATCCCCAACCACATGGCCAGCTCAAGCATCTCCAAACCAATGGCAGCAAAGCCAAACACTGTATCAACAACCATATTATACACAGCCTTATTCACCCTACCCCCCACATTTTTCTCAACCACCAATGAATTATGGAAATCCATATCCTTATTCAACAAACTGGAGGGCTCCATTACAGCAGCCACTCCTCATGTCACCCCCAAAAAACCAACCACCTCCCAGACCAACCCCAATTCCTGCCCAACCGATTCCAAACCCAAACAACAACAGAGCAGGACAACAACAACCCTATAAAACTGAAGTGGTGCAGTTCCCCACATATGTCGTGGATACACTTGAAATAAATGAAATTAATCTCAGATCTGGTAAAACATTGCAGAACACCCATCCACAAAATAATCAAGAACAGATCAATCACGAATAGATAACACAACCTGAACCACAGCAGCCAGCTGATACACACTCTCAGGAAGAAGAAAATCGACCACAAATACCAAACACAACCCCCCCATTTCCTGAGAAACTCGTACAAAGCACCAGAGAGGAGGAGGAGAACGCTATCCTTAACAAATTAAAGCATTTGAACATCCAAATCCCCATTTTACAAGAAATAAGAGATGTACCAATCTGTAATAAATTTATTAAAGAAAATTGCTTAAAACCACCTGGCCAAAGAAAATGTGACCCACCAACTAACGTAGTGGGCCAATTAGCAGATTTAATATTGGGTGTCATTGTCAGCCCCAAATACCTTGACCCAGGCAGTCCAGTTGTCAACGTAACCATTAACAATAGACATATTGCAAGAAACCTAATTGATTTAGGGGCTGCAATCAATGTAATGACAAAGGACACAATGATAGCCTTAGAACTCCAATCAATTATCAGACCAACTAGTACCGTGCTGCAGCTTGATGACACATCAACTGTAAAACCTGAAGGAATTCTTGAGGATATCATAATCAACATAGAATCCTAGGAGTATCCAGCCGATTTCATAGTTATAGAGGTGAAAAGTAAACTCAGTGGATATCCAATAATCCTAGGGAGGCCATGGATAGCAACAGTAGACACCCATATAGGCTGTAGATCTGGCAACATGACAATCCCCAGTGGGAAGGCTAGAAAGAAAATCACAATTTATCCTCCAACAAGAAAATCTACAGACATAGAATATCAGAATTGGACAGATGACTATAATGATATAAACGACCAAAACATACAACCTGTTCTTACCATCGAAGCTACCCTATCTCTAAAAGCTATTGATGAAGACAATCATTTAGATAGATTTATTCAGAATGCATCTTTTAATCATGATATTCTTGAATTTTTTTTGAAACAGATCAGCAACATGAAGATAAAAATTCACCCCACAACTCTGATAGAATGTGGGCAGAAGTGCTCTCACTTGAACAACAATCAACACAGATCAAATCAGTTGATATCATGCTTAGAAAAACAGTTAATATTAACTCCAATTTGGATCCAGAACAAGAGCAACAATTAATGAAGGTACTCTCAGAACACAACAAGGATTTTGCATGGACATACATTGACATGAAGGGTATCCATCCAGACATTTGCAAGCATTACATATATATCAAAGAAGGAGTTGTACCCATCATACAACCTCAAAGAAGGATGAACCTGGCATTAAAAGATATAGTCAAATTGGAATTACAAAAGTTATTGGATTCTACCCAATCTTAGATGGTGAATGGGTCTCGCCATTGGTAATAGTCCCTAAGAAAGGAGGAAAGTGGAGGATCTGCGTGGATTACAGATAACTCAACAAGGAAACTAAAAGAGACCACTTCCCTCTACCATTCATTGACCAAGTATTGGACACACTGGCTGGAAATAAATTCTTCTCATTTTTAGATGGATTCAGTGGATACAACCAGATCCTAATCCACCCAGCTGATCAAGATAAAACCACATTTACATGCCCATGGGGCACCTATGCATACAAAGTGCTACCCTTTGGACTTTGTAATGCCCCAACAACATTTCAAAGGGCCATTTTGAGCATATTCTCTGATTTTATCAATGATCAGATGGAAGTCTACATGGATGACTTCACACCTTATGGCGAGAAATTTCACCAGGCATTACAGCATCTTGAATTAGTATTTAAAAAATGCATCAAAATGAGCTTATGTCTGAGCAATGACAAATGCAGGATGTTGATGCAAGAGGGCATAGTGCTAGGACACCATATCTCACAAAGAGGCATTGAAGTTGATCAAGCAAAAGTCACGGTCATTGGGACACTTCCACCACCTGTCAAACAAAGAGATGTGCGAATTTTCCTTGGGAAAATAAGCTGCTACAGATGATTTATAGAAAGTTATATCAAAATTGTTGCACCTATGTTTTCTCTTCTAACAAAAGATACAGAATTCATCTGGACCAAGCATTATATGTCAGCATTTGACAACCTCAAAGAGAAGACAATCACAGCCTGAGTACTCCAAGGACCCAATTGGACACTACCATTCCACATACATTCTGATGCTTCAAATAAGGCCATTGGATTAGTCCTTGGGCAAGAAGAAGAAAAGAAACCATATGCCATATATTACATTAGCAAAAATTTGGCAGGAGTTGAACTCAATTATACAGTCATAGAAAAAGAGTTTTTGGCTGTCATATAAACAAATTCAAGAACTATATCACTGGATACCAAGTCTTTGTCCACACCGGCCACTCAACAATCAGGTACCTTATGAATAAACCTAATACAAGTGCTAGAATTATTAGATGGCTACTCCTCTTGCAAGAATTTGACATAACAATCCTGGATAAGCCAAGAAAACATAATGTTGTAGAGGATTTTTTGTCTAGACTTACCCATGGACAGGACAGTGAATTGGTAAATGATAACTTCCCTGATGAGCACCTCTTTGCAATCTCAACAAAATTCCCATGGTTTGCTGACATAGCAAACTACTTAGTATCTGGTAAATTTCCACAACATTTCAGCTACCAAGAGAAATGTAGAATCATAATACAAAGTGAAACTTACACATGGATAGAAGGAATTCTTTTTAAAAAAGGGCGAGGCCAAATATTGAGAATATGCATCAGAGAAGATGAATTCCATGACATACTGCATGCTACTCACAATGAGCCATGTGGAGGACATTATGTTGCAAAGAAAACAACCTATAAAGTATTGCAAACTGGATATTATTGGCCAACACTTCACAAGGACTTCTATGATTATGTATCACATTGCGATGACTGTCAACGAATGGGGAAACCTACACAAAGAGAATAAATGCCTCTACATCCCCAAATATCTTTGGAAGCATTTGAGAAATGGGGATTTGATTTTTTCTGGTCCATTCAACCCCCCATCAAATCAAAAAAGCTATGTTCTAGTATGCACTAACTACCTTACAAAGTGGTCAGAAGTAGTAGCACTTGCAGAAGTAAATGAAACAAATGTGGAAAAAAATTTACAGAACAAATATTCCACAGATTTGGAGTTCCAAGAGAGTTAGTGTCTGACCAAGGAACACAATTTACATCCAACCTCATCGAGGACCTACTTAGAAGAAACAATGTCAAACATCAAAGGTCCTCCTGCTACCATCCTCAAGCTAATGGTCAAGCTGAATTAACAAATAGAGAACTAGAAAGAATTTTGACAAAGATAGTACAACTACACAAAAGAGATTCGGCAGACAGATTGAGTGAAGCAGTTTGGGCTTATAACACAACATGGAAGACAACAACAGGCTTTACCCCATATGAGTTGGTATATGGAAAGAAGATAATGCTTTCCATTGAGTTTGAAATCAAAACATTGAGAATTGCATCCAATTTGAACATGGAACTCTCAGAAATTCAAGAGGAGCGCATGCTACAACTAAATCGGTTGGATGAGCACCACCAACAGGCCCTTCGCCACACTGAAATCATCCAGCAACAGAGGAAGAAATGGCATGACAAAAACATAAAGCAGAAGAAATTCAAAGAAGGTGATTGGACACTACTATATGACTCCAGGTTCCAAATTTTTCAAGGCAAACTCACCACCAGATGGCTCGAACCCTACATCATTAACACAATCTATGACAATGGAGCAGTCAGAATTACAACAATTGATGAATCAGAAATCCCCATGTTGGGGAATGGACATAGACTCAAGCTATATAAGAAACCACAGTGCAGAGAGGAGTTCACACAAACACTCTATCAAACAAATCTAATGTTGATAGAGAACATAGATAATCTCTAATTACTGTTAGGAAAAAAAAACAAAAGAAAATAAAGAGAGAAAAATGATCATAAAAAAATAAAAATTATACCAATAGAAAAAAGAGAGAAAAAATTATCATAAAAAAAAATTATATATACAAATAGAAAAAAAAGAAGAGAGAAATGATAAAATATATATGAAATCCACTCAAAATCATGTCAAGACAGAAATGAATGCACTAGATCTATACCAAAGAATATCTACGGTTGCAAAACAATCTCGCAAAAGTAAGATAATTGGTCTAAACGGTTTACGACAAATGTTAACATTGCAGACAAATCAACTGTCAGATCAATACATGGAAACAAATCTACGGTCAACAGCTCTTGCGCATATTGACATGCGCGAATAAATAAACTTCTCAAATCAGCGAAGTTTTGGTAGACTCCACATACATCAACGGTGCGGATCTGATGAACAAGTGAATATACGATGGTTATTCACTTCGCAAATACAACAAGAACGGGCAAAACAAAGTTCTTAAAATCGTGAAGTTTGGTAGGGACCGCGCTCCTGGATGGTCGAGATGGGGATTGGATTCCAATCAACGGTTGACAACAAATCAAGCGAGCTAGCAAGCAAAATTTTAGCAACGCAGAAATCCAATCAAGCGAGCCAGCATAAGAAATAGCAAGCTATATTCAGAAAATTAAAAGTAAAATCAAGCGAGCCAACAAGCAAAATTTCAGCAACACAGAAATCCAATCAAGCGAGCCAGCAAAAGAAACAAGCAGCTATATTCAGAAAATTAGAAGTACAATCAAGCGAGCCAGAAAATCATTGAAAATTTATCAAAGGTCAAATCAAGCAATCGAAGCACAGAAACTCAAGCAAGCAAATGAGAAAAAGCAAGTGAGCCAACAGAAGGAAATCATAAAAAGCATATCTATTGACATGAAAAAAATTACTACACATACAGGAAAAATCTACTACGGAATCCCGCGCCCATGCAAGCAAGCCCACATCATCCACTAAGGTATGCTAGCATAACAAGTAATCATTGAACTATTTGTTTTATTTTCAGAAAAAATCATTCTCCCCACAAAACGGTTATTTTGCAGGTTGAGGACAACTTTTAAGTCAGTTCGGTGGCACGGTTCAAGGTAACCTTACTGAGCCATGATTAACTACCTTAGCCATGTCAGGGAATGATGACCTCCGTATCTCGCGACTATATCCCCTAATGATCAAAGCATCAATGCAATGTGTAATAATGTAAAGGAATGCATAAAATGACAAACACGATGCACAATCATGAGGATGAGTGCATAAAAATAGCAAAATAGGACAGCGAGATATGCAAGAAGACCCAATTTAGCAATACTAGTTTCTTAGAGAGGAAGAATACTAAAATTTGGACTTGCCACTCAGTCAACAAGATTCCCACAAACCGGTGATCGATTCCGACCAAACGGGTAAGTCATCCACTCTCAAGCTTTGTGGTTTGATAATTGTTTAGCAAAAACTCAGAAATGACGAAAGGATTCAAGAAGAGCGATCCAGAAGACCACACACCTATCTATGAAAACCTGTAGGTGGTTTCCATCCTTTGCACAGTGAGATGGATGCCATTTGTTATAGGCCTAATAGGATCCAAATTAGCATTAGCCTTAGAATTTACCCAGAACCTGAAGCACATAAAAGAAGAACAATTGTTAGAGCAATATTATACCTTAGTACCTTAATCATTAATTAATTAATGGTTATTAGGTGCTAAACTGGTTAATAATACATCCCTAGGTGTGAAACTGGTTATTATGAAGTGGTTTGGACTTATCTAGATAAGTGTGAACAAGTTCACAGTGTATGAGCCAAAGTATGGGCCAAGAGGTGGTCAAACTAGTTGTTAGGCATGATTATCCAAGCATTTATTGCCCCAGCATGCCTAATGCACTCTCCTTCCCTGTTTTAAGGAAATGCATTGACCAAGGGAATTCATGCTCTGTATGTGGACAATTCCCACTCCCTAGGCCATTTTTGGCATGCCTAAGCCTAACCAACTTCCACCCAACCTCATCCTCACATGTGTGAACCTCATTATGACTCCCATGCTTACTCAGTGTTCACGTGCATATTTTGAACCCGTTTGGGTTATTTTGGAAACCATTTTGGTTAACCTCGGGGGGATTGGGGTAAATCTAAGCTAGCTAAGTGTGGACACTCCAAGTGGATATTTTTCCTTCCTCTTTGTATATAAGGATGATCCAAACTTTTTGTAGTATTGGACAGTTAATAATATCTCATATTTCATCATTTGTGCATTTCTGGAATTTTGATCATTTGTGCTGAGTTTTGATCATTTGTTCATTCTATAATAGTTTGCACTTGTTTACTTGCTTAATGAGTTAAACTTTAAGCTATGAGGAATCCATGGTAGCTAGGTCCCACTGTGTCATAGATTTTACAACAATATGTCACTCGGGTGAGGGGACTACGCATCAGGCTCAATGAATAAGCAATTGCAAAGTATACAAGATTGCCAATGGGGCTACATTGGAGCAAAGATGATAGAGAAGCTAACCAAAGGGAGAAAGCAACTTTCTTTAGACAGAGGGAAAGCTATGAGGAAGACAACAACGGGGTTAAAAGAGACACCATGTCTGCGCCATGGAACGAGGTAGCTTCCATTGTCCTGAAGTATATAACATGCACAAGGAGGCTCAGTTACATCCCAATCTTCCATTTCATGATTTTGGAGCTCTTAAGGCATAGGGGCCATATTAGATTAAACAATAATATCATCATTCCCTTCTACCTTCTGCAGTCTCTCTGGGAAATGAGAAAGAAGGTAGTGCAAGGGAAGGAGGATGCACTGGCTCACCATGGACTGATCAAGTTAATTATTTGTGAAGAATTGAAGGTGCAAATTCCAGATCTCTCGTGGGAGAAATTTGTTTTGGTTTCAGCTGAAGACGTGCAAAGGATGAAAGGCACGCCTAATCCAGTCATACCCCTAGCCTCTGGATCAAAATAAAAATACACCTCGACATCGGGATCCATACGCAAAATTGACCTGGACAACGATAACGAGGTCATGGTTGACACTCTGATCAGAATAAAGCATTCCAAGGATGCCTCTTCCCCAAAAACCTCAGAGGTTTATACCAGCAAACAAGGGTCAAAACGACAGAGTAGAAGGTTGGAACAGTAGAACAAATCCAAGCATACAAATAAGGGAGAAGAAGTGGTCGGCCCTGTAATACATAACCTATCTTAATCTAAAGATATTTGGGAAGAACGGGATGACCCTTCTACACTTGTAGAAGAAGATACCTTCTAGTGGAACACTGCAAATGAAAATGTAAACACTAGAATCAACAACCAGCTGACTGAGGCATTGGTCGAGCTGGAAAAAGTCAGAGAAGAGCTTCCTGCCTTAAAAATTGAAGCAAGACTCCATAGGAGCCAGCTAGTTTCATCAGCATCCCCACCATTTATACATGAGAAAACCCAAATATTAAAAATGCAGCACGCAAGGGAACTGAGGCTGATGGAGTAGCAAAATTCAGCACTAAAAGAAAAATTGGGCCAATCCCAGGAGGAGTTGGCTCAGAGAGATCAAAAAATCCTACAGTTGGAACATACCTTAACCACCACTGCCAAAATTTATGAAGATATATTGGGGTTCAGACCACCATCCAGGGTATACACTGTTTACCTGAAGGAGAAATGGGGCAAGTTCCAGTTACAGAGGCTGAAGCAAGGCCTACCATTGGAATTAACCACTCCAAAGGATTTCATAGACACCTCTTTTACTTACACCGAATCAGATAAATATCAATTATGCGAATTTTTCCTGCATAATTTTTTGGTACCAAATTCACCCAATTGGTCGTCGAATCCCTACATGGTGGACTTCCAATTAAGAGCACTATGCTCTTGGATGAACCACGAAATAGAGAGAGCCCAAGATGCTCATCTCTACCTCGCAGAAGAATGGCAGAACCCACTATGGATCAGAGCTGAGGCAACTCATCCTAAGCAAGTAATTCAAGGTCACCTTGCCATCACCTCGAATGAAGATCTAATTCCCATACTTCTCGAAAAGAAGCAGAAAGCAGTCTCACATTTTGACCTTACCACTCAATGCACCTACAGAGAAATTCAGGAAGCCATCGGTGAGAGGTGGACAGGAATCTCACAGGATTTGAAAAAGAGGGAGCCTCACTCACCCCTTAGGCTAGAAATTTCCCTCACCAAAGCAAAGTTTTATCGAGATTCTTTGATAAAGAACCAGCTCAGGTGGATAGGTATGAAATTAATCCCTCCTTTATTTCTCTATCTGACTATTAAGGGGCAGATCGATGAAGAGGAGGAGAGGAGAGCATGGGCTAAAGAAGACCAGACTCAAGTTTATTATAGAAAGGTAGGAACTCCTCGAGTGGTTTCCTGGGATATCAGGGAGGCTATCATGGAACAGGATGTGTCACCCAAGGATGGGTGACTTCTTCAAGTCTAGGGGAGATGATGAGCCCAAGATATAGGTACTATATAGCCTCCTTTATGTCACACAAAGAGCAAGAAAGGATAAGAAAATACCTCTGTTTGTAGGGGAGAATGCATATGTTTTGATTAATTAATGAAGTAGTTTAGAGATTATTTTTCTTATGCTTAAAGCATTTTATGTGCTAATTATATGAAAATAGGCATGCGTGAGTAGGGCATAGGTGATCTGGAAAACAATAAGTAAATCAAGCTCAAGACTGGAGATCACGAGTGACTCAATGCTAACATTTTCCTGATTTATAGAAAGAAATCCAGTTAACCAGGATCGTTGTTTACAATGTAGAGTTAGGTTAGAATTAGGAATAAATAGGGACCTCTTGAATAATAGGGAGGGATTTTGACATTTTTTGAGAAACAATCTTCAACATACTTTGTATTTGAGACAGTTATGTTTTAAGTTTTTCAAAAAAATGAAGTTATGATTTGCTAATGGAAGATCATCGTTATACCAATTCCTTGATTTTATAAGTCTCTTTTTCTCCTGAAATACGTGTTGGGGAGGGCCCCCTCAATATGTAGATCAAGAGTCTCGTGTATCATTGCAGGTATTTCTCATGCATTTTATTAACTACTTCAATCATCATGATGTGTGAAAGTACTTTGGTATTTGCTTAAACATTAGATTTTGATTTCAGTAAAAACAATTTTCTTTTGTAGTTCGATAACATTGTTTCTGTAGTTCTGTAATGCACGGTCCGTAGGCCCGTGTGTGCCTTCCACGCATGCAGGATTTACATCTGAGTTCCAACATTTTTATACCATTTCCAGATAACGAGTCAGATCTATGATTTCATGCATATTCTCTTTATTTCAATTTGATCACATAGAGTATTAGATGTTTTAGCATTCGATTTGAGTAGAACGAGGTCTAATTGTTTTTCAGTATTTGATTTGCATCTGATTTGAACAGAATAGGTTTAATCGCTTTCAGTATTTCATTTAGTAGACAAAATTTGATTATTTTCCAGCATCGAAATTCCTAGATTAGATTTACCAGTTTCCAGCATTTAAATTCCTAAACTAAATTTCCAGTTTTCCAGTATTCAATTCTTAGGTTAAATCTATCAGTTTTTAGCATTTTTCAATTCATGGATTTACATACTTTCATACTTCCTACTTCTTATTTTTTAGAACAATACTTCCATTTCCCTTAGAGCATTCTTTAAGATATATTAAAACACTCTGAACGACAAAGATCACCCTATAGTGCACATATAGTGCTTAGCATCTCTTACGTTTGTACGCTCCCTGGTTGATAATTAAAGTATACTTCCAGTATAGCTACCTTAATTAGGTACCCATTCCTGGATTCCACCAGTAGCTCGCACTCTTCTATGGCTACCCATCGTAGCGACTAAGTGATCCTTGCACACCTCCTGAATGACACTTCGTGCACCCGGTTCTGCCAGTTTTCAAGTGCTTCATATGAATCTGATGACGTTGAACTGCTACTACGTCACCCTAATTCTCCATCCGTAGTAGGGTTGATGTAATCTTCAGAAATGTTGTATACATTATCCCATCCCTCATTGAGCTCATCCCTCGATGTCTCTACATACCTCTGCCCTTCCATAGGGTCAAGAGGTGCGACAACCCTTATCTCCTAGTTCTCGAATGGCATAATTCTTTTCTTGAAGTTGATAATATCTAGATTATCCATCTCCCATTCTATCCCTAGAAGCGCTGGGTAGGGGTTGGTATTGTCCACAATTTCGATCACATCAAAATCCGCATAAGTCTTGAGGCCCGCAATCTCAACAGGGACCCAGAATAGCCGACCGAGCGGGGTGATCTTACTCTGGTTATCTAGGCGTAATTGCATGGGGGACCAGGCCAGCTGTGGTTTCCCCATCGTTTCCCATGTATGTTTAGTCAGTATGTTCACATCCAACTCCAAGTCCAAGATAATGGAATCGACATCGAACGCTCCAATTTTCACAGACATCTGTATCTCCTGTCATGTTTTTCTCTTATGTATGCGATTGACCATCCGCTCCAGCTGTGCACCCTCATGTTGATGCAACAGGTTGGCTATCTTTGCCAATGCATCATGATCTTTTTCTAGCTCTAGGAAACTCTCTAAAAAGGCTCATA
Source organism: Larix kaempferi (assembly GCA_027924585.1). Taxonomy (NCBI): domain Eukaryota; kingdom Viridiplantae; phylum Streptophyta; class Pinopsida; order Pinales; family Pinaceae; genus Larix; species Larix kaempferi. Next base: position 7,624,646 of record BSBM01001035.1, read on the forward strand.
AGGTTTTTTCTTTCCTCTGTGAATTCGTTGTGTCAAATAGTGGTGGCATATCATATGTAACTGCTTCCTGCTGAGGAGATGATTTCCTTGACTTCCTTAATGCCACCTGCACTTTCTGAAAAATGTCCCTTTATGCTTTCACATCAAATGTGACTTGTTTCCTTATTGTCGGTCGGACGCTAGCCTGTGACCTATCAGCCCCTGTCACAGCTCCTCCTCAAGTCACGATTCTAATAGTCGCGTTTTGAATCCTAACTTTTGCTGAGATCTTTTGTATCGCTGGCAGATTCCGATTTTGATTTTGATTTTGCGGAGGTGGGGGTAGGTTCTTATTTTTCCATTTTGTGATGAGATGAAGATAATCTTCGATCCCATGGTCCACGGCGCTGCAATAAGTGCACTGTGGTGCTGGATTCAGGAAATCCCTCTGATAATTCCCTTGCTGACCACAATTATAACATATTATGGGTCCTAGACCTCATCCAACAGATCCTCCTTGACCGACACCAGCACCTCAGCCTCCACGGAACCCCTCTCTAACTCCTCCCCGCGGTGCCCCGTATGGTGGGTACTGCAGTTGATTATATTGTGGTTACGGATATTGTGGTTGTTGAAACTGCAGTTGTAGATACTACGATTGGCCATACTATGACTGATCGTACTGCAGATGCGGGTTATACTGCTAAGGCTGTTGATTATACTGCGGTGGTAGTTGATTATACTATTGTTGTTGCTGACCCGGTGGTTGTTCTTCTCCCATCATGAAGTATGCAGCTGTAGTTCTCTCCTGGAGTAGGCCATAAGATCTGCAGTCGTTCTCATCGTGGCCAACCGATTTACAGAACTTGCAATACAAGTTCGCTGGTTTCGAAACTATCTTCTGTAGGTACACACACTCTTCTGGTCGATGGATTCTCATCTATAAGAAATGACACCAAGGTAACCCTCCTTGATTGAGGGGATTTGGTGAACCCGATTGTAAATATTCTCGAAAGTCTGGGCACTGATCCTTGTGGTTTCCTTCCGTTCTAGTGCACAAGACGTCTTTGCGGGCCTCTTTTCCTTTATTAATGTCTTGCAATTGGATCGTCAATTTTTCCAGCTGCGCTTGTATTCGATCCATGCCTAACCCTGTTTCACCGATTGGTGAAGCCTCTAGCTTCATTGTGATCTCCAACTCTTATGTCTGAGTTGCTACCCTTTGTTGCATTAGTGGTTCGCAAATGTGCGACACCAACCCAACGATAAACCATTCTTTGTGCTACATATCACTCATCCCAAAGCTTCACCATGAGTGTTTTGTATCGTTGGTCGAAGTCCCATACTGACTCATTGGGAAACTAATTGATTTCTTTGAGCTCGATAATGTACCGCGACTCAGATTTTCGATTTCGGAATTCATCGATCATTCCTACTTTGATCTCTGGAAATGTTTTCCATGGAGTTCCCGTCGGTACCTTATTAAACTTCATATACCAATCTAGCGGACAACCCCTGAGGGTCGTCGCTATTTGTCCCTTCTTTATATCTTTGCAGTGAACGTATCCGTTCACTAAGTTAAGAAGCGAATCCATCTTCCATATTTGAGATAAATGATAATATTATATTGATAGATGATGATTATAAAATTACAATAAGATGGCCTTTATAAGGCTTGAGCAATCATAACGAAGGGTTACAACCTTTCACTAATAACCTAATAATATATTAAGTTATAAATAATAATATTAATTAAATATTCACAGCATTGCCTTCCCCTTAGGAAAGCTTTGTCCTCAAAGCTGAGTTTTCTCATAACATCTTTTATTCTGGCTCTATGTCGCACTGATGACTTGAGAGATGCGATTTTGATTACGACCATTGCCTCATTTTGATTATTAAGTCTTGGTATTTGCATTAAGTACGAACTTGGTGAAGTTTTGTTTACGCTATTTCTACTTGTGTGATTGCTTCTTTTAACTATGTTTGTCGTCAATTGAACATGCTCAACATACCTTACGGCCTTAATTATTTTCGTGTTGTTATTCCCAACACATATTCTGTCAGTTCCCTTGAACGGGATTTTTCTGCTTATAATGCTCATAAGAACATCGGCTTGTCTCTTATCACAGTCTTGGTGAGGATCATCCTTCTTCTTGTCAAATATTTTGTTGTCATTTTCTTCATTACTAGGGTATGTTATATCTTTGTCTTGCACAATGTCTTGATTGTTACTATTACTCTCATGGGAGATGACATAATAGTCTACTGTATCTTCATCTTTTACATTAGCTTGGATGGTTTCTTCTACTTGATTTTCACATCCATCTTCATTTTCTTTAAACGTTTCATCCATAGATTTCTTTATTTCATCTATATCCTTAAGGATTTTCTCAAGGAGATCTATGAATTCGTCACTCTTATTATAAGATGCCATAGACGTTCGTAGAACACTATTTTGTCCTTTTAAAGTGAAATTTTGAATAATAATATATTGATTAATTAATATTTTTATTTTTATTTTTATTTTTTTCATAAACTATATAATATTTTGTATATAGTTTTTTTTTTTTAAACAAATATTGTAATATTATTAAATTTTTTTTGGTTGAACGGTGGAAATTAGGGTTTAAATTAATGCGTGGATGGTAATGAAGGCATGGGGGAGGGAGGAGCATGTGGGAGATGTAGCGGCGACAGAGTAGAGGACGGAGGGTGAATGAGGGCGAAGTTGAGAGATGGTGGAACACGTCGTGGGTTGGAGAAGAGTGCAGGAGGAGCGTAGAGCAAGTGCAGAGGGATGCGGTTATAGGGATGAGTGTGCAGGTGTGGAATGGCGTGGGGAGATGAGGGCGAAGGGCAGTTGGAGGAAGTTCATGCGAGTTGCAGATGCAGTTTGAAGTGGGGATGGAGATTTTGCGTGGAGGGAGGGACACGATGGAGGAGGAGTAGAGGGGAGGTGCGATGGGGATGTGATGGATGGGAGAAAGGGTAGGGATGGGGGGTGGAGGGAGAGGCATTGGCAGTGGAGGGGAGCGCTAGTAGAGGGGGAGCTACGTTGAGCAGTGAGAAGTAGCGTGGACGTGAGGGTGTAGCGGAAGGATGAGGGAGGGGTGAAGGGACGTGAACAGGGAGTAGTGAGGGGATATAACGTGCAGGATATGGAACTTGGAAGGCGTCGGTGTGTGTGAGCGAATGGAAGTGAAGGTGGATGGGGAAGGGAGCAGGAGGGAAGAGTATGGAGGATGTCGTGGAGTTTGGGGGATGAGCGAGATGAATTTTAGGGTAGCTTGTGAGGAAAGTGCAGTGGTGGGGAAGTAATGTAGTGGAGTGAGCAGCATGTGAGAGGTGATGGAGCAAATGGAGCGAATGGAGGAGTGTATGCAGCTTGGAAAATGAGTGAGTCGAGAAGAGACGAAGCCGAAGAGCCGAAACCATGCTCTAATAGTAGGAGGAGCCGAATCCGAGCTCAAGTCAAAGGAGCTGAATCCGTGCTCTGATACCAAATGCAGTGAACGTATCTGTTCACTAAGTTAAGAAGCGAATCCGTCTTCCATATTTGAGATAAATGATAATATTATATTGATAGATGATGATTATAAAATTACAATAAGATGGCCTTTATAAGTCTTGAGCAATCATAACGAAGGGTTACGACCTTTCACTAATAACCTAATAATCTATTAAGTTATAAATAATAATATTAATTAAATATTCACAGCAATCTTCATCATGGACATGCTTCACGTTCCATACTGCTTCACACAAAAACCAGTAGTGTTTGGGATACTCGGTCCCGTTACCTTGGAATGTCGGCATATTTGCTTCGTCACCATTCATTCTTGTACTTCTATTATTATTGTTTACTAATGTGTTACTCTTAATACTGTTTTGGCACGTAGGACAGCTCTGCGAATAGCTTGTGTTTGCTTTTATCAAATTCTGAGTAATGCACGGAGTTGAAGGTACATTGTAGCTTAGGCTCCATCCTTCGTCGACTTCTAGAGTAGCCTGTTCACTTTCCTCGTCGCAATAAGGTCGCTTCCTCCCTTGTGATCCTGTTTCGCAATCTTCTATTCCGATCCTCTCAAGAGACTCTCTCTCAGTCCTGCTCTTCTTCTCGGGACTCTGGAATATCACCCCACTCCTCAAAGTACCACACTCTTCATAAGATTCCCTTAAAAACTCCTCGTTGCTCATGTCTATCTACCCCGCATCTTTCTACTAGACCCGCATCCACGTGGTACCCATAACTTCCGCACATCTGATATTATACTCGTTGGAGTTCATCCTCAATATTCCCTTTTCTCAAACGAGCATCTTAATCCACAGTTTCAACGACAGCAAGAATCCCCCCCTGGGTCCTTGGAAAAAATTCCTTCCTGCGTTGCTATATGATTTGATCGTGTTCACAACAAACTCAGTGATGTATCCTTATAAGATACTATCCACCGAGAATTCAACAGCTCGAGATACCTTATTGTCCACCCCTTTCAGCTGTCGAATCAATTCTAGAGTCCAATGGTTTGGCTCAATCTTTTGGCAATGGCTCTTCTGAAATGTTAGCTGTGCTAACCACTCGTGCAACAATACTGGGAATTCGCAAAAGAATATCTCATGGATATCCGAATAAATATACTTCTGCAACCAACTGCTTATTGTCTATCCAGGGTTTTACTTTTCTCCTTCCGCAAATTCTTTTGCCCTCTTGTCAAACCAGTCTTAGATCTTCGGTTTCGTCGGGTGCCACAGTATATCCTCTTCTTTTCCTCTTCAAGGTCCCGGCAACAAAACCATCTGTTGACACATCGACTGTCGACAGGGGTTCACTTCGCACTGTCGTCAACAAACCATCAACAGAACTCCCTTAAACACCGGCCCGGAAAGGTTTAACCCTTTCCAGAAACACTCGCAAAGTGAGTGAAGTCTCACCCGAGATGGATAAGGGGGCTACAGAAACCAAGTTTCCGCAGTGGAGTTGAGGACATGCATCAAACACACATTGCACTCATAGAAACCAAAGATTATACCTTTCGCATTATGCTAACAATTCAACATTCGCAGATTTAATACATAATGGACATTCGCATCAACATGATCAAACTACTCATTTGCATGAACAGAAATTACCCAATCACATAGTATTAAACATTTCACAAACATTTGTATTCACCATCTAGCAGAAACAAAAACAAAAGATAGAACCATAATCGAACATCTTCATGCATTCATTAAAACCTGTGGAATGACCTTCGCAGAACATTCAATACATCATAACGCAGATACAAAACAAATCAAAGATCAAATATGGATCAAAACTAGATGCCCTTAGGCTTACAATCATACTCTTATTTATATGATAATGGTTACAAAATGGTCCACATGACCCATTTCTAACAAAATAAACTACTTTCGCACTTTTGTCGACTCATTGTTCTTCGCAAGTCGACTCATTGTTCTTCGCAAGTCGACTCATTGTTCTTCACAAATGGACCTTTATTCCGCAGATGGTCCTTCTTCGCACTTTCAGCTTCCACACTTTATGCAGACTAATCCTATGCCAACACTCATCCTTGGCATAACCAACCAATAAGAGGTTCTTAGAGATACTTCTATCAACAATGAAATGTAGTAGATTCCCCTTCACCCACAGTTGTGAATGGAAGAGGTAATCCTCTTCCTCTAGATCCTCCAACTCTTCTGGTTGGATCTTTTCGGTTGCAATGGTGGTACTAGGATCCACATCAAGGATCCACTTTCCCCTTTCTTGCTATGAATCATAGTTCTATCTAGAGTCTGACTCTAGGGTTTTCGTCTCATCCAATAATGATTGCTTTGAGCTGCATCCATCAGTGTTACGTAAGGGGATTTTGTGGAGCTCACACCACTTGTTGATGTCCTTATTTGATTTCTGGTTAACCTTCTTTTCCTATAGCTTGGGTTGGTTGTCATGAATTTGGCCTTCCTTTCTCTATCCTTTATTTTTTGAGTTAGGGCCACCTTTTCTAGGCTTCTTCCCTTGTTCATTTGCAAACCCAAACTCCCGTTTATTCCTTTTCTTAAAAATTTTCTTGATCTTGACAATGTACCAATAAGCATATCTAAGTGAGTATATATTAAGTAAATTCAGCTCTGTCTAAATGTACCTATGCAAACCACTGTAGTACTTTAGGAACAAGTGTCGTTTAGAGTCTCTAATACCCAGCTTTTAGGGCAAGGTATAGAATATATTAGTGAATTCCAACACCATTTGGTCTCTCTCAAGAACCATGGCAAAAACAAAAGACCGACTAGAAAAATTAGAAAAAGATCAAATTAGAGATTTAAAAATCCTCGAAGGTCTAAACACTAGAATGGACAAACCCGACAAAGAGTTTCAAGAAGAAAAATAAGAGTTTTCGCACAAGGTGCAATACGAAGTTGCTGAAGTAGTCTCCTGGGAAATGAGGAAGGTACGAGAGGAAATGAAAGCATACTTCGATGCAGGACTAGAAAATATCAAACAGTTTTTTAAGGATAGAGATGATGCTAGACATAGCGAGCCACCAAAGGGAGACCACTCATGTCACGATACAACCGTTTCCAATGATCATCAGTCAAATCCCCCCAAAGTGGAGATCCCAGAAGACCATAGAGACTACAATCATCATAAACCATATTGGGCCACAATGCAATCGATGGGAGGATACTCAATGAAACCTAAATTGGAGTTACCCAAGTTCGATGGAGAATCAAAACAGAACGTGGCATGGATCAACAAGGTAGAAAAATTCTTCTACATTCACAAAATTTTATCAGATGACGAGAAAATTAAATACGCCTCCATGCAGCTCGAAGGACGGGCATACAATTGGTACATGTGGTGGAAGAAAATGACAACAATATGTGCCTACAATTGGGACAAATTCAAAAATGATTTCTTTAAAAGATTCAAAGATGTGACAGAGAAAGAGTTTTTCGCCAAACTAACTAGGCTACAGCAAGAAGGCAACGTGGAAGAATACACCTATGCATGGGAAGCGTTAGTGACACGCGTACCAGAATTAACAGAGGGTCGGCGACTCCAAACATATATCTCTGGTCTTAAACAATACATAAGAGACAAATTAGAATTACATAACATGTCCAATTTGGATAAGGCTAGGCGCAAAGCAAAACTTATTGAAGAAAAATTCAAACAATCAAGAAAAGGGAACCCTAACAAGGGATATTTGTGACAGCAAGAGACCCAGTGCAGGTATTGCGAAGATACATGGTCACCCAGTCATCAATGTAACAAATATCAGTGATATGGCTATGAAATTGGAAAGAGCTCAAAAACATCGAGCAGTCGCACCGATAGTGACACGAAAAACAAGAATAATACTTGTCGTCGTTGTGGAGAAGATTGGTTCCCAGGACATAAATGCAAGACCAATCACATAGTACATTGCAAAATCATTAATGGGAAGCAAGTACAGGTATCAAGAGAGGCAGATACAGTTGATTCGGATAAAGACACAAGCTCATCTGAAGCATTAGTTGCGACGGTTACGTGTACTCAACAAGTCTGTAAGAAAGGAAAGGTAGAGACACCAGAGAAAGATTACACCCAACAGAAGGAAAGCCAAGCACTCGCAAGAAAATATCTGCCACCTCAATTGAGAAATCATGACATCCTTAAAACGGAACAATTCATATTCCGAGTAACAGAATCTAGGAATTCAGGACCAAAAAGACTACAACTTCATGGGAAAATTGAAGATAGGGATGTCACAATCTTGGTTGATTCTGGAAGTACCCATAATTTGATCGACATCAATAAGGCAAAGGAACTAAATCTTTTTGTGTTGACCGCAAAAGGGCTTAAAGCCTCAACCATCGCTAATCAAGACATAGAAGAAGTAGGAAAATGTCATAAAGTATCATTGTACATACAAAACTTACACCTACAACTCAATTGTGTTGTCTTACCTCTCAAAGAAGTGGACATGGTATTAGGCGCTGACTGGTTAGCATCATTGGGGACTTACTCCACCAACTTGCAAGAGCAACACATGGAATTTGAATGGAAAGGAAATAAGTACCGACTGAATGGACCGAGACAGAGAGTTTCTCCACCTAAGCAAAAAGAATCACAACACAACAAAGACCCAAGCCATCATCAAGATAGAGGGACCAGTCCAGATCACTTAACTCAAATCGAGCATCAACACAAATCAAGAATAAAAGACAATGACTGCAAATACAGCTTTGAGGACAAAGCTCCCTTTAAAGGGGGTGGCAATGTAACGAATATTAAATAATAAATACATGTAATAATTAGTAATAGTTAATAATAGTAAATAGGTATTAATGAGAAGTTACGAATCCTCAAGTTAAGCCCATGCTATATTTAAGCGGGCCAATTCATTGTATATTCATCATCTATCTATAATATTATCATTTTATCTCAAATATGGAAGACAGATTCTCTTCATAACTATCCAACCGGATACGGTTGTAGTTTATATGCAGTGTGAGGTACTCGTTGGATGCAGAATTTAATTATGCATCAATGAGTGCTCATGCTCAAAATTTGAGTAAAACCACAAGGCGATAAGTTGAATATACAAATTAAAAAAATCGTTTTTTTATGACAAATATGCCAAGTCAATCATTATGGTTGACTCTTTTTTCTTGAAATTCTATTGGTTCTTGAATTTCAACTCATCAATGGCTCTTTTTCTTATGAGGTGGCTCGTTTTCTTATGAGGCCCATTTTAGAGCCCAAATTTGCTCTAATATGAGGTCATGAAGTAGATATTGGACACTCCATTCTCCTTATCCCACTAAAGTCTGAATCTAAATATCTAATCAATTTGAAGTCCTCCACCTTAGAGTATTTGGGTCCAAATCCTTGAGTCCCCTTCAAGTATATTAGAACTCTCTTTGCAACACACCAATGTCCTTCACAAGGGTTTTTCCAAATGAAATATCAAGTCTAGTAGTGATAAGGTAGATAAGACTCCTCACGAGCTGCCTATATTTAGTTGCATCCTCAAATTAAATGCCACCAAAGCATGGGCAAAGGTAGCACAAAGAGGATACCACCATAGTACACGTAAAGGTTATGATCTAGAGATTTGGGGAGCACGCAAGTGTCTAAAGGTTGTAGCATGCAGAGGTATGAAACTCATAGTAAGTAGAACCTAGAGGTAGGACAACACGTTGGAAAGGAAATTAGGGTTTTTCTTTGTAGGGAATGTGGTACCAGAGGTAAAACACAACATGTAGAGGTAAGACATGACACTAGATAGCACACAGAAGCAAATAGCAAGCCAGATAGGATAACACATAGTTGCAGAGGGCAATGGAAGGGACAACACACACAAGGAGTATGATGCTCTAGTCACTAATGTGAGTCTCCAACGAATACGGTGTAGGGTTTCTCTTGATGTAACAGATAGTTGGGTAATGTATCCCTTTTTCTTCCCTTTCAATACTGTAGATTGGGTAACATATACCTCTGATAGCATGTTGCTTGTGAGTTTTGGCATCTCTAACATTTTCTTTTGTTGGAATATACTTTGGCATGGAACTATCTACACAACTAACTGCTTTCTACCTTGTTGGTTGTTAATCTCACCTACACATTACTTGTACAAAACAAACAACTCATAAATCAACTAGAGGAGAGGCTCCAAGGATGCAGATGGAAACAAAAGGCTACACATAAAATCTATTCCTGCAACAAGAAGATGTAGGATCATGCATTTATTTAAAAATACCAGTGACAAGCCTGGACTAACTCTAAATATTTGACTAATTATAATTAATGCGAGTCTCATATAAATACATTGAGATATGACCTTTGGTTTCATCTTCCGAGAGGTTTGTTCCTATTTATTTACAACTCTTCATATTTCTCATAAACTAAAAACGATAATATTTACAATACAACGATGATCCCTAGGATTAGGTATCTAACAAGATTTACAAAAAACTCTTTAATCCCTTGCAAATTCCACGAAACTACCTTCAATGTGAATTTTCAAGATTGAAATCCATATCTCACCATCTTCCCAACTCACCATGGAGTCAAACGGATTTGGAGAGGTCACATTTTGCATTTTAGGTGGTAACCAATCCTTTAGGAATGTTTTCCTTGGTTTCTTTTGGGAGTATTCAACTACAAGGGATGACTAATATGCATCCAAACATGGGGGCAAGGATTGGGCCCTACGACCCCCCATCCTTCCAATGGGGAATGGGATGGGAACTACTAAAAGGATCTAACTCAAAACAAGGCTCATAGATTTCTTTTCATGCCAACCAGGGAAAATTGAGTGGTAGACAAGCGTTGTTGAAACTAAGGAGATTTTCCCTTCTTTACAACCTTTACCCATCCTTTATTATCAAAATGGGAGAAGGCATGAGGGTTCAAACCTTAAATATCAACATCTTCATTAGCAGTATTGTCATTTTCTTCCAAAAGTGGCAATCCTAAACCCTATGATATGAGGTTTGGCACCCAAAATAGTGGTTGGGAAGGTCACATACCAAAATAATTGATGAATGATCGTCCCATGCCTCTCAGATAGGCACTCTCTTAGGTCTTTGGAAATATCTACTCTATGACAAACTCCTTTCTTTGGGACATTAGTTAAAGAACCGTATTGGTTCATGACATGAACTTGCTAATTAACATGGAATGTTCCAAAAATTCCTAGCATGGAATGGGGAGCCCAAGGAACTTTACCCCACCAAGGAGTAAAGCTAAGAGGTTTATTCGGCCAAAAATTATTCAAGCCATTCGGTGAGGATAATTAAGGTGTTCTGACACATCCATGGACTCAAAAATCATATCATTACAATGACTTTCTTTAGTAAAAGTAAATTGAAAGAAACCCTTATTAAAACTTCATATGGCCATGCAAATCCACCCATAACAACTCCAAGGTAGATGCACCCCCTAAAAAAAACCAAGCAATGTGTTATTTTTCAACCTATCATAAACAGCAGCATATTCATAATCTTGAATATCAACAACGCTATTTTTCAAACTATCATAGACAACAGCATATTCATAATCTTGAATATCAACAAGAAATTCAACCAAGTGTTTGACACGTCAATGGACCGTGAAATTACTTCACGGAAATGACTTTCTTTGGCAAAACTGACAATAGAAAGAAACTCTTTGTCAATTTCCCAGTGATTGTGCAAATCCACCCATAAGGCTCGGAAGCCTCCTTGGCCATGGAATTAGGAAAGCATGTGAATGGGAATAGTATGGATGGACTACGGCCAATCAGGGAACAAAAACGTAGATTCCAAGCACAATAAAATACTGGCAGCCAAAAAAAAATCATGACCTTCCCTGAACCTATACAAGTCCATTTGTACAAAGCTATGAACACAATTGTCGGGACATCTTTCTATGCAAAAACCATCAGATCTTTCAGTTTTTAATGCAACTGTCAAAGTAAATGCAATGTCCATAAAATGATATCAAGATCAACACAACAAATCGACAGCAAAAGCCCACAAATACTCAAAAGAACAGGACTGTCATGCTATCGTGAGATTACAACAGATACAAATTTTACACATACTATATTGATATCATGAAGCTGATAAATTCAAGGAATGGGTTAGGAAAATTGGATTAAAGTAATTTAACGTCTAAAAAATCAAATGGATACATAACCCAAAGTCAAGCCCTTATCTACAACAAGCATATTTCTGATGTAGTCTTCAAATATGCCTCTGAATTTGTTATTCACAAGCAAATTCAGGGCGTCCTCTCCGAGGTATGCCTCTTAATGTTGCTAATTTGCAAGTTCCTGAAACTGATTCAACCTAAAGATAAAGAAACCGGGGTTATAAGCTTGACAGATATCTGAACTAAAATAAGAAATCTACAAAGTTCAAACTACTATTACAAGAAATGGCTTCCTATCTGCAAAATACTAATACAAGAAAAGGCTTCCTACCAAAATTCCATTGCTGTTAGCTATAACTATTCTGGCTGTTTCCAGTAATTGCCTGCCACTTCTTCGACCGAGCAATCAGGCAGTGTGTCTCTAGAAGCCTAACTAGTTGATGCCTTGAGATTGGTTTTGTGAAGAAGTCATCAAGACCAGCAGCAAGAAACTGATTTCTATCACTGTCTAATGCATTGCCGGTTAATCCCACAATTGGGACGTTGATTCCCATGGCTCTCAGCTCTCTAGTTGCCTGTCATAAGTACAATCGAACATAGAATTCACAAATTAGATCATTGTCAGCATGCAGACAACGAACAATAGAAAAAAAAAAATTAAATAATATAAATCATGATGTATGTTATTCTTGGATTTTTTTCAAGAATAACCGATTTCAACAAAGCAACATCAAGCACTTCCATGCTAATAAGAACAGGTACTACATGAGAAGACAGGAAATATCATATACCTCTAAACCATCCATAACGGGCATCTCTTTGTCAATCAAAATCATGTCATAAGATCTGCCACTACGGCATAAATCCACTGCTGCTTTTCCATTCTCTACATACTCGCTATCAATATTGAAACTCGAAAGCAGCTTTTTCAAAATGTTCTGATTTACGTGATTGTCTTCCACAATCAATACCTTTGGTCTGTGGCCAATCAAAGAAGAATCAGCAAAATTGCTAATTGATATAGTCCTGGCCAGTCCTCCCCCAAACTTATGCATGTCAAATGCATTTATCTCTCTTTCTCTGCCTCTGATAACGGATTGAGATATCTCGAATGGCATTACAAATGAGAATATGCTCCCCTTACCAATCTCAGATTGCACTCCAACAGTACCTCCAGATAATTCCACAAGTCTGCATTAGTGGCATAAAAGCAGTATAATTTTCACACATTGGTTGTTCCATTTTGATGAATTGCTTATATTAATATATGCTACAATAACCACCAAGCTGCAAAATGCAATTTCACAACCACTTGTCCATACCTTTTAGAAAAACAGAGTCCAAGGCCTGTTCCACCACCGCCTTGGATTGAACCAGCCTTAATTTGAGTGTAAGGTTCGAAAAGCTTGGCTTGATCTTCTTTGCTAATTCCTGTTCCAGTATCCTCAACAAATAAAGTTAGACTAACAAATGCTGACTGTTTTTTGCTCTCTTTCTGTTTCCAATCCCAAGAGCAAAACTTGCAGTTATGTACCCCATTCAATGGGACAGGTTCCAATTGTTCTAAAAAGGCAGGATCAGTCGTAAACATGCCATTGCATATGACACCAAGTCTGATCTTTCCCTCGCGAGGAGTAAATTTTGCAGCATTTGACAGATAATTTGCAAGAACCTGCACATTGTGGTTACAAAATTATCACGAGGTGTACCTATTTTCCATTTGATCAACATGCAAAATGGTAAAATCCTGTGAAGTTGCATAAATATATTGCTCTTCTGCATGGAGATGCATTTTCACAGAGATATATTGAAAATATTATTAGAATGTAAGCTACTTAACACGTTTGAGTAAGTACACAGTTGAGAAATCTGACCTTTGTAGCCTCATTTGTTTTTTGGGTGAGCAAATAAAAATTCTAGAGAAGTACGGATAATGTACGGATTTGAGCCCTATACTAGCTTTGACTACAAGATTGATAAACACTTCTACTGAAAGATAAAACACAACTGATTGAATACTGAGAGCAATCAGCCTAAGAACAAAGCTGCTACTGAAATGCTGATCGAAACCCCCATTTGATGCAACTTCTATTATCTGAATTGGCCATTTTGAAATTATTCAGATTATATAAGGAGATAAACCTCTGGCAAGGACTCTGATTTTTCTTGATTGGAGAGTCATATAATCTAAAATGAAGGAGGTAAACGTCCTTCAAGAAGTGTGATTTTACTTGATCGGAGAGTTATATAATCTGAAATAAGCTTGCTGCTGCCCTTCTTTACCTTGTTTCAGTCCACTCCTTATCTGCAAATGCTAAAGCTGACAGGTTCTCTGATGAGGCTGATTACCTGTCGGTGCTTTCACAATCCAAAATCTCAATAGGGACTAATTCCCTTCCCTTTTCCATCTGATCTATCACCCCTCCTGCTGATCACCCATAAGAGGTAATCGAGGATCTGGCGATATCTTCATTCTCCACGACAGGCCTTTGTTTCATTATTTCAAGTATAAGGTCCTCATCTTTAGTGGTGGCCGCAACCTCCCCCATATGGTGATGTTCCTCAACTACTTGGCACTGGGTAGATTTACAATTATTCTCTTTCACCTCTTTCCCCTAAAGGGTTTCTGAATATCCTTAGCATTGTCAGCACAACAATTTGGGCAAGAGGCCGCCAGGTGTCCATAGACAAAAGATGATATGCATCTGAAGGCAACTTTTTCATAATCCATCTTTTGCTTCGAAGCCTTATTAGCGAGCTATATCCATATTTATTCAGGCGGGCCATTTGCAAAATCCCCTTCAATACATGGCTTAGTATAGGTTATGAAATGCCTTCCTCGAGGAACAAGGAATGACACTTCCACAAAGTATTTCCAATGGAGGCTAGAGTTTCAAGAAACTACATCTGTAGAGGCAGGCCGGGAAGCCTGCTGCCTAACCCACACTAGAGCCGAAGTTAAAGTATCTATAGAGGGACCAAAGATGGGTTGACAAGGTTTCCAGCACAAGCCAACATGTTCCAAAAGCTAAAGCCGAGAATGAGGGATGCACTCCCTATCATCAGTAAAGTCTAACTGCACAATGAAGAACCCACAAGCAAATGGGCAAATGAAAGCTTCCTCCTGAAGAAGGGGGTTTCCATAGAAACACTGATGCAATTCCATCAGATGAGGCCAAAACCCATTAAAATGGCATATGAAACTGTGGCAAGTAAAATTCCTCTTACTCTTGACCCACTTGACCAAAGGAAATGACAAGAATCGAAACAACATTTTCCATGATGGAGCATGCCATGGTAGAAAGAGAAGCTTGAGAAAGACCAGTGGTGAGAGAAAGAAAAGCTCGAAAAAGGCCGGAGGGTTCTGAAGCCTCCTTACAAGACTTACTTGATCCTTGTAATGTCCCTTTTAAATAATTTTATTAAAATGGCAAATTTTTCACTTTTTTCCCTAGTTCGACCTTTGACTAGTTTTGATGTCTAGGTCTCCAATTTGCTCCAAATGCTCCCAAATCTTCTGAGAAGGTATATGACTGATATTAGGACTTGAATATGATGTTCAGGGATGATATATGACCTTTAGATTACTTCTGCAAATCCTCGTTTACTTATGTCCAAAGTAGGGAGTTTGACTAGCAATTCCTCTTTGACTAGTATTGGTCTCTTGATCTCCAATGACCCCAAATGATTGTATAATGGGTCTGAAGGTATTTGAGAGGTATTAATAAATATAATAGAGACTCATGGATACTTAAAAACCCTTAAAACATTTCTGCACATTCATTTACAATCTGGACAAAGTAGGGAAGATTACTAGTAATTTCGAGCTTCAAACCCCTAATGGTAGATGGCTCTAAATAGCTCCAAATGCTCTCAAATTGTACCAATAGGTGTATGAATGATGTTAATACATAAAAATGGTGTTTATAGGTGTATCTTAACCATCAAATGACTTTGCAACTCACTTTGGAAATCTGATCAATGTATGGAGTTTTACTAGTAAAATTGTGGTTCAAATCCCCTAGGGGTCGATGATGAAAATGACTTTCCAAATGCAATGCACTCAATCCAACTCGAAATTTTGAATGGAAGTAGGGGACATATAAAGTACATCAACATGAACTCATATGTATCACCATTCAACTTCTAATGTCTGCTATAAATCCCTTAAATCAGATGCAAGAAGACTAGTTTCGACCTTGGGGGAAATAGCACTAAATCTTCTTCAAATGAAATAAAAATGAGCAAGATGGCTCCAAATGCTTAAGTGTTGAACATGAAACTTGTAATAATCATCAATGGAAGTCCATAAATCATAAATATATCAAAGAAAAATTCTTCCATTTGAAATCATCATCAATACATTGGCAAAAATCAATCTAGTGGGGGAATGGTCACTATTTGCTCAATAATCATCAATTTTACATACAACCACTTGATATTTCGACTTGAAACTTTCCGGAGATGAAGAATAGAGTATTTACTTCATATTATAAAATAAATGGGGCATTAGAAGCTCCCCCAAAGAGTACAATAGCTCACCAAAAATGTCCTCCCTCAAGGATCAAGAATATGCAATGAAAACTAGAAATAGTTGAAGGAACGGGTTGCAATAGAAGAAACCATTATCTGCCCTATAGCTTACACCTGCAACAAATGACTCCATTAAAGCTTCAAATGAAAGCTCTGAATGGCCTTTCCAATTACCAACTTGGATGCGAATCTTTCACCCTCGAAATTGGTTAAGGCAAGAAACTAGTCATCCATTAGCTCTCCCTCTTCACAAATGCAATTGCAAATTCTAAAAATGATCAAAAGCTGCTATTTTTCTTTGTTCATGAATTTTATAAACTTCTAATGTCCTCCATGGGTCGAATTCCTTCCAAGAGATTCATGCCAACTCAATTTGGGAAGAGATTCCCAAGTATGCCACTTCTCCTTCCAATTCTAGCTCTCTCCTTCTCCAAATTCGAAATGGTGTCTCTTTGGCTGCCCTAACTCACTTGAGCGCCCTGACATGTCGTATATGTCAGATGTCAGCCTTCAGGTATGATTTGTGTCATAGATGTCATAGCATCTTCTTCATTGTTGTCATAGTGCTAGGGAATCTAGTCCAAGTGTCTCACTAGCTCCAAATTGCCTCTTCCTCTTCCATAGGAGTTATTCTTCCACTCCAATTCAACCTTACATGACTCATGCCAAGTATATTGACCTCCCAACTCATCCCAAGAACCTTTGGCTTCTTATGGATTCGAAATGACAAGAAGAGAATACCATGTGACATAGAAAATCTAGCTTGTGTGGGTCCCACTTCCTCCATGCGTCTTCATGATCAAATGCCACTTTGATTTTCCATTGTATATATTTATTTAGATCCTTTAGTAAATATTTATGCTCTTCTAATGTCCACACATCATTTATTATCCTTCTTATTTCAAATCCCAATGCTTCCACCCACAACCTAGGAAACTAGTAATTTTTCTCCTTGGCAATTATTTGACCCTTAGCATCAATTTGACAAACTCTCATGAATATGACCAATGGGCTTAGGTCATTGTGACCCAATGCAAAATTTGGGACATGACAAATCCTCCCTTCCCAATATTGCTTGTCCTCAAGCAATTTCAAACATGGGTGTTGAAGAACCTGCTTTCTGTATGATTCTTTGAAGTTGCCACTGAATTGCCCAACCTTGAGTCTTCGAGGTTCCATGAAGATTTTAGAGAGGAACCACCATGCTTGCTGTTGCACTACTATGATAAAAAAAATCACTTTATTAAGTGGGAAATCCATCTCCCATACTGCTTGTTTCCCCAAAAACTTGAAACCAATGAAACACAAATTATTCCAGGGTCCCTTTGTTTGTATTGCACCCCAACAATTAAAAGTGCTCTCCAACCCATACCATCAGATAAGAGGATTCTTGGATCCCATTTTCTTGTATGCATTCTTCCAAACATCATGAGTACAAAATATATATCATCAAAGTACATAACAACATAATGAAAATATACATCAAGAAGATGCTTCATGAAAGAGTCATGAAAGTGCTTATACCTCCAAGCAAGTAGACCACCATTTTCCAAGTGCATACAATCAGCAAGTAACCAATCAAATCTGCTCCAATGACATAGGTGAGGATCCCATGCCCTATAATGCTGCTCCAAAAGGATATGATATGCATCAAAATATTCAGCCATGTATTCTTTCATCCAAGAAGTGAATGAAGAATCTCCACTAAAATCTTAACCAAATAATGAACAAAAAAAACAAGGAGACTTCAAATGAATCGAAGAAGTCTCACCCATACATCCATGAATGTGAGAGTCATAAAGATATAACAAGGTATGTAACTGCCAACAAAAATATTCTCCAATCATAAATATATTCACCCAAGTGTTGGATGAAGTTCCTCCAACATCAAATGAACCAAGTGTTGAGCAAGAAAAACCATGAGTCTTCAAGTGACTCAAATGCATATCATAGGTGCATCCATGTAGATGTGCATCATCATAAAGTGACAAATGAAGCTGCTGCAAATGTGAATAAGAATGTGCTCCAACCATGTCATCATAAAAGGTAAATCTAGGAGTTTCATACTCCTCATGTGGCACCATCAAAAAGAACCATTCACCCATACTTCATTGAGACTAATGCTGCAAAATAGGGAATTGTAAGATGTAGGAGAATGAACTAACTCACCCAAATGATCAAGAAGTGCAGAAGTTTCATCATGGGAAAGATCCATATGGGTAGTATCATGCAGCTCCTTCAAAAGTGTGAAAACTTTGTCATAAATTGGTTCCAATGTAGAGGAATCATACTCTTCTTTAAAAATTGCATAACCTTCATCAAGAGACAATTCAAGTTCCTCTTCCACCACATCAAGTGTTTGGATCTCTTCAAGTTCATATTCAAACACATCAAGCACATTCAAATTTCCACATTTCTCATGATCCACCATGTCATGAGAATCGTCCAGTCAATCTACCATTTGACAATCTGAAACATAGGAGGAAAAACAAGTATCTTGCAACTTTTCAAGAAGTTGCTCATTTTGAATTGTGAGCTTATGATTATCCTCATTATTTTTCAAGTATGCATCATGTAACAATTCATTAAGCTCAAACAAATGGTTTCTATCAAAAAACAAAGACACGAAATTACCTTTGATGTGGCACATTGCTCTTTGAATCTTCTCCATGTCTTCAAGGAAGGATGTTTCCTCCAATGAAGTAGCTCTCCAACAAGAATTTGACATCAATGCTTGAGTGTCATGGAGAATGCTGAGGGACTCTTGGATATTCTTTTCATTCATCTTTAAGGACCCTTCAAGAAAATTAGCCTCTTGCAAATGAACCTCCTCATCTTCTTCTTTCTTACTTGGACCAACTTCATGAAGCTCAAGTGGTAATGGGGAAGTTGATCTTGTTTCTTCTTCAATGGCTACAAGGTCTTCATTTTCATGTTTAATGGAAGTTTGGCTTGCAGCAACACTTTCAAAAGTGATTTCTATGTCACCAACATAGAGGTGTGAGCACCCATCAGTAGGTAATTCTTCATAGTTCAAGCATCCATCAATAGATGTTCTTTGGTTCATGTCTAAAGTAGAAGGTGTCTCGAAATGATCTTCCATATTTTCAATAGAATCTTCTTCATGCTCTTGTGATGTCTCTTCCTTTAGCTCCTGCAAACAAGCTGATGCATTTTTCTCCTTGTTTTCCTTAGTATCAATATCTTTGGAGTCTCTTTTTGAAGAAAATCCAAAAACACTCCTCAAGTAGGACATACATGCCTTCGCTGAAGCTTCAAATATTTCATTGATCCTTTCACTCACACATATTTCACTTACACACATATGATACTCTCTCCAAGGTTCTTTACAAGAATGGCATAAACCTTTCTTCACTAACTCCACATCTTCCTTTTTGGGCCTATTTGCAAACACACAATCAGCATAGTCTTCAAAAGGCATGGCACTTTGTGTATCTTCCCTCGAAGCAAGATATTCTTGATAATTTTTATATTGTTGGGGTAAGTTTTTATATGTTGCTCTCCATCTTTGTAACTCGTTCATAGAATTATCCTTTGGCGGTGTGACATACTCATACTTATCATACATATGGTCATAATAATAGTCTTCATTCCTCCTAAAATTGTAAGAAGTGTTGCATGATGGCACCTCTTCCTCATACCATTCACATTCTCCTTCGTATTGTTCTTAAGCATATGCATATTCCTCATAAGAATTGTACTCATACGATTCATCATAATAGTAAGACATGGATGCAACTTATTTTTCAATGTATGATATTAATTCACAGGTGCAAGGACCATGCTCTAATACCACTGTAATGTCCATTTTTAATAATTTTAGTAAAATGACAAATTTTTCACTTTTTTCCCTAGTTCGACCTTTGACTAGTTTTGATGTCTAAGTCTCCAATTTGCTCCAAATGCTTCCAAATATTCTAAAAAGGTATATGACTGATATTGGGACTTGAATATGATGTTCAGGGATGATATATGACCTTTAGATTACTTCTGCAAATCCTCTTTTAATTCTGTCCAAAGTAGGGAGTTTGACTAGCAATTCCTCTTTGACTAGTATTGGTCTCTTGATCTCCAAATGACCGCAAATGATTGTATAATGGGTCTGAAGGTATTTGAGAGGTATTAATAAATATAACAGAGGCTCATGGATACTTAAAAACCCTTAAAACACTTTTGCACATTCATTTACAATCTGGACAAAGTAGGGAAGATTACTAGTAATTTCGAGCTTCAAACCCCCAATGGTAGATGGCTCTAAATAGATCCAAATGCTCTCAAATTGTACCAGTAGGTGTATGAATGATGTTAATAAAATGGTGTTTATAGGTGTCTCTTAACCATCAAATGACTTCTGCAACTCACTTTGGAAATCTGATCAATGTATGGAGTTTTACTAGTAAAATTGTGGTTCAAATCCCCTAGGGGTAGATGATGAAAATGACTTTCCAAATGCACTCAATCCAACTCGAAATTATGAATGGAAGAAGGGGACATATAAAGGACGTCAACATGAACTCATATGAATCACCATTCAACTTCTAATGTCTGCTATAACTTGCTTAAATCAAATGCAAGAAGACTAGTTTTGACCTTGGGGGAAATAGCATTAAATCTTCTTCAAATGAAATAAAACTGAGCAAGATGGCTCCAAATGCTTAAGTGATGAACATGAAACTTGTAATACTCATCAATGGAAGTCCATACATCATAAATATATTAGAGAAACATTCTTCCATTCGAAATAATCATCAATACATTGGCATACATCAATCTAGTGGGGGAATGGTCACTGTTTGCTCAATAATCATCAATTTTACATACAACCACTTGATATTTCGACCTGAAACTTTCTGGAGATGAAGAATAGAGTATTTACTTCATATTATAAAATAAATGGGGCATTAGAATATCCCCCAAAGATTACAATAGCTCACAAAAAATGCCCTCCCTCAAGGATCAAGAATATGCAATGAAAACTAGAAAGGGTTGAAGGAATGGGTTGCAATAGAAGAAACCATGATCTACCATGTAGCTTACACCTGCAACAAATGACTCCATTAAATATCCAAATGAAAGGTCTGAATTCCTTTCCAATTACCAACTTGGATGGGAATCTTTCACCCTCGAAATTGGCTGAGGCAAGAAACTAGTCATCCACTAGCTCTCCCTCTTCACAAATGCAATTGCAAATTCTAAAAATGATCAAAAGTTGTTATTCTTCTTTGTTCATGACTTTTATAAACTTCTAATGTCCTCCATGGGTCGAATTCCTTCCAAGAGATTCATGCCAACTCAATTTGGGAAGAGATTTCCAAGTATGCCACTTCTCCTTCCAATTCTAGCTCTCTCCTTCTCCAAATTCGAAATGGTGTCTCTTTGGCTGCCCTAACTCACTTGAGCTCCCTCTTGGAGGTTATTTTTAGCCCTGACATGTCATATACGTCAGATGTCAGCCTTCAGGTCTGATTTGTGGCATAGGTGTCATAGCATCTTCATCATTGTTGTCATAGTGCTAGGCAATCTAATCCAAGTGTCTCACTAGCTCCAAATTGCCTCTTCCTCTTCCATGGGAGTTATTCTTCCACTCCAATTCGATCCATGGGAGTTATTCTTCCACTCCAATTCGACCTTACATGACTCATGCCAAGTATATTGACCTTCCAACTCATCCCAAGAACCTTTGGCTTCTTATGGATTCGAAATGACAAGAGGAGAATACCATGTGGCATAGAAAATCTAGCTTATGTGGGTCCCACTTCCTCCATGTGTCTTCATGATCAAATGCCACTTTGATTTTCCATTGTATATATTTATTTAGCTCCTTTATTAAATATTTATGCTCTTCTAATGTCCACACATCATTTATTATCCTTCTTATTTCAAATCCCAATGCTTCCACCTACAACCTAGGAAACTAGTAATTTTCCTCCTGACCCTTAGCATCAATTTGGCAAACTCTCATGAATATGACCAATGGGCTTAGGCCATTGTGACCCAATGCAAAATTTGGGACATGACAATCCTGAAGGACGGGAAGCTCCCATAGGACCTAAAAACAACTGTGGCTACACAACAGCCACAAAACCTGAAAATGGCCGACATATCCTTCAAAGGTGGATCATCTGCCTCCTTAATGGATGAGGGACTAGAAAGGGACACCCGCTTAATGGTGAAGATGGTGGAGAATCTAGAGGTCGTTTCCTTAATGGTGGAGGGACTAGCCGGAGCCACTGTCCTCCATGGTGGATTATAGCCTTTTGTAATTTGGTGGAAGAACATATCCTATCCCTGTCGGCAGAATGGAGCTAACAATAGAACTTGTCCACAATGAAGGAGTGAGTCGATAGACACTAAGGAAGGATAAAAGTAGGATCAAAGTAAAGCTCTTCTGGGGCACAAACCAAGTGGTGAAGCATACCACAAACAGAAAACCCTCGCTCTCGACACACCCAAGTGGATGATGAAAAATATTTTAGGCCACAAGGAGACCATTTTAATCTCTAAATGATGTTAAAATTTAATATGCTAAGACAGAAAATAGCAGCATTACATTCCATTTCACAATAATAGCATATACAGGATCACTGAAGAAACAACAAGCATAGCATAAACACAAGAGACACAGATTTATCCTGGGAAACCCTCATGGGGTAGAAAACCCAGTAAAGCTTCCTCAATATAGATGACCAGCAATATACAAAGATGCAAACCAAAGACATGATCTCCTTCTCTACCATAGAAGACCTCTCCTCCACAAGTGCGCCTCTCTCAAGTGTGTGTGTGTGTGTGTGTCAAATGAGGAACACACCTCCTCTATTCATACACTACTCTGACATATCTTTTACACAAGTACACGTAGGCTCGTATTTAACCAATGGGTTAAATATCCCACTACAACTGACTGGGTCGACCCCTCTAGGGTGGTCTAATAACCCTTTGACCCACATAACACATACAGGGCCGAACCCCACTAGGGAAGTCTAATAACCCGAGTTACCACATTCCGACGGAGGAATAAACATCTCCGGATATACAATAAGATCTTTACGGAGGAATGAAACATCTCCAAAATAATAAAGTACAATTATAATATTCTTTGAAGTTACAATATCTCAACACTCCCCCTTAACGAGAAGGATATTATAACAACATCTGCATGAGCAAGGAGTCATCAACATCATACATGATACATCTATAAATCATTGGAAGCTTTCTCAACATCATCAGTAACTCAAGCAGTTACTGGAACATCTTCAATACTGGAACATCAACATCTTCAGTACTGAGTCTTTATCTTCTGCAGCACTCGAACAACTACAGCAACATCAACATCTGGATCCTCACGATCATCAGCATCATCATCTCACGATCATCAGCATCGTCATCACACGATCATCAGCATCGTCATCGGCATCACGATCATCAGCATCGTCGTCACACGATCATCGGCATCGTCATCACATGATCATCAGCATCGTCATCACACGATCATCAGCATCATCATCTAGATCATCACGATCAACAGCATCGTCATCTAGATCATCACGATCAACAACATCATCATCTAGATCATCACGATCAACAACATCATCAATACAAGTATAAATATCATTAATACAAGTATCCTCATCAATACAAGTATACACATCATCAATACAAGTATCCTCATCAATACAAGTATACACATCATCAATACAAGTATCCTCATCAATACAAGTATACACAATAGCAGCATACCCTGCAACACACAAGATCCAATTAAGGGATGATCAATCCCTCTCACTTTAGGACATAGGTCCAAGGATGATACAATCCTGATCCGCTTACGGGATGATCAGTCCCTCTCGATTTAAGACAAATCTCATGTCTATGGATGATGCAATCCAGATCAACTTACAGGATGATCAATCCTTATCACTTTAAGACACCTCACCATGTCTAGGGACGAGGCAATCCCAATCTATTTACAGGATGATTAGTCCTTATCACTTTAAGACATCTCACCATGTCTAGGGACGAGGCAATCCCAATCTATTTACAGCATGATTAGTCCTTATCACTTTAAGACATCTCACCATGTCTAGGGACGAGGCAATCCGAATCTATTTATAGGATGATTAGTCCTTATCACTTTAAGACATCTCACCATGTCTAGGGACGAGGCAATCCCAATCTATTTACAGCATGATTAGTCCACTCAATCTCATTTAGGACTAACCTTCCTTTTGGAATTACTGGATTTACTGTCCAAGGATGATTTAATCCATTCAATTCATTTAGGACTATCCTTCCTTTCGGAATTACTGGATTTACTGTCCAAGGATGATTTAATCCACTCAATTCATTTAGGACTATCCTTCCTTTCGGAATTACTGGATTTACTGTCCAAGGATGATTTAATCCACTCAATTCATTTAGGACTATCCTTCCTTTCGGAATTACTGGATTTACTGTCCAAGGATTATTTAATCCACTCAATTCATTTAGGACTATCCTTCCTTTCGGAATTACTGGATTTACTGTCCAAGGATGATTTAATCCACTCAATTCATTTAGGACTATCCTTCCTTTCGGAATTACTGGATTTACTGTCCAAGGATGATTTAATCCACTCAATTCATTTAGGACTATCCTTCCTTTCGGAATTACTGGATTTACTGTCCAAGGATGATTTAATCCACTCAATTCATTTAGGACTATCCTTCCTTTCGGAATTACTGGATTTACTGTCCAAGGATGATTTAATCCACTCAATTCATTTAGGACTATCCTTCCTTTCGGAATTACTGGATTTACTGTCCAAGGATGATTTAATCCACTCAATTCATTTAGGACTATCCTTCCTTTCGGAATTACTGGATTTACTGTCCAAGGATGATTTAATCCACTCAATTCATTTAGGACTATCCTTCCTTTTGGAATTACTGGATTTACTGTCCAAGGATGATTTAATCCACTCAATTCATTTAGGACTATCCTTCCTTTCGGAATTACTGGATTTACTGTCCAAGGATGATTTAATCCACTCAATTCATTTAGGACTATCCTTCCTTTCGGAATTACTGGATTTACTGTCCAAGGATGATTTAATCCACTCAATTCATTTAGGACTATCCTTCCTTTCGGAATTACTGGATTTACTGTCCAAGGATGACTCAATCCTCAACCGTACATTTAGGACCATGTCCAAGGATGACTTAATCCTCCACCGTACATTTAGGACCACGTCCAAGGATGACTTAATTCTCAACCGTACATTTAGGACCACGTCCAAGGATGACTTAATCCTCAACTGTCCACCAAGGACTTCATTCTCGAAGACATACGTCTACGGCTCTTCTTTAGGACTGAAGTCCAGGGATGATCCAATCCCCTCAAGTCCACCAAGGACTTCATTCTCGAAGACATACGTCTACGGCTCTCTTTAGGACTGAAGTCCAGGGATGATCCAATCCCCTCAAGTCCACCAAGGACTTCATTCTCGAAGACATACGTCTACGGCTCTCTTGAGGATGATGCAATCCTATCATGTCCACCAAGGACTTCATTCTCGAAGACATACGTCTACGGCTCTCTTTAGGACTGAAGTCCAGGGATGATCCAATCCCCTCAAGTCCACCAAGGACTTCATTCTCGAAGACATACGTCTATGGCTCTCTTTAGGACTGAAGTCCAAGGATGATCCAATCCCCTCAAGTCCACCAAGGACTTCATTCTCGAAGACATACGTCTACGGCTCTCTTGAGGATGATGCAATCCTATCATGTCCACCAAGGACTTCATTCTCGAAGACATACGTCTATGGCTCTTTTTAAAACATATGTTCAAGGATGATGCAATCCCCTTGTCACCTTAGACCCTGTCTAAGGACCATCCACCAACCTCTCTGTCGGCATCACTAATATAGGTATCCTCATCATCGACCTCACTGTCGATGCAGGCAATCTCATCATGAGTTATCACATCACTCCCCCTTTCGAGGAGGGTCCTTCTGAACTATATTAAGTTTGTCTCAGAAAACTTTACTTGAGGTAGAGGTTTGGTTAGTACATCGGGTCGATAGAAGTTTGGTTAGTACATTGGTAACTTGTTACAAATTCAAACTTTTGGTTCCTTTCTGCACCATATCTTGGAACACTAGATTCTCTGCCATCTTGATACAACTCTGTTTGTCAGATAGGATCATAGTTGGGTCTATCTCTAAGTCAAACAATCCTGAAGCCATATTCAATCTTGTAGCAAAGGTTGAGATCCACATCACCCATGATGATCATTAAGCTCATCAATTGATTATCGATCCTGGGTACCCATACAGAACCTGATTCACACTTCTTCTTTAATTACACCATTAAGAGAATGGTCTTATCTATCCACTTGGAGCAAACATCTTGTTATGATTCTCTTCTTCTTTCTAAGAGAATCTTCTAGCCATGAGCCTTCTATATTTTGTTTGATTTGTAAATCTTCTTGTTGAACATCCATCACTTGTTCGGTGTTCATTATTCTTCATGATCTTTCCTACAAAACAAAATTAAGTACATGATTAGTAATACTTCATAATCATGAAATCATGTTGACATGATAACCTATTATGCATATAGATATCATTTACATAGTTATGCAACTATCTTGACCAATACTTTGGCACAACACTTTCCCATATCCTGTATGCATACAGTGGCTATCTAGATGCCTTCCATCTCTACCAGAACATACTATCGAGAGTGTGCATAGCTCTCAGCATGTCAGCAAAGAGGTTTCATTCTAGACAAGCAACAATGGAATGTTTGTCCAACTTACCAATCATATGCATATTAGTAGTATACTGTTCAATGCTCTATGAATGCTTGCACTCAGCATGATATGTTCTAGGAATACAAATATGCATACAAGAAATATCATTTATTATTTCAAATAACAACTCAAATACTTATCTTTTATGTTTGTGTGGTTGCCTCCCGCTTGATCTTCTATATGTCTTTTGAACTTCTATTCATTCTATACCACTGTGCATGCTCAAGTGTGCACTAGTGTCATCCTCATGATCTCATACACAAACATTCATTCATTAGTATATTCTCAAAACATTCTAATTCTAAATAATCTTGAATATGTATAGTCATGATCATTAGTATTTAGGGTTTCAAGGAAGTCTTGTTTTACTCATGCATATTCTTGTTTGATCGTAGTACTCTTCTGGTTAGTTAATCAAGATAAGAGATATAATGTGCATAAACCCTTGATTAACTTTATTAATAAGCATAACCAATCATACCAAGTATACTTATATAGGGGATCCTAACACAAGGTAAGATTCTAACTTGACATAGGAAAACATACCTGGATTAGTATACCTGCTTAGTTATGTACAACATACCTAAACAATCTCTTCAATGATTTAGAGATCCTGAGCTAGAACCTGCATGTCTCATAGGTTAAGCATAATATATCAAAGTCATACATACCTCGTAAGTAGAACAAAGATTATGGATGAGTCTTTGTCTTCATGTGGAACTTGATTTGTCTTTTGTGATGTACCTGAATCTTGTTAGCAGACAACATCAACCTCACACAACACCATAATGCATTAGTACAATGATATAGCCCTAATCAATGAATGTCTTCGATCATTCACATGCATTCATACTGTTACTAGGGTGATAAGATAATTCTAACATTAATCAAGATTGTACTAACAAATAATATGAAGACAAACACATTATGAATTTAATCAGGAATCAGATTTCAAGACATACCTGAACCTCCTTAAGTCATACCTGTCGAGACTTCTTGTAGTCTTCTTATGTAAGGCCTTAAGCCTCAACTCCCCCTGAAACTTGATTTGGAGCTTGATTAGGGATTGCTAGAGAAACCCTAAAAATTCAATCTTTGACTTTCATGCTTCCGAATGGATGGAAGGATGTGTCTTGCTGAGCTGATCAAACTAGCATACTTCACTTTTGAAATCTCCAAAATTTGACCCCTCAAAATTGCCTTCGAAACTTCTGGATCTTCTCGACAGGAACCCGAACTAGGGTTTGATGAAGCCCACCCTTCTGTCCAATCAAAAGGTTTGATCCAAGGCTCTAAACTCTTATTTTTCTGAGGAGCTTCCAGCCGTGGTTACAGACTTCAAAAATTCCAACTTTTGTTGAAGCCCTAATTTTCCATCTTTCTGATCAAAATCTCGAACTAGGGTTTGATCAAGCCTGGTCTTCTACCCAACCAAAAAATTCGATCTTGGTCTCTAAATTTCAATTTTCCTGAGTAGCATTCAGCCGTGGAATCTGATTCCAAAAATTCTAACTTTCTCCGAAACCCTAAATTCTGGAAGCCATGAATAAAGGTGCTCCAAAAATAATTCTATTTTGACAGAAATATGCACCTGATTGTTTCTGCTATAACTCTGAAATTTTTGCTCCTAAGGGTCTGAAAATTTTTTCTGCAGTAGCCTGACCTGTCATATTTCCATCCTGATAGGTCTGACCTCAATTGGATTTTCTAAGAGAGAGTTATGCCAAGTGTCGCAACATGACCTGTTTATGGGATAAAACAGGATAGCAAACTTGTACGGAATGCCATGTGTCACTGTTTGAACTTCGGCCTTTGAAAAATTTTCCTGAGATAGCTCGCCCTGTTATCATTTTATCCTGACAGGTCTGACCTCAATTGGACTCTCTGAGAGAGAGTTATGCCAAGTGTCGCAACGTGACCTGTTTATTGGATAAAACAGGAGAGCGAACTTGTACGGCGTGCCACGTGTCACTGGTTCACCTTCGGCCTCTGAAAAATGTTTCCTGAGATAGTACAGTCTGTGTACTACCTGTCACTTTTTACGAAATTTCATTTGGAGCTTCCTAGCCCAAGTTATGACCTTTTTTCCAAGGTTACCTGATTTTGACTGAGATCTGGAAGAGGCAGAAACCCTAACTTGTACTGATCATAACTCATAAAGTACAACGAATATGAGGGTGCCCTTTGGACGCAAGGTACCTAGGGATGTTATCTTCGACCTGTAAACTTTGCAGACCCTGAAACTTCGCAGAAATGGATTTATAGCGAAAGTTCCACGATGACTGGTTTTTGCTATGTAAAACCCTAACCTTCAAATTGTTGTAAGTAAAGCAAGTGTCGTAAGTGCCATACCTTGCCTTCCTTCAGGTTAGCTCTGATACCATGTTAAAATTTAATATGCTAAGACAGAAAATAGCAGCATTACATTCCATTTCACAATAATAGCATATACAGGATCACTGAAGAAACAACAAGCATAGCATAAACACAAGAGACACAAATTTATCCTGGGAAACCCTCTTGGGATAGAAAACCTAGTAAAGCTTCCTCAATATAGATGACCAGCAATATACAAAGATGCAAACCAAAGACATGATCTCCTTCTCCACCATAGCAGACCTCTCCTCCACAAGTGCGCCTCTCTCAAGTGTGTGTGTGTGTGTGTGTCAAATGAGGAACACACCTCCTCTATTTATACACTACTCTGACATATCTTTTACACAAGTACACGTAGGCTCGTATTTAACCAATGGGTTAAATACCCCACTACAACTGACTGGGTCGACCCCTCTAGGGTGGTCTAATAACCCTTTGACCCACATAACACATACAGGGCCGACCCCCACTAGGGAAGTCTAATAACCCGAGTTACCACATTCCGACGGAGGAATAAACATCTCCGGATATACAATAAGATCTTTACGGAGGAATGAAACATCTCCAGAATAATAAAGTACAATTATAATATTCTTTGAAGTTACAATATCTCAACAAGGAGACCATTTTAGGCTAACAATAGAACTCGTCCACAATGAAGGAGTGAGTCGATAGACACTAAGGAAGGATAAAAGTAGGATCAAAGTAAAGCTCTTCTGGGGCACAAACCAAGTGGTGAAGCATACCACAAACAGAAAACCCTCGCTCTCGACACACCCAAGTGGATGATGAAAAATATTTTAGGCCACAAGGAGACCATTCTTAGTTTGACAGAGATTCCAGATCCATAATCTATGGAGTTTGTTTAACATTGTATTTTCCTATAAATGTAACCTTTTTCCATTGAATTAATCAGACTGGATGAGTGAGACTCTTCTGTCTCACCTTTGTGTGAGCAATCAGTCCATTGTGCTGTGCTCATCTCTTATCTATGTTGTAATTTAAGTTGGTATTGGAGCCTGGTAAGGCCGTACTCTGGTGAGGGAGCCGCTAATGGTGGAATTGATTTCACTGTTATCTGCCATAAAGAGCAGTAGAGAGAAGCCGTTGTGTTGTTTGTGAAGGAGAGTTGTTTGCAGAAAGGTGCAGTCGACTTGAGAGATAGAGGAGTCGTCGACCAGTTCGTGAGACAGTTCGGAAGATGCTGCTGTTGAGGAGCCTGAACTGCCTGCTAAGATAGCTGCAATTTGAAATATTGTCTGCTATGGACTGCGTTATTTGATTGTGTTGTTGTGTTTCTCTTGATGCGGCCGTGAATTTGCAAACTGAGTTGTGAATCAACTGCTCTTGAGGTGAAGAAGAATCGCTGGCCGTATGAAGCAATTGTTACTGCCAAGGAAAATTGTTGATGCCTTCCCATTGAGGGCCACCATTGCCATCGTTGTTGGTGATCACTGAGAGCACAATGAACTGATTGCTCACACAAAGGTGAGACGAAAGAGTCTCACTCATCTAGTCTGATTAATTCATAGGAAGAAGGTTACATTTATAGGAAAATACAATGTTAAACAAACTCCATAGATTACGGATCTAGAATCTCTGTCAAACTAAGAATATGCAATTGCTTAACAACCAAGAACAACAATCTACCAATTTAGTCATTTCAACATTATATCTCTAACATCCCCCCTTAATGGAGAAATGGGTTCAAACTTGCAAACTCAATAAAATAACAAATTTGTGCTTGCAGCTCATCCGTTTTCATAAATTGAAACTCTAGCATGTGAAGCCATAAACAGATCACAGCCCTTTTGCTGAAGTGGATGATCAAACTTTCAGTGGCTCCTCCTTTGAATCGTGCAGACAACCATAACAGGAAACTATTTTCAATTGAGAGCAATTCGTTGTCATTAGAATCAATGAGATTAATCAATTCGTTGTCAATATGCTCAGGAGGAAACTTCTTAATAATTTCAAATGAATTGTCCATATCAATTAACACACCAACAATAGGCAAATAAACACTAGTTGAAATTCTTCCATGAGGCATCTTGTCACCTGTGCTGTATACTTTTCTAATGAGCATATTTTCCTTGTCTTCATTATCCTGCTTGATTTCCGAGGCTGGAGGTTCATATTCTTCATTTCTATTGTCTGCTACTGCAAATTTTGTGCAAGCCTGATCAAAACATGGTGTTTCAAGCCATTCTTCAAGAAATTGTAATTCTTCTTCAAATTTTGCTTCTTCTTTTGCAACAAGATTCCCTGTTGTAGTTTCATCCACCGCATAATTCACAACTTCAACTTCTTCTTTCTCATTTACAAAACTATGGCTACCGTAAACATCTTCAAAGGGATCTTCAACGAGAGGTTCAAGGAGATCTATAAAAGCAGTTCTCATGAAAAAATCCATTTTTCAAAAAAATATTTACCTCCTTTCACAAGATCTTCAACGCAGCAACTAGAGTGTCTTCGAGATCTATGCGACCTCCACAACAGTCTATAGGGATTCTCTTCAACATGGCTCTTCTTCTTTCTCACGGATCTCCTTCAGTACTTCCTCAGAGATACGACTACCCTTTGTTGGTCTTCTTTGTTGGCTGGGAAATAGTGGAATCCTTCTCCACACGGGTGAACGAACATAGGCTACAGCAGTGGCGACTACGTCTTCCAACGGATGCCTTCTCTCAAACAGCAACGGCTCTTTCAATAGTCAACACTCTTCTTTTCTATTCGACAGCAGCAATAAGCTCTCTGCTTGGCAATTATCCACACGGGATTCTTCCTTCTAATGCACAGATCTTATGAACTGGCTGACAGCTTCATAGATTGGCAACACATTCTGCAAGCAACAGCTCTTTACACAGTAGCATAACCCTTGCTCAGGCTCTCTCCTCGAGTAGCAACATGGTACCTCACGGTCATCCTCAACAGCAGCACGCACCAACACCTTCTACCTCCACTGGGAAGGCACGACTCAACCCTTGGCTACTCCAACGATTGGCAGTAAATCTTCCTTGTGGTTCTCCACACGGGCAGTGAATCAATCCTCACGCAGAGCTTGCACACAACACGTCCTCTCAGGTCCCTCGCGCGAACTCAAGCAAGGGACAGACTGCGGCTCCCTTGATGGAGACTCAACGGCCCTTTCTAAGATGACCGCTCCACCAAATGCACACCTTCACAGTCACCACACCTCACCAATAACACACACAGCGGCTCTCCCTCTGGCAGCGCGAGGCTTTTACAAGCCAACTACTTCTCCTTCAACATGGCAGAGAGATAAGATCCTCTCTCTGGCTTTGATACCAACTTAGAAAACACAAAGCATGAGAGATAAGCCTCATAGGAGAGTTACACTAAAGGTGAGATAAGACTCAACACAGCGTAATTAATATTGGAACAGAGTTACAAATATATAGGCTGAGAAAGTCTCAAACGACCTCCTATAAATGTGGATCTGAAAACTACTCGTGAACTAAGAATACCAAACATTATCAACTTGTAACAATAATCTAACAATTTACTAAATTAACCATTTCGACACTAAGGGGGAATGTTAGAGATATAATGTCAAAATGGTTAATTTAGTAAATTGTTAGATTGTTGTTACAAGTCGATATTGTTTGGTATTCTTAGTTCACGAGTGTTTTCAAATCCACATTTATAGGAGGTCGTTTGAGACTTTCTCAGCCTATATATTTGTAATTCTATTCCAATATTAATTAAGCTGTGTTGAGTCTTATCTTACCTATTATCACATCCATAGTAGCCGGGCTACCATGATTGCAGAGAAGTTCAGATATATTTTTGAGCTTTTCCTTTACATAGTTTTAGTGAGATCAACTATGATGAGCAGTATTACTTATGATCACTCACACATCAAAGCAGCCCCAGATCATACATGCAGTAGACCTTATGCCAAGACTGAGCCTCTTGACCTCAAATTTGATGACCGAGATGACCTTTTATCCCATACAAAGCAGTGCATTGCCCAGAGTATCAGCAACAGTGTTTCAGTGGTTACAGGTGATCCAGATAACAGATACAGGTATATGGCCCAGCAGGTATATGATGTGCATTGGTTTTCTTATCTTTCTCTTTTAATCATTTTGATAGCTTGACTTAGTATCTAGTAATCATGATCTGGTAGTATATCTATATAAAATGAATATGGTTTTTAATGATTATCTAAATGGTTTTATTACTTACATTTAGAAGCTCTTGTTTTATACTCGTTGGTTTTACCCTCTTAGGACTGTGGACATGATCATTCCCACCTTTTTGGCTTGCTAGCTTAGGCATCACTTTCACTTTCCCCATCCATCCGTTATCTTTCCCATTTTTGGTCTTTACCCTGACTTACACCTCAGCCTGTGATATGGAGGACTTCCCCACTTTTGCCTCTGTGTTGGATAGCATCCATGTTAGTTTGTGTCTCGGCTTTGATTTGGCAACAGAACTTACCCTTTGGTGAGTTGGATTTGATACCTTGATCACTCTGTCAATTGCCCCGATGTTTGGTCTTGATTGTAGAAAGTCCCCCTAGTTGCTTGAGTTGTGTTGGCTAAAACCTGAAGCAAATTGTATTACCATCATTACATATGGAAACTATTGTTATATCTGTTATGAAAGCCCATGAAAGTACTTTGAAAACTGTGCTTCTCAGCACAATGAAAGAGGGCTATGAATTTGAATGAAAACTTAAATGAAAAACACCCTGGATGAAAGCTTGAGTAGTTGTGCTTCTAAGCACATGCAAAATCCCCAAAAGGGTTATGAAATGAAATGATTTGGAAACTAAAAGTACCCTGGATGAAAGCTTTAGTAGTTGTGCTTCTAAGAACATACAAAATCCCCAAAAGGGTCATATAAACCTAAAGAAAGCAGTGGTTAAATATATGCTAAATCCAAAGACTGTTGGCCAAGGAAATGAAATGTAATGATTAATTCCTCACGAAGCCCAGGGGTTGTGATGTGAGATGGAGTAAGGGACAACTAATTCTAAGTGTCCCCTAGAACCTCAAGTGATGGTTAGTCGGGCACCCAGTCCACGATGGTTCTAGAAAAGATCCTCATGGAGCTGATACAGCTTGGATGTGAGTTTTAGACATTTGCCAAGGTTGAATAAGCACTTCTCTAAACAACTTATCCCATTTGTGAGACACTGCCATTCCCTGTGTGTTTATTATCTGACATATGCTTAAGTGTGTATTCCCTTTCCCTCATCCAAAGTATCACAGTATTGAGTCAGAAGTCATCCCCTTGTCCTAGCCTTGCACTCTTCACCCTCACCCTTTGCTAGCAAATTGATCATGTCTACAGAATGAGTATATTCTTGAGGTTCTTTTGTAAGTAAATGATTATATAATTTTATGCTATTATCAATTAACTGCCAGTGAAATGATTCTTAATACTTTAAGTCTTGCTATGAGAATGATTAAAAGAGCATGTCTTAACCATTTGCACTTGCAGCAGTAGGATTTTCTAGCTTGGGTCATATTTTGATCAGTCTTGACCTGGTCAAACCCAGTTTGACCAAGTCAACCTTGGGATCCGTGATGAGTTGGACCAATGATGATGTATGATAATGATTTATGGTCCTTTGATGCACCTTTGATGACTCCATACAGTGGACATAGGTTTCAGATGATGATTGATGCACCTTTTTATGGTTATTATTATTCTCAGATCATTTATTTTATTATTGTCCAGGTATGGTTGAGGCTATAGATGATCTTACAGGTTGCCACAGGGTGTAAGGGTACTCATCTCTAGTAGATTTGGACCTTCTGAGTCCATTGAGACACTCAATTATCAGTTTCAGGCACTCCCAGTGATGTTAGAGGCATATTTCCACTTTTAGCCAGTTTTGCCATGCAAAAATGAAGTCCAACAGTTGCATTGAGCTTGCACGTTTTCCTATGGTGCTACAAAGGATAGGGGTGGTCTAGCCACTTGTTATTACCATATTAAACCCCTCTCCAGACATGATGGTACAGTCAGCTTTTGTGCCCGGGCATCAAACAGTGAGTTACAGGCATTTTGGTGGTTTTCAGGTAGGATAAAAAATGGGATCAAAAGGTCATTGAGGAAATCGATTTGGGCTATTGAGGCAAGTTTTTGGCATGAGGTTTGTTTAGAGGTCATATGTTATGTATCCCACTCCTTCCAAATCAGCTTGCAGCATTCAGTGGGGTCCACACACTCTCCGGGTTGTGATTTGATGCATTCTTCTCTCAGTTGAGGGGGTCCACGATTTGATCATTTAGTCACTTGGACATGTTGTTGAGTCATATTGAGCCATGGGGTGATGCTAGTGAAGGATAATAAAGCCTCCTAGCGCCACCATGTGCTCCTAGTCACTTGTCCTTGTCATCTTATGTGGCACACACTTTTTTTAGTCTATTTTATGTGGTGTGCACCCCCCTAAGGCTTCTTTTAGTGAGTGCGCACCCCCTCTAGTGAGTGGATCCATGTTATATTGTACCGGCTCATCTTAGCCGTTGATTGTATTGTATTTATCTTTTGATCTCAACCACTCGTTCCTAAAGTGGTTAGTGTTTTGGTCTCTCTCCTCCTATTTAAGGAAGAGGCCCCCCTATTGTAAAGGCACCTTTGGGATCTAGAAAACTTGGAATAAAAATACTATTTTTGTAGATCTGCTTCTTTGGCTTCGATGGGTTATCTTGCAAGTTGAATATACAATATTTTCTCTGTGTTATCATTGTGGATCTTGCTTGTCCAAACGTTTTCTCTGCAGGGAGTCCGTGTGGGTGAAGAGGAAGACGGTCTAAGGGGACGCTATTGTGGGGAGACCCCATATCTTACCTTTGGATCTTCTTTTGTCTCAGGGAATATCATTATTGTATCTTCGTGACATAGTTGATGCTTTTTGTTTCATCTTTTCATCCTTATAGTCATTTTCATGCTAGATTGATTCTTATACAGATCATTTCTTACAGGAGAAGGGCGAACTTGTCACCTTGGAGGGATAGCGATTTCACTTGGATGGGTTGGATCTCACTCTTGATTGTGTCACTTAGGAAGGATGATCAATTTGCAAGGTAGCCGCAAGCTTTAGAGGTAAGATCTACAAGGTACGTATCTTGTTTCATGCTTTTTTACCCATTGGTCACTTCAAACCTTTATCATTAAAACCCTAGATTTTAGATCTGATAAGATCTGGCGATTGCATGGGCTTAATAATTAAAACCCACCTCAATAATAATTAATAAACCTTGGAGACCAAATTTGGTGGGCATCCGACTCCATTTACCCCTTGATATAAGGCATTGAGCCTCTCTAAGGGAGCTCGCACTTGTGGGTAGGTGGGAATTTTCCAGATCTGTGACTTCGGTGTTGCTTGTTCCTCATTAAATCCATAGATACATTGATTAGAAACCCTTCTAGTCCCATCCCTCTCTTGATTTTGCCTGGTGGGACCCATTTTGACTATTTT
Organism: Larix kaempferi; assembly: GCA_027924585.1. Taxonomy (NCBI): domain Eukaryota; kingdom Viridiplantae; phylum Streptophyta; class Pinopsida; order Pinales; family Pinaceae; genus Larix; species Larix kaempferi. Next base: position 7,661,437 of record BSBM01001035.1, read on the forward strand.
CCATATTTTAAGGGTGGGCCCCACTTGGATCTTTCTATTTGGCATTAGATCTATCTAGATCTACTAATCTAAACTCATAAGTGGCTTAATCTTTCCTTGGTTGAACATTTGTCCATATTATAAGCCTCTTCAACCAAGCCCTAACTCCTTGGGTCCACTTATCCATCCCAGATCTAGATCCATTCACTCTTGATCTTCTCCTATTTCACTTTCACATTTCCCTAGGAGGTCTTGAGTAGGTTCGCTAGCCTTCATTGGTTAGCTAGGGTCTCCCCCTTGGTCTTGCTTAGGCTAGATCTAAAGTGAAGAGTGCCTCGGTTAGCTTGACAACCAATTGCATTGGGAACCGTGGCATCTCTTGGGTCAGCTCTTTAGTTGTCCAACGCCTCTACCATCCTGGATAGGATCACCTTTTGGGACAACTACAAGTTGTGCAATAACATTACCTTTGGTGTAACTCTCCTATGAGGCTTATCTCTTATGCTTTGTGTTTTCTAAGCATATTTATATTGTGCATTTTTGACATTTAGCATAATTTCATGGAGACCCAATTCGTTGCAATTGTAATAAGGCTAAAACATGCTGTGATGTATCCCGAATGACAAGTGAAAGGAAACAAAAAGATAGGATATGATCCAGCTTTGACTTGACCAGTCCCTCTTGAAGTTGATACTGACTCATGTTTTGATATACGAATACAACAATAAGAGAAACATGCAATAAAAGGCCTCACGAGTCACAATTCCCTACAAAAAGAATAAATTATGTTTGTTTTTAATACAACACTACTACATAATAGAGAAAAGTGCAACAGGCCCACCTGGCAGACACGATGCTTATCTCCGATCAACTCATGATAAGAAAGGAACTGCTTTGTTGCCTCATCAATTCGTAAAAAAAATTCAATTCCTTTTGAATCCATAGTATCTTTGAAAACCCTTATTAAAGAGCCAACTAGTTCTCCCATGTTAAAAGGTTGTTTCTCGAGTTGTAATTTTCCAGCTTCAATTTTTCCTGCAATAACCCATGTTCGAAAGCTCTATTATGATTAAACCCAAAATCTGGGAGCTGATTGTTTACATCGAGTAATTCACAGAACAGCTGATTATTTACATTAAGATATTCACAAAAGTTGGGATATTATGATCATCATGATACATTCATTCTTATTTAAAGCCAAAACAACAGGCATAGAAGTTTCACATTTTCCTATTATTGGACAGGTATAGATGGGGCTAGATCCAAAGATCGTACCTCAATCGAGAACAGAATAGTAATAGTTATTGAATAGAAACAATTTACGTAGCAGCCAAAGAGGCAGCATTTGATTGTTTCAGATTCTTTGTAACAACTTTGCCCATTTCAAGTTTCACATACTTGAATTCTATTTCCTATATATCTGATACAGTTTATAGTAAATTTCCTCGGAGCACAATAATCAGAGTACCAACCCATGTCAAGCACATCATTCAGTATATGGATCATCAAAGACGACGAAGCATCCATCATTTTCAGAATCTCCCACTGTTCATCTGAAAGGCTACCAGCTAGCATATGACCAATACCCAGGACAACAGCATTGAACGGCACTGCAAAGAAGAAGCTTGTGTAAATTTCTTGACTAAACTTGGTGCTTTTAAAGACGAAAAAAATAAGTGCTTATTGACTGGATTAGGCTATATTCCTACCTCTTATTTCATGCAAAATGAAGCTTATAAACTGCTTCATTTGATTTATTTTGCTTGCATATTCAGCCTTGTTCCATTCCAAAGCCTGGATTGCTTCCTCCTCTTTCACCTTTCTTTCAGAGAGAGCCTCTTGCAGTGATTTAATAGTGTCATACAATTGCTTATCCGTATGGCTACCCAGATAACCTATGAATAGGGTTGAAAACGCAAGGAAAATTGAGACCCCTAAGACATACAAGGCTTGGGGAGCAAAAATGTTGGGGACTACATATGACAAGGCTGCTGCTAAGACAAAAATGAATAGAGAGGGCAATGTTAAGACAGAGAAACTCTTTGCAGGCAAAAATAAAGTGTGAGATAACAGAGAGGGAAGGCCCATAAGCAGAGAAATATCAATGTACTGCAGATCCTGCCTTAATGTAATGCTATCTATGCTCTTGGAAGATGGAATTATACAAAAAGAATTATCAATGAACCATGACATGAAAACTAGAAGAAACAGTATATATGAAACATAACTGTAAAAAAATTGGCTTGCTTCGTAATAGAGGAAAAGACGAGCAAAAAGTAAAAGAGAGAGGGATGCAGTCAAAATCCAAGGCATTGCAAATGTGAGCCTTAAGCCTTCTGTTGCAAAATGAATAAGTAACACTACAAGAACCAATACGCTGAAACATCCCACACAACAGAGCACCTCTTTTTTATGGCAAATCCACTGAAAGTCTTTGAAAGCATTTGAAAAGTCAGATATATTTATGGATGAGTGGACATCATTCAATTTAGACGTCCACGGAAGCTGATCTGACACACGGTTCTCATCTGGGAGCTCTACTTCTTTCCTGGATTTCCTCTCTTTTGCAGGAGAATCTAGAACTTGACGTAATGTTCTCTTCATTCTTTCCAGCCAATTCAATTTAAATTTAAATTCGGATTCATACGAAACCCCACTTCCTATTTCAAACAATTTACATCGAAAAGACATCCCCAGAGTTGGGTTGAATCCAAACATGAACACTTCCCTCTCAAAGCTTGTCCCATTCCCGCGGTACCAAGTCCTAAATATTTTGAGGTAAAAACAACATGCCCATAGCATAATTTATTACTGATAAAAAGGCAAAGCACAATGAAAAGCATTCTCAAATATCTCAACAATTTTTACAGACGAGACTAATTTTAGCAGTGTAAGCTTCTGAGATTTCCCTCATAATAATATCAGTGAAAGTTGCTGTGAATTGTCCAAATCTCCTCTCTAAAGCTGTTGTTCTGGTGTGAGGTTTTACAGAATGACCGTTGAAGCTTCAATTTCCAAAATTTCTCTTCTACAGAGATGAAAAGTTTCTTCCATATATTGGAGTTAATGCACAGTTCTGAGTTAACCACTGCCTGCAACATTATGTGCAAGAACTCCACGTCATTGTTTTTCTGTACTCTGTTTCTAAAATAAAAGTTCTTAAAATGTTAAAATTTTCAAATTTTATGATAGTTGCAATACATAATTTGCAGGGTAAAACAGCTAAAGTGTACCTTGCAACCACAAATTTCCAGCCATTCCTATTCCGAGCTTCAAGTCTTGCGTAATACATCTCAGTAAGCCAAACATTTCTGAATCGTATACAATCCACTTTCTCCATAATATGAACAGAAAAATCTTGGCAGGTTCAAAGTTTTGCATAAAGAAAGCTTTGGAATCACCATAAAGGAGCTAAAGTTCATAGACATTGCAGAAAGTTCGAATTTTATTCCAGAAACTACGGATACAAATACTTTGCAGATCAATCTCTGAAGATCGAGAAAGATTCAGTTGGAGCTCTGACTTTGAATTTGCTTCCATAAACTTTTGGTAAGAGGCTTGAAATCCAAACATCCTTTGTTGATGAATTCAGATTAAAGATTTCTAAGGTAGCTCTCGAAGTCTGTTAAAGCTAAAAAGACCTTGGAAAGCGTCCAGAAGTAATTTAAAACAGACGAAAAAAATTGGAATTAGAGCCTCAGCAACGTGAAAATTCGCCCAAACTACAGACAAGAGTTTAGAAACGGTGAAATTTGGAGACAATACAAAAATTGTGGATTACGGCCCAAAAACTGTGAAATAAGCTCAAGTGGATACATTACAGCTTTAAAAGAGTGAAGTTCCAAAACCGCCGACAAAGAACCGTATTATGAATTTGCAATTTGATTCGAATTATGAATCAGGGTTCCATATTGCGGGGAAGTTTGGATTAATACGGGTCATAAAACGGTGAAAACTAGCTGAAAGCTCAAACAGTGAAACTTAGCACAAAATCCATGATTTGAAATGATATTTCAGAGGGAAAGAAATTTGGCCAGCAAATCGATGAATTGATAAGATATTTCAGGGTCAAGAAATATTTGCCAGCCAGCATTTAAGTCGATCTCCAAACAGGGACAAAACTGGCTCGAACTGCATGCTCATAATCAACTTGTGGTTTCGTAGTGAATTTTGACAAAAGAAAACGCAGAGACAACTCACCGAAAACAAAAGTTCTTTCCAAAATGCTCGCACTCGGCCTCCGAAGACGCCGAAAAACGGATCTAAATGAACGAACAAAAATAAACTTTTCCAGATTATCTGTAGGTTGACACCGGAATGACCAAACAGCAGGCCGAAAACGAAAAATCGCTGACAAAGTATGCATCTGGCCGCGTCAAACATGAAAAAAAGGCTAGAAATGCTCGAAGTTCTCCAAACTTAACCAAATTCTCCAAATCTAACGGATTTTTTTTTCCAAATTAAGCCGAAATTTCACCAAAGGAGTTCAAAATGTGCGATCGCAAATTCGACGAAAATGTGAACAAACAAGCTCAACGGAAACTTTTAGTAATTGGGTCGCATTCGCATACTACAGAAAAGCCTTTCTAGCTTTAAAAGCTCTTCGCCGTATCTAAGACGCGACGAGGAAACCGTGCGAGAAACCGATGAAATTCGGTCTCTCCTTCCTGTTCGTTAAACATTCTTCCCCTTATTCTTCCGCTGTTATTCCTATTGCCAATACAAACGGACACGCGCGAACGGAAACAAAAACAGGAATCCACGCCGCGTCAAACTCCACCTTGAAACAGCGCGGGAGCCAGAAAACCGCTCGAAGGAAACAGAGCGGTGTCGATTTCAGCGGATGGTTTTATCGGTTGACCACGTCCCCGCGTTTACTGGTGTTTGCTCGCTTGGAATGAAGCCAAAACCAGTTAATGTGGGTTGCAGTAAAACGGACAGAGGGAGCTTCGTCAACACAACGGATATAAAAAGGTTTATCTACTGTTATTAATTAGAATCTTCGGGTCCGTTGGATTACAGTGGATAGGTGAGAGTTGACTATAAGCGGATGAGTTCTAATTTTACGTATTTTGTGTTTTAGTTTCAATTATGTTTTTTATTTTTTACTAAAGATGGGTAAAAAGTTTAATTACTCTGTCTAATTGCACTCGAATGTGTATAAACTCATCAATATTGTTCAATAAATGGTTATAGATTTATTATCCGAGAGTGATTACATGTGAAGAAATTGGATCCTCTCTGTGCTTAATAGATATGTTGTTTTTTGTTTTTGTTATAGTTGTCACTTTGGTGTTATCAGGTTTAGTTACAACATCTTTCCCAAGTAAACCCAAGTAAAGCACCTTACTATTCTCTATGCAAAAGTAAAACGATTTGCTAGTTATTTATAAGGGGGTAGAGTTTCACTCATACTAGAGGCCTCTTGGTCTTAGGTTGTTACCATGTTTCCTTATGTCCAAGAAAGATGGGCTCTTTGCCAACCAACATAGATAGATCCTCTCTATGCTTATAAGAATTGGGCTTAAGATGGATATGATTTTAGTTTTTTATTTTATAGGACCATGGGTTTTTTTATTTACTTTTCCTTTGGTTTTATTTTTTTATTTTGTGAGTCAACTTTAATTTTTTTAATTACTTTTTAATTTTGCAATTAGATGTAGTTTTATGTCTTACTCACATTCAAATGGTGGTTTCAGGTCCACGGTTCTAGATAGTATTTGCAAGAAAGTCAATGTCCCTTGTGGTCATTATGGAGGCTACCTCCAATAGGGTCATGTGTTTTGACAAATTATTTCATTTCATGATGTTTAGGAATTGCCCAACACCTTGTTTCACCATAGCCTATGAGAATTTGTTTTTATTTAGCAATATTGATTTTCTTTTCTAAGCTAACTAAAACACAAAGGTTATTTTTTTAATTTTGGAGTTAATGACCCCTTTATAGTATCTTAATTTTATATTTTCCTTTATTTCTTTATGACACCTCTATACTCTTTAAAGTGTCCTCCTATATTCTTCAATGATTTAGCCAAGACTTAGTATATGGATATCATCCTCTCTTAAGTTGTAGGTGACTTTGAATGGAGTTTGTAGCAATCTTGGAAAGCCTTGTCTTAACTTAGTATACAAAGGCTATGCCCTCTTAAGCAGTAGGCGACTTTGAATGGAGTTTGAAGCAATCTTGGAAACTCTTGTGTTTCATGTTAATTACCTTGTACTTGTACATTAGGAATCTTGCCATAGCCATATTCAATTAACCACATTAGTAGTGTATTCCATACTAATATAATGATTGATTCTAGTTATAAAGTGAATATCTCTGTTTTTTTCTCAATCCTAACATGTCTCTAATAAAATACAATCACAAACACACAGAAATTTGTTTATGCAAAAAAAATGTAAAAACACCTTAAAGGGTACAACTCTAATATATTCAAATAACTATGTGCAATCATTCTTGTTACCAATCAAGAAGTAGTATTAGAATTGATGAGACTATCAAACAATAAGAATGGACTTTTGCCAACATAACATATTGTTTCTTAGTGTTGGTTTCACTAAGTGTTTGAATAAGCATGGAGGCTTAAAATAATAAACATAGTGACACCATGATGAAAATTCAAAGAATCTCTTCTTGTGAACGCACCCACAAAAGGGGAGTTAAACAAAACTATCCATGAGGATAATAGAGTATGATGTGTCCTCTTATGGTTTCTCTAAATAGTGAAGGACAACAAGCCATTGATGGAACCAATTATATTTGATAAGATTAGTTTAGTGAGAAGGTTTAGATCTAGATTTTATGGCAGTGGTTCTCACCCTGTGTTGGTGGTTGGATTTAAAGATGTTGGTTGAGCATGTAGTAGCGAGGAAAGTAATTTATTCTTATCACCATGGGAGTCCCTCCACCATGTATCAAAGAGTTTGTGCAACATTTTGTATTACTATCATTGAAGAAGTAATCAAGTTTCCCACCCTAGAGGTTCTCACATAATATAGCCCATCAAAGAATTATCATCTTTTAAAGGATGCCAAACATTTATGGCCAAGGTAATTAAGAAAAGGAATCCCAAAGGAGAACCAAAAACATATCTAATAAGTGTAACTAAGGTGGATAAGTCACCTCAAACATCTCTAAATAGTGAATAATGCCTTCATCAAATCTCATAGTATATTTAGTAAGAATATGGATGTGATCTTTGATAGTCATAGCTTATAAATTCATGTTTCCAATTGTATTGGATGAACTATTCTCTAGAGTTTAATACATGCATAGTTCTCTAACAAATTACAAGCAACATGCAACATATGGAGTTTCTTCTTGTAACCTTAAATGTGATAGAGATTTTGTCCAAAACCTTGTAAACATGTTTGGTCATCCCTACACAACCTATCTATTAACGTCTATAAATGTCCTCGCATCAATAGCAAGGGGTTATCCTCGATAGAATGTCCCAATTAGACCATAAACCATTTGGAGTAGGGAATCTGCCTAAATTCTTGTCTGACTACCATTCATTGGTTTGGGGTTTCACTGGTTGCGTCCCGTTCCATCGTTTAGGGTTTTATTTTAAGAGATGAAATGCAACGTGAATTAACCTAAATGCATATTCCTAAATATCCTAATGTATCCTAGCTAGGAGCAAGATTTAAGAGAGTGAGCAATGAAGTAACATTGTGCATTTGTGTTCTAAATTCATATAGTTGGTTTTAAGAAGCAGATAAACAATGACAAAATGAAACATAAATATTGGAATAGTCTCGGTGTTTACATCATTCATACTTTACTACCCATAGAAAGAAAATGTTGAACATAAATAACATATGAAGCAAGGAACATAAAGTTGTAGGAAAATTCCATTCAGAAAATTGAAACAATATTACTCCATATACGCATGTGATAGAGCATGAAACAGTTCAAAGCAATCATCCACATAACATAAACATTCTTGTACAACATCACTAGTCCACTGACTTCTCCTTCTCATTAAGAAAGAAATAGTTCTTTTACAAAAATGGGTAAGAAAAGAGCCAAAATCCCTTTCCTGCTCCGAGCTTCAACTTTCCTTTATAGCATTTACGAAGTAACTCCTTAGAGACTCTTCAAATTCCCCTTTATCGGTTATGACTTTTAGGGTCACTAATGATTTGTCTTGTTTGGATTTCACCTTTCTCCAAAAAGAAACAAAAGAAAATTACATATGACATTATTTAAGGAAAAGTAATTCCTTTCGACTTCATAAATGAGTCCCGCAATTCAAAAAGATACATAATAATGTTAAGTTGTTGTTGTATAAGGATCCTGAAGAAACTTCATGTGCCATAGCTTCTTCATTTAGTGTCGGAAACCCTCTAGTAAAGGATCTATTGCATAAAGTCATCACATGCGATTCGTCAGTAGGAATTGAGACATGGCTTTCCAATATTTGGGAGGTGACCTACAACATGCCTTTGTGATCCGGATTTATGTGAGAAGGAAATGAAAGAGCAAACTCAGATTCTATTAAATGAATGAAATAGAACAAACTGTAAAATAAAAGCAGCTAGAATGGTGGTAGTTATATCTTTGAGAAGAGATGTGGAGGCTATGCTCATCTGTGACAAGTTGAATCCAAGAAGAGGCCGAAAGAGCCTATTTATCATAAGCATGAGGGTAAGAACCCTAAACATCCAAAAACCTAACCCCGGAAGATGAATCGTCATAAAGTATGCGGCCCTAAGGTGGTTAGTTGAACAGTCAACTTCCTGGGGTCATAAATTTTGCATACGATCTTCGTTTTGGGTGCTCAATAGCCCATTGGAAAGGCATATCTAAGCTATACAACTTTCGATTGGGGGCCAATGTATGTCATTGGAAGCCATTGTCCCCCCCCCCAAATCTCCAAAAAATGTCGTTTAGGGCCTCAAAACGGCCCCGGAAGTTTAGGACCTGAAAAACTGTAGAAAAATTATCAGAAAACTGCCAAAATAGAAAATTGTTTTGAGCCAGTGGAATAGGTGGGTGGCCACCTATATCCATATGGATCAGTCCTCCCTCCTTAGGAAGCAATGGTCTCCATTGTGTTGAGTGCCCCCATTAGGTGGGGAAACTTCCGCTAAACTTGACTCTTGGTGAGCCACTTGCCTTGGTGAAGTAGTTTCCCTACTTTGACAACCCGATATAGCTGGATCTTTTGCTAGTGGGTTCCCTTGACCTGTGTGTCCATGATATGATCAATGGTTTCCTGTTCCATGCAGTAAGGATTAAGCCCTGTAGGTTTCAATTACTCTTCCACCTCTGAGGTGTCCAACAATGGTGGAAAATATGGGCGAAGGAGCTCCACATTGAATATTGGGTGCAGGCCAAGGAATGGACGAATGCTTAACTTGAAGGCATTGTCACCAATTGCCTTGGTAATGGTGTACGAACCATATCGAAGTGGACGAAGCTTGCGATGGGGTCCTATGAGCCTCTCTTTCTGGACATGCAACCAAACCTATCACCCACCTGGAACTTGTGTGGAACTCGATGTTGGTCATATCGCTACTTATACTTAGTGTTGTCCTTTTCCAAAATTTCATGGACCTGTTGGCAGATGTGCTGGATTCGTTCAACAAATATGTTGGCCTTATCAACCTTATTCTGAGCATGGGAAGATTCCTCACGTGTGGATGCAATGGGAAGAGCTACATCAATTGATGCCAGTGGTTGGAACCCCAAACACACTTGAAAAGGGTTGTGGCTGGTAGAGCTATGGTAGGATCTGTTATAGCTATGTTGAACATAAGGAAGGATCTCATCCCATGTACAGGGATGTTCAGAATTGTACATTCTCAGAATATGCACAATCATCTTGTTGACTACCTTTGTTTATCCACCGGTCTAGGGGTGGAAGGCAGTCGATTTCGTGATATTGGTATCCATCAATGACCATAGGCTGGACCAAAAAGTTCTTAGGAATCTGTCATCCCGATATGAAATGATAGTCTATGGCAGCTTGAAATGAACCCAAACACACTCGAAGAAGATCTTAGTAGGTGGCTTCAATAAAGATGTTCTTCTTGCAAGCTATTAGAAGGGTCATCTTAGAGAAACAATCCACGACCACAAACACACAGTCATTTCCATGCTTGGTTGAAGGTAGTCCGGATATGTAATCCATGGATATGGATTCCCATGGCCCATTAGGAGTGGGTAGAGGGGTGCACAACCCCTGCTTTTTTATGGTAGGTTTAATGATGGCACAGGAAGTGCAGGATCACATGTATCGGTCAGCGTCTTGTTGGAGCTTAGGCCAATAAAAATACTTCTACAATATGGAAAGTGTATTTCATGTGCCGATGTGCCCTACCACCCGACTGTAATGAGCTTCCCAAATCATCTTCGCATGCTCGCTTGAAGGAACACGGAGATGGCCCAGGTGGCATAACAAGCCTTCCTGAATATGAAAGTCTGCTACGGATGTGCCTACACATAGGGATTGATAGATGGGAGAAAAATCAGGATCACTGCTATATAGTTGAGGCCACCCGGAGGTCTCATGGCCACAAGACTGGAGCATTGTGGTAAGTGCTGCTACTGGAGGACGATTGAGGCAATCAATGACTTAGTTGATGCTGCCCTTTTTATGTTTAATATTCAGGTGGAAATGCTGCAAGTAAGTGGACCACTTTTGGTGGCGATCATTTTGTAACTTCCCTTGGATTGTGATCAGTGTGGATGACTGTCTCTTTTCCAAGGATGTAATGCTTCCATTGGAGGCAAGCTTGGACAATGGAATACATTTCCTTGTCGTAGGTGGGTACTTGGGGATTGTATCTAAAAGTGTCTCACTATGATATGCCACTAGATGACCATGCTAAGTGAGGACTGCACCAACAACATAGTCTAAAGCATCTGTTTCAATCTCAAAGGGTTTTTGTAGATCCGGTAAGGCAAGGACAAGTGTCAAACATAAGCGTTGTTTTAGCTCCTCAAATGTTTGTTGTTGTGGCTTGGACCAGTTGAACATGGCCTTAGATCCACCTTTGGTCACATGGCTAAGGGCTAATAAATATTAGAGAATCCCAACACAAATCTGCGATAGAAGTTGGCAAGGCCTAGGAAGCTGCGAAGCTTTGTGAGAGTTGTCAGGGTTGGCCAATAATGGATGGCTTGGATCTTGGCTAGATCCACATGAACACCATGTTACTCTACGATATATCCCAGATATTGAACCCTCTTCATGCCAAATGAGCACTTCTCTAGATTACCATATAACTTGTGTTGGCGCAAGGTGCTGAGGACTTGGTGGATATGCTGCAAATGCTCTTCCCATGTTCTATTGTAGATGAGAATATAATCCATATATACAACCACAAAAGAATTAGTGAATGGACATAGTATATCATCCATCATCCTCATGAAAGTTGTTGGAGCATTAGTCAAGTCAAAAGGCATGACCAACCACTCAAAAAGGCCTTCCTGATATTTGAAGGCATTCTTCCAAACATTGGTATGCTCAATTGGCACTTGATGATAGCCAGAATTCAAATCAATCTTGCTGAAATATTTGGCACCCTTGAGATGGTCAAGAAGATCATCGATACGGAGGATGGGATACCAATTCCGAACTGTGATCTTGTTTAGAGCTCGGTAATCAATACATAGTCGTCATGTCCCATCTTTCTTCTGTACCAACACAATTGGGCTCCCACAAGGTGAGGAGATAGGTTGAATGTGCCCCTTTTGGATCAATTCTTGAATCTGGTGTTTGGTTTCTTCATTTTCCATGAGGGAACACCTGTATGTTGGTCCGTTAGGTAAAGGCACACCAGGGATCAAATCAATGGAATGCTTGACCGACCAATGTACTGGCACCCCAATGGGTGTGGTGAAGATGTCTTTGTATGCTTCCACGATATTGTCCACTTGTTTCTACTGTGTAGAGGGGTTCTGCATGGAGGTGGTGGATGTTGCTGCAATATTTCGTTCACCTTCAGAATGAACCATGAAGAGGATGAATTTCCCTATCTGGTAAATTACCTTCCTGCACTGCTTAGCTATGATGAGGTACACTATAGTGGTGGGAAGTGTCTCTAGTATCCTGTAGAGCTTCTTTCCCAAAGTAATAATGACACTACGAGGTCTAGACTCATACACAACATGACGTTTCCACATATATGGTTGTCCTAAAAGAACATCACAAACTCCAAGCAGGGAAACATCACACATTACCTCATCTTTGAAGGGCTTGATCCCATAGGAAAGGCAGAACTGTTGACTAACGCAGATGTCCTATCTCTAGCTCAACCAACAGATGTTGTATGGTTGGGGATGTGGAACTGTCAGAAGCTTCAATATTTTGACAACCTCGACCGAGATGAGGTTTTTATGGGTACCACTATCAACAATGAAGTGTAGCGGAGTTCCTTGCATCCACAGTTGTGAATGGAAGAGGCACTCCCCTTCCTCTAGCTCCTCTGACTCTTATGGTTGAATATTTGCAGTTGCGATGGTGGCATTAAGTTCCACGTCAATGATTTGCTTTCCATTTTCTTTCTGTCCTTCAGGTTCTGAGTCGGAGTCTAGGTCCAGGGATTTTGTCTCGGCCAACGAGGATTGTTTTGAGCAGCACTAATCAGTGTTGTGCCAAGGGTGCTTGTGGAATTCACACCATTTTCCAATGTCGTTCTTTGATTTCCCATTACCCTTCTTTACCTACGGCTTGGGCTGGCTGTCGAGGATTTGTCCATCCTTGCTCTGTCCTTTTCTTTGAGAATTAGGTCCACCTTTTTCAGGCTTCAGCTGCTGATTTGCAGACCCAAAATCCCACTTATTCTTTTTCTTAAACTTTTGCTCGATCTTGATTGCGTAACTATAAGTTGCTCCTAGTGAGGATATGTCTAGGAAATACATCTCTGTATGAATGTACCTATGTAGGCCAATGCAGTACTTTAGGACCAAGTTTCGTTCAAGGTCTCAAATACCCGGCTTGGAGCACAGGGTATGAAACATGTTGGTAAACTCTGGCACTGTTTGGTCTCTTTCTCGGGGCAAAGTTGTCCATCTAGTGTACTGGTCATCATAGTTTCCAACAGGGTAGAATTCTTCCTTGATGGCATCGACAAAATCCGCCCAAGTGGGTTTTGTCATGAATAGTTCAGACTCATCTCTTGCATGCCTCTTGTAGCAACCGTCCCACCATTATTTAATATGGGGAAGGGACTTAAGGAGCACGAATGTGATATTTTCGTTGTCGAAAAAATTTTGAACAGAGAAGTAACCCTATAATATATTCAACCATTTCTATAAAGTGTATGCATCTATATTTCCTTCAAATAGGGGAATGCCAAAGTTAACTTGTACCTTGAAGGGATTCACACCCCCAAAACGACTGCTCATTGAAGGTGCATTCGCCGCCATCGACATTCTTCGAAGGATCTGTGAGAAATTATCCATCATCTCATTCCTCTGTCGCATGAGGGATTCCTCGAGCAACATATTAATAGGATCTCTTGCTCCGTCATCTCTCTTTTCTTCTCCCTCCATGTGAGTCTGCTTGGGTCGATGAGGAGGGTTTTCCCCAAGCTCAACTAGTTCAAGACCCAACTCTCGATATTCAGATCTCGTCGAGGACATGCACTGAGAAATCACAAGAGCAAAAGGCTTTGATACCACTCATCCAAATTTATGTGAGAACAAAATGAAAGAGAATATATATTCACATACACAGATGTATGGCAAGAAACACAATGACACAGTAAACTCAAATTCTATTAAATGAATGAAATAGAACAAACTGTAAAATAAAAGCAACTAAAATGGTGGTAGCTATATCTCCGAGAAGAGATGTGGCAGCTACGCTCATTTGTGACAAGATGAATCCAAGAAAAGGCCGAAAGATCCTATTTATCATAATCATGAGGGTAATAACCCTAAACATCCAAAAACCTAACCCTAAAATATGAACCGTCATAAAGTTTGCAGCCCCAAGGTGGTTAGTTGAACAGTCAACTTCCCGGGATCATAACTTTTGCATACGATCTCTGTTTGGAGCGCTCGATAGCTCATTGGAAAGGTCTATTTGAGATATAAAAATTTCGAGTGGGGGGAATGTATAATGTTGGAATCCATTTCCATCCCCATCCCCCGGATCTCCAAAAAACGTCGTTTAGGGCCTCAAAACGACCCCGAAAGTTTGTGACCCGAAAAATTGTAGAAAAATTACAAGAAAACTACCAAAATAGAAAATTGTTTTGAGCCAGTGGAATAGGTGGGTGGCCACCTATATCCATCTTGATCACCTTGATAATCATATCCTTATCGTCCTTAATATTTCTCATATTGGATATTCTTTGTTATTTAGACGTGGGATTATTGAGTGGGCCCATGGGTGGGAGTCGACACTTGCCCATCACTGTATCAGCCCCTAGATGTAATCGTTCACATTTCTCCAGTAATTGGTGATGATAAGCCATCTTTCTTGTAATTGGTGATGATGGCATAATCAAGCTAGGTTTCCTGAAGAGTCCTCCTTGGAAGGTTTGGATATGTCTTAGTTACTTGTTTTTGTCAAGTGGTTATGCTGTCCAGATTTAGCTTGATATTATATATCTCACTATCTTATTTTTTGGCTCCCTCGATTATGGATTTTAATCTTGTTGCAATATTAAGTTCTTCTTGGATTTGTTCTATGACTTTTTACTGCATATGAAAGAAATCATGTTGTAGCAACATAGCACATGCTTGAAATTCTGCTAAATTGTGCTTTTCAACTTTAACACTCTCAACTTCAACAACTAATGTTTCCTTTTTGTTTTGCAGACTTTCCACATGAGCTTCCAATGCTCTTTTTTCATCTTCCAGGCTTTCTACTTGAGCAACCAATGCCTCTTTCTCATTCTGCAAGTTTTCCACTTGAACTGACAATGCTTCCTTCTTAGTGAGTAGTGCATCATACTATGGTCTAATTCCACTGCCCCTCTTCAAGTCTCTAGGGTCTTATCTTCAAAAAGGTCGATCATTTTTTGTGCCTTGTCCAGATCTTCACTCATCTTTTGCACATTAAACTCAGTATCCATGGCACTAGAAAAATTTGTTGAAGCTACGAGAGAGGCTACCTGATCCATGCGTGTTATTATTGGCGTTTCAACAGTTATCTCCATTTCGGTTGTGCTAGCAATTTTAATTGCTTCTGGGTCCTTTTAACGATTTGTCTTTTTTCATTATTATAAAAAATGAAGGAACTTAGTTGGGCCACATAATCCTCCATGGATAGGGTATACATGCCTTTTCTCAATTCTTTTAACAGGAAATGTCCACTGGCGAGTGGGGAATTTGTGCTTGTAGTGGATACTTCCACATCCATATCATGCGCATTGTTGGCCTAAGCTTCCTCTTGTTTCCTTTGTTCTTCTTCAACCTTCCTCCAGATTTATACTAGTTTCTCCTTTTCTATTTGCTCTCTATATTCATGTTCCTTCCTTTTCCAAGCTTCTTCTTGTTCCCTCTATCAAGGTTCTGCTTGTCTATGCTCATCAAATTTTGTCTTATGTTCTTTTTCCAATTTTATTTGAGCTTCTTCTACCTGCTTCTGAATTTCTTCCATTTTCCTATGAGCCTCTTCTTCTGCTTGCTTTTCCTTCTTCCCTTTCTTAGTGGTAGACATCCCTATGGCATAGCCTTTTCCATTCTTATTTCTTTTTGCTTGTTATTCAAGGGTTTTGTCCTGGCTAAAAACTTCTTCTTCAACAAAGAATTATTCTGTATAGGTTCAATTATATCCCACAACAGAACAATGATTCAATACTTTCCTCTTGATTTAATTGCGTAAAAAATTATCTTCTATAAAATGGAAGAGGATGAAGTCTTTTATCATGTCTTTTGCACTCTTGATTCAGGCCATTCTGTAAGCCCTAATGACTATTGGCAATGGTGGCCATGAAGCCTTTTTGGATTTGTCTAAAGCGGCTCCAATTCCATTGATAAACGTCTCTCATATCTCCTTCAAAACCATTTGGTCTATGATGTACTTGGGAATTATGTAGGGTGCTTGTGATCCCCCATAGATATGCAAGTAAGTGCCTTACTTTTCCAAGAACCAATCTCCTAACATCTTCACCTCCTCAATGGATTTATCTAACATGCATTTGGAGGTTTGTTTATATACAAGCATGTGTAATTGCATTATAAATTCTTAAGAGATCTGCTTATAATGGATGCCATATTTATGTTCCCATAATTCTTGACAAAAAACTTGCACCATAGGTTTTGGAGGTTCCCATCTCCATCCCATAACAGGGAAATTGTTTGCAACACATACCACATCTAACAGATAGGTGGACATGTGAAAATATGATTGCTGCCTAGCCAAATTGGCCTTTGCTTTTAGGACTGCATTCAGCATGCTTGATGAAATGATGGTTGTGTAGTTAGATTATGTTCCCAATAAAGTAACATGATATAACAAGGGTAACCATCCTATCAGAAAATGCGATACATCCTGCTCACCATACAATCTACACAAGAGTGTTGGAGCAATCATATAGGGTAGTCTCAATGCTTAATTTGGTAAATACTGTTTGATATGAAAATCTGAAGTTACCAATTAACCATTAGTACTCCATTAGTAACATTTTTTTTTCAAATAAACATGATCTTGAATTGATAGTGCATCTTGTAGTTTTATGTGGATTGCTTTTCACTTAACTAAACTCTTTCCTTATGAAAATTAACTTGCTTAATCCATACTTCATAAGTGATTTGTGAGATAATAATAAAGAGACTAAGAGAGCTAATATCAACACAAACACACCAAAACTTGATAACAGAGTTTACCAAACATCCTGGCTATGTATTTGATTCCACTCCCAACAATGAGATCACTCTTCATTGATCTCAAAATGGTGAAAGTTTACAAAAAAGAAAGGCTTACAATCAACTTCTGCTATCGCCTTTCAATTCTACAATTCTGTGATTGAAACAAAATTTGAATCTGAATTCTAGAGGAAATTCTGCAACTTTAGAGTATGAGCTTTTTTTTCCTTTGACTCAGCTACGCAGGCTCTACAAGCACTTTTCAGACTATCTTCTCCAACTCAGAAACACAGTACAAATATGCACTCCTCTCGAAAACATGAGTCTTTTGAGTATAAACTCAATATAATTCTACACTAGACCCCAGGAATCCCCCTCTAGCACAAAATCCAATGTTGTGCTATGTCAAACTGTATTGTCATATCCGTACCACCTCAGTAATCGTTCCCATTGTACCTGCATCAAGATGCATGCCAAAACTATGTACCTAATTGCAGTTTCCGTGCTAGTTTATAAAGGCATGGGGTAGCCCAACCGTGGCTCGAACCCTATGTGAAACGTGGCTTCAACATAAATACAATGATTATATTTTCCCATAATAAGTGGCACCTTGGGCGCATTGGTTAAGTCGTTTGGATGGGTGGTGGGAGGTCACGAGTTCAACCCCCATGAAATCCTCCCAATTATACATGTTACAATATAGAGATATCATATAATTGGGGTTTTGTTTGGAAATTCATTGCATAATATATGACTCAACCCTCCCATTTTGGAACATATTTTTCAAACCCAAGCCAACTTAGACAAACAAATGGTGCCACCTAGCACCACCTAGTTGGTATTTGTGGAAACCTCTCATTGGACATCGCTGCCAACTCACTGTGTGGACCTACTTACGTGGCTGAAACTAGCTTTACGAACCTACCACTTCACTATTGGCGTGTCTACTAAATGGGTTGTCCGATCACTATATGGCCTTCCATGTGGGACCTTTTCAGTGGTTCCACGTGCACCATACAGATGCCACCTGTACCTTCCATGTCACCTATACAGATGCCATGTTATTCGTATGGATAACACGTGGCACTTCCCCAACTAATCCAATTGGATGCCAAATCAGTCGATTTCAAGTCAACATGATGATGTCCACGTGGAATCATATGGACCTTCCACGTGGCACCCTTGTTTTGCCTTTTTTTCATGTTTTACTAAAATTTAAGAGAATGTGATATCTTCCTCATCCGATGTCTATTTGAGGCAATTCAAGCACCGTTGGAAAGCTCTTGTTGACCCCTACTCAATGGTTCCATATGTTTTATCATTTGATACAGTAAAATTCCGAATGATCATAGGTCCACCTGGATCATTCCTCCTCACTGAGGAGCTTTTGGACCTCTAAAAGTGTTAACACCAAAACATTGTCCACTTTGCTCATCCCTTAGCCACACCATATCCTTACATCATAACCACTTTCCATTTCCATCACTTTGACCTTCAGATTCCTAAAATCCCAAAGTTGAAAATTAAATTGGATCATAATTAATATTTTGGATATTTCCTCTTTCCATAAAAGAGGGAAGTTGGCATATTCCTTAAAAATGGGAAAATGGAAAAATCCCCCAAAATAGGAAAATTACCAAAAATTCATAAAGAAGCAAGAAAAGATAAAATCCCACA
The DNA here is from genome assembly GCA_027924585.1 of Larix kaempferi. Lineage (NCBI taxonomy): Eukaryota > Viridiplantae > Streptophyta > Pinopsida > Pinales > Pinaceae > Larix > Larix kaempferi. The sequence continues at coordinate 7,679,873 of BSBM01001035.1, forward strand.
AAAGGGAAAAACCTAATTCCTATCCAAATACCAATGGTCACCAAATACTATGGGCCACCAAAACCATTAACCATTTTGCCACATGTTGCTGCTGCAACCTGATCCCCAAAATTTGTCAAAATTATGGGGCCCCTCCTTCTCTCTTGTAAGAGTTTTAGATTTCAAAGTGATCCTAGAGAAGTCCTACCCTCAAACTTAGATTTTTCCCAAGGATCAAGCAAAGGGGTTCATTTTTTTTGCCTAAGTACAACTTAGCTTTTCGAGCCGAAATGGTCGGATCAACAAATTTGTCTTTTAGAAATTCCCGTTTTGGAAACACTTATCCAGTTCAACCGACGCGTTCAACGAAACTCAGATAACTCTGCCAAAACAGTCGAAGCATTTTTAAGCTCACTTTTCAACACTTAGTCTTTTGTTTGATTTTCGCTATTTCGGCGTGAAATCTCCACTTCGGCGAAAAAAGTTTTAACGACAAATGCAATTCGGAGTGACTCAGGTATTTACGCCGAGAAGGGACACAGCATAAGAGATCGACAAAGAAATTTTATTGTTGCGACACATTTTGGCTGAACTCGGAAAGGACCGCCGAAATGGTTGCAAACAAACTGAAAACGTAAGTTGAAACTTGCCGATTGCAATCATCGGCGTAGTTAGGAAAACACCGCCAACGCGTTTCGCTGTATTTAAACAAGTCACGCCAACACGATCGGCGGTGAATATTTATTGGCAAGGACGCGTTAACAGAGGATGCTACCGAAACGGTTGCAAGCGGAAAACAAAACTCACCGGTGCATCGATGTAAGGGTGCCGAAGGCCGTCGTCGGCATGTTGTGGAGAACACTATGACACGTTGTGTAGAGACTAAGCAAGTCACTCTGAAACTGTCGATAGAGTTTGTTCAAGTGCAACGATGTGTGAATGGATTTGACATCGAAACATGTTTGGTCATAAATGACCCACCACCTTCGCGTTTAACGACCCCACCTACCCCACCAACCATACCGCATTTGGAATTTAATGCTCTTTTTTTTGCAAAAGGTTATTTATAGGGCAGAGGTCATTTTGGTTTGACATTGTAAAACTTAGTTTTCAAGTAGCTTCCGCTTCTGCTAGTCGCTGAGCGCCGAACATCCCAACGCCGTTGAGCTCAACAACCACTCAAAAACTGACAGGTAGGTCGTCTCGTGCCATGTGATCCTTTTAGTTTTTTTGCTTTTAGTTTGGGTATTTTTGGGGTTTCTTGTGAGATGTTAACCCTTCCTCGCCGCTGGTTCGTCCACATCGTTCTGACCTGTTAGGGAAAGCCATTTTTTTATTTTTTAGTTTCGAGTTGTTAGACTTCACACACCGACGGTTTCTTACCTCGCTAGTTTCCCTACCTTCTGTCGCACATCCAGCGAGCCTTTCGATGCTTCTCATGCCTTTAGTTGAATTAACCACATTTTGGGTTGAATATTGACCATGGATAGTAGTGTCCTTCCACATCACCGGATAAGCACAGCGGCCCCTTGCAACCATGAGACCAACTTAGAACCGTGGTAGCTTCTTTGTCGATGATGAGTGCGTAGATTCAAACCTTGTTTTCCGTTACCACCACAGACTGACCAACCCTCATCTTTAATCACCAAAACTCACACTTTTCTCTTGTTTCATAAGCTGAACCTAATTAATCTATTTCATACAATACCTTAAGCTAAATCATTTAAATACTGGTTTAACCTTTATCCCGAGTTGTCTCTAGAAGACGGTATTTACCTCCGGCAGCTAGTTTGCGCTTATTAATAAATTTGTTGGGAAGAATGGTTTGAATTATTTTTTACATATGTTTTATTTTCCCACTTGCATACTGTTAAAACAAAGCAACAAAAACTTGACAGCATGATAGTGATGGTTTTCTCAACTCATCCTATTAAAGTAATATGAAAGAAAATGCTTGATTAACTTCTGTTTGAATTTCGCTTACACATTGCTTTCCCTTTTTCATCAGGAATTGAAAAATGACTAAGAAGGGTGCCAAGAAGAAATCCAAGGTATCCGAATCAAATTCAGACATGGAGACAGCAAAGGAGAAGCGTTTTCCTCGTTCCATCTATCTCATATAGCAACAGCATACAAGCACCGCAATCTCAAGTCATGTTAACTCAAGGCTGGCTCAAAGGCATAAACATAGACCCTCTCGAGTATGCTAAGAAAATGATAGTACCAGGAAAGTAGCTGAGGCAGAGAGTGAGCAGCGAGTATGAGAGTCAAAGTTTGATGACCTCTTTCAGAATTATAGCCCTGATGATAAGTAGGATCTTTGGAAAACCAGATGGGACTATCTACAAACTAAATTGGGTACCTCTGATTTACTACATAGCCTTCCATGGCATAGTCTTTAATTGGGTGGACATCCTCTTGGACAACCTATCATAATCAATAGTAGCTACACAAGGAGGTTTAACCCAAAGGAAGGCATATTTCTACATGTCTTCATACCTCATAGATTGCATATTAGCTAGGCACCCATGTTCTAAGTTAGGATGCATCTGGAATAGATCTGAATCTCTGATCTATGTGGCGTATCAGATTATGTGGGCCCATAGATATGCAAGTCATTATAAGCTCATATGTGAGGAGTTCATTATGCCTCTCTACTGGATAATTTTCAATTAAGAACCAAAATGCTTGTCTGAAAATGAAATGGCAATCATAAATGAGTACGTAGACTACTACTTCTCTCAGGAGGGCACGTACATCAGGATGTATGGAGGTTCCCGAGCCTCTTCCCTTTTTCCCAATTATGCGATCGATTTTGTGGTCCACAAGGAAGCAGTAAGGAAAGTTTTCGTTAATGGAATTGAAAAATTCCTGCATGATCATAAGAAATCTTCATTCCCACCTCTACCTTTCTGTATCGGGGCATACAAGTTCTCCAAAGTTAAAACTGTCGAGGTTTTTGTTCAAGATCTAGAAGCATTTCATTTTGGCGAGAAGAGTTTCATGAGGAATGACAGCTACAACAAGGTTGTTGAACATTGTGCAACAATCAAAATACATTATGAATATGCTAATTACTTCGACAAGGATGAAGAAGTGTACAGGAGAGATAACAACATAATTGAGCTGAACAAACAGTTTGTTCACAAAAGCGGAGTTGGTTCCAGTACTACTTCCAACGCTGATTAGAAGGCAGAATTACAAAGACAACGAGAGGAATCCATAAGCCTACAATTAGCAAATGTAGAGCAGAGGCTCAACGAAGAGACTGAGAGGATCCAAAAGGAAGGGACTGAAAGAAGGCTAAAGGAAGAGACTGAAAGAATGCAAAAGGAAGAGACAAAAAGAATCTGGAAAGAAGAAGTCAAGAGGTTGCAATAAATAAGAGAAAAGGCAGAGAGAGAAGTGGTAGAAAAACAAAAGAAAAAAGAAGCAGAACAAAAGTCCAAGGAAGCTGTGGAAAAGGGAAGCTAGAATATGTAAGATATGGGCATAGACCCACCTGAATTGTTCAGTGAAATGCCCACCGGAGGACACCTCCCATTCAATGAGCTCGGACTCACCCCATTCACCCCATCCAAGCAACATACTTTGGCTAAATTGGACACCATCATCTTTGATAAGAAAAGGAAGACCATCACAAAGAGGATAGAGAAGAGGTTGAAAATGGGCACCCAACCCAATGTCGTCATTGTTTAGGAAAACACAATCATGGAGGGTACTCACAAGGACCCTAAGTTCATGGCATCTGTTAACATAGCTACCGCGCAAGCAAGTGCAGACAATGTCAACAAGTTTTTGAACGACATTGAGTAGAACAAAGAGAAGATGCTCAAGTTAAAGGATAATTTGGTGAAAGAATGAGGAGAAGGAATAGAATTGAAAAGAAAACACAATTCCATTCTATCCGATAAGGAGAGGTTACGGGATGAATACCAAAACTTGGACGCAGAAAAGGAGGCATTAACTGTTCAGTTAATGATTATGGAAGGGGAAAGGAGTGAATTTGAAGCTCAGATCGCTCAATTAGAGTAAAGTGAGTCAACTGCAAACCAATAGGTTGAAGAAATGAAAACTCAAGTGGAGGAGTTGATTAAAGAGAAAGAATCTTTGGCAGAACAGCTGGAGTTGGCCGATAAAATAAAACAAGATATAACTCTGTTCTATGATCAAACCTGCAAGATTCAGGAATAGATATATCATTCTTAAGAAATTCTCACTGATAAAATCTGCAAGATGAAGCTAATGATGGCAAGGATGGAGGTGATAGCTGTGGAGTCACTGGCAATTAGGATAGGGCTGTTAGACATTGCGGGTAAAGTTAAGAACCAAATGGACTGGAGGGAAACTAACTCAGATTTTCCTGATCATCTGCCCCAGAATACAAAAGAAGACTTGAAGTCGGAGATGGCACTTCTGGAATTTTGTAGGAAAGCTTCTAGGAGGCTAAATAATGAAGTTCTTAAGACCATCGAAAAATTCCACGAGTTTTATAGGAAAATCCTCCAGTTCCATGAGAAGTGTCACATCCCTTTAGCCCCAAAGATAAATGAGCTTCCAACAAACGACCAACGCATAGCACAACTGTAGGAGGGGCTGCGGGGAGATCTAGAGTATATCAAAAAAGTGGATGCTCTCACAAAAGAAGACATTCACCACTTTGTGGGACATGCTTCTATAAATGCATATTTCCTGTAAGACATTTGTCGAGCTGCAGCAGAAGGAGTGGCACATATAGAGTCACAATTGTTAGTTCATCAAGTAAATTTGCTAATACTGGAGCGTATCAAATACAAGACTATAGTTGCAGAAGCCAATACGTGGGCATAATATATTTCCAGTTTGACAGGGCCCACTTAATTTTAATTTGTAAATATCTTTTGTATTTTCCTATGTAAGCACTATATGACAAATTTTGGGGAATATTAGGGTTAGGGTAACTGAAGAGTCACTAGAGGACAAATATTTGTAAGATAAATAGAGGAAGAGAATGAGATGTCATGGACTTTTGCTAGCACAATAGAGCTGCACCATTTTTGTAAGAGAACTATTTTTCTGTTGAATAAGAAGGATCTGTTGCTTGGGAAAAGGATGCACAAGGATTTTTGCATGGAATGTGTGGAATATCAATGTGGAACTACTTCTTCTTACATTCAATAACTCATACTGTGAGATTGTTCTAACTTTCTTGAATTACTTCATGGTGATGAATGATTTTATTTTATGTGCAAATTTTTATGTGTTAAATGAGTAATAGACCATTTTTTAATTATATCAGAGCTATCTTTGGTATTCTTTCTTTCTCCTGTAAATGCGATTATTATGTTGGAAAAACTATCTTTAAAACTTTATGAACATTTCCAGTATATTACTCTTAATTCAGATTTGCTCCCTGCAAGGATAGGTTAGCTAGGTTAGATTAATTTAGAATAGAAATAAATGAATTGATCGGTAGGAGTGATAAGACATGAGGTAAGAACCTACGCATCACTTGCTGCGGCTTCTGCCTGTCAATTCTGGATTATATGCATTTAATTAGGGAACTTGCATCTCATATCTAAAATAAAATATATAAACGGTGAATCGGGCCGTAACCGGTAAAAGAACTGAAACAACAACACCCACGGTAGGCAAACCGTTAACCGGATGGATTCCCTACACCAAATAGTGAGTAATCTAATTGGGCTTGCTTACCGGGGAGAATCCCTAACTGTTAGTGCTACGAATTTCAGGGCATCAACACGACCAAATACCATGGGCCACCAAAATCATCAACCATTTTTCCTATATATTTAATGTGAAGGTCCCTCATTTGACATCTGTTCTCCATAAATTTACTATACTATTACTCTTATGAAATATCCATTGAAACATATAATCCAAACTTAGTAAGGACCAAATGCAATGTTCATGTACAACAAAAGCTAGATCCAAGGATGAAGACACAGTCGATGAAGGTAAGTACTCTCCTAGACATTCAGACTGCACTGATTCAAATAGTGAGGTTATCTGTTCTGTTACAATGAAAAACAAGACATAACAAAACTTAAGAATGATGTTATGGCCACATTAGAAGAAGTTAAAGGATCAAAATGTGATGCATATGTCAAATTTTCAAGGGATGATCTTGATATTCTTGAAATCAAGGTTACGTGTGTACTAAAGGAGATGGAGAGAGCTCAAAGGAAAAAAGTGTTATTACATCAACAATTCGAGGAATCTAAGATAAAGGAACAATAAAAGTATGAACAAGTCACCAAAGCCATGATTAAATTAAAATTCCAAGGTCAAGAAGCCTTGAAAACCAAAGAAGAAGAAATCATGAATCTAAAGACAGAAATTGATGATCTAATAGAGAATGTAGAAATGCAGAAATAAAATAACAAGGTCAATGAAAACACATAAGTCCTAGAAAATACAAGAGAACTGGTCATTGAGTTAAAAACACAACTTGAGGAAGCCATCATCAACACAACCATGATGATGACATCATCATCATGTTTTTTCATGAATTTCTTATTTTTCGAGGAGAGGGATCCATCCAAAGTATGTCGAGTAGGTATTCGTTGGATGTAGAATTGAATTCCCCATCCAACGAGTGCTCTTGCTCGAAATTTGAGTGAATTTACAAGGAGATAAGTTGAAAATACAAGTTGAAAAAGTAGTTTTTCTTCTTCTTTCCTCCAAAATTTGATGAGATATGCTAATATTATTTTATTATTTCCACTATTATTTTATAATTTCCCTTAAGAGGCCCATTTTAGACCTCAAAATTTCTCTAATGTTGACTTCTTTTAACAATAATTGATCTAGTTTTTGAGACAATGAGTTTGTGATGCAAGAGCACATGCATTGTACTCCAACACGTTGTAGAGTTCCTTGAGTCAGTTGTCACTCGCCTTGTGATGACCAACACATGGAAACTTCTGATATGTTTGTTGTCAAATGCATAGAGAGTTAGTTGAGAAATTTTAGAAATTCAATTGAACATTAAAATGATCAGCTTTTCTATAAATTAGAGGGAACGGGTGCTTAGGAGAGGGGGGGGGGAGTTTAGAATAATCGTGGAGGAGCTTTCTAAGCCATGGGGATTTGAGGAAAACTGGGACTATGTCCCCTGATGTCGAGATAAGTATATTTGAGGCTTGCATGCCCATTTTTTAGACAGAGAAGTAGAATGTAATTGTGATTGTAATTTCAATGGTAATTTATTCTTGCCTATTGAGGGACATGCTCTTTGTGAACTGACTTGTTTTTCTGTTAATTTTTAAGATCAATTCCTTTCATATTTTTGAATGCTATGCAACTTGAGTGTTTGCATCATATTGGTATCAGAACAAATTGACCCTAGGTATCAAAAAAATAAATTAGTCCATTCTATTGTGTTTTCTAGTGTAGTTTAAATATGTCGAAGAAATATAAGAAGGAAGCAACCAAATACACTGGGAAAGGTACCATGGAGAGTACTTACATGTTGATGTAAATATTTGGTTCAAGGAGAACCACTGTGTTGCATAGAGGAGCATTAGAAAAAACCACGGTGTTTTTGATTTGGTTGGTGGAATCCATAATGAGTGAGGATTAGTGGAAGAACAAACCACCAAGAGTTGTTTGTGGTAGGTAGCCAATGGTTCAACATTACATGAAATCAGTCCAAATCTATATTTGTCACTAGTCTAAGGTGTATGCAAAAAGGAGAGCCATTGTTACAAGGATGGAATCTAGAGATTTACCTACTAAAATGAATAATTAGGTGGAGAAAAGAATTAGGTGTGCTTAGAGGAGCATTAGATTGCACATAGGTGCATTGTTATTACACATGGTTAATGTATTGGCTACACAAGACATATTGATAATAACTTTAGAGAGGGTGAGTTTTTTAGAAGCCAACAAATATTGGTTGACTAAAGTTAACTTGGAAGTTAAAAATGAAGCGTCTGAGTAGAGAAGAAAATACATCATAGGGGAAGAGATTCAAGTGATTAAGAAAATAATCAAGGAATTGGAAATAGAACAATACAAAAAAAAATATGAGCCATAAGGAGAAGGATAAGGGAATTAGAAGCAAATGAAAACATGAAAGGGAGAAAATAGAAAAAGAGGTCCTAGTTGAAGAAGAATACGAAGAAGCACAATAAGTTCACTGCTACCCAAAAGAGGGTGATTCCCTTGAAGAAAAGTGCAAAGTGGTAGCAGAGGAAAAGTAAAAAATGGTACGAATAAGCATGCTACTGAGTGTGAGCATGAATAATTTGTGGAGGATCATGTTGCTAGTTACATCTCAAAAAAGAGTAGAAACATTGGTGGAGTGTGAAGAAGATGACAAGGATGCAATTGATTGCATGCCTCATGAAGTTGTGATGGAGTCACATGTTACAATAGTGATTTCTCTTATGGAGCGTGGAAATGAATGTGAGGAGGAAGGAGAGGATCAATTTGGTTGCAAGCCTAAAGAATTGGTGAACTTTAAAATAGTTGAAAAAAATACTCCCACAAGACATGTTGAGGAAGAGAAAATCAAGAAAGATGAGCATGCAATAGATTGTATGCATAAACATCAATGGGATGAGTTAGGTTTGGGGCATGTTTCATGAATTTTTACTCTCTTATTACATGAATATATAAAGGATAATAAAGGAGGAGCAAGGAATGTGAATATCCCCATGAAGATTGTTGAAGGCATTTCTATTGTAAAGCATAAAACAACATACCCACTAGTGAGTGGTGTCAACAATCACCAAAAACATTTGATATTAGCGGTATATGAGTTGGATGTAGTTGTTCAAAGAGAAATTGTAACATCCCTACCATGTAAATTTGTTCAATTTTGGCCAATTTCGAACCTTGAACTAGTGAAACCCAAGATGTCCCAAATTCTCCCAAATGCTTTCAAATTTTATATGGAAGGGATTGAGGGGTATTAGTACATCCTAATGCATCTACTGGACACTTAGACACTTTCTAAAGGAATTTATGACTTGCATTAATCAAGGAGGAATTAAAGGGAAAATTACTAGTGAATTCGATGTTGAAACCCCCCACTAGTCTTTGACTTTTTAGCTTCCCAAACACTGTACGAACTTCCCTAATTTTTGAAAAAAGGATTGTATTGGGTAAAGGACCTCAAGGAAAACCAAAATGCAGCATTTATCATGTCCTATAATATTCTATTAACCCATAAAAAATAAAGTTGTGACACATAGATATTGCTTGGAAATTGTCAACAAGGGACATGGAAATTGTTTCATAAACTTTAATCAAATTCCCAAGGGGCATGCATAAAGTGACTTGGTTATCTATAGTACATCAAAGTCTACTCAAGAAACTGAAAAACTTAGAGAAAGTCTTATATAAAACAAATGCATAATTACTCCAAAAGACCATAAGTAAAGATAGAGGAAAACTAGCCCGAATGAGTGGTTTGCATTGTTAGGATAATTAATACTTCATCCTTTTCCTACCTAGCATTATTTTATTTTTACTAGTATTTGATGATGTCATTTCCCCCCTAGCGGTGTGCAGATGTTATCTAGGACCCATTATCCACCTAATGCACCCATGCATGCATGATTTTAGGCCCATAGAGTTCATTCCCTACATTTTAGGAGCGCACTCTGTGTTCTAGTTCAATCTATTAGATTTTTCTACTTTTAATCAATACTTATCTAGGATCTTACTGAAAGAATAAAATGAACAACATAAGACAATATACACAAAGAACTTCCTCAGGGAAACCATAAAGGAGAAAACCCCGCAACTTCCTCAGAGATAGAATCGTCACCAATACAATATCACAAAAGTAAAACCCCAAAACAGAGATGGTCTTCTGCAACTCCTCTTCTTTTCCTCCTATGCGAACTTTTCCTCTCTCTCACTAATGCAAAATGGTGAGTGAGTGTGATGTCCAAATGAGAGAGATCCACTCTTTATTTATACTTTATCTTTCACTTGACCTTTTCACTTACTAGGTCGACCCCAGTTCTGCCTGACCGGGCTGACTTCTCTAGGGGACTCAATACCCCTAACCTAACTAGATCTTGGGGGATCTATTTCCCCAACTTACAATGGAGGATTTGCCTCAATGAATTTACATGACCAAATGTAATAATGAAATCCCTGACCAGAGGAATAAACATCTCCATCGGAGGTACAAATAAAATACAATAATAATGACAATATAAAATACAAGTGAATATCTTCTGAAGTTACAATTACATTAACACTCCCTCTTAACTAGGAAGGTATTCTCTTGACACAGTCATCAATACATCTGGACACAAGTCTTTGTCATTGGATCATCAATGATGGAACATCATCATCAACATTGGATCTTCATCGCTGCTACAATATTCATCATGTCGATCATCGATTGGTGACATCTCTCGAATCTACTCATCATAGGAATTTCTACAGAGCCAACCCTTTTTCATGATGGATGTAGGCCTAGCCCTCATGTAGGTCTTCATCATCTCTTCAATTAAGACATCAAGTAGGTACATCCCAGGACCATTCATTACATTTCCTTTGCAAACACCTGCGTCTCCTACTGTCGCCTCATCGTCTTCAGATCATCTCCATTATACTTCAAATTGTCACACTCTGTACCATTGAGAGTCTTCATGTCATATCACCATGAGAAACATGATGTTTGTTCCTCCTAAGGGTGTTAGGAACCTTTGTTATCATGTTGGTCCCTTCCCTAGTCACACTTGGAAGCAAATCCAACAACTTAGGGGTCGAAAACCACTTGACCTAACCCACTTATGGGCCTCCTAGAGATATTTTTGCGCCCTGCTAGTAGTACAGAGTGCGAAAATTCCTTATTTTCTTGTTCTGCATGCCTATGGGGGCAAAAATTACAACATTTTCTTGTTTTGATCAATTATGGGGGCGGGAAAATCCCTGAATAGCCATTATCTCTAGATTTTGGATCTTGGATTTTGAGGAGATTTTCATGGGATGAGGTCTCCCTTTGAATCCCATCTCACATTCCCTCGGAATGGTTTAGATCCTTGATCCACATCTTCCTCACTTAGATCCATAATCTCCTCTTAGTGGTTAGCCTCCCAAATCCTACTTAAAGAGAGCCATCCATGAGTTAGGGGGGGGGTGATCTTGGAAGCACTAAACTTATGATCCTATGAGTCTTGCAAGGGTGATGTTGGAGATCTTGGAAGGAGGTGCTGCTACTTTGGACATCAGGGTATAACATTGTAATCAACTTCTTTTGGATTTATTATCATTAATATAACTTGGCCTATTCCTCTCATTTTCATGTCTTTAATGATGATTGCATGAAATTGTCTATGTTTTTATAGTTAGATCTTTGTTTATACATATATTTATTTGGAGAAGGTGTTTTCTTTCCTTTGTGAACAGGTTCATAAGTCCATAATCAAAGGATAGAGCTGGAGAAACTTAGGAGCAGCAAGTACAACCATCAAAGTAAGGTACGCCATCTACTTGCTTTGTCTTTCCATAGCTTGTTAGTTGATGTGTGAGCTAGATCTAGGAGGAATATAGTGCCTATTTGTTTCCTTTCTGTCATGGATTAAGTGTCTAGGGGCTTAGTTATGAGAGAATCTACCTATCCGTAGGAACAATTCTCTACCACAATCTCATCATCGACTAGAGCACATCGTAGATGCACATCACAATGTATCTAGTATGGGAGGACTTTCCTACCACCATACAAGACCTAGTCTACCAACATGCAAGGACTTTCCTACCATCATGTGAGACACATCACTTACATCAACCGACATGGGAGGACTTTCCTACCACCATTGGGGAAAGGCTCAGCACTTACATCAACCGACATGGGAGGACTTTCCTACCACCATTTGGGAACTTACATCAACCGATATGGGAGGAATTTCCTACCACCATTTGGGAAAGGCCCCTACACTTACATCAACAGACATGGGAGGAATTTCCTACCACCATTTGGGAAAGGCCCTGACACTTACATCAACCGACATGGGAGGAATTTCCTACCACCATTCAGGAAAGGCTCGGCCCTTACATATACAAACATAGGAGGACTTTCCTACCACTATGCGAGAATGGCCCATGTGCATTTGTGTCTTTCAGACTCATCACTTCCTCTTGGAAGGAACCTCGATCTGGAGAACACTAAGCTTCTCTCTAAAGTACTCAAACTTCACTTTGGCTAGAGGCATGGTCAACACATTGGATGTCTGCTTGTCTGTTGCAACATACTGGAGTTTCACTGCTCCTCTCTGTACCATATCCCTAATATAGTGATACTTGATCTCAATATGATTCGACTTGCCATGGAACACCGGGTTCTCGGACAACTTCACACAACTCTAGCTGTCAGAGAATATACAAGTCACCTCTAACTGGAGATCAAACAAATAAGACAGTAGATTCCTAATCCATACTGCCTTACAACTAGCCGAACAAGTTGTAACATACTCTGCTTCAGTTGTACTCATTGCCACGCACGACTGCTTCCTGCTAAACCAGGAGATCATACCGGATCCCATACTGAAGCAGCATCCCGAAGTGCTCTTCCTATCTACGGCACTTCCTTCCCAATCCGAATCAACATAACCCTGCAGGTTAATATTTTGATTTGCGTCACACTTGAGCCCATAATAAACTGTACCCTGCAGGTATCTCAATATATGATTTGCAGCAATCAAGTGAACATGTCTTAGGTCCATCAGGAACTGGCTCAATGTCTTCACAACAAAGCATATGTCTGGTCTCATATTCGTCAGGTACATCAATGACCCAATCATTTGACGATACATCATGGCATCAACTAACTCTGATGAAGCATCACACAGTAGCTTCAAGTTCGATGCCATAAGTGTGGCCATAGCCTTGCAGTCCATCATTCTGAACCTCTTCAGAATATCCACTGCATAATTCCCTTGTCCAAGGAAGATCTCATCCGCATTTTGCCACACCTCCATGCTTAAGAAATAATGCATCAGACACATGCCCTTCATCTCGAACTTTGTGGCAAGCTTCCTCTTCTTATCTGCAATGATCCCATCCTCCCATGTTACAAACAGGTCATCTACATAGAGTATAAGTATCACTGGATTTCCCACCTCAACCTTGTAGTAAAGGTTGGAATTTGCTTTACTCTTGGTAAAGACCAATCTCATCAAGAAACTATCCATCCTGCCATACCACGTCCTGGGTGCCTGTTTTAATCCATACAAGGCCTTCTTCAATTTGCACACGAGTCTGCTAGTCATGTGTCTCAAATATGAGTGGCTGCTCCACGTACACTTCCTCCTCTACTACATCATTCAATAATGTTGTCTTGACATCCATCTGTTGTACCTTCCATTTCATCACTGCATCCAATGCAAGTACTGATATGATGGAATTGTATCTGGCTACAGGTGCAAATGTGTCCTCATAATCCATGCCTTCTTTCTGGGAGAAGCCACGTGCCACAAAAATTTCCTTGTGTTTCTCTATGCTGCCATTTGCAGCATGCTTCATCTTCTAGATCCATTTGGAAGTCACAACAGACTTCCCTTCTGGTCTCAAAACTACATCCCAGACATCATTCTTCATGATCGACTGGTACTCCTTGATCATGACATCCTTCCATTCTTTTTTCTCTGTCGCTTACTCATAGTTGGAAGGTTCTTTATCAATGATGTCGCACAACTGGGCTACATAACTGGAGTATGTCCTAGGTCTCTTGCTTTCTCTTTGCATCCTCTCTGGATCGCCATACCTCTTTGTATTGCCTCTCGCACCCATGCTGGCTTCCTCTTGTGGGAGTTCTTCGCACAAGGTAGATCTACAGGTTCTTGTGGTTCTTCCATATCAAGGTATTCGTTATCTTCTGGAATCGCTTCTTCCATTACTGCATCTCTGGTCTGGGAACTTTAGGTTCTTCAGTGTCTTCAACAGGTAGCTTTCTGGATTTGATGTAGGCCGAGTCTTCGTCAAATTTCACATCCCTACTGATGTCGATCTTCTTGAATCCTGGGAAGTATATTCAGTAGGCCTTCAAAATTTCATTGTATCCTACGAATATACCCTTCTTTCCTGAAGGATCTATCTTCATCCTCTTCTCCTTTGGAATGTGTATTCACACTAGGAATCCAAATATCCTAAGATGTCTGACTTGTGGCTTCTCGCTGGAGAACACTTCTTCTAGAGTCTTGTTTTCTAGTACTCTATGAGGAGTACGGTTCTGTACATACACAACTGTCCTCGCAGCTTCTTCCCATAGGTGCATAGAAATATCCTGGTCATCAAGCATTGCTCTTGTTGCTTCCATTATTGTTTTATTCTTCCTTTCTGCAATGCCATTTTGTTGTGGATTGTATGGAGTTGTCAACTCCCTCTTAATCCCATATTCTCTGTATAGGTTCTTGAAATATTCCGATGTGAAATCTCCACCATTATCTGATCAAAAGGTCTTGATTCTTTTCTCCATGTGGTTCTCGATCAAGGCTTTGAATTCCTTGAACTTGCTGAATACTTCATCTTTAGTATTCAAGAAATATATCCAAGTCTTACGGGAAAAATCATCAATAAATGAAACATAGTATACATGCCCACTCAATGAACTGGATGACATAGGACCACATACATCAGAGTGGATGATTTCCAATATTCCTTTTTCTTTGCTTCTTCTACTTGGAAATTCCTTCTTCACGTTCTTTCCCTTCGCACATCCTTGCAAATGCCTTCATACTTCGACTGGATTTCTGGAAGTCCTTCAACTATTTTGCTTGCAATGGGTAGTACTCTATAGTGCACATGTGAAATCCTTTTATGCCATAATTCACTTGGCTCCATGGAGTCATGGACCACGGCTTGCTCAGGTTGGCCCTTCAATTTGTATAAACCTCCCTCTTGCTCTCCAATCACAACTGCATAATCTATAGTCTTTCCATTTGGCCACATTAGGACTTGGACATCGACAAATGCAACCCTCATACCTTTTGCATCTAGTGCTGACATGGAGAGAAGGTTCTTCTTGAGTCCTGGAACATATAGGAAATCCTTCATCTTTGGAGACTTTCCAGAGTCTAGCTTGTATGAAGCTTCTCCACTTCCTTTTATGGGGTATTGGTAGTCATCCCCAAGTTTCACCTTGTGAGGTGACTCATGTTCAGACAGGTTCATGAAGGATTCTTTATATCCTGTCATATGCTTGGAAGCTCCATTGTATACAAGCTAATCATTACTTCCATGTGTGACGGTGACCGTGAGTGTTGATATCAGGACATTCTCTTCGTCAATTGAAGATTCATCACTTTCTTCTCTGGATCTCTTCCTTGGAGGTTCATCATCTTCTGCAGTGTGAGCATGGTGCCTTTTCTTGTTATTCTTGTTGTTGTGGGAGCCAATTTTTTTTATGGGACAATATATGGAGTAGTGTCCCTTCTCATCGCATGTATAACATCTAACAGTATATATATCTCTCTTGAATCTTCTAAATTTATCCCTTTGACTTTGGTGGTGGTGTTTCTCCCTCTTACTGTGATGGTGTTCCCTCTTGTTATTATTCCTCCTGGAGTGTGTTGTGAGAGCTTGATCATCGTTTGATCCCATATTCTATTCTCAAGCTATAATTAGAGCTTCTTCTTGTGAGCATTCCTCCCACAGCCTACTAAACGTGATTAACTTCTTTCTAGCACAAATCCCTTGAATGAAGGAGTCCCATGATCTAGGGAGACCATTCAAGGTGGTCATCACAATTTCTCCATCTTCTACATTTTCTCCCATAGCTTCAAGTTGCTCCTTGATCTGAGAGACCCTTGTAAAGTATGACTGCATGGTCTCTACATTTTGAATCTTCACATTCTTCAATTGGTTCTATTATTTCTCAAAATGTACCATCAAAATCTTAAGCGCATTTATCAAATTAAAGATAGATTTGCCAAAACCTCCAGGTCTTTTGCAAGTCGTCATAACTTCCAATGAGCTCTTACTGTCAGTTTTTGCCAAAATCTTGTGAGACTGGTCGTGGTTTACATGGAAATGGAGAATGACCTTAGATCGGTGTTCTTTTGGGCAAATTAAATTAGTATTTATAAGTCAATTTTGGATTTTCTGGACAGTTTTCAGGTCTCGGGTTTCTTTTACAGTTCTTATGCTTATTTTTATAAAAAAAATATTGGCCCGACGGCCAATCTCAAATTCAGCCCATCAAGGTCAAAGGCCACCAAATATTGATCCAAGCACCACAGTACAACACATAAGTCAAAGCGCCAAGCCGCATGGAGGAGGAGCTCATAGGCCATCTATTACTCAATGCATCGGATTGACATGGAGACAATTGTGAATATAAAATATTTAATATTGTTTTACTTTTTCTATATGGGATATGTCTCCCAAGATTATTGACCATCCAATGTCAAACACTAGTGATTCAGTCAAATGGGTATAAAAGTTGTAATATCCCTTTTTCAAATTTTATTAAAATGCCCAATTTTCCACTTTTTTCCCAATTTCGACCTTTGACTAGTTTTACTGTTTTGACCTCCAAATCAACCCAAATGCTCCCAAATCTTCTGTAGGAGTGTATGAATGGTATTTAGAATTGAATATAAGGTTCAGGGATGTTTTATGGCCCTCCAAATACTACTGCAAACTTGATTTGTATTCTGATCAATATATGTAATTTTGACTAGTAATTTGTGCATCAAATCCCCCTCGGGTAACACTGCAAATGGCCTTCCAAATGCCTCCAAACTCCCACAAATTTATGAACAGAGGTATATAATGTGTTAATTATGTTATTAAGGTCTCATATGCACCATTAATTGATTTTTAATACTGTTCTAACTCTCTCACATTCAACAGCAAAAACCCCCAATTCGACCCTTGGGGAAATGACACTATTTCACCTCCCAATACAACTAAACTGAGTAAAAATGCTTCAAATGCTCAAGTACAGTACATGAAACTTGTAGAAGAAATCCATGGCAGTATATTTATCACAAATATATCAGAGAATCATCCATCCATTCGAAATAATCAACATTATAGTGTCATACATCAATGCATTGGGGAAATGGACATTGTTTGTGCATAAATCAATAGTTTTGCATACAACCAGTGGGTATTTCGACCTGAGACTTTCTGAATATGAGTAAAAGAGGATATGAAGCTATTACAATCATAAATATATAATGAGAAGCTCTCTCAAGAAGCACAGTGCTCACCAAAAACGCCCTCCCTCAAGGAGCACGAATATGCCTTCAAAACTGGAAACGGTGGAGAGAAAGTGCTGCACTAAACCAAACCATGAAACTTCCTGTAGCTGATACCTGCAAATACAAACTCCATTAAAGCACCATGAAAGACCTTAGTGGCCTCTCCAAACACCAACTTGGATGGGAATCTTTCACCCTCGAAATTGGCTAAGGCAAGAAACTAGTCATCCACTAGCTCTCTCTTCACAAATGCAATTTTTCTCAAATCATCAAAAGCCATTCTCATACTTGATTTCTACATTTTATAACCAACATTAGCCTTCAAGGGTTCGAAATCCTCTCAATAGATTCAATAATTTTCCATTTAGAAAATATTCCTCATTTGCCACTTGTCTCCTAGTTCCAACCTTCCATCTTCTCCCAAATTCGAATTTGAGTCTCTTTAGATTCCTCCAACTCCATGAGCGCCTTCTTGAGCCTATTTTTGGGGATGACATGTCATAATGGTCAGGTGTAAGAAGTCAGGTCTGAATTTTGTCATAAAATGTCATAGATGCTTCATTATTGTTGTCATAAAACTAGGGAATCTAGCCCATGTGTCCACTAGTCTCCAATTTGACTCTTCCTCTCCCATGGAGGTTACTATTCCTTCCCATTTCGACCTAATATGATCAATGCCATGTGTTATGACTTACAAACTCACCCAAGAGTGTTCACCTTCCCATGAATTCGAATTGGCAAGAGAGAGCTGCCATGTGTCATTGAAAAATCAAGCTAGTGTGGGTCCCACCACCTCCATATGTCTCCAAAGCCACTTGCCACCTAGAATTTCTCTTGAATTTATTTATTCATCATATTTATTAAATGCTTGAACCCTTCTAATGTCTAAATATCATTTATTAGTTTCCTTATTACCATCCCACATGTGCCCATCCAACCTAGGAAACTAGTAGGATTGATGGGATTGTCTTACTATGCACTTATTTGAATGGGGACATTACAGTCCTTCCCACCCAAGATTGCTTGTCCTCAAGCAATTTCAAATTTGGATGCTAAAAAATCTTCTCCTCTTCCCATGTGGCATCTTCATTTGGTAAGTCCTTCCATTGCACTAAATATTCTTTGATGATTCTACTCCTCAACCTTCTTTCCCGTGTCTTCAAAATCTTTTCCGGAACAAGTGTGAGCTGACCTTCATCATCCAAAGGAGGAAGTATTTCTGAAGTGATGATTTGCTGACCAAGAGCTTTCTTAAGACAAGAAACATGAAATACATTATGGATTTTACTCCCTTCCGGAAGTTCTAGTTCATATGCTACTTCTCCAACCTTCCGCACTACCTTGTATGGCCCATAGTACCTTGGTTTTAATTTTTCTGCTCCATTCTTTTTGAGAGATGTTTGTTTATAGGGCTACAACCTTAAATATACTAAATCATTGACTTGAAAGGTTCTCTCTTCTCTATGTCTATCAGCATATTGTTTTTGCTGATTTTGAGCAACCTGCAAATTGTCTTTCAAGAGCTTTAAAATTTCTTGGCTCTCTTCCACCCAATCTTTAGCCTTTGGGGCTCTACTATCACCAAATATAATGTCAAAAAATGTAAGTGCATCATAACCATATAATGCTTTGAAAGGAGACATTCCTATTGACATATGATAAGTGGTGTTGTAGCAAAACTCACTCAAGTGTAGCCATTTTGCCCATGCTTTTTGCTGTCCTCCCACATAGTTTCTTAGGTATCCTTCCAACCATTGGTTTACCCTCTCTGTTTGTCCATCAGTTTGTGGATGATAGCTGGTACTTGGAGTCAATTGAGTGCCTACCAATCTAAAAAGTTCTTGCCAAAAAGCACCCATGAATCTACTATCTCTATCACTGACAATGCTCTTGGGGAGCCCATGCAATCTGAAGATTTCTTTGAAAAAACTATCAGCCACTTGTGCAGCACTAAAAGATGATGTAACAGCAAAGAAATGAGCAAATTTTGTTAACCTATCAACTACCACATAGATGCAATCCTTACCTAAGGATTTAGGCAATCCGGTGATGAAATCCATGGAAATACTGTCCCATTTTTGCTCCGGAATGGGAAATGGTTGTAATAGGCCGGCTGGACATGTAAGTTCTGATTTGTTTTGTTGACATGCTTTACATTCATTCACATACTTCTGAACATCTTCCTTCAGCCCCTTCCAAAAAAATCTTTGCCTCAACTGTCTATAAGTTTTGAAGATCCCCGGATGGCCCGCTAGTGGGGAATCATGTGCTTCTTGCAAAATAAGGTACTTGAGCTTGGAGTTATGAACTAAATAAATTCTTCCCTTGTAATATATCAGCCCATTCAAAATCCTATAATTATCATCCCCTTTTATTCCATCCAACACATCACAAGCAAATTTGTCTTTGGCATATTCAACTAGTAGCATGTTTTTCCAATCCTTGGCAATATCCATGAGAGAAAAGGAAGGCCTTCTTGACAAAGCATCTGCTACTATATTATTCTTTCCTTTGACATATTCAATATCAAAATCATAAGCTTGAATCTTGCTTACCCACTTTTGTTGCCTTTCATTTAGATCTTTTTGGGTGAGAAAGTGTCTTAGACTATTATGGTCAGTTTTCACCACAAACTTGCTGCCCACCAAGTATTGTCTGAATTTGGCCAATGCATGCATAATGGACAGCATTTCTTTATCATAGATGGAGTAAAGTTTTTCATGAGGCTGCAACTTTCTGCTCTCAAAGGCTATGGGGTGTTGGCTTTGCTTTAGGACAGCCCCTATTCCTCCACCTGAAGCATCACATTCCACAACAAAAGGTTTAGTAAAATCAGGAAGTGCAAGTATGGGACAACTACTCATTACCTCTTTCATTTTTTAGAATGCTTTTTCAGCCTCTTCATCCCACTTGAAAGCATCCTTCTTAGTCAAATCAGTGAGTGGAGAAGTCAACTTGGAGAACCCTTTCACAAATTTTCTGTAGTAGGTGCATATGCCAATAAAGCCTCTCAATTCGGTAATATTTTTTGGTGATGGCCATTCCAAGATAGCCCTGATTTTTTCCATGTGTACCTTCACTCCTTATTGCCCAATAATGTGCCCAAGATACAGTAGTTCTTTCATCCCAAACTCACATTTTGATAATTTAGCAAATAAGGACTCTTCTTGCAAGATTTTCAACACAATCTCTAACTGTTGCAAATGCTCTTCCCATGTTTTACTGTAAATGAGAATATCATCAAAGAAAACCAAAACAAACCTTCTTAGTTGCTTGCAAAATATCCTATTCATACATGCTTGAAAGGTGGCTGGAGCATTAGTTAACCCAAAAGGCATGACAAGAAATTCAAAGTGGCCAAAATGACATCGAAAAGCGGTCTTTTGCACATCTTCATCTTTCATTCGAATTTGGTGATACCCTGATCTAAGGTCAATTTTTTAGAAGTATTTGGCCCCATGTAGCTCATCCATGAGCTCATCAATCCTAGGAATAGGATACCTATTCTTGATAGTCTTTTTGTTCAAGGCTCTAAAATCTATGCACATTCTCAATGTTCCATCTTTTTTCTTCACTAGCACTACTGAAGAAGCATAAGGGCTAGAGCTTGGTCTAATGAGCCCCAACTCTAGGAGTTCTTGGATAGATTTTTCAATCTCATCTCTAAACCTTTTAGGATGTCTATAAGGTGGTATCTGAATGGGTGAAGTACCCTCCTCCAAAACAATAATGTGCTCAACCCCCCTATCTGGTGGCCTACCATGTGGAAGGTCTCTAAAAACCTTTTCATATTTTTGCAAAAGTCTCTCTATCTCCTTTGGGTGTTTGACAATATTTATAGTTGGCTTGGGAGATGTAATATGACATTCAGCAGCCCATTCTATATCCCCATGCCTCAATATAGATCTCATGCTATTGCAAGTCACTACTTGATTTGGATAAGTGTGTTGCCCTCTCACAACTCTTTGTACTCCTTTTGAATCTTGGAATTTCATTTCGGAAATTTGATAATTTACTGTATGCTTTCCTATTGAATACAACCATTGCACTCCCAAAACCACATTAGTATCATCAACATCAACCACATAAAAACTATCAACAAAAGTATAGTTACCTACGGTGACTTGCAGCTTTGGAACCCATGTTTTGCATTGCATTGTGTTGTGACCGGGAATGACAACTGTGAAGCCATCAAATGGTTCAATAGGTATCTTTCTTTTCTCTACCATCTCTGCATCAATGAAGTTATGAGTGGCTCCTCCATCTATCAAAACTGAATTTCTTTGTCCTTGTACCACACCTTTGCATCGGATAGTATGATAGCGAGGTACTGCTGAAAGCACTGCCATTCTTGCTTTGTCCGGTGAAGGCTGATTTTCTTCTTGTCCTTCCTCTTCTACTGCTGTCTCATATGCCTCTTCTTGATCTGAAATATGTCCATCTTCATCCATGCCCCCATCATACCCCTCATTATCAGAAAATACTTCTATGTATTGAGCCTTTCCTTTGGTACATTTGTGCCCCGGTGTCCATGGTTGGAAGCATGTGAAGCATAGTTTCTTTTTTCTAAGTTCATCCCTGTTTAGTCCCTCTTTTTTATTCCTCTCAAATGACTCTCTTTGCCAAGGTTTCTTATCATATCCATCCCTTTTCCAAGGTTTCTTTTCAAATTTATAGCTAGGCTTAGGAGGAAATCTCGTTCTAGGAAGCACATTTTGGAGATCCCTAGTCAAGCTCATTGCATCTTTTAATGTAGTTGGCTTGTGGGATTTGACCAAACCTCTTAAGGGTTCAGCCAAACCTTCAGTGAATAGCAATACTAATCTTCCCATAGATACATCAGCCACCTTGACTGATAATTTTTGAAAGTCCAACATATATTCGGTAGGGGACCCAGTTTGCTTCAATTGAGCTAGTTCTTTGAAAGGCAATTCTGGATCTTTTTGTTCAAATCTTTCTAGTACCCTGTCAACAAATTCTCCATATGTTTTAACCTGATTATGACCCAAGGTTTTCAGCCCATGAAACCACCATTCATTGGCATCTCCTTCCAAATTCAAAATGGCCATTTTTAATGCATCCTCTTCCAACATAGGATTCAGCTGAAAATATACATCCAATTTTTGCACCCAAGTGTTAGCAGAATTTTGAGAAGAACCATCAAAAGTAGGAAGTGACATTTTTCCAATAGCACTATTCAATTCTTTGTTTTGGAATGGACTCCTATTGTCTCCCTTCATTTTAATCTTTTGCATAGCATCAATGTAGTCACTGAGTGGTACACCTCTTTTACACTCTTCATTCAAATCATTCCAATCATTTACTAGTTTCTTGTAATCCAATTCAAGATTGGGCTCTTCTTTGGGTGTGAGAAATTTAGGTGCAGTATGCCTTTGTGTGCTTTGAAATTCATCGGGTATATTATGAGGTCCTGTACTTGAGAAAATATGCTCATTCCCTTTCATCTTTTCCCCTCAGTGTGAACCACTATTATCTCATATCATCCCTTTGCCTGAAAGTTGGCTACCCAACAATTCAAAACCTTTCATCATTTGTTTATTCATATCTAGCATAACCATGGTAAGTCCTTCAAAACATGGTTTTAAGGCTTCAATAAATTCCTCCTTATGTCTTAATTTTTCCTCCTCCTCTCTACCCATTGTTTTAGAAAAAAACTCTTTTTCTGCTACTATCTCTTCTTCAACCAAAACTTCTTCAACTATTGATTCAAAGGGTGGTGTTTTATTTGTTTGGATTCTTGTTAATACCATCAGGTGCCAAGACCATGCTCTGATACCACTTGTAATATCCCTTTTTCAAATTTTATTAAAATGCCCAATTTTCCACTTTTTTCCCAATTTCGACTTTTGACTAGTTTTACTGTTTTGACCTCCAAATCAACCCAAATGCTCCCAAATATTCTGTAGGAGTGTATGAATGGTATTTAGACTTGAATATAAGGTTTAGGGATGTTTTATGGCCCTCCAAATACTGCTGCAAACTTGATTTGTATTCTGATCAATATATGTAATTTTGACTAGTAATTTGTGCATCAAATCCCCCTCGGGTAACACTGCAAATGGCCTTCCAAATGCCTCCAAACTCCCACAAATTTATGAACAGAGGTATATAATGTGTTAAGTATGTTATTAAGGTCTCATATGCACCATTAATTTATTTTTAATACTGTTCTAACTCTCTCACATTCAACAGCAAAAACCCCCAATTCGACCCTTGGGGAAATGGCACTATTTCACCTCCCAATACAACTAAACTGAGTAAAAATGCTTCAAATGCTCAATTACAGTACATGAAACTTGTAGAAGACATCCATGGCAATAT
This sequence comes from Larix kaempferi, assembly GCA_027924585.1. Taxonomy (NCBI): domain Eukaryota; kingdom Viridiplantae; phylum Streptophyta; class Pinopsida; order Pinales; family Pinaceae; genus Larix; species Larix kaempferi. The sequence goes on from BSBM01001035.1 coordinate 7,703,368, forward strand.
ATTTATCACAAATATATCATAGAATCATCCATCCATTCGAAATAATCAACATTATAGTGTCATACATCAATGCATTGGGGAAATGGACATTGTTTGCTCATTAATCAATAGTTTTGCATACAACCAGTGGGTATTTCGACCTGAGACTTTCTGAATATGAGTAATAGAGGATATGAAGCTATTACAATCATAAATATATAATGATAAGCTCTCTCAAGAAGCACAATGCTCACCAAAAACGCTCTCCCTCAAGGAGCACGAATATGCCTTCAAAACTGGAAACGGTGGAGAGAAAGTGCTGCACTAAACCAAACCATGAAACTTCCTGTAGCTGCTACCTGCAAATACAAACTCCATTAAAGCACCATGAAAGACCTGAGTGGCCTCTCCAAACACCAACTTGGATGGGAATCTTTCACCCTCGAAATTAGCTAAGGCAAGAAACTAGTCATCCACTAGCTCTCTCTTCACAAATGCAATTTTTCTCAAATCATCAAAAGCCATTCTCGTACTTGATTTCTACATTTTATAACCAACATTAGCCTTCAAGGGTTCAAAATCCTCTCAATAGATTCAATAATTTTCCATTTAGAAAATATTCCTCATTTGCCACTTGTCTCCTAGTTCCAACCTTCCATCTTCTCCCAAATTCGAATTTGAGTCTCTTTAGATTCCTCCAACTCCATGAGCGCCTTCTTGAGCCTATTTTTGGGGCTGACATGTCATAATGGTCAGGTGTAAGAAGTTAGGTCTGAATTTTGTCATAAAATGTCATAGATGCTTCATTATTGTTGTCATACTAGCCCATGTGTCCACTAGTCTCCAATTTGACTCTTCCTCTCCCATGGAGGTTACTATTCCTTCCCATTTTGACCTAATATGCTCAATGCCATGTGTTGTGACTTACAAACTCACCCAAGAGTGTTCACCTTCCCATGAATTCGAATTGGAAAGAGAGAGCTACCATGTGTCATTGAAAAATCAAGCTAGTGTGGGTCCCACCACCTCCATATGTCTCCAAAACCACTTGCCACCTAGAATTTCTCTTGAATTTATTTATTCATCATATTTATTAAATGCTTGAACCCTTCTAATGTCTAAATATCATTTATTAGTTTCCTTATTACCATCCCACATGTGCCCATCCAACCTAGGAAACTAGTAGGATTGATGGGATTGTCTTACTATGCACTTATTTGAATGGGGACATTACAAAAGTCATTTCCAATAAATTCATTCTTCCGGTTTGAGAATTGAAATCGCACAATGATGAAAGACCGTCGAGCATCTAAACATCACACGAAGAGCTAAGGAAATGAGGAGGGAATGTACACATGGAATGATTTCATTTGGAGATTATTCCACGTTTGATGGCAATAATAAAGCATATAATCAGTTCCATATTCTCAATATAATAATCAGCAGGTTACAGATCGCTCCAGTTTTGTAGTGATGAGTTGAGTCATCAAACACTAATTTGTAAACAGGATTTGAGAATTTGGTGATCACAGGTGGTAGAGTATTTTCTAAAAGCAGAGGTTCCAAACCTCCAAAATAAGTACATGTCAAATAGAACGTGTTAGTCAAAGATGAATGACAGATTTCATGGAGATATTTTCTTGCCATCTATTCAAAGATCTCATTCATTTTTGGTTTATTAATAGACATTTGTTCCAAAATGTGGGGATTAGTTGTTAGATCCACCTTGTATATATTTTATCACTTGTAATGCACAGAGGGGGGGTTCCAGCTGAGAGGACGGTTGTTGACTCTTGAAGTGAAATTCCTGTTCTTTTTTATCAACTAATGCAATGAGACAATGCTCTTGAAGAATCATGACAGTATCTTGTAAGCTTGTGTGATTTCCTCTGTTTATTTCATATCCATTTCCTCTTGTGATTTTATCCATAAAGATATTATGTATTGAGGAGCTTTTGTTAGCTTTGCTTCATCTTCTATGAAGATTTTTTGCTCAATTGCTTCATCTTCTATGAAGAGTTTTTGCTAAGTTGCCTTCATCCTCAGTTATAATTGATATTATTCATGTACATTCAGCCATTTCTGTGTACAACTCAGACAGAGTATATGATGGTGGTGCTCATATCTACACTATGTAATTATCTACTTTTAGTGGTTTCATAGTATTTCCCTATTTTCTCCATCCATTCATCCACTGACTACAAAATCAAACTCGGATTGTAGTGTACCTGATTTCCTTTAACATGTGTTAATCGTTCTCTTAACTGATCATAATTCTTATTCAGTCATTTCCTGGATTTACTTTGGAACCAACCAACCTATTTGAATTTTATTCAACCCTAGAGTTTAAGATGTACTAGCCATGCTCCTTCTACAGTCAAGGTGTATATTTTAATGATAACATCTTCTGGCGCCGTTGCCGGGGACGGAGGAGCGAAGGTATCCTCCCCTAGAAAGAACAACAACGATCAAATCTAGCTCTTGATGGTAGACAGGGGTAGGACATTAGTTTGGCTGCAATTCTCTACCTGGCAACTCCACTGGGTCCATAATGGTGAGTTCAACTTCTAATCCAGTTCCTTCATCAATAACTGATTTCATGGCAGACCCTGATTTTCTTACAAATTTCAAAAATGGATAGGTATGTTTTCTGATGATGAATGGGACAACGATTTATCTTCTTATTTAGATTCTTATAACATCTCTAGTGAAGGGGATAAGTTTGATTTTTTGAAGAAGCTTTTAAAATCATTTGAGTTGGAATATGAAAGTTTGTTGTCAGAAAAGGCTCATCAAGATGCTAATATGGGTGAGATGCATGAAAAGATAGTCCAACATAAGCAACATTTTATCAAGTACGATGCTTCTCATCCTGAAAGTAATGAAAGTATGCTGCGAATTTCTGATTTTCATGAAGATCTTGTTGTTCCTAAAGCCACTGAAGGATTCCCTGCTAAATCAAATTATCTACAGATCTAGAATGAGGATTTAAAAAATAAATTAGTTGATGATGATATTGTGGATGCTTTTTCACATGTTTTTGTTGTCCCAAACATTTTTGAAGATGTGCAAGCTCCTTTAAAGAGACAAGAGAATTCTCTCTTCATGATGTTTTTGACCGTGAAACAATTAAGGATATTTTTCAAGTTAACAAAGAAAAAGATCATTTTGATACCTTGAAAGATCAACCAAAGTATTATGAATATCCATATGATTTAGGAGAGCAACCTTTTGAGTCAACAAAACTTTTCAGCACCGAACCTGTGTATGATAATTATGAGGACAACAAGAGGAAGGCCGCTGAGTTATTGGATTAGTCCACAATGTGTATTTTTGACTCACAGCTTCCAAAAAACAATGAGGTTATATCTGTCATACTTGAATCAGAATTTACAAGAGGCCATAAACAAATTGTGGAGCACAACTTGAACAGTGAAGTACATTCCATAGAGTAGCGATTATATCTCTTACATCAGCTAGAAATAAAACATGGATTTCAGGATCCTGTTGTTGATTGGATGGAGTTACATTTTTCAAAAGTTTATAATGCCCCAGATTTTGGTATGTTTCCTATTTCCAGCTGTAAGTATCAATTGCTTATAGATTGTTAGTTGTATTCATTACATCTTTTGTTGGTATTCTCAAACAGTGGCAATCAGGGGGTTATGATTCTCAATCAAATGGTTTCTTGGTTTCATTGGAAGCATGATTTTACTTGATCAAGTTGTAGATCTAGTTGGAGTAGGATTTGTAAATAAATAAGCTTGATGTTTCAAACATTTCCTTCAGTTTGTTTTCAGCAAGTATGATTTCAGGTGATCAATTTCAGTTTATTTTTTAACAGTTAGAAAAGAAGGGTTGCAAGTTTTGGAACATGTTGGTTACACAGCTGACTCCATAGCCCAATGGAAAAGGCCACTGGAGCTGCTAAGTTCTTGGAGACTCGCAGGGAAGTCTCCATCCCAGTTGGAGCCAATGTTAGTTCTCAAAATGTACCATCAAAATCTTAAGCACCTTTATCAAATTAAAGATAGATTTTCCAAAACCTCAAGGTCTTTTGCAAGTCGTCATAACTTCCAATGAGCTCTTACTGTCAATTTTTTCCAAAATATTGTGAGACTGGTCCTGGTTTACATGGAAATGGAGAATGACCTTAAATCAGTGTTCTTTTGGGCAAATTAAATTAGTCTTTATAAGCCAATTTTGGCTTTTCTAGACAGTTTTCAAGTCTCGGGTTTCTTTTATAGTGCTTATGCTTATTTTTATAAAAAAAATATTGTCCCGAGGGCCAATCTCAAATTCCACCAGATATCAATCCAAGCACCACAGTACAACACACAAGTCAAAGTGCCAAGCCGCATGGAGGAGGAGCTCATAGGCCATTTATTGCTCAATGCATCAGATTGACATGGAGACAATTGTGAATATAAAATCTTTAATATTGTTTTACTTTTTCTATATGGGATATGTCTCCCAAGCTTATTGACCATCCAATGTCAAACACTAGTCATTGGATAAAAGTCATTTCCAATAAATTCATTCTTCCGGTTTGAGAATTGAAATCGCACAATGATGAAAGACCGTCGAGCATCTAAACATCACACGAAGAGCTAAGGAAATGAGGAGGCAATGTACACATGGAATGATTTAATTTGGGGATTATTCCACGTTTGATGGCAATAATAAAGCATATAATCAGTTCCAGATTCCCAAGATAATAATCGGCAGGTTACATATTGCTCCAGTTTTGTAGTGATGAGTTGAGTCATCAAACACTAATTTGTAAACAGGATTTGAGAATTCGGTGATCACAAGTGGCAAAGTATTTTCTAAAAGAAGATGTTCCAAACCTCCAAAATAAGTACATGTCAAATAGAACGTGTCAGTCAAAGATTAATGACAGATTTCATCGAGATATTTTCTTGCAATCTATTCGAAGATCTCATTCATTTTTGGTTTATTAATAGACATTTGTTCCAAAATGTGGGGATTAGTTGTTAGATCCACCTTGTATATATTTTATCACTTGTAATGCATAGAGGGGGGGTTCCAGATGAGAGGAAGGTTGTTGACTCTTGAAGTGAAATTCCTGTTCTTTTTTATCATCTAATGCAATGAGATAACGCTCTTGAAGACTCATGACAGTATTTTGTAAGCTTGTGTGATTTCCTCTGTTTATTTCATATCCATTTCCTCTTGTGATTTTATGCATAAAGATATTATGTATTGAGGATCTTTTGTCAGCTTTGATTCATCTTCTATGAAGAGTTTTTGCTCAATTGCTTCATCTTCTATGAAGATTGTTTGCTAAGTTGCCTTCATCGTCAATTATAATTGATATTATTCATGTTCATTCAGCCATTTCTGTGTACAACTCAGACATAGTATATGATGGTGGTGCTCATATCTACACTATGTAATTATCTTATTTTAGTGGTTTCATAGTCTTTCCCTATTTTCTACATCCATTCATCCACTGACTACAAACTCAAACTTGGCTTGTAATGTACCTAATTGCCTTTAACATGTGTTAATCATTCTCTTAACTTATCGTAATTCTTATTCAGTCATTTCCTGGATTTCCTTTGGAACCAACCAACCTATTCGAATTTTATTCAACCCTAGAGTTTAAGATGTACTAGACATGCTCCTTCTGCAGTCAAGGTGCATCTTTTAGTGATAATAGGTTCCTCAAGTTCATCTTCCAATTTATATTATTCTGTTCAAGCAGCTTCGTCAAGGCATCAAACATCTCTTTGGGTGTCTTAAAATATGACACATGTGGGATGAGATGATCCTTAATAGAATATGCAATGATCCTCTTGGACTTAACCAAGTTCTTCTTGTGTAAAGATTTATCCTCATCTCCCTCGGTGCTGGAACCTCTTCATTCACATAAGTGTCCAATTCATTCTCTTTAAGGACAAGTGTAATCCTATACTTCCATGCTCAGAAGTTATCATCCCCTTCAATATTATCCTCAAGATTGGTGTGGTGAGACATATTTAATGAGAAATTCAAATGGAAATAGAAAATCTTTTAGGTCTTACCACTTTAAGTTGTCGAAATTGGTTCTGGAGCTGGCCTAGGGTCTGTCAAAGAAACCCTAATTTTTCAAACTTGGAATTTGGAACTTATGATTGGACAGATAGATGCACTTGAATGAGGCGAGTATACTAGTATACTTGGTTTCTGAAGATTCAAAAATTTCACCCTTGAAAATTGAGTTGCAAAATTCTGATCTGCAGATTATGGTTTTCTGTAGTTTCTGGTCCACATTCAAACTAGGGTTTGACTTTTCGGGAGTTTTACTCACTCAAAAAATTTTGATCTTGGTAACAAAATTTTGATCTTGGAGAGGCACACCTTCCTATTCCAATTGTACTCCAAAATTCCAAATTTGTGAGAAGCCCTAATTTTCCTCTAGCAGCAGTGATGGGCCAAAAAATGAAAATTCTCAGAATCAAATTCTGCTTCGACAGAAAGATGCGCCCTCCTAGGGCGAGTTAGACTAGCCTCTTTTCGTTGATTATTTGTGGAGAGAAGTCCAAAAATTAAGAATCCTTAGCTTTCGTAGCTGCACAGTGTCTTCTTTTCAAGTTAGCTCTGATACCATGTTATATTTTTCTACTTTTAATCAATATTTATCTAGGATCTTACTAAAAGAATAACATGCAAAACATAACACAATAGACACAAATAATTTACTCGGGGAAACCATAAAGGATAAAACCCCACAACTTCCTCAGAGATAGAATCGTCACCAATACAATATCACAAAAGTAAAACCCCAAAACAAAGATGGTCTTTTGCAGCTCCTCTTCTTTTCCTCCTATGCAAACTTGTCCTCTCTCTCACTAATGCAAGCTTGTGAGTGAGTGTGATGTCCAAATGAGAGAGTTCCACTCTCTATTTATCCTTTATCTTTCACTTACCCTTTTCACTTACTAGGTCGGCTCCAGTTTTACCTAACTGGACTGACTTCTCTAGGGGACTCTATAACCCTAATATAACTGACTCTTGGGGGATCTATTGACCCGAATTACAATGGAGGATTTACCTCAATGAATTTACATGACCAAATTTAATAATGACATCCCTGACAGGAGGAATAAACATCTTCATCAGAGGTACAAATAAAATACAATAATAATGAAAATATAAAATACAAGTGAATATCTTCCGAAGTTACAATTACATTAACACAATCCACCTAAGTTCCTGAACTCTACTGGGGGTTTTATCTCCGATCACCACTGATTGTGATCTAATGCACCCTTTTTAACCTAATTTTCATGCAGGAATCACTAATGCGCCCTCCTTGTTTAGTTAACTGATCGTGTCTTTAGTTAACTGGGTTTTGGTTGAGTTGAGTTGAGTTTGGGACTTCTGGAGCATTCCAATGGTGACAATTCCTATGCTAGACAAACCAAGAATCAAATTCTCCTAGGATATTCGAATTCTCTCTATTGTAACATATTTGTGGACTATATTGATTAATGGATAATGTTACACATTTATTCTTCCATCTGACTTCCAATGTTTGATTAATTTTACTGCTCTTTTCACTGTAATTCACCTTCTCTGCTCATTCTTTCACTGGGAGGTATTCTCATATCTATGATCTGTCGTGACTTAGAATTTCACATTGTATCATATCTCAGAGAGCGTAGGTTGAGCAGTTTCTTTTAGTAGTGCACCAGAAGCTTCTGGATTTCCACAACAAATCCTGGTGCCATTGCATTGAATTCATTGGAGAAATCCTTTGATATCTAGCCAGGTGTGAAGTATCCAAAAAAATGTGCCTATTGTCCTAAAGTAGTTCTCAGTAGTATTTTATCTCTAAAATTGAGAGTTTTTTTGCAGTATATTGAAGGTTTTCAGTGTAGCAGTAGCAGTAGTTTTCAATTTTCATTCACTCCAACAGTTTCAATGGATAATTCAAATGCTCACTTGTCTCCAAGAATCCTGACACCCTTCAATTATGTTGATTGGAGGGATGATATGCAGATGGTGTTGCACAACAAAAGTATGTACAAGGTCACAATGGGAAAGGAGGTCGAACCTCAGGCATCTGTTGAGAAGTCCAAGTATCTAAACATATTAGATGAAGAGTTTGGTTTTATGTGTATTCATATTTACAGATATTTGCTCTTCCACATTGATGGATTGAATACTCCAAGAGAGGTTTGGTTGAATCTTGAGACCCTATTTGGCAAGAAAGATGAACTAAGGGGCCATATTTTGGAGAATGAGTTAATTGCTCTTCAACCCAACAATTTTGAAACAATACAACAATTCTTCTCTAAATTCAAATCCTTGGTCATGCAATGCAAACACGGTGGCATTGAGAAGAAGGATGAGCAGCTAGTGCTATCCATTCTAAGAAAGCTTCGTACAAAGTTTTCTATATTTTTTCTACCTTCCATTCAGGGAGATTACAGTCAATCCCCAACTGGAAAATTCCTTCTCTAGATGCATTCACCAAATCTCTCATCCAAGAACAAGACAAATTGATTTAGATGGGCACCTTGAATGCCTCCAAAAATCAAGCTCTTATGGATGGAGAGTCAAAAAGTGTGAATTCCAAAGGGAAGAACAAGGGTAAAGAGAAGAAGTAATTTGATACCAAGCAGAATCCAAAGTCTAAGCCGTCGGAAGGAGCCTCCAAATCCAAGAAGGATAAGCAAAAGGGGTTTGAAAAGACCAAGTGTTTCTATTGCAAGAAAGGAAACAACCTAGAGAGATCTTGCATGAAGAAGAAGATAGGTCAAATGACCAAACTTCTTGAACATCACAACATTTCCCTCCAAGGATAAGGCACAAGGAAGACTGATTCTGGAAGTGAGACATATGATCATGAGAGATGCCATGCATTGAAGGATGGATTCTCACAATCACAAGCCTTTCTCAGTGATTATGGAGCCTCCAACCACATGGTTTCCTCCAAAAAATCATTTTCTTCTCTAGATATTACCGATGGTACAAGTATTCACATGGGAGATGATTCTTAGATATCTACTAAAGGGAAGGGCACAATACAATTGAAGCATGGAAATTTCAAAATTGTTAGGTATGTGCCTTCCTTGATAACAAATATTTTATCTATTTATCAGATGAAACACATAGGTTCACCAAAGAAAGTTGTCTTTGGTCTTGACATAGTTGAGATTGTAGAGATTTCATCTGGGAAGTTGATAGCAAAAGGTGTTGCAAACCATGCCTCAAAGGCATATGAATTCTCATGTTTTCTGCCATATTATCTACCTACTCCACTTGCACCTGATAAATATTAGAATGATGTCTCTCCTGATGATACAGATTCAAATTTCGAAGATTAGGACCAAGTTGAATTAGATCTTGATATTGATTATAAGGTTCGAGAAGATCCATATCTAGCTCAACATCGAGCTGTAAACCTTGCACTATGTCATACCTATCCACTTCTCCCTCAGAGGTGAAACATGATTGTATGGTCTGATCCACAATATTTTAGAGAGGCTTTCCATGATCCAAGATGGTAGGTAGCCATGGATGAAGAATATGAGTCAGTGGAGAACAATGAGACATTGGATCTTGTCTCTTTTCCCCCACGGAGAAATCTAGTTCAGTGCAAATGGATTTATCAAACAAATCTTGCATCTGATGGATCTACAACCAAGTACAAGGATCGGTTGGTTGCAAAGGGATACTCACAAGTTCAAGGTTTGGACTACAATGTGACATTCGCTCCTGTAGCAAGAATGGATTCAGTGTGACTTGTTTTGGCCATTACAACTTCAAAACTGTGGGAGGTACATCACATGGATGTGAAGAGTGCCTTCCTGCATGGTGACTTAGAAGAAGAGATCTATATGAAATAGCCTGAGGGGTACACTGATGATCCATCCTTGGTATGCATACTGAGGAGATCATTGTATTGGCTCAAGCAAGCCCCAAGGGAATGATATTCCAAGATGGATTCCTTCTTGTTGTCACATAAGTTCGAAAGATGAAAATATGACTGCAATGTCTACATAAAGCAGAAGGGAGGTTTCCTACTGTTGATTGTTTTGTATGTGGATGACTTGCTCATCACCGGTGGTTCATCTATTGGGTTGAATAATATCAACTCTTCTTTGAGTAAATCCTTCTCCATGACAGATCTAGGATTGTTGAAACAATTTATTTGCATTGAAGTAACTCAAAATGATTTAGGGATCATGATTTCATAGTCTAGGTATGCATATGACTTACTCCAAAATTTCCACATGACTTATTGAAAAGATGCAACCTTTCCTTTCCTATCTAGCATCATATTGGAAGAAGGTGGTTCTACTCCTTTGGTTTATAACACTCTTTACATACAGTTGATTGGTAGCTTGTTGTACTTGACACATTCGAGATGAGATCTATCATATGATATTGGTGTTGTGGCTAGGTACATGCAAGATCTACATGAGCTGCATTGGAAGGAAACAAAGAGGATCTTGCATTATGTGCAGGGTATGAGAGAGTTTGGTATACATTATTCTGTTGGTGCTCAGTTAGATTTGGTTGGTTTTACTGAATCATATTTGGCTGGAGACAAAACTGATAGAAAATGTACTTCAAGGTATGTATTCATGTTGGGATCAAGACCAATCTCCTGGTCAAGCAAGAAGCAAGCAACACTCGCACTTTCTTCAGCAGAAGCAGAGCACAAAGGAGCTGTGAATGGAGCTATTCAGGAAGTTTGGTTACATGGGATCTTGATAGAGTTTGGAATTCACACTTTTCCTTCAGTAGACCTTTTCTATGATAATCAAAGTTCCATAAGGATCTCTGGTGATTCAGTTCAAAAGAAAAGGGCCAAACATATTGAGGTTTACATGCACTACATCAAGGAGTTAGTGCACAACAGGACCATCTCACTGCATTATTGTCCTACAAAGGAGATGATTGCAAAAATTTTCATAAATTTTTTCACTCACAAGATATTTTCCTATCTCATATCTCTACTTGGTGTGAAAGCTACTTAAGTTCCCTACTGTTCATTTTTTGGGGGGGGGTATTTTTCCCATGAGGTTTTTCCCCATTTGCTTAGTTTCATGAACAATTATTTTTATCATTTATTTGATTGTATGGGTGAACTATGGTCTCAGTAACCAGGGCCTAGGTTGTCCAAGTTTGGATTAAGGGGGGGTGTTAGGATAATTAATACTCCATCCTTGTCCTACTTAGCATTATTTTCTTTTTCCTAGTATTTGATGATGTCATTTCCCCCCTAGTGGTGTGCATATGTCATCTAGGACCCATTATCCACCTAATGCACCTTGCATGTATTATTTTAGGCCCACCAAAGTCAGTTCCCTACATTTTTGGATCCTACTCTGTGTTCTAGTTCAGTCCTCCTGAGTCCCTGAACTCTATTGGGGGTTTTAGCTCTGATCACCACTGATTGTGATCTAATGTGCCCCTTTTCACCTACTTTTCATGCATGACTCACTAATGCGCCCTCCTTGGTCAGCTAATTGAGTTTTGGTTCAGTTGAGTTGAGTTTGGGACTTCCGGAGCACTATAGTGGTGACAATTCCTATGCTAGATAGACCGAGACTCAAAGTCTCCTAGGATATTCAAATTCTTTCTATTGTAACATATTTGTGGACTATACTGATTAATGGATAATGCTACACATTTATGCTTCCATATGAGTTCCAATGTCTAATTAATTTTACTGCTCTTTTCACTGCAATTTTCACTATAATTCACCTTCTCTGCTCATTCTTTTACTGTGAGGTATTCTCATCTCTATGATCTGCTGTGACTTAGAATTTCACATGCATTGGTATTTTTACATGATACACTTGATATTTCGAGCTATGGCTCATATATGCAGTTCAATATAGTTCCATACATATGATATTACATCCATGTGTCAAATTATGGAACACAACAGATCTTTGAGCCTGAATATACCTCATAGTGATAGGATTAGCAAGGAGGAAGAATTACAATGAAAATTGTAGTGAAATGAGTAGTAAAATTAAACATGAATTGAAACTTGGATGTGCATAGAAAAGTGTTTCATATTCCATTAATCAAAATAGTCAAGAGATATGGTACAATAGAGAGAATTCGAATCCATGCCAGTCTATCCTAGGAAATATCACCACTACAGTGCTCCAAGGATACCAAACTCAAGTGAGACTCAGTGAACTGAATCTATTGTCAGTTAATTAACCATACAAGGTGCATTAGTGAGTTTGTCATGCAAAATCTCATGCAATCAGGCTAGAGAGGGTGCATTAGATCACAATCAGTAGCAATCAGAGCACAAAATCCCCACTAGAGTCGGGAATTCAGGTGGACTGAACCAGATCACTGAGTTAGCTCCTAAAATGTAGGGATATAACTCTAAATGTCCTAAAATCATGCATGCAGGGAAAATCAAGTGGATAATGATGCCTAGATGACATATGCACACCACTAGGGGGCAAATGGAATCATCCAATACTAGGAAAAGACTAATAATACTAAGGCAGACAAGGTTGGAGTATTAATTATCCTAACCACCCCCTTAATCCAAACTTAGAAATCCTAGGACTTGGTTACTAAGACAAAATGTCACCCATACAATCAATAATAAAAAAACATTGTTCATGAAACTAAGGAAACGGGGAAAAACCTCATGGGAAAAATACCCCCCCAAAAAAGAACAACAAGAAACTCAAATAACCTTCACATGTGCAAATACTTTTTAAAAATGTCTGAAGTCTGCTCCTCAGTGGGACAACAATGCAGTGTGTTGGTCCTGTTGTGCACTAGTTCCTTGATGTAGTGCATGTGAACCTCAGTCAGCCATCTTGGATCATGGAAAGCCTCTTTGAAGGATTGTGGATCAAACCCCAACATCATGTAGCACCTATATGGGATAAGTGGATCTGTATGACATAGTGAAAGGTTTGCATCTTGGTATTGAGATAGGGTTCTTCTAAGGTCATATGGATATCCAACTATGTTCCTAGCAGCTTCAAGGAGTTTGTGAGCCTATTTTGGCTTTGGCCATGGATTAGGAGTAGGTGTTGGTTCTGGATCTGGATCTGGTTGAACTTCATTCTCAACGTCAAAATATGATTCAACTTGGTCCTCATCAGAAGAGACATCATTCTGATCTTCATATTGTGCAAATGGAGTAGGAAGATCAGATCTACCTTGGTCTTCATCTGGCTGCAGATCTTGCAATAGATATTCATAGAACTTGACACTTCTTTCAATGAAGCATCTTTTGGTTGCAATATCCATTAGCTTGTATGATTTTTCATCTTCTGCATATCCCAACAGAATGCATTCTCTACTTTGGGGTTGAAAAGCCTTTCTTTTGTCAGATGGGATTCTGACCCATGCGTTGGATCCAAAAACCCTCAGGTGAGAGACATTAGGTTTGTGTCCCTTCAATGCTTCAAATTGAGTGACCCCATCCACAGATTTGTGGGGTACCCTATTCCTAATGTATGTGGCATAGTTCATTTCTTCTTCCCAGAGATATGATGGAATATCCCTTGCTTCGAGAAAACAAGTAGCCATCTTTTTCAATGACCTATTCTTCCTCTCAGCTACACCATTTTCTTATGGTGTGTATGGGACAAAATGTTGCATTTGGATTCCCTCTAAAGCACACAATTGTTGCAACTCCTTCTTGATGTACTTCCCTCAATTGTCTGATATGAGTGATTTGATCTTCTTCCCAACAATGTTCTCTACTAAGGCCTTGAAAAATTTGAAAGTCTCAAATACCTCAGACTTATGCTTAAGAAAATAGATCCAACAAAACCTAGAAAATTCATCGATGAAGGTCAGAAGGTATCTATATCCATTCATAGCAGATGTGGGAATCGGTCCTGAGACATCACTATGTATCAAATCAAGTGTGGAGGAAGCTCTCTTTTCCTTCGCAACATCAAAATTTTGCTCTGGATGCTTCCCTATCAAACAACCTTTGTAGATCCCTTGAGAGAATTTTATGTTAGGCAATCCTTCAACCATCTCTTCCTTTTGCAACTATTGCAAGTACTTGAAATTTAGATGTCTGAATCTCTCATGCCAGATTCTACTACTCTCATTTGCATGATCCAAGAGAGCACTTTGATGTGAATATGGAAAAAACTGGGAGAACTCATATGCCTTTGAGGCATGGTTTGCAACACCTTTAGCTATTAGCGTCCCATATGAGATCTCTATAATCTCAACTGTGTCATGTCCAAAAAAAACTTTCTTCGATGAACCTGCGTGTGGCACCTGATAAACATATAACAAGTTTTCTAATAGAGAAGGAACATACATAACATTATTGAACTTTCCATGCTCTAGTTGTATTGTTCCCTTCCCTTCAACATAGATCTGTGAATCATCTCCCATGTGAATACTAGGACCATCAATGAGATATAGAGAATAAAATGATTCTCTGGAGGAAACCATGTGGTTGGAGGATCCATAATCAATTAGGAATGCTTGTGATTATGAGAATCCAACCTTTAGTACATGTCATCTCTCATGATCATCTGTATCACTTCCAGAATCAGTCCTCCTTGTGACTTCTGGGAGGGAAATGTTGGGATGTTCAAGAAGTTTGGGCATTTGATCTATCTTATTCTTCTTCATGCATGAACTCTCTGGATGGTTTCCTTTCTTGCAATAGGTACACTTGGTCTTCTCAAACTCTGTTGATTATACTTCTTGGAGTTGGAGGCTCCTTCTAATGGCTTAGGCTTCTCCTTTGGCTTGGATTCAAATTGCTTATTGTCTTTTCCTTTCTGCCTCCCTTTAGCATTCATGCTTTTTGACTCTCCAGCCATAAGAGCTTTATTTTTGGCGGCCTTCAAGGTGCCCATTTGAATCAGTTTGTCTTGTTCTTGGATGAGAGAATCAATGAATGCATCTAAACAAGGAATTTTCCAACTGGGTATTGGCGATCTCCCAGAATGGAAGGTAGAAAAAAATATTGAAAATTTAGGACCAAGATTTCTTAGGATGGATAACACCAGCTACTCATCCTTCTTGTCAATACCACATTGTTTGCACTACATAACCAAGGACTTGAACTTTTAAAAGAATTGATGTATGGTTTCAAAATTGCTTGGTTGAAGAGCAATTAATTCATTCTCCAAAATGTGGCCTCTCAACTCATCTTGCTTTCCAAAGAGAGTTTCAAGATTCAACCAAACCTCTCTTTTTGTTTTCAATCCATCAAGATGGAAGAGAAAATATATGGAGATGTGAATGCACATAAAACCAAAAGCCTCATCTAATCTGTTTAGGTACGTTGCTTTCTCAACAACTTCTTGAGGTTCGACCTCCTTGCCCATTGTGACCTTGTATAGACTCTTGTTGTGCAACACAAGCTGCATATCTTCCATCCAACAAGATAATTGAAGGGTGTAAGGATCCTGGGATTCAAAGGAGCATTCGAATTCTCCATATGCAACTGTTGGAGCGAATACAAGCTGAAACTGCCACACTAAAAAATTCTCAAAATCCTGCAAAAACTCTCAAATTGAAGATAAACCAGCCCTGTTGGGATGTGATACCGTGTGAAATTATGGAACACAGTAGATATTTGAGCCCGCGAATACCTCACAGTGATAGGATTATCAAGGAGGAAGAATTACAGTGAAAATTGCAGTGAAATGAGCAGTAAAATTAAACATGCATTGAAACTCAGATGTGCACAGAAAAGTGTGTCATATTCCATTAATCAGTATAGCCAACAGATATGGTACAATAGAGATAATTCGAATAACAAGGGAGAATTCGAATCCATGTTAATATAGCCTAGGAAATATCACCACTACAGTGCTCTAAGGCTGCCAAACTCAACTGAGACTCACTGAACTGAAGCTATTGTCAGTTAACTGACCATGCAAGGTACATTAGTGAGTTTTCCATGCAAAATCTCATACAACTAGACTAGAGAGGGCGCATTAGATCACAATCAGTGGCAATCAGAACACAAATCCTCCACTGGAGTCAGGAACTTAGGTGGACTAAAACATATCACTAAGTTAGCTCCTAAAATGTAGGGAACTGACTTTGGAAGTCCTAAAATCATGCATGCAGGGCACATCAAGTGGATAATGAGGCCTAGATGACATATTCAAACCACTAGGGGGGAAATGGAATCATCCAATACTAGGAAAAGACTAATAATACTAAGGTGGACAACATTGGAGTATTAATTATCCTAACACCATGGAATCACAAAGACACTCTCATCAAATTCTATGCATCCATGAGTGTGCCATTAACACTAGAACATAAACATTGAGCAGATATAGTAGAAGAAGACATATGAGATGAGATCGAACTGAAGAGGGACTCGAACCTGCAATAACACACTTGAATTAAGCTTTGATAAGAGGTCTGGATGTCCTCTCCTCCAACCAACTTGGACATGGATCTTTCACCTTCGAAATTGGTTCAACAACAGGGAAGGTAAACACCCACCATGCATGGACAAGATAAGCTCTCCAAGAGTGAAAAAAAAAATGATCCAAAAGCTTATCTCCTTTCTCATCCTCCTCTTTTATTAACCTCATGTGGATTCATGAGGTCTAATTCCCTCCAAGACACTCACCCAACTCGAGTTAGTGATAGATTCCTTCACGAGACACTTGTCCACTTCTTTCTTGCACTCCTCTTTCCCCAAATCAAATTGGGAATCTTGGCTAACCACAAATACCTGTATGCATCCTCTTGATGTCTATTTTTAGCCTTGATATGTCATATTTGTCATAGGTCTGCAATCAGTTCTGGATTTGTCATATTTTTCATAGATTCCTTCATCATTGTTGCCATATATGCCATGGAATCTTGCTACAAGTGTCACAATTTCTCTATGATGCCTCTTCCTCTTCATTGGGAGTTACTCTTCCACTCTAAGTCGATCCTCCTTGATTCTTGCCATGAATATTTCCTCTACATCTTCCCCAAGTACATTATCCTCCACCTTGAACTTGAATTTGTGTGAGAATGATGCCAAGTGTAGTGGGGAATCTTGCCATATGTGGGTCCCACAACATCTTATGCGCCCTCATGATCCAAATCCACCTTATATTTCTTTTTATTATAGTTTATTTGGCCCATTTAATGTGAATTTGTAAGTCTAAGGTCAATTTGGGTCTTGTAGCTCCCTTATTCCAAGTTTTCATGCTTCCACCTGAACCTAGGGAACTAGTAGGTTAGTGGAATTTTTCCTCCATGATAATTTATTTGGATGGGGACATTACAGTCCTCCCCACCCAATATTGCTTATCCCCAAGCAATTTAAAACTTGGATGCTGCAAATTTTTTTCATCTTCTCACGTGGCATCCTCACTTGGTAAATCCTTCCATTGCACCAAATATTCTCTTATGGTCTTGTTCCTTTATTTTCTTTCCCTTACCTTCAATTTTTTTTCTAGAAAGAGTATGGGATGCCCTTCATCATCCATTGGAGGAATTTGTTTATGAAACTGGAATTTTATTCCCTACTACCTTTTTAAGACATGGAATATGAAATACATTATCGATTTTACTCCCTTCCAGAAGCTCCACTTCATAAGCTAGATTGTAATACCCCATTTTGACCCTTAGGATATATTAGCTTTTAATGTAAATATTGTATACATGTGATGTATGTTTTCCTAGTCTGGAGCTCAAGGCCAAGTGCTCGTTAGTGGATGCTCGAATTTTATTTAAAAGGAAAGTATTAGATATTATGTTATCCATGTGCTATTTAGCCATGGAACATTGTAAAAATGATGTAAATAAACATCATGCAATAAAATACCAAAACTGGCTATGGAAGCAACTAATGAGAAGGGGCCATGTGTATCCACTAGGGAGTGGTGAGGGGGTTGTGGGATTGAACCATAGGCTTCCAAATGTCATTTTGAGAACCCATTTGACTTTCCTTGCTGGCATTTAATTTTGTGTAAGAAAGTTGTTGAAGAAATCAGTCCATGGCTTCAATGGAGCATGGGTAGCCCAGAAATTCGTATGGTAGGGTATGGGCTCTGTTTCCTTGACCCACAAGTCACTCTACCTCATGCGAAGGGGTTCTTCCTCATTCCCATTCCATGGTTGAAGACCCCAACATCATTTTTCATCCATTACGAATTCCCAGCAGTGAGAAAAACTAGAAATCGCAACTTTGCAAGAACCCATGTTTTGAAGAGCCATAAATAGCCATAATTTGGTATTGAAAGTAAAATCCAATGGGTTATCTATAGATATGAACCTTGGGGCGAAGTTGAGAGTATTAGATACCCCGAAATCCATAGAAAAACCCAATTTTTATAGCCTAGAAATCCAGTGATGGGATTGAGTTATTTATTGACAGAATTGTGAGAAATCCAAGTGTGGATGTTTGAACAAAGGATTGGATTGCTTGAATTTAGCTTGAGATGTTTGTAGCTCTGTTGTTGAGCTCACTGTCTTAGCATCCTCCTCCTTTTCTTATTGCATGCTTGATAAACCCAACCATGTGTTGGCTTAACATGACTGTTTGAGTGAAACCATGGCTGTGAGTGAGCCCATCTAGTTCCTCCTTAGTGGATACACAACCCAGCAGGGGGGTAGTCTCCCAGCTGAAAGAATATAGGCTGGACAGAGACCTATGGTTGGGTGGAACGTTTCTCTCCCATAGCCAGTTGTTGGACAATTTCATCTTAAATATAAGTATTCTCTGTGGTTAAAGTATGATCATTCTGTGTTCTGTTTTGCATGTTTAATTATTCATGTTAATTGAATGAAATGATTATCTTAAGCAAGTTGGCATGAAGCTTGTGCATAGCATGAGAATGGGATTGATTATTGTATGATTGTTTCATTATTCTGCCTAGAAGAAATAGGATGATGTATTCCCTTCTGTGTGTGTGTTATTATGGTTATTCCGTTGTGTCTATATTGAGTATGATTCTGCACTACATTTCAAGATAAGTATTCTTTGTGGTTTGAGTTATGTTAATTCTGTGCTCAGTAATGTTTTAATCAATGACTGTTGTTTATATGCTGAATGCATGATGAAATGGTGTGTGGATAGTGTGTAATTCCGCCGTGTTTATTAAGAATGATCTGCAGACATACATTTTATTTATTCATGGATTTTCTTACTAATGAATGGGGCTGAGTTTGTCAAAAAAGCCCAATAGGTTTGTTCATGTTTCCCCCCGTTGCACTGTAATGATGGAAGGGGACATGACATACCTCCCCAATTTTTAGAATTATTTTGTATGGGCCATAGAACTTGGGCTTTAAATTTTCTAAACCCTTTCCCTTCAAGGTGGTTTGTTTGTAAGGTTGTAGCCTCAAATATACGAAATCATTCACTTGAAAATTTCTCTCTTTCCTATGCTGAACTGCATATTGTTTTTGTTGATTTTGGGAAACCTGCAAATTGTCTTTTAAAACCGTCAAAATTCTTGACTTTCCTCAATCCAATCCTTAGATTTTGGAGCTCTACTATCACCAAAAATGTGGTCAACAAAAGTAGGTTCTTCATAACCATATAATGCTTTGAAAGGAGACATGGCAATGGATATATGAAAGGTAGTGTTGTAGCAGAACTCACCCAAATGTATCCATTTAACCCATACTTTTTGCTGCCCACTAACATAGTTTCTCAGGTATCCCTCCAACCATTGGTTGACCCTTTGTGTTTGACCATCAGTTTGTGGATGGGAGCTTATGCTAGGAGACAATTGTGTTCCCACCAAATTCAAAAGGTATTTCCAAAATGCGCTCATAAACCTGTTATCCCTATCACTAACAATGCTTTTTGGAAGTCCATACAATCTGAAAACATCTCTAAAGAATAGCTCAACCACTTGTGTAGTAGTAAAAGATCTGATAATAGAAAATAAATGATAAAATTTGGTGAGTCTATCCACCACAAAAAAATAACAGTCCTTACCAAGTGCCTTGGGAAAACCTATGATGAATTCCATGGAGATGCTTTCCCACTTTTGTTCTAGAATAGGCAAGGGGTGTAGGAGACCGGCAGGATGGTTGTGCTCAACTTTGTTTTTCTGACATATCTTGCATTCATTTACATAATTTAGAACATGACCCTTCAATCCTTTCCAAAAATAACTTTCTCTCAGTTGCTTATATGTTTTAAAGAAACCAAGATGGCCTGCTAAGGGAGAATCATGAGCTGCATGCAAGATCTTTTTCTTCAAATTCGAACCAGAAACTAAATAGATTCAATATTTATAGTAGATTATTCCATTCAACATTTTATACCTATCATCACCATTGGCCCCATCTAAAATTTCACAAGCAAATTTATCTTTGGCATACTCTACTGTTAGTATTGCTTTCCAATTCTCTGAAATGTCCATAAGGGAGAGTGAGGGTCTCCTAGACAATGCATCTGCTACAACATTATTCTCCCCTTTAACATATTCAATGTCAAAATCAAAGGATTGAATCTTATTCACCCATTTTTGTTGCCTTTCATTGAGATATTTCTGTGTAAGAAAATGATCCAAGCTATTGTGATCAGTTTTGACCACAAATTTGTTCCCCACCAAATATTGTATAAACGTGACCAAGGCATGCACGATGGCTAACATTTCATCGTCATATATGGATTAGAGTCTTTCATGTGGTTGTAGATTCCTGCTTTCAAAAGCTATGGGGTGTTGATTTTGCTTTAAAAATGCTCCAATGCCTTCCCCTGATGCATCACATTCCAAGAAAAATGGTTTATAAAAACTTGGTAATGCAAGTACTAGAAAACTACTCATTAGCTCTTTCATTCTTTGGAAAGCCTTTTATGCATATTCACTCCATTGGAAAGCATCCTTCTTGGTTGGTCCATAAGGGGAGATGTCAATCGGGAGAACCCATTCACAAAATTTCCCAATAAAGCCCCTAAATTCAGTGATATTCTTGGGTGGTGGCCATTCAAGAATAACCCTTATTTTCTCCAAGTGCACCTTCACACCATCTTTCCCAATAATGTGCCCAAGGTACAAAATTTTTGTCAACCTAAACTCACATTTGGACAACTTAGCAAACACAGATTGTTCATACAAGATTTTCAATACAACTTCTAAATGATGCAAATGCTCCTCCCATGTCTTATTGTAAATCAAAATATCATCAAATAAAACCAAAACAAACTTACATATCCACTTGCAAACGATTTTGTTCATGCATGACTGGAAGGTTGCAGGAGCATTGGTCAAACCAAAAGGCATGACAAGGAATTCAAAATGACCATTATGGCACCTAAAAGTAGTCTTCTGCACATATTGCTCCTTCATTTGAATTTGATGGTAACCATACCTAAGATCAACCTTTGAAAATAACTTTTCTCCAAATAGTTCATCCATGAGCTCATCTATTTGGGGAATGGGATATCTATTCTTCATTGTCTTCTTGTTTAGAGCTCTGAAATTAATGCACATTCTCAAGGTTCCATTGTTTTCTTCACCAAGACAACCGATGAAGCATAGGAACTTCAACTTGGCCTTATGAGTCCCAACTCCAAGAGTAGCAAGTTATACAACTTGACGAGAACTCGACATTGTTCTCGTTTTTTGGGGGGTCAATTTTAGTTGTTGTTTTTACCTCCATTTCATAAAGTGTGTATACTGGTAGCACCATTTTTCATTTTGAGCCATTTTTTGGGGATTTTGAAACATCTTGATCATAAGAAAACTATAACTTTTATTTACAAGGGTATTTTTAAAAAGTTTACAAAAAAAATACATTTAGTAGCTAGTCATAGTTCAAAAATACATGCATTTTTGAATTTTTTTAACATTTAGAAGCTAGTTAGAATGAAAAATATATACATTTGGGAAGTTTTCTCTTTAAAATTTTCTTTTAAACAAGTCATTTTTTGGGGCAAATTTGTTCAAAAAATGAGAAAATAAAGACATTTTAAACAATTTTTAATGTATTTTTAGAGATTTTATGTATACAAATGATTTAACATTATTTCCATAAAGTCAATGATGATTCATATAAACTCAACAAAAAGTACACCATATATTTGTAAATAACATATTAAAAACATAATATTTATTCTCAAAATAAAATCTTAAAGTCGAAACTTTACACAAATACCTTAACAAAAATTTGTCAAATTTGACATTTTCCTTGACGACATGAAACTAATCAAAAAAATTACGCAGTCGAAATCTTCATCGAAATTAACATTTTCTACAACTTGACTCTCTTCCTGGACCTCAATATACTCTTAGCAAACTTTTAAAACCATATTAAATTATTTAAACACCTTAATAAAATATTAAAACAAACAAATATAAAAATATATAATTTAAATTTAAAACATAATAAACATAATATAATAAAAACAAATAATTATAATTTTTTTTAAATATGTAAATTGTTTAAAATATTCATAATTTAATAATGAAAAACATAATAATCAAAATAACATATCATTATACCAAATATATCTAATATAACATATACTAAATAACATAAAATATATAAAATAACAAATAATACAACATATAATAAATAAACTATAACAAACATTAAAAAATAAATATAAAACAAAACAATTATAAAAAACAAAACCAAACTATGTGTAGATCGGGTGGTTGGGAGGAATGTTGTTGTCCTCCCCACCCGGGTTCAAATCTTGCTTTGTGCCACTTGCTCCTTGGGAGCCGACTTTGACTATGTAATGAGTGTAATGTTGGCTAGACCTTGATTCTCTAGAATAATAGGTGTTGGAAATTTACCGATGGATGTAGCCCTCTAACAAATGGTGAACCATCACTTGAAAAAAAAAACTCTGAAAAAAAAGGGTGCTACTGGTAGCACCACTTTTCAAATCGAGGGTTGTTTTTGTTGTTTTCAACACAAAAATATGAGTTTTTATCACTAGAGTTCTCGTTTTGAGTATAAAGTTCTTTTCAAGTTGTATAACTTGTTGAGTTCTTTAATACCCTTCTCAATATCATCCTTGAACCTTTTTGGGTGTCTGTATGGTTGCATTTGGACACGTTGAGTTCCCGCCTCCAACACAATAGCATGTTCAACTCCCCTGCTAGGGGGCCTTCGAGGGGGAAGTTCTCCAAAAAACTTTTCATACTTGTGCAATAGATGCCTTATCTCCTTCGGATGTTCTGAAACCTTTATGATTGGTTTGGGGGAATTTATTAGACACTCTGCAGCCCATTCAATGTTTCCATGTCTCAAAATGGACCTCATATCGTGGGAGGACACCACTTGGTTAGGATAGGTGTGCATTCTCCTTAACAATACTATATTTCCTTTTGAATCTTTAAACCTCATTTTAGGTACTCTATAGTTCACTGAATGCTCTCCGATAGAGTACAACCATTGGACTCCCAAAACCACATTAGTATCAGTAACATTCACCACATAGAAAATTTTAGTAAAAATGTAATTTCCTATTATAAGTTATAGTTTTGGAATCCATGTGTTACAGTCCATAGAATTGTTACTTGGGATGATGACCGTAAACCCATCAAATGTCTCAGTAGGCAACTTTCTCCTCTCCACCAAGGTTGAATTAATGAAGTTATGGGTTTCTCCTCCATCCACTAGGGCTGAAACCTTCTGCCCTTGGACAACTCCTTTGCATCGAAGGGTATGAAACAGAGGCACCCTTGATAGTACTGAAATATTCCTTGTTTCATGTGGTGGTTCATCATCTTTTGTTGTTTCATTGCCTTATTTCGAGGCTAATTGTTGTACTTCTTCCTCCATTTCCTCATCATCATCATCAGAAAAAAATTCAATGAAGTGTGCTTTCCCCTTAGCACATTTATGCCCGGGTACCCATGGTTGATGGCATGTGAAGCATAGCTTCTTCATCTTGAAATCTTCCTTACTTGGTCCCTCTTTCTTATCCTTTCCAAATGAGTATTTTTGCCATCATGTTTATTATCATCTTTGAACTTGGAAGGAAAAGTGGGCTTGGGAGGATACCTTATCTTAGGAAACACATTTTGCAGATCTCATGTCAAGTTCATGGCATTTTTAAATGTAGTTGGGTTGCGAGATTTAACTAATCCTTTCAAAGGATCAACCAACCCTTCAATATAGATCAATACTAAGCGACCCATAGAGATATCAGTGACCATAACTGACAATTTTTGAAACTCCAACATGTAGGCCTCAGGAGTTCCAGTTTGCTTCAATTGTGCCAATTCCTTGAAAGGAATTTCAGGTTCCTTTCGATCAAATATTTCTATCATCTTGTTAAAAATCTCTTCATAGGATGCTACTTGATCATGTCCTAAGGTCTTAAGTCCATGGAACCACCAATCATTAGATTCTCCTTCAAGATGCAGAATAGCTATCTTCAATGCATCCTCTTTAACCATTGGATTCAACTGAAAATACACATCTAATTTATGTATCTAACCACTAGCAGAACATTGTGGTGAGCCATCAAAAGGGTAAAGGGATACCTTTCCTATGGTAGACTTCAATTATTGATTTTGGAAAGGTATTATGCTGCCTCCTCTAGATTTGAGCTTGTTTGAGACATTGAAGAATTGTTCGAATTGTAAGATCCTCCTACACTCTTCACTCAGCTATTTCTAATCATCAAGGGATTCCTTCATCCCATACTAAGTTCTAGGATCCTCTTTAGGCTCAATAAAATTGTGCATAATGGGTCTTGCTGGAATCTTGAAGTCATTAGGTCGATTGTGAGGCCCGGTCCTTTAGAAATTGTTTCTCCATCTACCTTTTTCTCCTCAGTATGAGAGCTACTACTGCTTCCTGTTTCCAATTTGCCCCCAATTTGGTTGGCCAAAAAGTCAAACCCTTGCATTATATTCCTTTTCATGTCCTCAAAAAATGGTTTCATGAACTTCCCGAACTCCTCATTCTCCTCCATTTATGAGGTTCCTTTGTCACCCTTGCTCATTGCTTCAACAAAACTTACTTCTTCTCCTACTTCTTCTTCTCCACTGAGGGTATATTTTGTCTCTGATACTAGGTATGGGAGTTCTCTCCTTGTACTCATCAATGTTCACCTTGAGCAGGTGCAAGGACCATGCTCTGATACCACTGTAACATCCCTACCATGTAAATTTGTTCAATTTTGGCCAATTTCGAACCTTGAACTAGTGAAACCCAAGCCATCCAAAATGATCCCAAATGATTTTGAATTATTTCTAGAAGGGATTGAGGGGTCTTAGGACATCCTAATTCATATACTAGACACTCAAACACTTGCTAAAGGCATTTATGACTTGCATTAATCAAGGAGGAATGAAAGGGAAACATACCAGCAAATTTGATGTTGAAACCCCCCACTAGTCTTCGACTTTTTGGCTTCCTAAACACTATACAAACTTCCCTAATTTATTAATAGAGGATTGTATTGGGTATAGGACCTCAAGGGAAACCAAAATGAAGCATTTATCATGTTATATAATCTACTATTACACCCATAAAACATAAATTTGTGACACATAGATATTGCCTGGAAATTGTCAACAAGGGAAATGGAAATTGTTTCATAAACTTTAATAAAATGCCCAGGGGGCTTGAAAAAAGTGACTTTGTTATCTACAATACATCAGAGGCTTCTCAAGCATCTGCAAAAACTCAGATAAATTATGATACAAAATAGATTCATAATTACTCCAAAAGACCACAAGTAAAAATAGAGGAAAACTAGCTCGAATGAGTGGTTTGCATTGGTATTTTTACATGATACACTTGGGGTTTTGAGCTATGGCTCATATATGTAGTTCAATATAGTTCCATACATCTGATATTACATCCATGGAGTCACAAAGACACTCTCATCAAATTATATGCAGCAATGACTGTGCCATTAACACTAGAACATAGACATTGAGAAGAGAATGAAAGAAGAGATAGTAGAAGAAGACATATGAGATGAGATCGAACTGAAGAGGGACTCGAACCTACAAATTTTTTTTATTTAATCTCTGATAAGAGGTCTGAATGGCCTCTCCTCCAACCAACTTGGACAGGGATTTTCACCTTCGAAATTGGTTCAAGAGTAGGGAAGGTAAACACCCACCGTGCATGGACAAGCTAAGCTCTCCAAGAGTGCAAAACAAAAGTGATCCAAAATTTGTTCTCCTTCCTCATCCTCCTCTTTTATTAACCTCATGTGGACTCATGAGATCTAATTCTCTCCAAGACACTCACCCAACTTGAGTTAGTGATAAATTCCTTCACAAGAAACTTATCCACTTCTGCCTTGCACTCCTCTTTCCCCAATTCAAATTGGGAATCTTGGCTGACCATAAATCCCTCTATGCACCCTCTTGATGGCTATTTTTAGCCCTGATATGTCATATTTGTCATAGGTCTTCAATTAGGTCTTAATTTTTCATATTTTTCATAGATTCCTTCATCATTGTTGTCATAGATGCCATGCAATCTTGTTACAAGTGTAACAATTTATCTATGATGCCTCTTCCTCTTCAATTGGAGTTACTCTTCCACTCCAAGTTGATCCTCCTTGATTCTTGCCATGAATATTGCCTCTTCATCTTCCCCTAGTATGTTACCCTCCACCTTGAACTCGAATTTGTGTGAGAATGATTCCAAGCGTATTGGGGAATCTTGCCATATGTGGGACCTAGGTCCCACACCCTCTTATGTGCCCTCATGATCAAATGCCACCTTATTTTTCTTTTTATAATAGTTTATTTTGACCATTTAATGTGAATTTGTAAGTCTAAGGTCAGTTTGGGTCTTACAACTCCCTTATTGCAAGTTTTAATGCTTCCACCCCAACCTAGGGAACTAATAGGTTAGTGGAATTTTTCCTCCATGATAATTTATTTGGATGGGGACATTACATAAATTATAACGAAGGGAGCTATTATTGTTATGATTAATTCATGGATGATTCCATTCAAGAGTGGTATATTAATCAAATGTATTTGATGCCATCATACATTGTAGTAAATGTGGCTAATCATAATGAAGAAGAAAAGGAATACTTTATGCTAATGATGTTGCTAACAATGAAACTTATAGCATAAATTGTAGTTGAGATCAGTGTGAGTTTTTAACTTCAGTTGATGAGGTTCAATTCCTCAGAAATGGAATTGATGGATGGGTTAAGGAGCACTAGAAAAAGACTGAAGAGACAGAGGGGGTGAATCTAGAAATTTCAAATAAAGGAATGTGGTGGTGTGTAGATTGAGTCATGCTTTGGATTGGTGGAGAAGACATATGATTGAATGGTTATGAACTAGGGGGTTCATAATTTTTTAAACATGGGGAGTACGATGCAGGAGCACACATGTTGTACTCCAACGCATTGCAGATTTCCTTGAGTCAACTATCAGTGGCCTTGCGATGACCAATACATGGCAAGTTC
The DNA here is from genome assembly GCA_027924585.1 of Larix kaempferi. NCBI lineage: Eukaryota > Viridiplantae > Streptophyta > Pinopsida > Pinales > Pinaceae > Larix > Larix kaempferi. The sequence continues at coordinate 7,730,684 of BSBM01001035.1, forward strand.
TGATCTGTTTGTTGTCAACTACACAGAGAGTTGATCAATTTTAGAAATTTAATTGAACATTAAAAAGACTAGTTTTTCTATAAATTAGAGGGAATGAGTGCCTAGGAGAGGGAGAATTTCAAAAAAATCTTGGAGGAACTTTCCGAGGCATGTGGATTTGAGAAAAGTGATATTGTTTCCCTTGAATTTGAGGCAAGGATCCGAGACCCGTGTGCCCATTTTTTAGAGAAAGTAGTAGAATGTAATTGTGACTATAATTTCAATGGTAATTTATTCTTTCGTATTGAGGGACACATTCTTTGTGAAATGACTTGTTTTTTTGTTAATTTTTAAGACCTGTTCTTTTTCATTTTTGTGAATTCCTTGCATCTTGACTACCAATTTGTAATATCCCTTCTTATAATTCCCTCTAAAATGTACCAAAACTTGGAAATTTGTTGTTTTTTTTAAATTTAATTTGCATATGCTTCTCATTTATTTATGTGTTCCCTCTATTTGAATCAATGAGTTATCTTTTTATTATTATTATTACAAGAATCAACAACTAGAGAGGTGCATAAACCAATGAGTTCTTTTAAAGAGCACCCTTTTGTTCGTTTAAATTAAAAGTGGCTCTACAAGTGCAAAGTATTAATTTACAATAAGTCTTGTATATGGATGTCATATTTGATCTCCAAGTTAGGACCTTGGGAGAAAAATTCATGGCTTGATACCTTATTTTTATTTTTATTTTTTTCATGTAGTGAAAGACACTATATTTATGTTTCTCAATATTTATTTAATAAATCCAATCCACTTTTTTAAGTGATGGCAATATATGTGTTAATTCCACCTCATGGGTTGATATATGTGCTTGATATGAAAATTTTATACATATAAATATATTTTTCCTGTAAAATCTTAACTTATATTATGGTGGTTACGATTATATAGGTTTACCTTACTCAGGACAAGGGTGATTACTTCATGTTTAAAATGCACATGATGGTTGAATATGTGTTGATGGTGATTACTGGTTCAAAACTTCATGGGGAGGGTTAAGGATGGGTGCTATCACTTACTCACGGGGTGATCCATAAAACATTATGAATAACTCAGGCCCAAATTATATACCCATCCTTTAAACATGAGGATTTACTGAAGGGCAAAAATCAAATTCTACAAATACAATTATTACAAACTACTTAGCATGAAATTACTTATTTAGGACATATACCCTGATTAATGGTATATTGGTATATATACCTAAGTAATCAATCGCACCATTAGGTAGGTGGATTATTTTCCAAAAACTGGTGCTCTAAATATTTATTTGCTAACACATGGTGCACCCATTATTATTCATGTGTCACATCCTTTTATCTTGAGTCGCCATACGTCAACCTTATTTAACATAAACTATTGACACATTTTTTCTATCACATACTCACATTGAGGATTTGTAGCATCTCTGATCTCTATTTAGGGTGATATTTTCTACATCCATTGCATTCTCTAGCTTTTACATTCCACATAGTATATGCCCACCATTCATTTATGCTTATTGATTTGATTATGCATTCTGGTTATGTATCAAAACTATCATGTTTCTATTGGACTTTAACATTCTTTTGGGGTTGTGATTAAAATTTCAAGGAATTGGGTTTTGACTTCTTTTAACAGGATTGTAGCTAGTTTTTGAGCCAATGAGTTTGTGATGCAGGAGCACACGCGTTGCACTCAAACACGTTGTAGAGTTCCTTGAGTCTAATGTTAGTGGACTTGCGATGACCAATATGTGGCAACTTCCGATATGTTTGTTGTCAACTGCACATAGAGTTATTTGAACGATTTCAAAATTTTAGTTGAACATTAAAATGATCAGTTTTGCTATAAATTAGAGGGAACAGGGGCTCAAGAGAGGAAGGAGGCGAGAATTTAGAATAATCTCGGAGGAGCTTTCTGTGCCACGACGAATTTAGGAAAATTGAGACAAGTATCTTTGAGACACGCGTGCCCATTTTTTAGATAGAGTAGTAGAATGTATTTGTGATTGTAATTTCAATGGTAATTTATTCTTGCATATTGAGTGACATGTTCTTTGTGAAATGATGTGTTTTTCTGTTAATTTTTAAGATCTATTCTTTTCATATTTGTGAATTGCCTACAACTTTAGTGTCTGCATCATGCTAGTATCAAAGCAAATTCATTCCCAGGTATCCAAAATAAATTAGTCCATTCTATTGTTTTTTCTTGCGTATGTTAAATATGTGAAGAAAGATAAGGAGGAAGTAACCAAAGACATTGGGAAAGGTATCATGTAGAGAACTTGTATTTGTTTATGTAAATATTTGGTTCAAGGAGAACCATTGTGTTTCATACAAGAGCATTAGAAAACACCGCAATGCTTTTGAATTGGCTTGTGGAAGCCATAATGAGAGTGAGGATTGTTGGAAGAACAACTCAACAAGATCTGTTTGTAGTATGGAAATCCAGTGGGTCAACATTCCATGAAGTCAGTATAGATCTATATTTGTAGTAGTTTGAGGTGTTTGCAAAAAGGAGAGTCATTGTTATATGGATGGAAGCAATAGATTTACTTGATGAAATGAGGAATTAGTTGGAGAGAAGAATTAAGTGTGCTAGGAGGAGAATCAAATTTCACAGAGGCGCATTACTATTAAATGTGGTTAATGTATTGGATACATAATCCATATTGAGAACAAATTTAGAGAGAGTGAGTTATGGAGAATCCAACAAGAGATTGGATAACTAATGTTAACTTGCAAGGTAAAAATGAAGTGGCCCCGAGTAGAGAAGAGAAGAACAACATAGGAGAATAGATTCAATTGATTAAGAAATTAATCAAGGAATTGGAAATATAATAGTAGAGAAAGAAATAAATCCGAGCCACAAGGAGAAGGATAAAGGAATTAGAAGCAAATGAAAGACATGAAAGGGATAAAATAGAAAAATATGTCTCAGTTGAAGAATAATACAAAGAAGCACAAGAAGTTTACTGTTACCCAAAAGAGGGTGATTCCCTTGAAGAAAAGTGCAAAGTAGTGGTAGAGGAAAAGTCGAAAATGGTAGCGAATAAGCATGCTATCGAGTGTGAGCATGAAGAATTTGTGGACGATTTTTTTCTATTTACATCTCAGAAAAGGGTGTGGAAACATTGGTGGAGTGTGAAGAAGATGAAAATGATACAATTGATTGCATGCATCAAGAAATTGTGATGAATTCACATGTTATAGTAGTGATTTCTCTCATGGAGAGTGGAAATGAATGTGAGGAGAAAGGAGAGGCTCAATTTGGTTGTAGGCCTGAAGAATAGGTGAACTCAAAAATAAATGAAGAAAATACTCCTACAAGACATGGCGAGGAAGAGAAATTCAAAAGGGGTGAGCATGCAACAGATTGTATGCATAAGCATCAATGGGTTGAGTTAGATTTGGGGCATGTTGCAGTAATTTTTACTCTCTTATTATATGAATATATAAATGAGAAGAAAGGGGGAGAAAGGAATGTGAATATCCCCATGAAAATTGTTGAAGAAATTCCTATTGTAGAGCATACAACAACATACCCACTAGTGAGTGGTGTCAGTAATCACCAAGAACATTTGATACCAGAGGCGGATGAGTTGGATGTAGTTGTTCACAGAGAAATTGCAATGAAGGGAGCTATTATTGTTATGATTAATTGGAGGATGATTCCATTCAAGGATGGTATTATTCATCAAATGTATTTGATTCCACCATACATTGTAGTAAATGTGGCTAATCATAATGAGGAAGCAAAGGAGCACTTTATCGTGATGATGTTGCTAACAATGAAATTTATAGTGGAATTTGCAACTTTGATCAATATGAGGTTTTGCCTTCACATGATTAGGTTCAATTCATTGGAATTGGAATTGATGGATGGGTTAAGGAGCATTGGAAAAAGACTAAAGAGATTGAGGGATTAAATGTGGAAATTTCAAATAAAGGAATGTGGTGGTGTGCAAACCGAGTCATGCTTTGGATTGGTGGAGAAGACATATGACAGAATGGCTGTGAACCAGGAGTTTCATAATTTTTTAAACATGGGAAGTATGATGCAAGAGCACACATGTTGTACTCCAACACATTGAAAAGTTCCTTGAGTTAATTGTCAAAGGCCTTATGATGACCAATACATGGCAACTTCGAATTTGTTTGTTGCAACTATGCAAAGAGTTAGTTGAGCATTTTCAAAAATTTAATATAACATTAAAATGACCAATTTTGCTATAAATTAGAGGGAATGAGTGCTCAAGAGAGGGTGGGGTAGTTCAAAATAGGCTTGGAGGAGCTTTTCGATCAATGGTGATTTTCTATGAATTAGAAGGAATGAGTGCTCAAGAGAGGGTGGGGTAGTTCAAAATAAGCTTAGAGGAGCTTTCAGATCAATGGTGATTTGAGAAAAACTAGGTATGCGTTCCCTTATATTGAGACAAGTATATTTGAGGTTTACGTGCCTATTTTCTAAACAAAGTAGTAGGATGTGTGAGTGTAATTTCAATAGTAGTTTATTCTTGCATATTAAAGGACACGTTCTACAGGATTTTTTTTTTCTAATGTATTGAAGAACATATTCTTTATAAAATAGCTTGTTTTTTTTTTTAATTTTTAAAACCGGTAACATGAAAATTTATTTATTATTACTTTTTCATTAATCTTTTTTTGTAAACTAGTAGTAGATCCTTATATTATCATCCTCAAAATATACAAAGACACAAGTATAAAAAATACAGAGTATCGAGTCCTCTCATCGAGGAGAAAACATACCCATAAAAGTATGGAAAGGTATCATTAGAACAATACTGTTATACAGAGAACCAGAAGTTATATGAAACATAAAAACTATCATAACTGCCTATGAGCAGACCCAAAAACTATCTGAGTAAAAACTTTTTTAAACCAGGAGAGAGGCCAGAAGACCAGCGTAGCTTAATTGCTGTGATAATCCAGCTGAATGGGATGAATAGTCGAATCTTTAACCAGAGTGATGCCTAAGCGACGAGTCAGCTGTTGCTGGTTGTAAAGAACCTGCTTCAGCATATCGTTCAACTCATCCTATCGCATTAAGATCTCCGCCTGCGCCTCATTGTGGTCAATTAGGGCCTTTCCCAAAACTAGTTTGTGTGACCAGAGCATGTCAAGGGTTTTTTGATAAAGAGTTGCTCTACCCCTGGTGTTGCTAGGGTCAGGAACAAGCTCAACAAATTCCTCCCAAATTTCCTCGTCCGTAAGACATTTTCAAGAGACCATGACATCCTCCTCAGCATCTTGAATCTTAGCCTTTGCCTGGGTAGGAATTGCAGAGTGATATTTGCGAGATTTTTCCACAATGCCTCTCATCACATGAATCGGGGGAGTGGAGGAGGAACCACTAGGAAGCTGCAAGTTAAACTGCTGGGTGTCCTAGCGGGTGTGGATTCTTCTAGGGGGATCCATAACAATGCAAACCAACGGGCCGAACACAGAGAGCTCGCGACTATAATTCAGTGAACCAAATGCTGGGAAAACACGAGGAATGGGACAGAGACAAGGGCCGACAGGAGGAACAATCAGAATGAAAAAGTAAGTGGGGCCTTTTCTAAGAAGGGTTATAAGCCTAGCGTCCGTCGACCTGTTGAGATGTCGGACAAGGCTCCATGAAATCCTGGCATGATTACTGGAGGTGCTAGTTATAACAATGATGGTGAAAGGACTATGCCATTGATCATAAATCGTGTGACGATTCATTTCCATAACTCTGAGTGGGATGAGAGCCGCAGACTTCACCAGAGACCGGACATTCCCCATGTTGATGCAATTAAGCTCACAACAGGAGGTCGAGCTTCGTATAGAGAGGGATTTGAGGTAATTACTGCTAGTCATAATACGTGGTAGACGTGGAGGGAAGATGATGGGCTGCCTTGTGGTGAGATAGATGGATGGAGCTCGTGGTAGAGGGTGGGAGCTCAAGGCAGGTGGCAGGAGCATGCATAAGAGCGAGCGTGTGACTACAGTTGGTGACTGAGCTAGAGGCGTGAGGCTGAATGCTGCTAGTGGCAAGGCTCGTGTCCAACGGGCCCCTAACCAAGCCAAATGGAAAAATTTGCACCCGCTATGAGGGATTACTTTTTAATTAATTAATTTACATATGTTTTTCATTTATTTATATGTTCCCTATATTTAAATAATGAATTATTTTATTGAATACATTTTGTTCTTTTAAATTAAAAGTTAAAGTGGTTGTATTAGTAAAAAGTATTAATTTCAATAAATATTGTATATGGATGTCATATTTCATCTCCAAGTCAAGACCTTGGGAGAAACCAATAAATTCTTTTATTGAACACCTTTTTGTTCTTTTAAATTAAAAGTTAAAGTGGCTATATTAGTTTAAAAAGTATTAATTTACAATAAGTCTTGTATATGGATGGCATATTTCATCTCCAAGTTAAGACCTTGGGAGAAACATTCCTTGGTTGATACCTTATTTTATTTTACAAAGACACTATATTTATGTTCCTCAATATTTATTTCATAAATCCAATCCACTTGTTTTAAGCGATGGTAATATATGTGTTAATTCCACCTCATGGGTTAATGTATGTGTGATATTGAAATTTTATACCTATAATTATATTTTTCCTTAGGGAAGCTCTTAACTTATATTATGGTGGTTACGATTATATAGGTTGACCTTAATGAGAACGAGTGTGATTACTTCATGTTTAAGCATTGTACATGGCGGTAAAATATGATGAGTGGACGATGATTATTGGTTCAAATATCATGGTGAAAGTTGAGGATGAGTATTTCCACTTTATTAGTTTTAAATATTTGTAAATAAAGATGGATACTTTTGTTAGGATATTTAGACACTTAGGAGTTAGTTAAGATCAACTTGTGTAATATATCCGTTAGGGATAGTGTGTTTCTTTAGTATGCATTAGTATGCATTTGTAAATACTTAATCCGACGGTCACGATATGTTTCCGACATAGAGTGATCCGACGGCTCAACTTCTCTTAGATCAAACCTAACCTTGATCCGACGGCTCAACTTCTCTTAGATCAAACCTAACCTTGATCCGTGGCTTAACACCCGATTGGTCCATGATCTCTATTTAAAGAGCATGGAGGGTCATTGTTTAGTTGATCGACTATGAGAAGCTCATTTGTAACTTTCTTTCTTTGCATAATAAATTGTCCCGTAGAAGCTATTTGGCCGGGGCCATGGAGTGTTTCCCTCAAGAGGGTTTAAACCACGTCAAAACATCGGTGTGTTGATCTGTGATCTGTTTGTGTGAAGTGGTTGCTCTTGGTGTTCGATCCTTTGGTAGTACCCTGTGTACCCGAACATGGTATCAGATCTTTTATGAAGTGCCGCTTCCGGTTATGATCTAGATCTTGAACTGTTGTTGCCGAAGCTCGAAAGGGTTTCTAGTTCTGGTATTTATGTGCATTTCTGGGCTGTGGGAGGTGTTCCATTGCGTCCGGAGCGTCGTTTCCATTGAAAAATAGTTTTCGTTTGATCGAAAACGGTTCCCGGTTGCTCCAGAAACGCGTATTTCATCAGATCTGAAGGTATAATGTTATAGTGACGCATTTTTTTTTATTTCGTTTTTTAATAATAAAAAAATCTCATATTTCATTTTTTTTACTGTTAGATTTTTTTTTTGGGTTCGGATTGTTGCTTTCCCGTCTGCGTATCCTCTTTGCCGTGCACCTTGAGCGATCTCGGCAAATCAGAAACAGAAAGGGAAGGGTTTTTCTCGGTTGCGTATGCTCTTTGCCGTGCACCTTTGCGCGATCTCGGCAAATCAGAAACAGAGAGAAAACGTAGAATTTCCGGGCAAGCTAACAAGATCTAACTCCACAAGTGTGGAAAAGTTTTTTTGTTTCGTTTTGTGGTCTGTTTTGCAGGAAAAAGGGCAAGCACGCAAACCGAGCAAGAAGAGTAAAAAAAAAAAAAAAAAAAAAAAAAAAATCCCTTCCTCATTCCCATATTTTACATACCTTTTAATCTAGCTCACTTGGTTCAAAGTTGCTTTATTCCTTAATAGGTCTTGAGTTCAAGTCTTAGGAAGTTACTTTTAAAAGGAAAAAGTGCATGCAATTTCTATTTTCAAGTTACTTTATTGTAAAAGTGCATCTCACTTAAATAATAAAAAATAAAAATACAAGTGAGTCACTTAAGTTTTTTATTTATTGTTGCACTATTTAAAAAGTAATATCATTGTAAAAGTGAAATCACTTATTTTACAAAAGTGATTCACTTAAAGCAACTTTTTTAAAGTGATTGTCAAAAGGTTCATCTTGGGAAGAGGGGGGTTCTTTTTTTTACTGGACATTCTCTAGCTGCCACGTCACTATTGGGGATGTCTTCAACAATTTCTTTGTTCAAGCATAACTTCATCATACAGAGTCAGTTTTCAGTGCCATTTTTTTTGAAACCGTCTATTTTTTCGAGCTCTTCACATCCAGACTATTGGTTTCTGCTTTTACAGCCATTACTTTACAAATATGGCCGCCCATTGTGATATTCTACTTAACAGTTCTAACTATTTCTCATGGAAATCTCGTATGGAGGATGTTCTACGAAGTAGGGGACTTTTCAGAATTACCACAGGGAAAGAAAAAGAACCCACTGATGATGATAAGAAAATAAAATGGGCAAATAGATGTGATGAAGCTCGTGGATTGATTGGGATGTCAATCTCTACTGATTTGCGATTCCACATATCTGGAATTGATGAACCTAATACTGCTTGGGACAAGTTGGAAACTGTGTTTGGTAAACACAATGAAATTCGAGGTCACCAACTCGAAAATGAGTTGATTTCTTTAAATCCAAGTGACTTTTCATGCATTCAAGATTATTTATCTAAGTACAAAACTCTCAAGCTTTTATGTGCAGAATGTAAGATTGAGAGGGAAGAGAAACAGTGCATTTATCATGTTCTTTCCAAACTTGGATCTGCATATTCTGTTTTTGTATCTACATTTTACTCCATGAAAGCATCCTTGAATGCAGCTAGCTATCAAGAGCCTAGTCTTGAATCCTTTTGTGATTCCTTGATTAGAGAACAAGATAAACTCATTCACCTTGGAATAATCAACAATGCAGATACATCTGGGAAAGCCTTATTGTCCCAACAGAAAGAAAAGTCCAAGCCTCCTAAGAAACAAAATTTTCGCAATAATAAGTCAAACAAGGGTCCCAAACCCTTTCAGTCAGCTCCTTCTTTAAAAAATGACAAAGGATCCAAGCCAAAAGGCAAGAAGACTGAGCGGCATTGCAACTATTGCGGGAAAGATAATCATGATGAATCAAAGTGTTTCAAGAAGATGGCAGCCTTGGAAGCAACAATGAAGAAGCACCACATCAGCCTAGATTCGCCATCAGAATCTACCTCTCATGGACATGCACTTTGTGCTTCTGGTTATTCCTATAATGCATCTTCTTCTTCTACTTCAAATGAATGGCTCATTGATTCTGGACCATCTTATCATATGGCTAAGGATCAAGCCATCTTTTCGACTATGCATGAATGTAACACCAAACAAATATTTGTTGGTGATGATAGATCTCTAAGTGTTGTAGGAGCTGGAACAGTTCCAGTAGATAATGGTCATTTTAGTGATGTACTATGTGTTGCAAGAATTTTCTGCAATTTGTTATCAGTCTATCAGATCACTCATTCTGGTGAAGGTAAAACTGTGACCTTTACACCTCACCAAGTTGTAATCAAGGATTTTAAAGATCCTCAACAGGTTCTAGCTACCGGAATTGTTGATGATATTACCAGGTTGTACAAGTTTAACAACTTTGGGTCATCACCTTTCCCTTCAGTTTTTGTTGCTCATAGTGATAACTTGAGCAAACTTTGGCATGAGCGATTTGGTCACTTAAATTATCGCTCATTGCAACAACTATGTAAAGAAAATATGGTGACAGGTCTTCCGATGGTATCTTACAGAGATGGTGTTTGTTCCGGTTGTGTACTTGGAAAACATCATCGGGACAGTTTTGACAAACGTGCCTCTTGGCACGCCTCGGTTCCCTTGGAGCTTGTGCATAGTGACTTGTGTGGCCCTCTTCCATCTGCTTCCTTTTCTGGTTTCAAGTATTTCTTAACTTTCATTGATGATTACACCAGACGCACTTGGGTTTATTTCCTAAAACTTAAGAGCGAAGTATTTAACATGTTCTTGCCCTACAAGGCCCTTGTTGAAAAACAATCTGGTCACTAAATTATTAAGTTAAGATCTGACAATGGAGGAGAATATGTTAACAAACAATTCACTACTTTCTGCACTGAACAAGGCATCCAACAACAGCACACTGTTCCATATACACCACAACAAAATGGTGTAGCTGAGCGGAAGAACCGCACTTTAAAAGAAATGGCTAATTGTATGATCCAATCTAAGGGACTAAGTCTTCAATTTTGGGCTGAAGCCATAAATTGTGCAAATTACATAGTTAATCGCACCCCCACAAAAGCATTACAAGGTATAACACCAGAAGAAGCATGGAGTAAAATTAAACCTGATGTAAGTCACTTTCGTGTGTTTGGTAGTGAAGCATGGGCTCACATTCCGGATGAAAAACGGAAAGCATTGCAACCTAAAAGTGAAAAGTGCATATTTGTTAGATATTCTGAAGATGTAAAAGGTTATAGACTTCTTCAACCACATTCTCATGCTATAATCATTAGAATAGATGTTAAATTTGATGAAAATATCTTGGCCTGCGAGCCTAACTCGGCGAGTGTGCCATCTTTGGCCTGCGAGCCTGATTCGGTGTTTGTGCCTTCTTCTTCTTCTTCCAACTTCCTTGACAGGTTTCCAACTTCAGTTTCTGATGATGACAGTGAGGATGAAAATCCACCTCCGCCTGCTCATGTTCCTCCAGTTGCACCAGCACAAGTGCTTCCTCGATGGGTCCGTTCAACATGTGAAGCAGCTGGTGATCTTGCCGGTGATCCTAGAGATCAACGTCGAACACGTTCTCAGTTTCAGCGAGCCTCTTCTCTTTTGGCTCAAGTTTCCGAGAATCATGATCCAGAAACTTTTGCAGAAGCTTCAGGGAATCCAGATTGGGATGCAGCCATGGATGAAGAATATCGTTCCTTAATGGCGAACGATACTTGGGATCTTGTACCTCTTCCAAAAGGAAGAAAACTTGTCAGATGTAAATGGGTATACAGAACTAAGTATGCATCAGATGGAAGTGTTGAAAGACTTAAGGCAAGGTTAGTTGCCAAAGGTTTTTCCCAAGTTGAAGGGATTGACTACAATGAAACCTTTGCTCCCGTCGCCAAAATGAACTCCATCCGCCTTGTTCTTTCCCTTGCAGCCTTACACAATTGGGAAATCCATCAAATGGATGTCAAGTCTGCCTTCTTACATGGTGATTTATAGGAGGAAATTTACATGGAACAACCTCCTGGCTATGTTCAGAATAACTCTAGCCTTGTCTGCCGCCTTAAGAAATCCTTATATGGCCTTAAGCAAGCTCCTAGAGCTTGGTATGCCAAAATGGATAACTTTCTCCTTGACACTGGTTTTTCTAGATGCCATTCTGACCCCAATGTCTATACCAAGAAAGTAGGAAACCATCTCATCATACTTGTTCTATATGTTGATGACCTTATTTTTACTGGTAGTGACCCTAATCTTATAACCCATCTGAAATCCAGTCTTAAACAAACTTTTGAAATGTCAGACTTAGGACATTTGCATTATTTTCTTGGCCTCCAAGTTCTGCAAACCAAAGAAGGAATCTTTCTTTCTCAGTCTAAGTATGCTTGTGACCTTCTTCGTCGCTTTCACATGGAAGATTGTACACCAGCCCCTTCTCCCTTCCAGTCTGGAGTCAAACTTTCTGCCACTTGTACTTCACCTGAAGTAGATGCCACCTTGTATCGTCAGCTTGTTGGTAGTCTTTTATACTTGACTCATTCCCGTCCTGACCTTTCCTTTGCCGTTGGTCGAGTTGCCCGTTATATGCAGACACCTCATGAAAGTCACTGAAAAGCAGCTAAAAGAATACTTCGATATATTCGAGGTACAGTTCAGTTTGGGATTCATTACAGTACAGGGGGGAAACCTTTGTTGGTTGGTTTCACTGATTCAGATTGGGCCGGCGATCCTGATGATCGAAAGTCTACTGCAGGTTATGTTTTCAGTCTGGGATCTGGACCTATTACTTGGGCTTGTAAGAAACAACAAGCTCTTGCTCTTTCTTCAGCAGAGGCAGAATATCGAGCAGCAGTTAATGCCAGTCAGGAAGCTTTATGGCTTCGACAGATCCTTTCAGAGTTTGGATTCGAGCAGCAGCAGCCTACTCCACTTTGGTGCGACAATCAAAGTGCCATCAAGCTTGCCAAAGATCCAGTTCTCCATCAACGCAGCAAACACATTGAGCTACATATGCACTTCATCAGAAATCTTGTTCATGATCGTGTTCTTGAAGTGCTCTTTTGCCCTACAGATGATCAAGTTGCAGACATCTTCACCAAGTCTCTTACAGAAGTGAATTTTTCTAAACTTCGATCTATGTTAGGAGTTCATGAACTTGTCATTAAGGGTGGATAGGCTCTAATGCCTCCTTCCTTCTCCTAATAGTGTCACTTTTGTAAATCCTTCAATCCTATCCCAAGTTGTTCTTAAGGGGGGATGTTAGGATATTTAGACACTTAGGAGTTAGTTAAGATCAACTTGTGTAATATATCCGTTAGGGATAGTGTGTTTCTTTAGTATGCATTAGTATGCATTTGTAAATACTTAATCCGACGGTCACGATATGTTTCCGACATAGAGTGATCCGACAGCTCAACTTCTCTTAGATAAAACCTAACCTTGATCTGTGGCTTAACACCCGATTGGTCCATGATCTCTATTTAAAGAGCATGGAGGGTCATTGTTTAGTTGATCGATTATGAGAAGCTCATTTGTAACTTTCTTTCTTTGCATAATAAATTGTCCCGTAGAAGCTATTTGGCCGGGGCCGTGGAGTGTTTCCCTCAAGAGGGTTTAAACCACGTCAAAACATCGGTGTGTTGATCTGTGATCTGTTTGTGTGAAGTGGTTGCTCTTGGTGTTCGATCGCGGGAAAAAATTTAAATTGGAATGAATATATATCTATATCTATATCTATATATAATCTTTAGAACTAAACTTTTTAAGATCAATTTGACCCTAATTTGAAATTAGGTAAAACTAGTCAAATTATGCTGCAAAAGGTATTGTTTCCAAACTATCCCAAACATTATCAAATTGATTCGAATTCTTCCAAAAATGGTATGCATGGCTCCTACACATCCAAATGCATCAACTTGACCCACTAAACACTTTTAAACAATTCGTTATGATGGTTAAACAATAACAATTTTTTAGCTAATAAACCAGAAATTGCATATTTTTAGACTGAGAAACTAGTGCTTGCACATAGATCAATACACGAGGTAAACACTGTAGCTTTTCATTAATTATTGAACATTATTTGAGTTTACATTAGAGGCTACTACAAAATAGAGAAGAGATATGCTACAATAAAAGGAAAAGACTACCCCAAAACCAACAATGAAGATAAGAGAGAATGTCAAGCTCCAAAGATGAAATTTGCTTCACCAAGTGCGCCCTCCAAGGACCAAATTCGACCCCAATCAGTAAAAACACCTTCTATAGTGTTCCCTCAATCCAATATCTAAATTATGTAGCCTCGAGGACCTCCCCCAAGAAATATCTCCAACAATGGGTGCCCCCTCCTCAAGCACGAACCATCAACCCAACTCCAACACTCCGAAAAAACACCATAGATCTATGCTACTACCAAATGGATTTCCAAACACCTAAAGATGAAATCAAACTAGAAAATGGATAGGTCTAAATCTCCCAAAACTGAAGTTGACTTGAGAAATTTGAGTGATTCCTCTTCTAAATACTAGCTAGGTGAGATCTTTCATCACCTAAACCAGATGCAATAACAAGGGGCACATCTCCCAAGCTTGAGAAGCTCAATATCTCTCCAATTCCAATTGTAAATTGACAAAAATCTCCTTCACATGGGCCTGCACTCTTTTTATAAACTCCTAGAAGCATTTTCACTCTCATTCTAGAGTTTTTTCCTAACATTAATAATTAAATTTGGATTACATGAGAGAGTGTACATTTACAACAAATTAACTTGCTTTCTAATGTCATTTGGCACCCATTATTACCTTATCCTTCATGAAATTCAACTTGGTGATGCTTGGCCTTCCTTGTGGACCCCTCTTCTCCACTCAAGCGCCCTCTTATTCTAAATTTAGGGCCTGTCCTTGTCATATGTGTCATAGAATCTGTCATAAGTTATCATAAGTGTCATAGATTTTGTCATAACTTGTCATAGGTTCCTTTGGGGGTTACACTTCTCTAATGTGCCCTCCTTGGCTATTTTTATCATGCTACCACTTCATGAGAATCTTTGGGAGTTACTCTCCCCTTAGTGCTAGTGCACTCTCCCTTTGTAAATTTTAGCCCAAGGAGTTACAACTCAAGTTATGCCTTCATGATTGGATTCCTTCCACCTAGCTTGGGGGTTACATTTCTATGGGCCCATTCTTCATCCTTATGCCCTCTTTGGATGATTGGACCTATTCCACATCATTTATGAATATTTGACATTTATTAACTCAAAATTGTGACCCACATCATCCATCATAGTTCAATTTTTCTTTCTTTCATTGGGCCAATTAATTCCTTACTCAAATTAGTTTCCACTCCAACCTATGAGAATTGGATAGGTTAATGAAATTACCTTAATAAAATTAGAAAGCAGACATTACAATATATGAATGATCGAAAGTGTAACTATGCCTTACCTCCAAGCATCTCACTATCCACATCTTTGTCATGTGTATGAGCCCTCTGAAGTGAAGTCTGATCACCGCCTCCATTGTTGAATTTCCTCTTGCAATGTTCGAGAGATATAGTTGCATGCTCCTTCTCATAATGTTGACCCTAGGTTCCCAAATGGATCAAATTGATTGGTGTTTTAAACGAATCATGCTGTCACATGTCATAAGTCATCTGCTCCATCCATACTGTGATTCACGTTTTTATGAATAATTCATCAAACATTAATATACCCAACCTTCAGGCATAAAGATTTCTTAGATGATAAGAAAAAAAATACAACTACGATTATTACAAACTACTTAGCATGAAATTAATTTAGTTAGGACATATACCTTGATTAATGGTTTCTTAGTATCTATACGCAGGTAGTCAGCCACACCATTAGGCAGGCTGCGGATTATCCCTCTCTCAAACTTGGGCTGGTTAGATATTGAAATATTGGTACCCTGCTTTTTAGCTACAGGGACGACGTTTGAGACCCATTATGTCAACGGGACAGGGTAGATAAAACCAGCTTTCAAGAGATTTTCAATCTCTGCCTTGATTATCGCAGTCTTTCGGGGGTGTACCGGTCCCAGTTTTTGCCGGACTGGTTTAGCGTCAGGATAGGTTTGAGTCATGTGTGAAACAATAGCGGGGTATATCCTGGGCATCTCCTTGTAGGTCCAAGAAAACATGTCTCGAAATTGCTTGAACAAGGCCGTGAATGTTGTAATCTCTTCAGGGGAACACTTCTGGCCTAAATGAATGTGTTCCACTACACCAGGAGTAACCAATATGTCGAACGAAATGGTAGGTTCAATGTTGTCCAAGTTGCCTTCAGAGTCTGTTTGACATGTGAGTATCGAGGACTGAGAGACAGGGTATACATCAAGTGTAAAGATGGTGGTGATGCTATTCTCCACAGTATCCAATGAAGGGAGGAAAGACGATCGATGATGGAGGTATTCCAACGGAGGGCCATCCGCACTCATGATTTCCATAATGGACTCGTCAAAATGAAAAGCCCGGAGTAGAGGATTGGGTAGGGATGATGTCCGCTATAGAGAACAGGAGGTGGAGGCCACATCTAAGTGGTCCCCTGGTGCTGATTGGATAGCCTCGTAAGTGAGTTCAGCGGGTGAAAGAGGCATAGTGTTTCCAATCAGGTGTGTAGTGGCTTCATCAGGTACAAGCCATTGATCAGTAGAGTTGGGGATAGATTAAATCTGGGAGGAGATCATGTTCCACCGTGGCAACATGATTTGGGGGGATCCAAGGTTGGAAAAATGCCCATAAGGGATGAGTCCTTGATGAGGCACACCCCCACGCTCTCATATGGGTGCGAAGGTTGTCCAAGTAATGGAACATTATCGCGTGGATGAGTAGCAGTGTTAGGTGTATAGAAATCCAGTTGGTCGACGGTAACAATTCGGCCTTGATGGGGTAATTGTACTATGCGGAAGATAGATGATGCGACCACAGTCATGGCGTAAAACCAATTATGACCAAGAAGAATGTTATAATCTAACGGGGTAGTGACCACTTCCACGTTAATGGTTGCGGTCTTTCCCCCCAACTTGACTGCTAAGGCTTGTAACAACCCATGAGGTTGAAAGCCACGTCCGTCGAATGCTTTCAAGGTGGTGGGAGAATGGTTCAACTCGGGAGAGACAATGGCTCTCAAACATGAAATTGACATGACTGAAGTAGAGGCACCTTCGTCCAAGATGGTACGATGGATTGTATTCCCAGCAATGTTTGTGGCAACTTGAAATGCCAACTGGTGGGAAAGCCTTGGCTTAAAATACTCAAGATGAAACATGATGGTATTAGCAGAATCCAGATCAACCATGCCGATGGCAACTAGGAGAGTCTTGCACTGGTTAGGACAGTTCTGCAAGACTTCAAGCGTCAACATAGCACAAGGAGCTTGTGCCAAGTCCTCTACAATATTGTAGTTCTAAGCGTCCTGAGCATTGGGATTGAAAATAACTTTTCAAATCGTGCTCTTGGGATGACGCAACATTGACTCTAAAGAAGGATTCTCAATGGTGAGAGAAGCGAGCGATACGGTGACGTCGGGAATTGAAGTGCAAGCTTTTTCAGTATTACTTCCAGCGGGTTCCTTCTGAGCGATGGAGTCATACGAACGCGAACACGTGTTCAAGTTGACGGTCTCACTATACATCATGAGAACATGCGCGGTGGAGGATGCTTCTCCTTGGGAAGGAGAGGTGTGTGCGATTAGTTGTTGGTTCTGAGTGGGGAAGGGATCGTTGAGAACTACGGTAGTAGAGTTTCCCTTGAGAAAATTCTGAACTTCGTCCCAAGGGGGACATTCCTTAGAGAAATGGTCTCCACCACACAATAAACAAGGATACTTCAACTTCCTTTTTTGTTTGGTGTCCTCGGGAGTGGGCTTAGTCTCCTGCTGATTAGAAGGTTTCTTAGGTTTCCCTTTGTTCTTCTTCTTACCACTGGATTTCTGAGATGAAGCTAATTTCATATAATTCACCTCTTCGATTTAGGCAGGAGTGGTGGACTTGGTAGTGTTGTTTCCAGCTTGTGGTGGTGAGGGGGAAGAACCTTGGGGGTTCGACGAGCCACCAGTTTGAGTAGAACGCTGGGGGTAAGGAAATCAATGATGCCATCAGCTTGTGGTACCTTGGGTCGTTTCGTGGGGTCATATGTAGGGCGATGTGCATCAGGAACAACTTCATACAATGTGCTGGATTGAGCATAGACCAAGTCTAAGTAATGGGCACGGGAAATAGCCTATTCCTTAGTGACGGCTCCTCCCATAGTTACGTATCGAGCTATGATAGGTAAAAGTGACTTTGTAAACCAGTCCGCTAAGAGTTGGTTCAGGAATATGAGCCTTAATAAGACGTTGTCTTCGCCGTCATTCATGAATATGATCTGAAATATAAGTGGCATTGTTTTGGCGAAGGGAGGTCAATAAGTCTGTACCAGTCTCATAGCGAATGGGCAACTAGAAATGAGTCAAAAAAGACATAGAAAGAGATCGAAAATCTGGAAAATAATTGGATGGTAGTTCAATGTACCACTTGGAAGCAGAGCCGGTGAGAGTCCTTTGAAATAACCTAAGATGAATCGAGTCGTCCATCAAGGAGTTGGATGAACACCGTAAATGGTATGTCATCACATGGTTTTTGGGATCCTCACTAGGCTTGCGATCAAATTTGGGGATATATGATGGTAACTTAACCGAAATGGGTGGCTAGTTATGCCCATGGAAAATGGGATCATTCGTCAGACGAGACAAGTCAGGAAGGTCCAACGTAGCCAAAAATGGAAGCTGTTGGTTTGGCTACGGGTACTGATAGTACTGATAGGGCATGTATGGATCGGTAGGACCTTGAATCGACTGGTTTTAGGGTGTTCTCGAAGGAAATTGACCATAAGGGGGTATGCCTCCCGGACCATAGGTGGGTCCGCCACCATAATAAGGTGGTCCATTACCATAATAAGGTGGTCCGTTACTCTAAGGTGGGGGCCCACCTCCTTCGCAGGGAGAGGGTGGGCCGCCTCCAAATGGTGGGGGTACGCTACTACCACCAGGATAGGATGGACCTATGCCGCCTCCATCAGGAGGAGGTGGTGTCCGCCGCTGCCACTGGGATAGGGTGGACCTCCACCGCCTCTTACAGGGGGAGGTGGTGGTCCACTGCTGTTGTCGGAAGGGTAAGGGCCTTCTCCGCCACCTCCACTAGGTTAGGATGGTACTCCACCACCACCACCAGGATGGGATGGTCCTCCAACACCACCACCTAGATGGGATGGTCCTCTTCCACCACCACCAGGACGGGATGGGCCTCCACCATAAGGTGGGGATCCTCCACCACCGGGGGGGTGTGGCCCTCCGCCTTCGCCTAAAGGGGTAGGTCCCCCACCTCCGCCGCCAGGGGGTGGGTCGTGGTTTCCAGAATGAGGTGGTCCTTCGCCAAAAGGTAGAGGTCTGCCTCCCCTGGAATTGTGTGTGGGACAGTCGCCTCCGATAGGAGATGGGGGTGGATCAAACGTGGGTGGTGGAACTTGAGGGAGTGTAGGTGGAGGTCCATGTTGTAAAAAATTTTGCTGCCCCCATAGAGTGTATGGATTTCCGGGATAAGGTATTCTGTAGAGTGCGTTTCCGGGATTGAGTTGTCCCGACACAAGTTTAAGATATCTTGGATGCGCTTGAATCCATGGTGGTGGAATTACATTGGATGGCCCCCCAACATGAGATAATCCCGTGGTGGAAGGTCTAGCAGGTAAGGAATTTCCAACGAAAGGATCGATGGGAAATCCTCCTCCAGTATTATGGTTGGGAGGTGGGGGTTTCCCCCAGCAACAACTTGCTGACCACTAATCAAAGGTTGACCCAACGGGGGCTATTGATTATCTACTACAGGTTTAACATTACCCGCAAGAAAGGTAGGGGGTGGAGAGTATGCTCCCAACGAGTTTTGGGGTGGGGGAGGAATGGGTAATGTATCTGTGGTAGTAACAGGTGAGTTGGACTGTTGTCCTACAACAGGTTGAGTCGTCTGAGGTATAGGACTGGTCTCCTGTCTAGGGTGTGTATGTGTAGGAGGTGAGGGTTGACTAGATTCATAAGTGGTCACGTGTTGGGTGGATGATTCCGGTGAGTCAAAAGATAAATAATAATTTTGATAAGGAGGTAACGTCGGGTCTCCATCCCTTCGTAAAATACTTTTTCTTCGAAACCCCTCATCCATTACATGTAAACGAGTCAATTTTTCACGATAAGGTGCCAGAGGGTCGTCGGGATTAGCCCAACTGGGTGGGAATGCAACGACAAAATGAGCCACTGGGTGTCCTAGAGATGATGTCCAATAAGCTGCAGCTGGACCAACAGCTGCTGCAGGGTCGTCCTGGGGTGGATTTAAACATTCCATCGATCCAGGCTCTCCCGGTAAAATGAAAGGTAGGTCTTGTGAAGTGGAAATTTGTGCCTCTTCACCCTGTGGGGGGTTGGAGGTAGGTGAATCTAGAGGGAACATATGTGCTCCAATATTCAAAGTAGGGTTTTCTACTTCAGGTGACACGACCGTGGCTTGTGGGTCCATTATTATCTTTGAAATTAGCACTTGATTAAGGGGACATTCAGGTGGTAAGTTCAAAATCCTACGGGACCTTCTCCAAGGAAATTCAACCAAAGTGACTGAAACAAAAGTTTCTCCTAAGGTAATCTAAACAAAAGAAAAGCAGTCCAGAAAAATACTACACAAACTAAGGTCACAAGCAAACTTATGTGATAGGAGTGGATTCAAAAGTCTGGAACCTCATGGGAATGTCAAGGCTTCGCAACTCACTATATACCGCAGGGTCCAACAGTAAAATGAGACAAGGAGGATTGAGACTGTACCCTTTCCGGAATACCCAACTACCTAGACAGTATGTGTGTAGTAATCTCCTCGGGTGCTATTCTCAGTGTATTGCTCTACCAAGACAACCAAATGGATAGCTCAGTTGGTTTCAGGAATCCTAATGGTGTCTCCCGATATACTCAAGGTACGTGGGAGCTCAAATCTGTAGTGGTGTTTTCTAATGCACAACCGCATGGCATGAGACCTTCTTATATACTACCGAGTACGTGAAACACCTTTCGATATATGCCGAGTACGTGAAACACCTTTCGATATACGCCAAGTACGTGAAGTACTTGGTGGGTACGTGAAAGAGCTTCGATATACCTGGTTGGTACGTGAAAGAGATTCGATATACCGGTTGGTACGTGGAAGACTACAATACCCTTGGAATACAATGCTGGCAAGTAGCGACGGCTGCCATGTTTTACGACGCCAAAACACATCTCTAACTTAACACGCAAGTTACTAAAGATTTTACCCTAGTTCTACTGTTAATTTTATCTGGACGGTTAGGTGAATGCATGAGGTGAGTACATAAATGTAAACATAATGCAAGCCCTAACTACATGCAAAAAATGTACTTTTCCTTTGACAAACTCTATATACGGGAGGGAGAAATCTCTTTCCTGATTCTATCGAAACAACAAAGTGCAACACAATCCTAAATCTACCAAATTTGACAATAAAATTATTCTTTTTCGTTTTTCTGTTTTTCCAAGCAAAACACAAAAAATCAACAAGCATTACAACCAAATCTAAACATTTTCTTTTGTCTTTTTGAATAAAAGATTAAGAGATGAAAAGAGAGAAATTTCCTATCTAGAGCACTCTAACTTTTCAAATTTCACAATTATGGCTTAAAAGCACAAAAAATCAAGAATGCATACAACTCTTTCAAGCATGGAGTCACTTTCTGTAAAAGTTGATCTCACTCGAATTTTTCAAGAAAATGAACGATTCATAATTCCTGAAAAATGAAAATGGTTAATTCTTCTCTCAAATTTTGCAAAAAACTAATGAATGATACATTCCAATGCATGAACCAATTTCTACAACAATTTTCAAATGTACTTGAAAACGATAAAAATGATGCACTTTTAATTTTTCAATAATACGCCAAGATTAAAACTTGATAACAATGATATACTAAGAACGAAAACTGAAAATAAAGTTGATTTGCAGCACTCTAAACACTCAGGAAATTATCAAGAGAATGACAAGCACTCATATGGACTAAAAACACTCAAAACACTCAATCAAACAACTAAATGCAATCGAAATCAAATGACATGTGCAAAGGAGGTCTGGGATCTAAGCCAAAGGAAGGATTAGATCAAGTGAGGAGAGCAGGGAATACAAGGCCAAGCGGATGAAGGTAGGGGAGACAAAAGTGTCCACCACTACCAAACTCAATCTCATCCAAAAATGGAACCCAAAACCACTCCGAATTGAACCAAACAAGACCAACTACTAACAATGCAACATCAAACAGGTCCTTGACTGAAAGATACCATGCAGAGAGGGTCTATAAGATAAAACAAAACTCAGACAATGGAGAGGGATGACTCAAACCCTGGGTTTGAGTGGTCGGCACAATCTGCAGTTAGGAATAGAGCGTCCGATGGAGATGGTCCACTGGTGTTTAGCGCTGGTGGCATAGAAGACAAACAGAGCTTTAGCACCGGTGGTGCAGATCTCAAAAAGGAAAAAAAGGCGCATGTGAAAGATGGGCGCTCTGGTTAAACTACCCAGGTGCGCCAGGAGAATTCCCAAAACAAAAATGAAAAGTTTCTCCAAGGATGAGTAATGAAATGGTTTAATAATTAAACCTACAGAATCAGAGAAAGTTAACAGACCATTCAACAAGAAGATCTGATGGTGAAAAAGGATTAGGAGGAAAAAGAAATGGCTTGTAAAGAAATCAAAGAATATGACCTTCAACTTGAAACATTTAAATCAACGTACGTTCCCCAGTATGGTCGCCAAATTTGTTATCAAAAAATCTACCAAAAGCGGACTTAAGGCATGATCTCTCTAGCTTAATGCAAGTCTAGAATAAATGAGACAGAATATGAAATAACTTTCCTAGATCTAGTTAGAGATCAAGGAATTAAGCATCTTACCTTAGATTCGTAGATATTTCTCCTTGTAATCGTTCTAAGCTCTGCGATCGTCACATCTATAGCTGCAAGACCTGTCAAAACATAGGGAACAAGACAAGCAGTAAAGTATGTCTAAACACTAACTAGTCTAAGTAAATAGTTGAGGAGGTGAACTATAAATATCATTAACACAACAACATTTATGGAAAGCATTTATATTACTGTATAAAAGGTGGGAACTACAATAGAAGAGATGATTACAATCGATGCCTCAACGTCGTAATATCCTTCCAACAAGCCAAACCAAAGCTCCTAGAGAGAGTAGTTGCCTCCAAGACTAGAGTATTGGATCATTGAACTAATTTCACCAGCATAAGAGTACCATAGACTTCCTCCCTTTGAATGGGAAGGGCTCTTGTATTTATAATACCAAGTGGATAGAGTAGGTTGAGAATCATGGGGAGAGGGTTAAGGGATCCTCCCATTAGGTTAGGGAACCGAAGGCCAGCTCACCTAGGAGTTAGGGATAGGAATCCACCTCATCCAACTTCTAGAATAGGCTCGAAAGCTACCTTTATCCCAATTAACTGACTCCGCCACATGTTGCATGAAGGAAACTTACGCCGGCGCATGTTTCTCAAAGACAACCTGCACCGACCTAATTAGGAGTGTGGATAAAGGCCATTAACTTGTTCTAAATGACTAGATTGAACTTGGGACTTCAGGGATTCAGGCACCGAGGTTACAAGGTGTAGATTTTGGGTCTAACTGAATTGTTTTCCACTTGCATATCTTCGAGTTCATGCTCGCATTACCACCATTTAAGGACCATGGTATCAATCCAAACATGCCAAGCAAGTAATTTAAACCATGGTCGCCAAATTTGTTATCAGACAATCTACCAAAAGCAGACTTAAGGCATGATATCTCTAGCTTAATGAAAGTTGCTGGAATGTGGCACCACCATTTTTAAAACCAAAAGGGAGCTTGCGATAAGAAAACGTACCCCAAGGACAGATGAGAGTTGTCTTGTGTTGATCAACCGAGTGGATCTCAATCTGGTTGTAGTCGGAAAAGCCATCCATAAAAGAGAAAATGACACTTACAAGCCTTGTTGAGATCCCGATAATCAATGCATACACGAATGATACCTTTCTTTTTAGCTACAGGGATGACGTTTGAGACCCATTTTGTCAACGAGATAGGGTAGATACCTGCGCCGACCTAATTAGGAGTGTGGATAAAGGCCATCAACTTGCTCTAAATGACTAGCTTGATCTTGGGACTTCAGGGATTCAGGAATTTAGGTTACAAGGTGTAGATTTTGGGTGTAACACAGACTCATGGGAATTTTGAAATCAGACTCAGAAGGGAATTCTACTCAGAAATAAGTGTATGGAAAAATAATATTTGTCAAATGTGTGGGCAGTTGCAAATTCTCTTAAACACAAGAATTTCCTGTGCCCTTTTCTCTATATGCAGAAAGCATTCGACATATTTTTAAGTAAATTAACCAATTTACAAGAACCATATTCAACCATATATACAGATCTTCCAAATACTTTATGATATTCTGCTGGAACACCACCGAATATCAAGCTTCCTTCAAGGGTATTTACAAGCTGCAAAAGTTTCCCTTTCGAACGTTGAATATCACATGGTTGGACCCAGGAATTTGAATTTGGTCCTGGATTGATGTCAGACCAATATTAATTGCTAGAGCTTGTAACTTGTTGCCTAAGAAGTCGCCCATTATATCTTTCAGGAGGCTCTCAAGCATCATCGTTTTGGACTGTGTACAGGTTTGAACTCAGTTCCTACATTCTCCTGTTCCTTTTGTTCTTAACGTGGTTTTCCGCACACAAATGGCATGTACACAAAGTGTTGAGGCAGGGTTCAAGTCCCGGTCGAATTTGGAAGAACAGTTACCCCCTAGGTCCTGGAACTTAATCCAAAGGAAGACCATATTATGTGATGCAGTCCTTGACCTTGGGGTATGTTTCTCAAAGCTACATGCATGTGGGCAAAAAGGAAAAAAAGGATTCCCACATACAATTAATCTAATGTTTAACTACTAGTGAATTCGAGCTCTATTTACAAGCGAACAAAATTTCAAGAAAAAATAAAATGTAGAGAGAATAAAATTTGCAGTTACTCTTTGATTGCGATAGAGGATGCTGGATGGGTGTATTTGCAGTCTGAAGGAGAACATTTGCAGTGGCCTTTGAAGAAATCCTTGCAAATTTCTACCGTTAGATGGTTTCTTTTACCTGTTTTTCATTCGGAATCATTCTCTGAAGGAGTGGCTTTGATCTCCAGCAAGTCTCGATCTGGCGACATGGCAGTAGTGGAAGCCACACTTGGAGAGCTGCTGTCACTCTTGCTTATACTTCTATGACGTTTGTCGCTGGCTATGCTCGCTCTATTCTAACACACCGGGAGGTTTTGGAGAATCTTGCTCGTCTCCTATAAATAGTGGTACAAACCACATAACACAAAATATTTTTGAAAGCAAATCCAAATGGATATAGGCTGCAAAATACCAAAGTGGTAGTGTTAGGGCAAGGTAATACCTTCTGTTATCATTTTCATAGCTTCCTTCGATGACCTAAACTTCCTCTTCCTCTGTTTGAATCCCAATCGGGCCTCTGCGTGATGGCTCCAAAGATTTTCCACCCATAATCAGATTCCCCATAAACTTTCAGTGAGTCGGGGTCAGGGTCTAGGATCATAGAAGTTCAATTCTCCAAGTCAAGGTCAGGGTCCAGAGTCATAGCAGGTTCGGGAAATTATGATTGAATTTGAAACGTCGGGATGTGGGATTTTTTGTTCATGGTGGATGCAGAGGTTGAAGAGAGTGGAGGCGGAGTCCTTCTTCTCCATGGGATTTCCGCTATGAAGGAGATTCACCAGGTTGGGAATGGCGCCCAACACATTGATTTTGGCCTTGTTTTCATCCACCACCGAGAGGATGAAGAATGTAGCCACAACGTTGATCCAGGCCTCAATGGTGCTGCCATTTTGAAGAACCTCTACGATACAGGGTATGGCTCCTTGGGAGGATATTGCCATTTTGTTTGCATCATAGATTGACAGATTCAGGAGCGCTGTCACTATGTGTTCCTGCATTTCAGAATCAGACGACAACATAAGCAGCACCAGTAATGGTATTGCCCACGTATTCCTGTACCCAAAGTATGCTCTGTGCAACGAATTCATCTTCATCAGTGTCCGTAGCTCTCTGGCGGATTCTAGACATTCCTTTTCTTGCGCAATTTTCTCCAACAAGATTCACAAATACTTATGTTATTCCAGTGTGATGCCAGATTTGGTGGGGATAGATTCATCATCCCCAACCCCATTTCTTGCTCTCATCGATGCTTCCTTTTGATGCAATTGTAACTTCAAAATGTATTTCATATATGTATATTGTATTCCTATAGAGATGTTATTATTCCTCTATACGTAAGTGTTTGTATTCCTATAAAGATGTTATTATTCCTCTATACGGAAGTGTTTGTATTCCTACAGAGATGTTAGTATTCCTCTATACGGAAGTATCGTCATTTATATTGTAAGTGTCGTAACTTATACTTGATGGGTTATTAGACCACCTTGTTGGGGTCATCCCTGTATAAGTCATGTGGGTTAAATGGTTACTAGACCACCCTATTGGGGGTCGACCCTGTCAGCATTATGTTATGTGGCTAAGTTAAGGCCGACCTAGTAAAGGTTATTAGGAAAGTCAAGTCAAGTATAAATAGAGTGCGGGAGGCACTCTATTTGATCATTCAGTTCTCACACATACACTCATTGGAGAGTGGCGCACTAGTGGAGGAGGAGAAGCTGCTGCTAGGAGGATTATCTCTTGTACTTGGGTTGTATCATTGCTCTATCTATCTCTGAGAAAGTTGTGGGGTTTTTCACCTTCTTGGTTTTCCTCAGTGAAACTTTGTGTCTCTTGTGTGCTTGCATTATTGTGTCCATGATTGATATGCTGTAGATATGTTGTACATGTTATTCTCTCAGTTAAGATCCTAGATTAAAATGTATTAAATTATGAAAAACTAAAATATTATCAGAGCTAGCCTGAAAGAAGACATGGTATGTCATTTATGACACTTGTTGCACTTGCAAAGCTAGGACTTGATATAGCAAAAACCAGTCATCATAGCACTTTCGCTATAAATTCATTTTGGAAAAGTTTCAGGATATGAAAATATTATAGGTCGAAGATAAGATCCCCATGTACCTTGTGTACAAAGGAGAGCCTCTAATTCGTTGTACTTTTAGATTTATGATCTGTACAATATAGGGTTTCTCTTTCATATCTTAGTCATCAACAGGTGACCCAGGAAAAAAGGTCACAACTTGGGCTATGAAATTTCGTAAAAAGTGGCAGGTATGGCACGGACTGTACTTTCATAGGTCCAATTTTTAGAGGCCTAAATTTAACCAGTGACACGTGGCACTCCGTACAAGTTCGCTCTCCTGTTTTATCCCATAAATAGGTCACGTTGCGACACTTGGCATAACTCTCTCTTAGAGAATCCATTTGAGGTCAGACCTATGAATTTGGAAAGATGACAGGTCAGGCTACCACAGGAAGCATTTTCAGACCTTGAAGATCGGAAATTTTGAAGTTACACCAAAAACAATCAGGTGCATATTTTTGTCAAAACATAATTGGATTTCGAGCAACTTCATTCATGGCTACGAGAATTTGCGGTTTCGGAGAAAGTTGGAATTTTTGTAATCGGAGACCACGGCTGGATGCTCCTCATCAAAATCAAAATTTAGAGACCAAGATCAAATTTTTTGGTTGGGCAGAAGGCCAGGCTTGATCAAACCCTAGTTCAGGACTTTGACTGGAAAAGTGGAAAATTAATGCTTCTACAAAAGTTGGAATTTTTGAATTCTGTGACCATGGCTGGAAGCTCCTCAAGAAAATTAAATTTTAGAGCTTTGGATCAAACCTTTTGGTTGGGTGAAGCTCTGGGAAAATCAAACCCTAATTCAGGGTCCTCCCTAGTGAATCCAGAAATCTAAAAGGTAATTTTGAGGGGTGAAACTTTGCAGTTTTCAAATTCTGAGTATACCATCTTGACCAGCTGAGCAAGGGGCATCTTTATATCCTTTCAGAAGTTTGAAATTCAAAGTTTGAATTTTTAGGGTTTCTCTGACAAACCCTAATCCAGCTCCAGATCTAGTTTCAACAAATCAAAGTGGATTGGGTTAATCCTAGAAGAGAATATATTGGTCACTTGCATAAGTGAAGAATTTCCCATTTCAGAGGGAGATGAGGCTAAGACCTTACATAAGAAGATTACAAGCAATCTTGACAGGTATGACTTATCCAAGTATGTTTTGAGATCTGTTCATGATTAATTTTATGGTATGTTTGTCTTCATTAAGGTTAGTACAATCTTGATTAACTTTAGATTTGTCGTATCACCTTAATAAAATTATCAATGCAGATATTCATTGATTAGGGTCTTGGCACTTATGATTGTACTATTGCATTGTGGTGTTGTATGCGGTTGATGTTATCCGCTAACATGAAAGGTACATCAAGAAAGACAAATCATGTTCTAGTTCAAGAACATATGACCATGGTGACATGAAGACAAAGATTCATCCATTGTCATCGATCACATAGAAGATCTACTTACGAGGTATGTATAAATTGGTTCTATAATGGTTAACCTATGAGATATGCAGGTTACTAGCATAAGTCATTGAAGAAAACAAGAAGACATTATGTGGGTATGTTAGACATAACTAGCTAGCATGCTAATCCAGGTATGTTTTTCCTATATCAAGTTAGAATCCTACCTTGTGTTAGGATCTCTTATATAAGTATACATGGCATGATTGATAATGATTATTCATTGAAGTTAGTAATCATGGGTTTAGGCATATTATGCTTCTTACTTTGATTGATGATATGACTAAAACAGAAAATTCATATGGTCAAATAGGAATATGCATGGGTAAAAGAATTGTGATGAAAAGACCTTGACCATACATGTTTAAGATCTCTTAGAATCATAATGTTTTTTTTAATGCTAATGTATGTATGTATGAGACCTCGAGGATAACCCGATGATGATACTAGTAAGTATGCATAGTGATCGAGGATGGATATAAGTTCAAGGATGGATAATCCAGGAAGCTAAGATCAAGAGGGAGCACACTCCATTAGTTCCTACAAGGAAGCAAATATTGAGAGGGAGTCCACCCTACAACCAAACAAAGATAAGTATTTGAATTGTCATTTCTTGTATATTTGATTGTTTAAATAATATTGTTCAATGATACATATACTTATGTTCCTAGACTTAGGTTGTGTATTGTGCATATTAGAATAATTGCATTAATGAACAATATACTACTAATATGCATGTAATGGGTAAGTGGCCTATGGCACTGTACAACATTCCATTGCTACTTATCTAGAATGAAACCTCTTTGCTGACATGTTGGGAGTTGTGCACTCTTAACCATGTTCTGGTAGAGATTGGAAAGAATCTAGAAAGTCATGAGATATGGATAAATGTTGTATTGAAGCATTGGATAAGATAATTGCATGACTGTATGACATATTTCCTTATGTGTAAGAATTTGTTCTGAAAACTATGAGATGTTTCTAATCATGCAATTTAACTTGTCTTGTAGGAAAGATCGTATGCCATCACCTACAAAAGAAGGACTACAAAATTTGTTCCAGCAACAAAGCTATCTATTGAAGATATTGAAGAATCTGAAGTTTCCAGGATCAGGGATACAGTGAGGCCATGATCGAGGAGTACCAGTCGATCATGAAGAATGATGTTTGGGAAGTGGTCCCAAGACCAGAAGGGAAGTCTGTGGTGACTTCCAAGTAGATCTATGAGATCAAGTATGCTGCAGATGGCAGCATAGAAAAATACAAAGTGATATTTGTAGCTCGCGGCTTCTCCCATAAAGAAGGGATTGACTATGAAGAGACTTTTGCTTCTGTAGCCAGGTACACTTCCACCAGATCAGTACTTTCCCTGTCTGCAGTGATGAAATGGAAGATACACCAGATGGATGTCAAGACAACTTTCTTGAATGGTGTAGTCGAGGAGGAAGTGTATGTGGAGCAGCCACTCAGGTTTGAGACACATGACAAGGAGACATATGTGTGCAGGTTGAAGAAAGCCTTGTATGGATTGAAGCAAGCTCCTAGGACTTGGTATGGTAGGATATACAACTTTCTATCCAGTTTGGGCTTTATTAAGAGTAAAGCATATTCCAACCTTTACTATAAGGTTGAGGAAGGAAATCTTGTGATACTACATCTGTATATGGATGACATGTTTGTTATAGGTGAGGATGGATTGATTGACGAAACCAAGAGGAAGCTTGCTGCCGAGTTGAGATGAAGGACTTGGGGATGATGCACTATTTCCTAAGCATGGAGGTGTCACGGAGTGTAGATGGAATCTTCCTTGGACTAGGGAAGCATGCAGTAGAGATCCTGAAGAGGTTCAGGATGATGGACTACAAGGCCATGGCCACACCTATGGCATCGAACCTGAAACTTCTGTGTGATGCTTCATCTGAGCCAGTTGATGTCTCGGTGTATCATCAGATGATTGGGTCCTTGATGTACCTGACGAACACGAGACCAGATATTTGCTTTGCGGTGAAAACATTGAGCTACTTCCTGACGGATCCCAAAGGTGTTCACCTGGTTGCTGTAAAGCATATTCTGAGGTACCTGAAGGGCTCAAGTATGACGCGAATCAAAAGTTTAACCTGCAGGGTTATGCTAATTCAGACTAGGAAAGCAGTACTACAGATAGGAAGAGCACTTCTGGGTGTTGCTTCAGTATGGGATCAGGTGTGATCTCTGGTTTTAGCAGGAGGCAGTCCTGCGTAGCACTCAGTATAGCTGAAGCAGAGTATGTTGCAACTTGTTCGACTAGTTGTGAGGAAGTATGGCTTCGGAAGCTATTGTCTAAGTTATTTGATCTCCCGTTAGAGGCTACTGGTATATTTTGTGACAACTAGAGTTGTGTAAAGATGTCTGAGAACCCGGTGTTCCATGATAGGTTGAAGCACATTGAGATCAAATATCACTATATCAGGGATATGGTGCAGAGAGGAGCAGTGAAGCTCTTGTATGTTGCGACAGACGAGCAGGTTGCAGTTGTGTTGACAAAACCACTATCCAGAGTGAAGTTTGAGTACTTTAGAGAGAGGCTTGGTGTTCTTTAGATTAATGACACTTCAAGGAAGAAGTGATGGACACATTTGCAGAATCCATTCCAAGCATGGTAAGAGGAGGATCCTTCCCATGGCTGTGGATGTAAGCGTTGGATGATGAGCACCAGGATGATGCTCCAATTATTGCTCTGTATATGCATCATGTTGGATGCTTGTTATGATCAGTTGGATCATGTATATGTATATGCATCATGTTGGATGCTTGTTATGATCCGTTGGATCATGTATATGTATATGCATCATGTTGGATGCTTGATATGATCAGTTGGATCATGTATTTATGTATGCATCATATTGGATGCTTGATATGATCAGTTGGATCATGGATTTGTATATGTATCAGGTGGATACATTGTATGATCAGGTAGATCATGTAGTGATCATGTATGATGATATGTATCAGGTGGATACATTGTATGATCAATTAGATCATGTATGATGATACGTATTAGTTGGATACATTGTATGATCAGGTATCATGTATGATGATATGTATCAGGTAGATACTTGGTATGCATCAGGTGGATGCATTGTATGATCACGATGATCATGGATGACGAGCTTCAGGATGTTGCTTCAGATGATATGCATCATGATGATGCTATGATGATGATCAGGTTGATCATGTGATGATGTACATCAGGATGATGTATGGTGAGTATCAGGTTGATACTCCATGGCCATGGACAGGTTGTGCAAGGGTAGCATGTAATAAGTCTTGGAGATCTGGATAGGTTGTGCTAGTCACATAAAAGGCCTCAGATTCTCTTTAGAGATCTTGCTTGGAAAGACACTCTTTTAAGGTTTTTCTAGACCACATGTAATACGTCCGGGAGATCTGGACAGGTTGTGCTAGTCACGTAAAAGGCCTCAGATGCTCTTTAGAGATCTTGCTTGGCAAGACACTCTTTTAAGGTTTTGTGGGGACCACATGTAATAAGTTTTGGAGATCTAGACAGGTTGTGCTAGTCACATAAAATGACTTAGATTCTCTTTAGAGATCTTGCTTGGAAAGACACTCTTTTAAGGTTTTGTGGTAGGGGTCACATGTAATAAGTCTTGGAGATCAGGACATGTTGTGCTAGTCATGTAAAAGGCCTTGGATGCTCTTTAGAGATCTTTCCAGGAAAGACACTCTTTTAAGGTTTTGTGATAATCACATGTAAGTGGACCTGGGAGATCTTGTCGGTCGTGCTTCGGCACATAAATGGTCCTGGTATACTCTTTCGAGGCATTGTGACACACGTAATAAGTCCTGAGGATTCCACATTATGGCCAGTGATGATGAAGACCTGGAGGTGGTGGGACTACATCCAGTATGAAAAAGGACTAGCTCTGTAGAACTTCCTATGATGAGTAGTTCAGAGATTGATTGAGATAGCAACAGTAGTGACAATGACGATGATTCGATGACGATGATCCAATGACGATGATCCAGAGAAGAAGACTTGTGCTAGAATACATGTGTCGAGAAATACCTTCCTATTTAAGAGGGAGTGCTGATGTATTTGTCACTTCGGAATGTATTTCATATATGTATATTGTATTCCTATAGAGATGTTATTATTCCTCTATATGAAAGTGTTTGTATTCCTATAGAGATGTTATTATTCCTTTATACGTAAGTGTCGTCATTTATATTGTAAGTGTTGTAACTTATACTTGATGGGTTATTAGATCACCTTGTTAGGGTCGGCCCTGTATAAGTCATGTGGGTTAAAGGGTTATTAGACCACCCTATTGGGGGTCGGCCATGTCAGTATTATGTTATGTGGTTAAGTTAAGGCCGACCTAGTAAAGGTTATTAGGCAAGTCAAGTCAAGTATAAATAGAGTGCGGGAGGCACTCAATTTGATCATTCACTTCTCACACATACACTCATTGGAGAGTGGCGCACTAGTGGAGGAGGAGAAGCTGCTGCTAGGAGGATTATCTCTTGTACTTGGGTTGTATCATTGCTCTATCTATCTCTAAGGAAGTTGCGGGGTTTTTCACCTTCTTGGTTTTCCCTGGTGAAACTCTGTGTCTCTTGTGTGCTTGCATTATTGTGTCCATGATTGATATGTTGTAGATATGTTGTACATGTTATTCTCTCAGTTAAGATCCTAGATTAGAATGTATTAAATTCTGAAAAACTAACACTTCCAATCCCCGACTCTTGCACCACTGTTCTATCATACTTTGAACAAGGCAGTTTGGCATCAAGATCAAGTGTGGCAACACTTGCTTCGTCTTCAGGCACGTCCGGTTCCCTGCTTGTAGCCAAGCCTGGATAAATTCTCGATCATATGTATGCAAAGGTGCGAGAGAGAAGAAGGCGTGTGGTAGAGAAGAAGGCATGTAGCAAAGGAGTTGGTGGATCAGATAGACACGTGGTAAGGTGACGTGGTGCTAATCTATTGGCTGGCGACGTAAATATACTTGGCAACATTTCATTGGCTCAATGAGTGAGGAATCCAACTACGATATTTCATTGTTTGAACATCTACGGTGTAAATATGATGAGTGGAGGATGATTATTGATTCAAATATCATGGTGAAGGTTGAGGATGAGTATTCCCACTCTATTACTTTTAAATACTTTTAGATAAAGATGGATACTTTACCTTTAATAAAATAAATAGGAATGAATATATCTATATCAATATCTATATATAATCATTAGAACCATCAACCCAATATACAATGAGTGCGCCCTCCTCAAGCACGAACCATCAACCCAACTCCAACACTCCGAAAAAACACCATAGATCTCTGCTGCTACCAAATGGCTTTCCAAACGCCTAAAGATGAAATCAAACCAGAAAATGGATAGGTCCGAATCTCCCAAAATTGAAGCTTAGAGAAATTTGAGTGATTCCTCCTCTAAAGGATAGCTAGAGTGAGATCTTCCATCACCTAAACTAGATGCAATAGCAAGGGGCACATCTCCCAAGCTTGAGAAACTCAATAGCTCTCCAATTCCAATTGTAAATTGACCAAAATCTCCTTCACATGGGCGTGCACTCTTTTTATAAACTCCTAGAAGCATTTTCACTCTCATTCTAGAGTTTTTTTCCTAAAATTAATAATTAAATTTGGATTACATGAGAGAGTGTACATTTACAACAATTTAACTTGCTTCCTAATGTCATTTGGAACCCATTATTACCTTATCCTTCATGAAATTCAACTTGGTGATGCTTGGCCTTCCTGGTGGCTCCCTCTTCTCCACTCAAGCACCCTCTTATCCTAAATTTAGGACCTGTCCTTGTCATATGTGTCATAGAATCTGTCATAAGTTATTATAAGTGTCATATATTTTGTCATAACTTGTCATAGGTTCCTTTGGGGGTTACACTTCTCTAATGTGCCCTCCTTGGCTATTTTTAGCATGCTACCACTTCATGAGAATCTTTGGGAGTTGCTCTTCCCTTAGTGCTAGTGCACCCTCCCTTTGTAAATTTTAGCCTAAGGAGTTACAACTCAAGTTATGCCTTCATGATTGGATTCCTTCCACCTAGCTTGGGGGTTACATTTCCATGGGCGCATTCTTTATCCTTATGCCCTCTTTGGATGATTAGACCTATTCCGCATCATTTATGAATATTTGACATTTATTAACTCAAAATTGTGACCCACATCATCCATCATAGTTCAATTTTTTTTCTTTCATTGAACCAATTAATTCCTTACTCAAATTAGTTTCCACTCCAACCTATGAGAATTCGATAGGTTAACGAAATTACCTTAATAAAATTAGAAAGCAGACATTACAATATATGAATTATCCAAAGTGTAACTATGCCTTACCTCCAAGCATCTCACTATCCACATCTTTGTCATGTGTATGAGCCTAAGTCTGATCACCGCCTCCGTTGTTGAATTTCCTCTTGCAATGTTCGAGAGATATAGCTGCATGCTCCTTCTCATAATGTTGACCCTAGGTTCCCGAATGGCTCAAATTGATTGGTGTTTTAAACGAATCATGCTATCACATGTCATAAGTCAGCTGCTCCATCCATACTGTGATCCGCGTTTTTATGAATGGTTCATCCAACATTAATATACCCAGCCTTTGATGACAAAAAAAAAATGCAACTATGATTATTACAATTTTTTTTTTAATCATGAAAACAGTAATCTTGCAAAGATATATGTAATAGCATGCAAAATAACATACAAATCAAATATACCAATAATTTGTGACTCAACAACATCTAAAGATCCCAAAACCCAGAGAGGCGAACCTCTATCCCACCATTATTACAAACTGCTTAGCATGAAATTACTTCATTTAAGACATATACCCTGATTAATGGATTATTGGTATCTATACCCAGTTAGTCAGCCGCACAATTAGGCAGGCCGCGGATTATCACTCTCAAACTCGGGCCGGTTAGATATTGAAATATTGGTGCCTCCCAGCACTCGGGGGGAAGTTGACTAAGTCTAGGGTTGGATCAGTTTGACCCGACAAAATTATCTGTTTGTCGTCCAAGTTATTAATTGTCTTGGAGTTCTGGCCGACGGAGTAGAGTGGTTGTTGCATTTTCCCGTTCAAGAAGAAATCAGCCTGCTGTGCAATTAGTCACCAAATGTGAATTCTGTCTGAAATTGTAGAAATGGCATTGCATCATTGGCTGCATAATCGGTGGGTGGTGCGGAAAATGAAGATTTGAAAGCAGATACTTATCTGAAACATTGTGTCGAATTCTGGAATTGACTTCTCTTGGAATCCAAAATGTACCAGTATGAGATTATGGAGCAGATTGGCAAAGGAGCCTTTAGGATTGCGAAATGGTTCTTATAATTTTCAATTATGTAGTTAGAAGAAAATTCATCTTGCCCATCAAATAGATAGATATAGATGATCTTATACACACAACAAGAGGTACAAATTTGCCTACCTCTATTTGTAAATACCTACTATAAATTGTTTTCATATTCAAAGATGGAGGATTTTACATTGGCTGTTTCAAATGGTTCTTATAATTTTCTATTCTGCAGTTAGAAGAAAATTCATCTTGCCCATCAAACAGATAGATATAGATGATCTTATACACACAACAAGAGGTACAAATTTGCCTACCTCTATTTGTAAATACCTACTATAAATTGTTTTCATATTCAAAGATGGAGGATTTTGCATTGGCTGTTTCAAATGGTTCTTATAATTTTCAATTCTGCAGTTAGAAGAAAATTCATCTTGCCCATCAAACAGATAGATATAGATGATCTTATACACACAACAAGAGGTACAAATTTGCCTACCTCTATTTGTAAATACCTACTATAAATTGTTTTCATATTCAAAGATGGAGGATTTTGCATTGGCTGTTTCAAATGGTTCTTATAATTTTCAATTCTGCAGTTAGAAGAAAATTCATCTTGCCCATCAAACAGATCAAAGATGGAGGATTTTACATTGGCTGTTTCAAATGGTTCTTATAATTTTCAATTCTGCAGTTAGAAGAAAATTCATCTTGCCCATCAAACAGATCAAAGGTGGAGGATTTTACATTGACTGTTTCAAATGGTTCTTATAATTTTCAATTCTGCAGTTAGAAGAAAATTCATCTTGCCCATCAAACAGATAGATATAGACGATCTGCACAACAAGATGTACAAATTTGCCTACCTTTGTTTGTAAATACCTACTTGTCAAGCCAATTCTACACCAACTGTTTGTGGAAGAGTGTCACTATACCCTGGAAGTAAGTTGTAATTTCTTTATCAAGATGTTTCTCCAGCTAATTCTAGTCCAATCGTCTGTAGAATGTGAATGTACCTGGAAGTAAAGGTGTGGAGTGGCGGCCGGGAGAGGGGTGGGCCTGTCCCTCAGATCCTAAACCCTGTGCGATCAGAGATTTCTGGGAGAGCGGTACAGGAGAATGTCTAGAGAACAGGTGGCTTGCTGAACTGTGAAGAAAGAAGAAAAATGTTGTGGCAGAGGTGTCGGAACGCACAGGTGTTGGGATAATGTTCAAATTCTGTACCGAAAACTGTAGTCCCTTATTTGGCAGGGACTAATAATGAGTTGGTATACAAATAGATAAAGGTAATTTAGTTGGTCCGAGCTTCTCAGTTATTGGTTCTATTGGTTCTCTGTCATGAAGTTTTGGGTTCGAATTTGCTAGGTTAAACTCTTAAACATGGAATTGACAGAATGTGACCCTTTATGCTAAACTAAACGGAGGAAAAAAACACAGACACTGAATAACCAACCCATGAATAACCAATGAAGATGGTCCTTGTTAGGGAGCGAGGAAATTGAAGTGATGCTTAAAGTCCTCGCCCCTTCATACTAAACGGAGGAAAAAAAAACACTGAATAACCAATGAAGAAGGTCCTTGTTAGGGAGTGAGGAAATCGAAGTGATGCTCAAGGTTCTCGCTAGTAGCATCATTGATTTTAGGTAACTCGTGTAGGCTGGGAGAATGTAAAGGACGACCTAAATGAGGCGTGCCTTATTATGTCCTCTCAACCATATAATCCCACTAAAGAAGGATGGGATGGGTTCAATTTGTTTGCCAGATTGGCCAGAATAATAATCCCACTAAACAAGGATCGAACTTGTTTGGCAGAATACCCAGAATAGCAAGACAGTTGTTGCGCTAAAAATGCAGGTTCCAGCTGAATCACAACGGTCAGTTCGTATTGTATATAAGAGAAACAGAGCGCAGTAACAAGAACAGGGAGAACATTAGGAAGTTCAGCAACGGCAGTCGACAAGCACCGGAAGGTTTGTTAGACCATCTCCCCCGCTATATCTGAAACAACATATTCACAGGTTTAGGTTGGAGGAGATAGGCCCTAAAAAATGGCGATCAAGGTCATCTTGCTATTTGCATTGTTCTCCATGGAATTGTATCCCGTCGTTCATGGCGCCGATATTCCAACGTTGACACATACTACTTTTGAAGATGGTGCTCGTGATCTCCAGCAGGTTTCAGGGAAAACTGCAAATGTTTTTGATGCAAATGATACCCTTACGAACAAGAGGGTATTTGATTTCGACAAATGGCTGGCACTGATACAACGAGACTCCACCGCCAAGAGCAATGACAATTCGGCGGGCGAGAACGGAAGAGCATCTGAAAATGGAAATTTAGATAGTGCACTCAAAGTCATAACCGTTGCCAAGACGGGAGTTGCAGATTTTCGACGTGTACAGGATGCTGTAAACGCAGTTCCCGACAGCAATACAAAGAGAGTTATCATCTACATACAGGGCGGGACTTACAAGTGAGTTTGAGTTTTCAACTTTTCAGCCCTAATCTTCGAAGTCCTAACCTATCTGTGTGTCAAATTTGTGTCCAGAAATTTTGTTTTTAAAAGCAAACATTGAAGAATTCTGAAAGGTTGGAGACAAAATAGTATGAAATTGCAATTCGATGTCAGATGGATTATATGTGAGATAAACTCTTTGAGATCAGCATAATAAAAGAGTTTTCAATAATAATCTAGAATTCGTATGCCTGCATATTAATCTTAATTTTGATTTACTAATGAAAAATTCTGCATTTCTCTGAATTCCTCATAAATAATAGATCCAATCTTTTTGAACTAAGGAAACAGTTCAATCAAAATCAATGGATTTTGACGTGCAACAGTTCAATCAATCAATGGATTTTGATGTGTCTGTTACTATTGCAGGGAGAAAGTTTTCATCCCGGCGACCAAACCATACATCACTTTTCAGGGACAAGGAAAACGTTCAACTGTCATAAGATGGGATGATGATGCGTTCACAAAGGATAACACTGGGAGGAACCTGGGCATTTTCAATAGTGCAACTGTTGCTGTAGAGTCGGATCATTTTATTGCTGCAGACATTTCATTCCAGGCATGTATATATTCACAATTGTATCTCCCAGTTGTAATTTCACAGAAAGCTGAAATCTACACCATCATAATATTTCTTCTGTGTAATCTGAAGTTATATTTGTCATATTTGTCATATTTGTCACCTGTCGATAAATTTGTTTCTTTTATTGCATACAT
This sequence comes from Larix kaempferi, assembly GCA_027924585.1. Classification (NCBI taxonomy): domain Eukaryota; kingdom Viridiplantae; phylum Streptophyta; class Pinopsida; order Pinales; family Pinaceae; genus Larix; species Larix kaempferi. The sequence continues at coordinate 7,769,314 of BSBM01001035.1, forward strand.
TATTAAACATAAAATAGTATGAGCATAGCTACTTAATTTGTGGTCGGTGAACATCTATAGGCTGCAGGTTAAGTTCCACTTCTCCATCCTTAGTTGTAATCACCTATTGTTTATGTCTCAACTACATGTTATTGTTGAACTTCTTTTAGTTATTGGTGTAGTTAAGCTGAAATCTACACCATCATAATATTTCTTCTGTGTAAATATTTCTTCTGTGTAATGTGAAGTTATATTTGTCAGTTGTGGATAAACCTGTTTCTCTTATTGCATACATTATTAAACATAAAATCTTATGATGATACATTATTAGCATAGCTACTTAATTTGTGGTTGATGAACATCTATAGGGGGAAGTTAAGTTCCACTTCTCCATGCTTAGTTGTAATCACCTATTGTCTATGTATCAACTACATGTTATTGTTAAACTTCTTCTACTTATCGGTGTAGTTAAGCTGAAATCTACACCATCATAATATTTCTTCTGTGTAATCTGAAGTTATATTTGTCAGCTGTGGATAAACTTGTTTATGTTATTGCATACATTATTAAACATAGAATCTTATGATGATACATTATTATCATAGCTACTTAATTTGTGGCTGGTGAACATCTATAGGCCACAAGTTAAGTTCCATTTCTCCATGCTTAATTGTAATCACCTATTGTCTATGTCTCAACTTCATGTTAGTGTTGAACTTCGTCTAGTTATTGGTGTAGTTAAGCTGAAATCTACACCATCATAATATTTCTTCTGTGTAATCTGAATGAGCTACCAATTACCCATGCATCAATTACTAATTATTTTTCCTTTTATAATTGTTTATTTCGAATTTGGAACTAGTGCCATAAAATCAATGCATTTGCCTCATTCCCCTACAATCTAGAAAAAACATGAATACCTATCCACTCCAAATTCTAAGAAATAAATGCCTATCTTCTAAGAAATAAACGCCTATCTATGTAATTAAGTATAAAATCTCTTTCTTCTAATTTGTCCCCCAGCAGTCTTGCTATCCCAATCCTCTTTGGGTTCTCTTTCTATACCTATTTCGTAACATTGTAATCAATAAAAACACTGTAAGCTCATTTAAATAAATTTTCTTCTTTTAAAACAGCTATTAGAAGGATTAGAAGGATCATATGATTGGATATAAGCTGGAATCGGTATATTACGATCTCAGTTTTTATAGCCTTTTCAATTTAAAGATCAAATTGTTTTGTAAATTTGTTTTCCAAGTCCAATTCGTAGAACGCATTACTGATTGATCAATTATTTGTCCTGTACAGAACAGCGCGTATTATCCCAATTCTATCGTTAAATATAGACAAGCGGTAGCGCTTAGAATATCAGGAGACAAGGCTATGTTCTTCAGCTGTGGAGTTTTCGGTCACCAGGATACTCTCTTCGACCATGAAGGCCGCCATTATTTTTACAATTGCACCATTAAGGGCTCAGTGGATTTCATCTTTGGCAATGGCAGATCTATATACGAGGTTCTTATAAATAATCACACACATCTCCACAAATCCAGTAGGGCTCAGTGTGAAAGATTGAATTATTTCTAATATACTGTTTATATTGCCCATGCAGCGCTGTGTTTTACGGTCACTGACTAAGTTTGGAGCTATAACAGCTCAGGACCGTTCTGATCCAAACGAGCCAACAGGATTTGCGTTTGTGAAATGTCGAATTGGTGGGTCCGGCCATCCGTTACTTGGTCGTGCATGGGGTGATTTCTCCCGCGTTGTTTACGTCCACTCAAAATTCGACATCGGTTTCGATCAGCAAACCTGGTCAGACTTTGGCCATCCACAACGTCAAAGGTATTATAGTATAAATCCATATTGCATAAACCCTAATTTTATTTGATCTTCGTTGCCTTTGCCTTTTTGCCTTTTTTCCTCTCTTGTATTGAAAGGCTTGCTGAAATTAATGAAGCTTATATTTCCATTGCTTTCAGCACTTCATTTTATGGTATGTACCAATGCAAAGGGCCTGGTGCAGAAATTGCCATGAAATCTAGATGGACAAAGGAACTTTCACATAAAGAAGCCAAGCCATTTATAGACCTGAGTTTCATCAATGGTGGTAATTGGCTCAGACGTTATGCCCAAGTTACTCTTGACAGCAAAAAATGGAATCAGTTGACGGAGAAGTCGATATAGAAGCCATCGATTTTAAGAAATTAAAATGTATTGACTTTCCATGTAACATGTAGGGATTTGTAGTGCTTTGCAAATGAAGCCATCGATTTTAAGAAATTAAAATGTATGGACTTTCAATGTAGGGATTTCTACTGCTTTGCAAATGGTTGTATGGCTTTTAATTTCTATTTCTGGCATGGTGAAATATTGAAGCTGAATTTGTGACCATTTCTCAGTTCAATTGCATCACGCCCTTCCATTTCTTGTTGTAAAGCTAGCAGTATAATAATTACATGTCAAATTTATCAATATTTACTAGTAAGAACTACATTTATACGCTTATGAACTTATATCAACTTTTTTTTAAATGTGATTGTGGCTGAATATAAATGATATTATTAATCATATTCTTATTCTTTTTGTGTGTTCATGGATTTTCTTCTGATACAGAAACATATAGGCTAATGCTGGAGTAGTGTTATGTTACATTCACAGTATAGATAAATGTTGAGTGTTAATAAATAATAAGGATTAAATTTTTTGAATTTATATTTATTAGCAACAATATTAATAATATTAATGTGTCGGAATAAGCTATAGGTGTATGTGTCTTATTTACCGGACACATTAATATTATTAATGTTGCTTTTGTGAGTAACTGGATGTGCCCCATACACAAATCTATGAAATATTAATAGAATAATATTGTTTAATAATTTGAATGAAATACATAATTTAATTGGTTGATTGATAACATTGTTTAATTAAACAATATTATTATTTTATATAATAATTAATTAAACATAATAATTATAAAATAATTTAATTCATATTAGAGTTATTTAGTTAATAATAATATTAGTTAATTAATGATTATTTAATTAAAAATATTAATAGATTAATATTATTTAATGATTTTAATGAAATCTTGATAATAATATATTATAAAAAATATTATTTAATTATGTTTTAGTAAATAAAATTAATAAATAATAAAATATAAAAAATATGAAAAAATATAATAATTATTTAATTAATTATAATTCAATAATTAATTAAATAATAATATCATTTTTAAATATAATAATAATACTTTTAATTATATTATATTATATTATTCTATGATGAGAAGATAGTATTTATCTAAAATATTATAATCAAAGTAATAATAAAATAATATTGCTTAATTCAAAATATTATTATTTGACTATAATATAATTATATTATAGTATACATACTTGATAGATAGAGATATTAAATATATTATAATTTAATTAAATATGATATTTAAATAGATTAATATTATTTAATGATTTTAATAAAATTCCATATTTTAATTGTTTGATTAATAATATTGTTTAATTAAACAATATTATTAATTAAACACTACTATTATTTTATAATAAGTAATTAAACAAAATAATTATAAAATAAGTTAGTGAATGATAATATTAATTAATTAATATTTTTATTTAGTTAATAATAATATTAATTAATTAAATAATTAATAATAAACTATTATTTAATTATATTTTAGTAAATACAATTAATAATTATAATTTAATTAAATTTATTATATTAATCAATTATAATATACTAATTAATTAAAAAAATATTGAAATCTAAAAAATAATAATTATTTTTTAAAATGGTTTAAAAAAATCTAATCTAAAATCGAAATAATTTCATAATTGTATAATTCATTGCAAAAACTTTAAAAGTGTAAATATATAATTCATTATAAAAATTCATTGCAAAACTTCATAAATGTATAATTCATTGCAAAAAATTAGTGTGAATTCCAAATAAATGTTCATAGCCATAAAATCTTATTTTTAATAATAAATAATTTAACTTTCATTAAAAAGGAAAAGTGTTTAAAAAAAAATCTAAAAAACAAAATAAACAAACACAGTGAAATTGAAGTTAAAAAAAATAAAAATAATTAAAACAAATTATTTAAAAAAAATAAATATAAAGTATACTTTTAAATAATTCCTAATATTAATTAAATAAAATTAATAATTATAATTTAATTAAATATTAAAATAATAATTTCATTAAATTATAGAAATATTAAATCTATCATAATTTAATTAAATTTATGATATTAATCAATTATAATATAATACTTAATTAAAAAATAATTTCATTAAATTATAGTATTATATTAAATTTAATTAAAACAATTAATATAGGTTGATGATAAATAAGAGTATTAAAATAATGATGAAGAATATTATAACAATATAATATATTATCCCAGATGCGGGTGCCACCATGACAACTGGGCGACACATGTTGGAGGTTCTTCGGCATGGGAGCCCACGACGTGGCACCATGCATTACATGCATTAACCCACTTGGATGCCTTCCTCCTCTCGTCGTTAATGACACATTCAAGAAGTTTCATCTGGACGTCCTCTCACCCGCTAGCTAGACGTGCTCACAATGTGACATAAACCTTAATGAACGTTAAATTTCACATTGTGAATATGTCGCATCTAACCCTTGATGAATGCCACAATGCAACATAACCCTTGATAAACATCACAATGCAACATAAACCTTGATGAACGACAAACTTAAATTCTTGGGCATTGTCGCAATGCGACATAACCCTAGATGAACTCCACAATGCAACATAATCCTTAATAAACATCACAATGCGACACAAACCTTAATGAACGTCAAATTTCACATTGTGAATATGTCACATATTGGGTTGTGTTGGCATATGTGTCACATATTGAGCATTGTCGCAATGTGACATAACCCTTGATGAACGCCACAATGCAACGTAACCCTTGATAAACATCACAATGTGACATAAACCTTGGTGAACGTCAAATTTGACATTGTGAATATGTCACATCTAACCCTTGATGAATGCCACAATGCAACATAACCCTTGATAAACATCACAATGCGACATAAACCTTGCTCAACGTCAAATTTCACATCTTGGGCATTGTCGCAATGCAACATAACTCTTGATGAACGCCACAATGCAACATAATCCTTGATAAACATTGCAATGCGACATAAACCTTAATGAACGTCAAATTTCACATTGTGAATATGTCGCATCTTGGGTTGTGTCGACATATGTGTCACATATTGGGCATTGTCGCAATGCGACATAACCCTTGATGAACGCCACAATGCAACGTAACCCTTGATAAACATCACAATGCGACATAAACCTTGATGAACGTCAAATTTCACATTGTGAATATGTCGCATCTAACCCTTGATGAATTCCACAATGTAACATAACCCTTGATAAACATCACAATGCAACATAAACCTTGATGAATGTCAAATTTCACATCTTGGCCATTGTCGCAATGCGACATAACCCTTGCTGAACGCCCCAATGCAACATAAGCCTTGATAAACATCACATGCACCATAAACATCGATGAACATCAAATTTCACATCTTGGGCATCGTTGCAATGCGACATAACCCTTGATGAACACCATAATGCAACATAAGCCTTGATAAACATCACAATGCAACATAAACCTTAATGAATATCAAATTTCACACCCTGGGCATTGTCGCAATGCGACATAACCCTTCATGAATGTCGCATCTTGGGTTGTGTTGGCATATGTGTCACATATTGAGCATTGTTGCAATGCGCCATAACCCTTGAAGAACACCACAATGCAATGTAACCCTTGATAAACATCACAATGCATTAGAGGAAATTTGGGTAAAAAATGGGCCTCCTAAAGAAAATAATAAGAAAATAAGAAAATAATAGTAGAGAGAGAGTAAAAAACTACTTTTTTGGATCGTATTTTCAACTTATCTCCTTGTAGGTTTACTCAAATTTCAAGCGGGAGGACTCGTTGGATGCATAATTAAATTAGGCATCCAATGAGTACCCATGTTGCATACTTTTAACAACATCCACACCATGAAAAATCTAAAATACATTAAAAAACGTGTTTTTGGTGAGAGAAAACACATTTTTTAATGTATTTTCGATTTTTCATGGTGTGGATGTTGTTAAAAGTATGCAACATGGGTACTCCCGCTTGAAATTTGAGTAAACCTACAAGGAGATAAGTTGAAAATACGATCCAAAAAAAATAGTTTTTATTTTTTCCCTCCAATTTTTTAGGTGCTCCCTTGTAGAATTTTTAAAGCATTTTGATTGGCTAATACATGATGACATGGAATTTGTATTATTTTTGGAAGGCCCATTTTAAATTGAAATTTTCTCTAATGTGACATAAACCTTTATGAACGCCAAATTTCACATTGTGAATATGTTGCATCTAACCCTTAATGAATGCCAGAATGCAACATAACCCTTGATAAACATCACAATGTGACATAAACCTTGCTCAAAGTCAACTTTCACATCTTGGGCATTGTCGCAATGCGACATAACCCTTGATGAACACCACCATGCAACATAAGCCTTGATAATCATCACAATGCGACATAAACCTTAATGAATGTCAGATTTCACATTGTGAATATGTCGCATCTTGGGTTGTGTCGGCATATGTGTCACATATTGGGCATTGTCGCAATGCGACATGACCCTTGATGAATGCCACAATGCAACGTAACCCTTGATAAACACCACAATGCGACATAAACCTTGATGAACATCAAATTTCACATTGTGAATATGCCGCATCTAACCCTTGATGAATGCCACAATGCAACATAAACCTTGATGAATGTCAAATTTCATGTCTTGGTCATTGTCGCAATGCGACATAACCCTTGATGAACGCAACATTGCAACATAAACCTTGATGAACGTCAAATTTCACATCTTGGTCATTGTCACAATGCAACATAACCCTTGATAAATGCCAGAATGCAACATAAGCCTTGATAAACATCACAATGCGACATAAACCTTGATGAACATCAAATTTGACATCTTGGGCATTGTCACAATGCAACATAACCTTTGATGAATGCCACAATGCAACATAAGCCATGATTAACATCACAATGCGACACAAACATTAATGAACGTCAAATTTCACATTGTGAATATGTCGCATCTTGCGTTGTGTCGGCATATGTGTCAGGGTGTGTGCAAGAAGATAAGGGTCACTTTAGATGCAATCCTAGTTTTTGAAAACTTGTTCACGTTACATAAAAATATAACGCGTTTCTGATACTTAGCACTTGGTATGGTAAAACTTGAGCCTGACATGTCATTAGACATGTAGGTTAGGTAAACACAACGCGTACGTATTATAGAACTGCAAAACGCGTATGCATTTTGTAAATCTAAAATCAATTTAGACCTTTAGACCCTCTTCTAAACATTAATCTTTAAGTGCATAAGTGCACAAGATGATGAGGAGGAGGAGGGTGATGACAATGAAGATGATCATGATGTAGATGAAGATGATAAATATGATGATGTTGATGAAGATGAAGATGATGGTGATGACGATGAAGATGTTGAATATGATGATGAGGGCGACGAGGATGATGATGATGGTGATGAAGAAGATGACGATGATGGAGATGTTGATGGGGAAGGGGGAGATGTTAATGATGATGAAGAGGATGATATAAGATGATGATGATGATGATGGTGGTGGAGATGACCATGATGATGAAAATGTTGATGGTGATGGTGATAAAGATGATGATGATGAAGAAGATGATTATGATGTAGATGTGGATGAGGAACCTAGAGATGACAATGATGATGAAGATGTTGAGGATGATGATGATGGTGATGATGATGAAGACGTTGATGATGATAGTGATGGTAATGAAGATGATGATGATGATGATGATGAAGATGATGATGAAGATGATGATGATGGAGATGTTGATGAATAAGGGGGAGATGGCAATGATGATGATGATGATGATGATGATGGAGATGTTGATGAGGAAGGGGGAGATGACAATGATGATGAAGATGTTGTTGATGATGATGATGGTGAGGATGATGAATATGTTGATGATGATGGTGATGGAGATGGCGATGAAGATGATAATGACAATGATGATGCAAAAGATGATGATGATGATGGAGATGACCATGGTGATGATGATGATGATGATGAGGATGATGATGATAATTTTGATGATGATGGTGATGATGATGGAGATGGTGATGATGATGATGATGATGGTGATGGTGATGAAGATGATGATGATGATGATGATGATGATGAAAAAGATGATGATGATGATGGTGATGGTGATGAAGATGGAGATGGTGATGGGATGGTGATGGTGATGGGATGGTGATGATGATGATGGTGGTGATGATGATGAAGACGTTGATGGTGATGATGATGATGATGGAGATGTTGATGAGGAATCTAGAGATGACAATGATGATGAAGATGTTGATGATGGAGATGTCACGTCCCCATTTTGACCCCCTTCGCATTAAAACGTAAATGATGTAAATATTGTTATTTAATCATGGTGAGGAGATCAAGGCCAAGGCTCCACCATTGATTTAGTGTTTTATGTATCGGAAATTAAAAATAGATGCCTACAGTTCTTGTTCTAGATAGGCACAATGTAAATTAAGACATCATGTAAATACAAATTTTAATGAAAAACCCACTACTAGCTATGCAATGCAACAAAGAGATGGGGGCATGATTCTACAAGGAATAGGGAGGGAAATTATTCAAACCCTTGAGCCAATGGTGTTAATCCATGTGTCAATGAGAAAATCCATAAACCACCAACTACCCATTTTGGGTTATGAACCCAATCATTTAATTCTTCCAGAAATTGGTTGAGGTAGTTAATGCCTTGGGAATGAAGAGGTATGGCAGCCAATTTCGTGTATGAGCAAGCCATCAACCTGGGAAATCGTATTTTGTCTCCTTGGGCAAGAAAACACCCACGAAATGGTGCCCAAAGTCATTCTAAACCCATAGTATTTCCTCACTCACGCAGTCTGAGCTAGCTGGGCTTTCCCCATCATGTTTTTCACCATTTTCCTTGCAGTTTCCATGTCTGGGAGCTCGTTTTTGCATTGTACAATAGATGGTAGAGGAGGGCCACGATTTGGGACTGTGAGGGAGGTTGTTTTTTCCCCAAAAATACCCATGGGCGTTTTTCTGAAAATGGTTTTTGCTCTCCAGGGTTGAATCCCCAATTTCCATTTCGTTTTTGGGTCTTCCCACGTTTTTCTGGGCTGGTAGAAACCCCATATTTGGGCATCTCACTGTAAAAACGTTTTTATCATGCCCAATAATTGTGGTTCTGTTGTTATGTGCATCCTTGTTTTGGTTTGAATCTGTGAGCAAGAGATTTGGAGTGGTAGTGGATAAAATTGGCTTGATAAACCTAGTGGGGGGGGGGGGAATAACATCTCAAGAAGATCAAGAGGGTTGGCTACTCTTCTATGCACACCTTAGACACTCTAGATTGGAAGGTATGGCCTGAGGGACTGTGCATTGGTGAAGGGAATACTTCCTTGAGTGGGGTGTGTAGGCATTGTGGGTTCCAAGCTAGTTAGATCTTGTATAGGTAACCCTGGCTATGTGCTTGAGCTCACTAGCTTAGCAATTATTCCTTTCCATTTCCTAGCAGCCTGATAAACCAAATTGTAGATTGGCTTGGCTCATCTTGGTGTATGCTTGGCTATGTGTGAGTCTGCTGTTCCCTGGTTCCTTTTAGAAATCATGCCCAGCTCGGGGGTGGCAGTTGTATCAAGAGGTTGATAAGCATAACTGGCCTATGGTTGGGTGGAACATTGCAGATGCATAGTTGGTTGCTTGGGACTACTTTGTTATAAGATAAGTATTCTCTTGTATTAACTTTGCAATATTTACTTGATGAATATCTTGAATGTATGATGGATGTGTAATTGATATTACTTCCACTGTGTTTTTCTTATAATTATACATTTCCATGTGTCTTTTATATTATGTGAATGCTTATTTTAATAAGTTCATGGGGCTAGATGCCCGGTTTAGCATCACGATCCTCTCCATCTAACTAGTATGATGGGAGAGGACGTGACAGAATGGTATTAGAGCTGTTGGTTGCAGCATTGGACCTCTATGGGCCAAATCTGATTACAGTTACATGGGAAGGTCCATTCCTGATCACCATAGGTATCAGCATCGGGCCTAAACTGGCTAAGTTGGATAGTTTGCAGAGGTAAGGTTACCTCCTGCTGAGCAATAGTCATCACAGGAAGAAGGAAAGCAGAATCCGAAATTGTCTTAAGAGTTTTTGGAAATTTTTTGTTTAAGTTTGTTTCGGGAAGAGTTCGGCAAGTTGGCCCGAAATTGCAGAAGGATTCCGCGAGTTGTTCCGCAACGCAGAAGAGTTCGACAAGTTTTCTCAAAACTGCGGAAGGATTCCGCGAGTTGTTCCGCAACGCAGAAGAATTCGGCAAGTCGCCCCAAAATTGCGGAAGGATTCCGTGAGTTGTTCCACAACACGGAAGAGTTCGGCAAGTTGGCCCGAAATTGCGGAAGGATTCCGTGAGTTGTTCTGCAACGTGGAAGAGTTCGACAAGTTGGCTCGAAATTGTGAAAGTATTCTGCGAGTTGTTCCGCAACGCGCAAGAATTTCGGAATGTCTTCCGAAATTGAGGAAATAATTTCATAATGTCTTTCGAAACCGCGGAAAGAATTTCGGAATGTCTTCCGAAACTGCGGAAAGAATTTCGGAATGCCTTCCGAAACTGCGGAAGCATTCGGCAAATCGCCCCACAATTGTAAGAGGATTCGGAAAATTGTCCCGCAATTGCAGAAGGACTCAGCAAATCTCCCTACAATTACGGAAGGACTCGGCAAATCGCCCTGCAATTGCAGAAGGACTCGACAAATCGCCCCGCAACTGCGGAAGGATTCGGCAAATCGCCCCGCAACTGCAGAAGGACTCGGCAAATCGCCCCGCAACTGCGGAAGGATTCAACAAATCACCCCGCAACTGCAGAATGATTCAAAAAATCGCCCCGCAACTGCGGAAGGACCCGACAAATCGCCCCGCAACTGCAGAAGGACTCGGTAAATCGCCTCGAAACTATGGAAGGAACTTTCAATTCTCTTCCGAAATTGTGGAAGAACTCCACAAGTTGCTCTGAAACATGGAATTTCAGCCATTTTTTAGGGAGATTTTCAGGTGCCGAAAATGGAAAATTGCCATGGAACTTATGCGCCAGATTGCGCGAAATGAAAGATTTACAAAAAACAAAAACGAGGGCACTGCCCTCGACCCGCCCTGCAGTGGCGTAGGGAAGGAAATTGTGATTGTTGTTGATTCGAAAGATGGCTAGGGTGTGGAAATATCTTGTTATAAAACTCACTGTTGTGCACCTATTGTGGTATGGAGTGGGTATGGACGTGGTATGGAACTTCCTTATACAGTGATGATAAAACATATTTTTGTGGTTTGGAACACTTATAAGTTATGGACTATATACCTTGGTGATACCTTGAGAGAGAATATAACAGTTTGACCATGAGTTTGACACCTTCGTCTTCTTAACCCCTCTTGTTGACTCTTGATCTTATGTTGACCCACAACGTAGTCTGAGCTTGGAACCCCAATGCTCCAACACAACTAAGCTACTAGATCCAAAAATGTAGTAAAGAAGGAAGATGTTTTCAAAAAACACATTGTGGGAAAAGGACATCCTCTTCACCACAAAACCCTTCTGCTCAATCAAAATGAAAATGAGAGATTCGCTCACCTGGATGCCATGGAAAACCCTAGCCTCACACGATTTATCTGCGTACTGGGCCTCCAACACGCCCCCAATGCCTCCAAGGGCCCTTGCTAGCCCTTTCCTCTTCACCACAAAACCCTGGCCTCAAGCACGCCTCAAGACGCAATTTCCCTGCAACTTTGGTAACCCTGAGCCTTGCCTCATTGCCATTTCATGGACATTTGTCAGCCCTCCCATATAAAAAATACCCCAAAGTATTTGTGTATTGTTATATTAAATAAAAAAACTAATTTTCCCCTTAATATATAAGCAATATAATTTTTTGGTTTTCATGATTATTTAATACCCCAATATGTTTCCAATGTGTTTGACAAAATGTTGATGTGAATGCAAATTTTTTGTGAAAGTTATAAATCAATGTAATATTGTTATCTGTTTGAATTTTCCCCAAATTATATGAATTTGTCAAACATATAACAATATTACATTGATTTATAACTTTCCCAATATAATGTTTTTTTTTTATAATTATTAAGCCCCCAATATGAACGAATGTGATATGGTATTGGTACGTCAGCGACACCCCCGTGGTTTCATACTTGAGTGGTCTAATATATATGTTTCAGTGTTTGAGTGTGCTAAGTTGTAAGAAAGCCATGGGCTTTGTATGAGCTACAAACGAAGATCTGGTTTGTGCATGTTTTGTGTGTGAAATTTCATCATTACCTAATATTTTATGGATTTTTGTTTTTGGGTCTGTTGCTCCGGTAATTGGAGTTTCCTTACAGTTCACTTTAAGCAGACCCAAGCACTCATACAGTGCAACATAGATCTTAGTCCACTTAAAACTGCTTAAACCACGAGGATTCCTTGCTCTATTTCTCTAGCAATTAGGGATTCCTTGCTTTTCGACTAGGTAACTGAATTTATTCTCTCTCAGGTATGTCCTTTGTTCCTGTAGTGAATTGTCTCTTAATAGACAAGATCTGATCTAAAAAAATATTGCTGAGTATAAGGAAGGTTTCAACCACATTTCAACTCTGCTAGTGGGTTATATTATTTGTTTTCTTGCTGTTCTAATTCTTCTATTGGTTCAATGATTCCTACATCAAGCATCTTATCAAGCTTTGCTTTTACCCTTTATTTGTATCTTGGATTGATTCGATACGATCTTTGCTTAATGGGCTTTGTGAAAATCCTCATAGCAGATCTAAGAGATGATGTATACTTCACAAGAAAGTAATTGATTAAGCAAGACAATAGAAGAAGAGTGGTCAATGTAGTATAATGAGCAACAGAATAATAATACAGTAGAACTCGGATAGAAGCAAAAATACTTCACACACACAAATTAATTAATCACAATATGGACAAATAAATAGTACAATGCATGAGGATTCGAATGCCTAAGGTGGAAATTCGAATTAGCCTTCATGGAGTGATCAAAGGATCACTTGAGTGTCATCGGAGCACAACTAGTAGTCTATCTCATCATCAGTGGAGCCATCAATGCTCAAGTAACTGTCAACCATCAGTCAAACTGAGTGTGGTAGGTGTAACTGGAACTAACTGAATGAAGGAGGCTCAGTGGAGGGCACATGAGGAGCTAACTGGAGTCAGAATGGGCAGTTTAGTCTCACTGGAGGTCCATCGGAGTGATAAGGTCAGTTAAGAGTCAATTAATCCTTAAATCAAGGAAGGAACTGGAGATAACTGAACTAAACTGAAGTGGTAGGTAAGAAGGGTTCCTTTCTCAACTGGTAGATGAAAGGAGGGCGCATTAAGCTCTAGGAGCGTTGAAACTGATCTGAGAGAAGATCCTGGGGGATGGCTAACTGAGGGCTAGGTGTTGGACTGATGACTGGGATGCATGTAAACCCTAAAAGTGCATGCATGACTGAAGATGCAAATAATGAAAATGTTGTTAGGACTAGGATGGAGTATAGGAATATCCTAACACCCCCCCTTAATCCATCCTGGGCCCTGGTAACTAAGACCAAAGGTCACCCAATACAATGAATAATAACAGTCAATAAACCGAGGAAATGGGGAAAACCTCATGGAAAAAATACCCCCATCAAAATAGACTGTAAGGCACACACAAAAATAAATGTTCCAAACTCAAGCAGGTGTGATGCTTGGTCATATGTCTGTAGGTATCTTCTTCTTGGGAAGAAGTGGATCATGCTCAAAAGGCATGTGCTTGTACTTGCTCTTCAGATCGAATGTGATGCAAACAAATCCAAAAGTATGAGGATGATCCTTGAACCTGTGATTTGAATCAGCTGAGGTAGGATCAAATCTATGAATGTGAAGATAGTCTTTTGTCTTCTCCTTCGAACCATCATGGGTGAGATTATGCCAAAAAAACCATCAAATAATAATGATTGCTTAGAATCCAAATCAGCTCCAAGACTTGATAAATGGTTTCTTGAGATCTCCTTTGAACCAGCAGGGGTGAGATCAAAACCATCATATGCATGAGAAATTATCCCAAGTAGTAATTGCTTAGAATCCAAATTAGATCCAAGACTTGAATAATGGTTTCTTGAGATCTCCTTTGAACCATAAGAGGTGAGATCAAAACCAGTAAATGCATGAGAAATTATCCCAAGCGAATGGCCATGTTTTCTTGAGATCTCCTTTGAACTAGCAGGGGTGAGATCAAAACCATGATGTGCATGAGAAATTATCCCAAGTGAATGGCAATGGCCATATTCTTCAATAACCTTCTAAAAGCATGGAATAATGATCATATAGTAGTAAATAAGAGGTGATTGCTTGAGGAGAGCAAATGCATTACCTCCAATAACTTATTTTACCTCTGAAATATTCATGTGATCATGATGCAAACCAACAAACTTTGGTGCAAGAGAGGATTTAGGACCTTCTGCAATATCTAGAGTGTGAGCTGGCACAGAAAGAGAAGAAATTTGGAGCATGAGTGTAGAATCTGCAAGTTCTTCCTCTTTGTGGACAACTTCAATATGAGATGTGTTTGATACTGGTTCATGATCAATGAGATCATCAAGGAGGGCGAATGCATCACTTTGCTTGTTCTCGAAAGGGTTTGGACCAATTCCTTCATTCTGTATACCAAATATTACATGTAGGTGAGCCCATAGCTCTTTTGGTGATGAAAAATAAGGGAGGTCATATAAAATCCCTTCAGGCATAGCAAACATCATGGCTGCAATAGCTCTTCCACCTTCATCTAACCAGTCATTCTCTTTTTCAGAGGATTCAAACTCTCTTTCAAAACAATGATCAAAGAGACCATTTTTCTTCAAATGTGCTATCATCAGTGGTTTCCATTCACCATAGTTGAGTGGAGAAAGAAGATCATAGTTGAATGGAGAAAGAGGAGGGATTTCTTCTGAATACATTGAAGTTGTAGAAGACCTGCAAAAACAATAGAGAATATCTACAACTGCTACTACTGCAAAAATGCAAAAACTGCTGCACTCGAAATCTTGATAATAACCTGCAAAAAAAAATCTCAGGAATGGAGACAAAAAATACTCTCAACATGCTATGATACCATGTGAAAATCCTCACAGCAAATCTAAGAGATGATGTATACCTCACAAGAAAGTAATTGATTAAGCAAGAAAATAGAAGAAGAGTGGTCAATGCAGTATAATGAGCAACAGAATAATAACACAGTAGAACTCGGGTAGAAGCAAAAATACTTCACACACATTAATTAATTAATCACAATATGGACAAATAAATAGTACAATGCATGAGGATTTGAATGCCTAAGGTGGCAATTTGAATTAGCCTTCATGGAGTGATCAAAGAATCACTAGAGTGGCATTGGAGCACAACTAGTAGTCTATCTCATCATCAATGCTCAAGTAACTGTCAACCATCAGTCAAATTGAGTCTAACTGAGTGTGGTAGGTGTAACTGAGTGTAACTGGAACTAACTGAATGAAGGAGGCTTAGTGGAGGGTGCATGAGGAGCTAATTGGAGTCAGAATGGGCAGTTTAGTCTCATTGGAGGTCCATCGAAGTGATAAGGTCAGTTAAGAGTCAGTTAATCCTTAAATCAAGGAAGGAAATGAAGATAACTGAACTAAACTGAAGTGGTAGGTAAGAAGGGAACCTTTCTCAACTGGTAGATGAAAGGAGGGCACACTAAGCTCTAGGAGGGCTGAAACTGATTTGAGAGAAGCTCCCCGAGGTTGGCTAACTGAGGGCTAGGTGCTGGACTGATGAATGGGATGCATGCAAATGCATGCAAACCCTAAAAGTGCATGCATGACTGAAAATGCAAATAATGAAAATGCTGCTAGGACTAGGATGGAGTATAGGAATATCCTAACAGGCTTCGCATCTGTCTTGAGAGGTATTTTCATAACCGCTAAGTCGCCCAAAATTCCCTTCATTTCAGAAAACTTCGTAGGAAACAAGTCTTCATATTCCCGAAGTAGATCTGCTAGTTGTGCTACTATCTCTTCATCCCAATAATATCCTATAGAGGCAAAATTTGGTTCTTTAGTGGTTCCAATGTTCACTTTTTGAGTTTTTACAGGATCACTCAGATCCAGAATTTCCAATGGAGGTCCTTCAACTTCGTGCTTTCCTTCCGACTCAGGTATATTGACATTACGTGGGTCGTCATCATCGCTTTCCTCTTCTTCTTCGTATACAACGAAGTTATAAAATTCCAGGGCATGTTCTATCTGTCTTGCCCAGTCTAGTTGCTGATACATGGGTTTTGATGTGTCATTGAATATTTTATCTTTGATGACTTGTAATGCCTCGTTTATACTTGGAAATTCATCTTCGAAGCTAAAAGTTTCTTGGAAGTTCTTAATCATAATAGACCATTATGTTGTTCCTCTGCGCAGTTCTGTGTATGTGTACCGGTTCTTTGGAATCTTCTCTAGTGTGTGTACAAATAGATGAACCCATTCTTTCTGCGGTCTATGCGTCCATGCTTTCTTGCAATTGTCTATGTGATCCCTTGGATTAGTTTGTCCATCATATTTGACTTGTAGAAGCTCAGTTTCTTCCAGAAATATGATCTCCATCATATGCTTGCATTCTTTCCATGTGGTCAGATTCTGCTTATGCGTGGCCTACCATCTGGTAGGTGTAGCTTCCAGTGCTATATCCAATGCTAGTATCTTATGTTCATCTGAAATTGATATAATATTTTCTTGAAAAAATGTATGGATGTTAGTTAAGCCATCATAAGTAGGGATTGGGCTTACCTCTGTTCCAATCCAGCGCAGTGATCTCGTGAGTTGCGCACATCTTCTTGTTGATACTTCATGCATTATGCTTTTCCAATTTTCCAGTCCTACATCTGAGTCTGATATGCAAGAACTGTCACATCGCCAACTCAATGTTCCACCAGCCGTTGGGTTGACATAGTCTGCCTGATTTGTTGTCATATTGTAAATGTGATATAGATCATGAGCTATGCATTCTTCTCTTATTGGCTCAGTGTATCTAGGTCCTTGTGAAGGGTCCAAGGGTGCGATGACCCTGATATCTGCTCCTTCAAATATCATTTGCTTCTTTTTCAAGTTGATGATTGCGAGTTTATCCATGGCCCAATCTATCCCCAATAGTGCAGGATAAGGTTGGCTATCATCTATGATCTCAATGAATTCGAAGTCTGCTCTACTTCACACTCCATCAAAGTCAACAAGAACATTTGCTAATCTCCCAAAGTGTATAACATTTTGATGATTGGATAACCTTAATTGTATTGGTGACCATGATAACTTCGGCTTCCCCATTTGTTCCCATGTCTGCTTTGTCAAGACATTCACTTGTGAGCCTCAGTCAAGGAGGATCTCATCCATTCCAAAATCTCTAATTTGCGCATTCAGTCTCATCTCTCTTCCAGTTATTTTATGGCTCTTGATATGATGAACCACTCTGTGTGCTTCATTTACTATAATTGCATTGGTCGTAATTACTCAGTAGGATCTGTAATTCTGCTAAGGCATTCTCATGTTTTAACAACTTCATGCAGCTCTGTAACAACTACGCAACAAGACTCATTGCGTCTGTTGCAGTACGTGTATGATCATACGAAGCTGGCATATCTTTAATAGGTGAAGTCTCACTTCACAACTTGATTCTTGGAGTTACAGGTGCTGGTTCTTTGAAGGATTCTTTTTGTTTGTTTAGCCTGAAAGCAGGTGTTTTTCTCGTCGCTTTTCTTATCCAAGCCCCTTCAATAGGCTTCTACTTAGCATGGTAATTCTTAGAATTCGAAGCTTCTACTCTTTGATCTTCACCTGTGGTATCTCCACTTCGCGTCATAACATTAATGTTGCAATCTGTATTCCTTCTCTCAGTTGTGATCATCAGTATATTCTGGTTCCACGCTTCCTGTCTCCTCTCTTGCATTTTTGATTGAAAAATAGGGCATGCCTCAATGACATGATCAAAATACTTACAATATTTACAGGTAGTACAAGCATTCGTGCAGTCTCTAGATAAATGTCCTAGTTGAGTGCAGTTATAACAAACTATCTGACCTCTTCCTCTTCCTTGGATAGTGTTTCTTCCTCTGCCTTTGAATCCACCACGTCCTCTGTATGCACCTTGATCATACTACGCATTATCATTGTTATGCAGTGTTTCTTCTTGAACTCGGTAGACATCATGCTTTCTCTCTATCATGAGTTCGTATGCTCTACAGTTGGTATAATCATGGCCAACTGATTTACAAAATGTGCAGTATACGTTCTTAGGGGTTTGCACATACTTCTGAATTAAATAAAAATCTTCTGGCCGATGTACTCTACATCGACAAATCTCACACCATGGTCCTTGTTGTTGATTTAATGGGTTTGGAGCTCCGCTATTGATGTAATCTTTAAATACTAGACAATGCTCTTTGGAGTGACCTCCCTTACACTTTGTACACGAAGCCTCTTCTTGGACTTCTTTTCCTTTCTTCATATCTTGCAATTGTAATGTCAGGTTTGCTAGCTGGGTCTATATCTAAATCATTCCTGCGCTAGTCTCTCCTATTGGCGAATCCTCTAGTTTCATTGCAATCTCTAGGGCCTCTGTCTGCGAAGAAACCTTCTGTTGCATCAATGGTAACCTAATGTGTGGCAACAACATGGCTATGAACCATTCCTGGTGTTGTTGCGGTTCTATGTCAAAGCTCACTTGATCTAACAACACTTTGAACTTCTGGTCAAATTCCTACACTGACTCAGTCGGTTTCTGTTTGATTTCTTTTAGCTTTGTGATACACTGTGATTCTGATTTAGGTTTTTTAAATTCTCTGAGGAGCACAGTTCTAATATCCACTAGAGTCCTATTCTGTCCAACTGAATACTTCATAAACCATGTCAAGGCTCTGTCCCTGAATGTTGTAACTAACTTTTCTTATCTTATAGCATCATCATGTACTTGCTTAACATTCCACACGGCTTCACACAGAAACCAGTGTTGCTCAAGGTCTTCTAGACTCGTTCCTTTGAATATGAGCAGTTTGAATTTGTCTGTCATTCTTCTTCTAGGAGGCATAGTGTGTTGTACTGTGTTAGGTATACTACTGCTCAGAATGTTCTGAGTACTTGTTCATGTGATGTTACTTCTACTGATGTTCTTTGGGTTAGCAGTATTTGTATCGTCAACTGGAGGGTTCTGTGGAGTGATGGGCTGATAGGAAGCTACTCGAGGTTCTATTCCACTATTAGTCTCAACTTGTATCTCAGTTTCTATAGAGATGCGAAGTTCATGTTCATTAGGCCTCTTCTCAGTACTAGACTTGTATCTTTAACCACTTCATAATGTGTGAATGTTTTCTTCAGTATCACTATCTATATTACTGAACATTACAGAATCAAAACTTCTAGGGATCTTATTGCATTCTTAAGACATCTTTCTCTGCTAACAACATTTTAATGTATAGACTGAGATTGTTCATGTACTTACCTCTGAATCCTTTGAAGAAATCTGTCTCTGCTGCGCTGTAACACTTCAGAGTGTCCACATCAAATTCTGTAATGTATCCTTCTAGTATGATATCTATCCAGAAGTCTACTGCTCTTGAGATCGGGTTATCCACCTCTTTAAGTCTCTGAATCAGTTATGGAGTCCACGCCATAGGTTCTCCTCCCTGATAGCAATTTTTCTGTTCTGCTAGTATTGACAACCACTCATATATATCGTTGCTAAAGGATGCAAATAAAATTTCATAAATATTAGAATATAGGTATCTCTGCAACCATTCTTCGTCAGAGAAAAGTGGATGTTTGTTCTCCTTTCTTGCAAAATCCTTTTCTGTATTGTCGACCCAGTTCTGTATTTATGTTCTCTCAGGATTCCAATATTCGGAACACATCACGAGTTCAAGTCTCGACAACGGAACCATTTGTTGGGTCTTGAACCATTGGTTGGCTCTAGAAGATTGAGTTGGTTGATGCAACTATGTCAACCCAACCCATAGTTGCAAAGGAAATTTTTATCCCTTGTACAGATTCAACAACAAGGCCATTCCATCCACATGTTCAATGGGAATGTCGGGATAAGAAGATCCTATGACACCCAAGTCATCATGAGAAATTGCTGAAATTGAAAGGGATATTTGCAAGAGCTCAAAATTTTGCCTCACTCTCTTAGCACAAAGAAGGTACATTGTCCTCTAATCTTATGTGGCATCCTAGATATGGGAACATAAACTATGATAGCATCTGCTTGTTGAGGAAGAATGTTGAGGAAGAATGATGTTTCTGGTTTTCCCACCATTCCAAAGAAGTTGACACATTGTGATGCTTGTATTCTTGGAAAACTTAGTAAGCATCCTTTCCATGATTCTAATTTAAGAGCACGTATAAAAATAGAGTTGGTTCACTCTGACTTATGTGGCCTTATTCATGTTTTTTTTCCAATGGTAACAAGTATATCATGAATTTTATCGATGATTACACCAGGATGTCTTAGGCATATTTTCTGGAAGATAAATCTCAAGCCTTTGAAACATTTAAGAACTTGCATGCATGAATTGAAAATGAAACACTATTGCAGATTGGTTCCCTTCGTACTGACAATGGAGGAGAATATACATCAAACAAATTTGAATCCTATCTTAGACAACATGGGTTTTAGCATCAAATCACAGTTACAAAAAATTCTCAACAGAATGGTGTAATACCCCCAATTCGACCCTTAGGATATATGAGCCTTTAATGTAAATAAGTGTACATGTGATGTATGTTTTCCTAGCGTGGAGCTCAAGGCCACGGCCCCGCTAGTGAAAGCCGAATTTTATTTAAAGGGCAAGTATTTGATATTTTGATACCATGTGCTCTTAAGCCATGGAAATTGTAATAGGATGTAAATTAGACATCATGCAATATAAAATACCGAAGCTGGCTACGGAGGCAACGAATGAGAAGGGGCCACGTGTATCCACTAGGGAGTGGTGAGGGGGCTATGGGAGTGATCCATAGGTTGCCATTTGTCATTATGTGAACCCATTGACTTCCTTAGGTGACATTAATGCCAATTGTAAGGAAGTGGTTGAGATTTCAGCCCATGACTTTGATGGAGTATGGGCAGCCCTGAAATTCGTATGGGAAGGTATGGGCTCTTTTGACTTGTCCCACAAGTCACTCTACGTCTTGGGGGTTGCTCCATCCTTATCCCCATTCTATTGTGGAAGTATGGGACATCTTTCACCACCCAAAAACGAGCTCCCAACAGGGAGAAAACCGAAAATCGCGACTGTGAGAGAACCCACGTTTTGGGAAGCCAAAAACGTCCCAATTTGGTATTGGACAGAGAAATCCAATGGGGGATCCATTGGTAGGAACCTTGGGACGAATTTGGGAGCAATAGCTACCCCAAAAGCCTTGGGAAAACCCAGTTTTAATGGCCCAGAAAATCAGTGACGGATTTGGGTTGTTTGTGACAGATTTGTGAGAAATCCGATTGTGGATGTATGAATAGAGGATGGGATTGCTGAGTCTAGTTTGAAGAGTATGTGGCTCGGGGATTGAGCTCAGTGGACTAGCATCCTCCTCCATCTCCTATTGCATGCTTGAGAAACCCAACCGTGTGTTGGCTTAGCATGGCTGTTTGAGTGAAACCCTGACTGTGAGTGAGCCATCTAGTTCGTCCTTAGTGGATACGCAGCCCAGCTCGGGGGTGATCTCTCAGCTGAAAGAATACAGGCTGGACAGAGATCTATGGTTGGGTGGAACGTTGCTCTCACGTAGCCAGTCGTTTGGACCATTATAATTCGAGATAAGTATTCTTGATGTTAATTCTATGCCCTGCAAGCATTTTAAATAATGACTGTTGTTCATATGTTGAATGCATGATGAAACGGTGTGCATATGTATTGTTTAATTCCGCTGTGTTTATATTGATTTGAATCTGCATATAGGAGTTTTAAAATGTTAGTTATTTATGTGCAAAAAAAATATTGGGGCGAAATTTACAAAAGCCCGGTATGTTGTTAATGTTTCCTTCCCTGTTGTTTTGATGGAGAAGGGGACATCACAAATGGTGTGGTAGAAAGAATGTACATCACTCTTTTGAATATGGTTTGTTCCATGATGCTTTTTAAGAATGTAAAGTTGATGTTTTGGGTTGATGTAGTTCTATGTGTAGTTTATTTGAGAAACAAAAGTCCCACTCCTGCGCTTGCAAACAAGACTCCATATGAAATGTGGTTTGGACACATCCCTTCAGTGAGGCATCTCAGGGTCTTTGGTTGCACCTACTATGCCTTGATACCAAAGGAAGAAAGAAACAAACTTAGTGCACAAAGTTGGAAATGCATTTTCTTGGGGTACTCAAAATCCACAAGGCATGTCATCTTTACGATGAGATAAACAAAAAGTTTATTGTTTTTAGAGATGCCATTTTTCTTGAGATAAATAAAAATGACAAGTCTATTGAGAGGAAACTTGATCCTCTCGAAAAATTTACCCACGTAAATATCTTTCATAAATTTGATAATGAGATTCCACATCTTGAAGGGAGGGATCCCTATCTTGGATCAATCTTTTGAATCTACTTTTGCATCACCATCACCCCCTCACGAAGAAACTCATGAAAAAGTTCATGCCACTTCACCATCAATGTGATTGAAAGAATTAGAGAACTAAATCTTAAAGAGAATGAAGCACCACCAACTAATCAACGTGGACCTAAGAGAAAGTTGAGTTTCCAAAGAACAAAATAATTACAAATAGTAATAACACATTCTTCTAAAGCACAAGATAATTCCAAATTGAAAGCATGCTTGCTTTATGTATGACCTTAGATCTCATACGAAAAATGTTTAGATATATTAAGGTTGGTTTAGTTCTAATTATGGATGTGGAATTACATTAAAAACTAACTTAATGAGAATATAATTATTCTTCAAATGAGTTATTGCTAGAGATTTTAACTTTATTTTTAATAATATATATTCTTAAATTATATATATATATTACCTTTATTCCATTAAATACAATTTTTTTATTCAAAATTTCACTGAGAAACCATTAAATACGCATACTCAAGTAATTATATATATATATATATATATATATATATTCTACCTTTATTCCATTAAATAAATAAAAAAATTTACACAAAATTTCACTCTACACCATTCAATATGCATGCTCAAGTAATTGTTTACACCATTCAATATGCATGCTCAAGTAATTGTTTACATGTATGAAAGGTAGCCGAGGGTTTGATGAAAATCATTAATATTAAAAAAAATACATTATCAATTTTTTTTTAATTGCCCAATTTTTGTATAGAAATGGATTAAATTTTTATTTGATATTTTATAATAAAATATTGATTAAAAAATATAAAAAATGAAAAGTATATTTAAAAATCAAAACATTAATTTAAAAACATGATGTTTTTAATTATAAAAAACATCATTTGCAATACAATAAATTTTTAAGTAGTTTTTCATTGAAAAAACTCTAAATTTAACATTCTTATATTTGAAAAAAATAAAATTTTAAATTATTATTTGTTCAATTTAACATTCTTATATTTGAAAAAAATAAAATTTTAAATTATTATTTGTTCAATTTAACATTTTTAAGTAGACCGGTTCAATTTGTTTGCATAGATTAGTATCAGTCTGTTTACCAGATATAGCAGAGATAGCTGCGATTTCGCCGGGATCTTGTGCCGTGCTATATAGTCTGAGATCTCTCAACCGTCTCTCAGAAATAACAATATTCACGTTGTGGATGAATATCTTATAATGAATAATTTGTACATATATATAAATTCTCATGACTGTTTTTAACACCTTCTATATTGGTCAGAATAGGATAATAATCCAGGAAAGAAGGATCGGTCCAACTTGTTTGGCAGAATACCCAGCATAGCAAGATAGTTGTTGCACTAAAAATGCAGGTTCCAGCTGAATCTCAACGGTCAGCTCATCTTGGATATAAGAGTCTAAACAAATTCACATAACATATTCACATGTTTAGGTTTAGGTTTAGGTTGGAGGAGATAGGCCCTCGAAAATGGGGATTGGGGTCATCTTGCTCTTTGCACTGTTCTCCATAGAAGTGTCTCATGGCGCCGATATTCCAACATTGACCCATACTGCTTTTGAAGATCGTGCTAGAGATGTCCTGCAGTTTTCAGAGAGATCTGGAATTGGTGGCAATCGCACCCAGGCAGAATATGCTGTCAAGAATTGGCTGGAACAACAAAACACGATACAAGGGAAAACTGCAAATCTTTTTGGTGCCAATGATACCCTTACGAACGAGAGGGTATTTGAATTCGACAACTGGCTGACACAGATACAACGAGACTCCACTGCCAAGAACGATGTCAATTCGGCGGCATCTGAAAATGGAAATTTAGATGGTGCACACAAAGTTATAACCGTTGCCAAGACGGGAGTTGCAGATTTTCGACGTGTACAGGATGCTGTAGACGCAGTTCCCAAGAACAATGAACAGAGAGTTATCATCTACATACAGGCTGGGACTTACAAGTGAGTTTGATTCTTTCAAATTTTCAGTCCTAATGTTCGAAGTTTTAACCTATCCTTGTCTGTCAAATTTGTGTTTTTTAAAGGAAACAGAGAAGAATTCTGAAAAGTTGGAGACAAAACAAAATGAAATTGCAATTCCATGTCACATGGATTTGTGTGGGACTTGTCTATAATATCCGCTTAATTAGTATGTCTACATATTCACATTCATATACAATTAGTATGTCTACATATTCATATACACAGGTAACATTTTTAGGCATTTTACAATGTAGTTGGTTAAGTGTTTAAGTAGACTTCTTCTTGCATGTATGGTATTGCAAGTGAAGAAGCTTCATTAAAAGTTTGAGCAATTCCATTGTAAATTGTCTCAGAAGACTGGTGTTCGCCTCTGAATTAGCCATACGCAAATGGGTTTGGTTAAGAAGAATAGATGTATTAGTATCGCTAATTTTCCCATTAGATTTGGTATTGCAAGTGAAGAAGCTTCATTAAAAGTTTGAGCAATTCCATTGTAAATTATCTCAGAAGACTAGTGTTCGCCCCTGAATTAGCCATACCCAAATGGGTTTGGTTAAGAAGAATAAATATATTAGTATCGCTAGTTTTTCCATTCGATTTGGTACTGCAAGTGAAGAAGCTTTTTTAAAAGTTTGACCAATTCCATTGTAAATCGTCTTAAGACTGGTGTTCGCCCCTGAATTAGCCATACCCAAATGGGTTTGGTGAAGAAGAATAGATGTATTAGTATCATTAATTTTCCTTGTTTGTTTTATGTGTTTAATCAACATAGATTTATCTTAAACCTGTATCTATCAAGCATCAAGAAGAATCCAATTTCTTGAGATGTATTTCTTTTTTTAAAACCAGCATAGATCCATCTTAAACCGCACCGAGAGGGATCCAATTTCTCGAGGTGTATTTCTTTTTTTAAATTTAAACTCAAGAAATTTGATCTCTCTTGATCGATAGATCCAAGAAAACTTAAAGCCTGATCTATCAATCAAGAGAGATCAAATTTCTTGAGTTTAAATTTAAAAAAATAAATACACCTCAGGAAATTGGATCCATCTTGGTACTTAATAGATACCGATACGGGTTTAATATCTCCCCCATACTACGCTGTAGAGCACCTAGTGGTACAATAACCTTGTGTATTTTTGTTGTATGTATGTGCTTGTTTTGTGATCAGCTTCTAATCAATTTTGGTTTGCTTGTGAAAAATTATGCATTTCTCATTCGTCATAGATAATAGATCCAATCTTTTCTAAATAAGGAAACAGTTCAATCAATCAGTGGATTTTGATGTGTAACAGTTGAATCAATCAATGGATTTTGATGCGTCTGTTACGATTGCAGGGAGAAAGTTTTCATCCCCAAGACCAAACCATACATCACTTTTCAGGGACAAGGAAAACGTTCAACCATCATATCATGGGATGATGATGCGTTCACAAAGGATAACACTGGGAGGAACCTAGGAATTTTCAACAGTGCAACTGTTGCTGTAGAGTCGGATCATTTTATTGCTGCAGACATTTCATTCCAGGCATGTATATATTCACAATTATATCTTCCAGTGCAACCCAGAAAACTGAAATCTACACCATCATAATATTTCTGTGGAATCTGAATTTCTCCATATTTTTCAGCTGTGGATAAACCTACTGAAATCTACACAATCATAATATTTCTGTGGAATCTGAACTTCTCAGCTGATTCTGTTATTGCATTAGCCTTTCATCTAACCAAAATTCTTGCAATTTAAATTTCTTTTATAAATTTAAAATAAGTTACTCCTTATTATTGATTTTTGAATTCACTTGTAAACTCTTCCAGGTCCAATTCATAAAACGCATTACTGATCAGTGATCACTCTTGTTATTTATTATTTGTCCTCCTGTACAGAACTGCGCGTATTATCCCAATTCTGTCATAAAATATAGACAAGCGGTAGCGCTGAGAATATCAGGAGACAAGGCTATGTTCTTCAGCTGTGGAGTTTTCGGTCACCAGGATACGCTCTTCGACAATGAAGGCCGCCATTATTTTTACAATTGCACCATTAAGGGCTCAGTGGATTTCATCTTTGGCAATGGCAGATCTATATACGAGGTTCTTATAAATAATCACACACAGCTCCTGATTTCAATAGCAGTGTGAAAGATTGATTAATTATTTCTAAAATACTGTTTATATTGCCCATGCAGCGCTGTGTCTTACGGTCACTGTCTAGGCTTGGGGCTATAACAGCTCAGGACCGTTCTGATCCAAACGAGCCAACAGGATTTGCATTTGTCAAATGTCGAATCAATGGATCCGGCCATCCTTTACTTGGTCGTGCTTGGGGTGATTTCTCTCGAGTTGTTTACGTCCACTCAAAATTCGACATCGGTTTCGATGAGCAAACCTGGTCAGACTTTGGCCATCCACACCGTCAAAGGTATAAACCCTAATTTTATTTGATGTTCATTGAAGTTTATATACCTAGCCTGTTTTCATCTCTTGGATTGAAAGGCTTGCAGAAATTAACCTATCTTATGTTTCCATTGCTTGCAGCACTTCATTTTATGGTATGTACAAATGCAAAGGGCCCGGGGCTGAAATTGCCCTGAGATCTAGATGGACAAAGGAACTTTCAGCTCAACAAGCCAAGGCATTTATAGACACGAGTTTCATCAATTCTGATAATTGGCTCCGACCCTATGCCCAAGTTACTCTCGATGCCAGAAATTGGAATCAATTGACGGAGAAGTCAATCTCGAAGCCATCGTTTTTAAGAAATTAAAATGTGTCGAATTTCCTTCTACTGCATGGTGAAATATTGAAGCTGAATTTGTGACCATTTCTCACTTGAATTGC
Source organism: Larix kaempferi (assembly GCA_027924585.1). Lineage (NCBI taxonomy): Eukaryota > Viridiplantae > Streptophyta > Pinopsida > Pinales > Pinaceae > Larix > Larix kaempferi. The sequence goes on from BSBM01001035.1 coordinate 7,796,958, forward strand.
AATGCAAGAGCTTGTCAAGCCCGTCCAATTCGTTCTGGTCGTAGCGCTGTTCTCGTATTTTTTTTGTCTTCAAAGAATTTACATTTCTCCACTAATAAAAATATTAACTAACTTGTTGAATCATGGCTTGCTATTTTGATACAATCCATTGCGCTACTGTATCTCGGTCGCATTAATCCTTCCGATTACATCTGTACAAACATAAAGCAGGAGTGTTATTATATAGTCGCAGTAATCTTTCTCAAAGACCTGTATAGAAAGATAAATGTTGAAGAATTATTAACAAATAATAAGGACTGAATTTTTTTAATTTATATTGATTAAATTATATACAAATAATAATAAATAGGATTTTGTTTAAATAGATGTAAGGGAGACCAGCGTGGAATACAATCAACATAAAAATTGGAAGGAAAACCAGGAAATGATAAAAGTAAAGAAAGAAAAATAAGGGATTGCTAAGAATTTAAAGATTAAAAATAAATTTAGCAAGTGTAGTATTATAAAAACAAATTGAATTATATATATATATATGAATTATAATAAATAAATTTTCAAATAAATGTTCAAAATAAATATTTGTTTAGAAGAGTGATATAGGATTGGTTAAGTTTTTAATGGTTTTTAAAATTGATATTGGTAGTTTTTAGGTGCATTGTTGTTTAATAATCTATATTTAAAAAATAATAGTTGGTGGTATAAGTATATATAGAAAGATTTTTGTTGATTTACAAGTTTTTGGTATATTTGGTTTGGGGGTTGTTGGATATACTCCTAAAATTGTTGTTCCCATGATTAAAAATATATATATATAGAAAGACACATTTGAATAACGATATGTGGAATTTTTATAAACACCTTATTTTAAAATGGTGAATTTTATTTTTTAAAAAGATCTTTATAATTTTAGAAAGTGTGATCATTGGTTGTATTTGTTTACATTAAAAATAAAATATGTGGAAAATAAGCTAAATTTTAATAAACATTTTATAACATGTTGAATTCAATCTTATAAAAAAAATCTTCACATTTAAGGAAAAAAAATGGTTTAAATGTTTTTTTTAAATAAGACACTTTAAAATATTTTATGAAAAAAGTTTTGGACTGATTATAGAATAATAACTATAAATCCCATATTTTATTTTAAAGTAATACAAATTTAAGCAGTTTAATACCACGGATACAAATTCAAAATTTACAATAATCACAAAGCCTTTACAGGGTAATCCCGGTAAAATATTTTAAATCGATATAGGAACTATAAAAAAAAATTATACACTTTGGATGCAGATGTAGAATATTATATGGAAATTTTTTGATTGATTATAAGGTAATTATGAATTTAATATTTTATTTAAATAATTTAAATACTTGTTTTATTATAAAGGACATAACTTCAAAATAGATAAATAAACAAAATTAACAAATTTAGTTACAATGAAAAATTTAAAAATTTACTAGTAATTTCAATAAAATATTTTGAAACATTTTTTTTCCAAAAAAAAATTAGTATTCACTTTTAAATTAACTGCACCATATTTTTTTCAATTTTTTTGGTGGTGTATTAAAAATAATTAGATCTCACCTATACACAACAAAATCTATACCTACGGAAAGTAGATTTAATAATGAAACTAATGGTATCAAGTCCAAGAGTCGATTTGTAGTGTAAGAGATTGTTTTTTAATTTTTTGAAGTCTGCGCAGGAAACTAAATTTAAAATTATTTAATTGGCTCTCTTGCAGGGCATAGTGTATTTTCTTAGCCAATAGATAAGGAATATCTACATGTATATATTCCACCCAATGTATCACTACCCGCATACATTCACCCGAAATGTCCTTCCTGTGATGATTCGGAATCGTCCTAAGGACAATCTGAATCAATGTTTTATATATTCCAGGAGGGACATCTTGCATTCTTAAACCATTCCTCGGAACACATATTTCTTGCCCACAAATTTTATTACCATATGGTTCTTGTCCTGTCTGTGGATTTTCAAGGAGCTAAAAATCGCTCCCCCTCTACGTGGAATATTTGTAGCTCGGGCAGACAAATGAGGGTCGAGGTTTACCTGCTTCCCAAAAATTTTGACTTGCATATTCTCAGCATCATATTTCGAAATTTCCTCATCTATCTCCTCATCAACATAATTGAACATTCCAAACAAAAAGTCAAAAACTTCTGCTTTCCTCGGGATAGTTTCCATAACTAGTGGCCAAATCTCTGCATCTCTCCATGCATCAGAATACTCCTGGAATTTTTTATTGTTACCTTATCATCTGTGGACGAATGTGTTTCAACTGCGGTTGTAGAGGAGGATGTCCGTGTTTCAACTACGCTCATGGTAGACGATCCAACGAGGCTTTCATTTTTCCTTATGATGGTCACATGTGCAAGATATAAAATTGCCAAAGCGAGAATTTTTTTTTTTCATATTAAGAACAAGTGACATTTGGCTAAGTGTTAAAATCACAAGGTTAAGGGGCCTCAGGAAAATTCCCGCCATAATTGATAGGTTAAGGTAGATGTTTGCCCCACAGTGTTAGGATGTAGCTTGTTGATTTGTCTACTTGAACATGCTCTCAGATAGTATTGAAAGTGTCTGAAAAGTAAGTTATGGGTCTTCCAAAATAGTGTCTTAGGTAGATTGCTCCAGTCTAGGAAAATACAAAAATTGTCTGAAAGTATAAAATTACTGGTAAAAATGGTTGAGTGACCTCAGTAAAATGCTCGCCATTTCCTGTGGTTGATGTCTTAAAATATTTTGAGGGTATGGGTCTCTAAACTGTTGATTGGTGCATCCAACCATATATGTGGTTTGTCCAAAGAGTCTCTGTAGGTGAACATATTGATCTACCAAAAGTGCCTCCTAGCTTGATTTGCACTGCTCCAAACTCAAGTGTCCGTCGAGGAGAGAGAAAGAAGTTTCAAAGGATGAAATTGTTCTGGATGGAATCACCTTGTTGGCCTCTATCCATTGGGTGTCTCACACTTCAAATTTGATGAAAATAAAAATCTCATGTTACCCTAGTGTTTGACAATTTTTTTGTCTAACTGTTGAATTAGTAGTTTAAAAATCTAGTTTCAAATGCCCGCTAGATGATTTGTGTGTATCAACAAATTTAAAGGGTGACATGGATCTGTTCCTTGTTGAAGTGGTTATCCAACCATGCTTTCATTTTTCCTTGTGATCATCACATGTTCAATATATAAACCTGCCAAAGTGAGAAAAAACTTGTTTTGCATATTAAGAACAAGTCAAATTTGGCTTTGTTAAAATCATGAGGTTAAGGGGCCTTAGGAAAAATGTCCGCCATAATTTATAGTTTAAGGTAAATGCCCACCGCATAGTGTCAGGTTTTAGCTCGTTGATTTGTCTACCTTACAATGGTCTCACCTTGTCTTGAGAGTGTTTGAGGAGGAAGTTATGGGTCTACCAAAACAGTGTGTCGAGTAGATTGCTCCAGTCCAGGAAAATGAAAAAATTGTCTAAGTATAAAATTACTCGTAAAAGTTCCTGTGTGACCTCAGTAAAATGCTCGCCATTTCCTGTGGTTGATGTCTTAAACTATTTTTAGGGTATGGGTCTCTATACTGTTGATTGGTGCATCCAACCATATAATTGGTTTGTCCAAAGAGTCTCTGTAGGTCAACATATTGATTTGTCAAAAGTACCTCCTAGCTTGATTTGCACTGCTCTAGAAAAATGCCATTCGAGGAGAGAGAAAGAAGTTTCAAAGGATGAAATCAGTCTAGATGGAATCACCTTGTTGGCATCTATCCATTGGGTGTCTCACATTTCCAATTTGATGAAAATAAAAATCTCATGTTACCCTAGGGTTTAACAATTTTTTGTCCAAGTGTTGAATTAGTAATTTAAAAAGCTAGTTTCAAATGCCCGCCAGATTATGTGTGTGTATCAAAAAATTTAAAGGGTGACATGGATCTATTCCTTGTTGAAGTGGTTATGCAGCCATGCTTTCATTTTTCCTTATGATGGTCACATTTGCAAGATATAAACTTTCCAACGTGAGAAAAAACTTGTTTTTCATATTAAAAACAAGTGAAATTTGGCTATGTTAAAATCACGAGGTTAATTGACCTCACGAATACGTCCGCAATAATTTACAGGTTCAGGAAAATGCTCACCCCATAGTGTCAGGCTGTAGCTTGTTGATTTTTTTACCTGACCATGATCTCACATTGTCTTGGGAGTGTCTGAGGAGGAAGTTACGGGTCTTCCAAAACAATATTTCAGGTAGATTGCTCCAGTCTAGGAAAATGCAAAAAATGTCTAAGTATAAAATTATTGGTAAAAATGGCTAAGTGACCTCAGTAAAATGCCTGTCGTTTCCTGTGGTTGACATCTTAAAATATTTTGAGGGTGTGGGTCTCTAGACTGTTGATTGTTGCATCCAACCATATTAGTGGTTTGTCCAAACAGTCATTGTAGGTGAACATATTGATCTTCCAAAAGTGCCTCCTAGCTTGATTTGCACTGCTCCAGAAAAATGCCCGTCGAGGAGAGAGAAAGAAGTTTCAAAGGATGAAATTGGTCTGGATGGAATCACCTTGTTGGCCTCTATCCATTGGATGTCTCACACTTGAAATTTGATGAAAATAAAAATCTCATGTTACCCTAGTGTTTAACAATTGTTTTGTCTGTGTTGAATTAGTAGTTTAAAAATCTAGTTTCAAATGCCCGCCAGATGATTAGTGTGTATCAACAAATTTAAAGGGTGACATGGATATGCTCCTTGTTGAAGTGGTTATCCAACCATGCTTTCATTTTTCCTTGTGATTGTCACATGTGCAATATATAAACCTGCCAAAGTGAGAAAAAAACTTGTTTTTCATATTAAGAACAAGTGAAATTTGGCTAAGTGTTAAAATCACCAGGTTAAGGGGCCTCAGGAAAATGCCCACCATAATTGATAGGTTAAGGTAAATGCCCACCGCATAGTGTCAGGTTGTAGCTTGTTGATTTGTCTACCTGACCATCGTCCCATCTTTTCTTGAGAGTGTCTGAGGAGGAAGTTATGGGTCTTCCAAAATAGTGTATAAGGAAGATTGTTGCAGTCCAGGAAAATGCAAAAATTGTCCAAGTATAAAATTTATGGTAAAAATGGCTGAGTGACCTCAGTAAAATGCCCGCCATTTCCTATGGTTGATGTCTTAAAATATTTTGAGGGTATGGGTCTCTAGACTGTTGATTGGTGCATCCAACCATATATTTGGTTTGTCCAAAGAGTCTCTGTAGGTGAACATATTGATCTTCCAAAAGTGCCTCCTAGCTTGATTTGCACTGCTCCAGAAAAATGCCCGTCGAGGAGAGAGAAAGAAGTTTCAAAGGATGAAATCGGTCTGGATGGAATCACCTTGTTGGACTCTATCCATTGGGTGTCTCACACTTCCAATTTGATGAAAAAAGCAATCTCATGTTACCCTAGGGTTTAACAATTTTTTGTCCAAGTGTTGAATTAGTAATTTAAAAAGCTAGTTTCAAATGCTCGCCAGATTATGTGTGTGTATCAAAAAATTTAAAGGGTGACATGGATATGTTCCTTATTAAAGTGGTTATCCAGCCATGCTTTCAGTTTTCCTTATGATGATCACATTTGCAAGATATAAACCTGCCAAAGTGAGAAAAAAATTGTTTTGCATATTATGAAGAAATGAAATTTGGCTAAGTGTTAAAATCATGAGGTTAAGTGGCCTCAGGAAAAATGCCCTCCATAATTTATAGGTTAAGGAAAATTCCCGCCCCATAGTGTCAGGTTGTAGCTCGTTGATTTTTCTACCTGACCATGGTCTTAGCTTGTCTTGGGAGTGTTTGAGGAGGAAGTTATGGGTCTACCAAAATAGTGTTTCGGGCAGATTGCTCCAGTCCAGGAAAATGCAAAAATTGTCTAAGTATAAAATTACTGGTAAAAATGCTTGAGTGACCTCAGTAAAATTCCCACCATTTCCTGTGGTTGATGTCTTAAAATATTTTGAGGGTATGGGTCTCTAGACTGTTGATTGTTGCATCCAACCATATCATTTATTTGTCCAAAGAGTCGTTGTAGGTGAACTTATTGATCAGCCAAAAGTTCCTCCTAGCTTGAGTTGCACTGCTCCAGAAAAATGCTTGTCGAGGAGAGAGAAAGAAGTTTCAAAGGATGGATTTTTTTTATGGAATCACCTTTTTGGCCTCTATCCATTGGGTGTCTCACACTTCAAGTTTGATGAAAATAAAAATATCATGTTACCCTAGTGTTTGACAATTTTTTTGTCTAAGTGTTGAATTAGTAGTTTAAAAATCTAGTTTAAAATGCTTGTGAAAATCCTCACAGTAGATCTAAGAGATGATGTATACCTCACAAGAGTAATTATGATTAAGAAGGAAGATAGAAGAAGAGTGGTCAATGCAGTGTAATGAGCAACAAAATAATAATACAGTAGAACTCGGATAGAAGCAAAAATACTTCACACACACAAATTAATTAATCACAATATGGACAAATAAATAGTACAATGCATGAGGATTCGAATGCCTAAGGTGGAAATTCGAATTAGCCTTCATGAAGTGATCAAATGATCACTGGAGTGTCATCAGAGCACAACTAGTAGTCTATTTCATCATCAGTGGAGTCATCAATGCTCAAGTAACTGTCAACCATCAGTCAAACTGAGTCTAACTGAGTCTGGTAGGTGTAACTGAGTGTAACTAGAACTAACTGAATGAAGGAGGATCAATGGAGGGCGCATGAGGAGCTAACTGGAGTTAGAACAGGTAGTCATGTCTCATCGGAGGTCAATCGGAGTGATAACAACAGTGAGGAGTCAGTCTGGCCTCAAATCAAGGAAAGACTGGAGGCTAACTGAAGTAAACTAGACTGGTAGGTGAGAAAGGCACCCTTCTCATGAAGTAGGTGAAAGAAGGGTGCATGATAGGCTAGGAGGGCTGAAAGTGAGTGGAAGGAAGCTCTGGGGGCTAGCTAACTAAGGGCTAGGTGCTGGGACTAATGACTGGAATGCATGCAAACCCTAAAAGTGCATGCATGACTGAAAATGTAAATGATCAAAATACTAGTGGGACTAGGATGGAGTATAGGAATATCCTAACACCCCCCCTTAATCCATCCTGGGCCCTGGTAACTAAGACCAAAGGTCACCCAATACAATGAATAATAACTGTCAATAAACCAAGGAAGTGGGAAAAATTTCATGGGAAAAATACCCCCCCCTCAAAACAGACTATAAGGCACACACAAAAAATAAATGCTCCAAACTCAAGCACGTGTGATGCTTAGTCATATGTTTGGAGGTATCTTCTTCTTGGGAAGAAGTGGATCATGCTCAAAAAGCATGTGTTGTACTTGCGGGATAGGTGTTGGGACTGATGACTGGAATGCATGCAAACCCTAAATAATGCATGCAAACCCTAAAAGTGCATGCATGACTGAAAATGTAAATGATCAAAATACTGGTGGGACTAGGATGGATTATAGGAATATCCTAACAATGCCTACCAGATGATTTGTGTGTATCAACAAATTTAAAGGGTGACATGGGTTTGTTCCTTGTTGAAGTAGTTATCCAACCATGATTTCATTTTTCCTTGTGATCGTCACATGTGAAATATATAAACCTTCCAAAGTGAGAAAAAACTTGTTTTTCATATTAAGAACAAGTGAAATTTGGCTAAGTGTTAAAATCACGAGGTTAAGGGGCCTCAAGAAAATGCCCGCCATAATTGATAGGTTAAGGTAAATGCCCACCGTATAGTGTCAGGCTGTAGCTTGTTGATTTTCTTGAGAGTGTCTTAGGAGGAATTTATGGGTCTGCCAAAACAGTGTCTCGGGCATATTGGTCCAGTCCAGGAAAATGCAAAAATTGTCTAAGTATAAAATTATTGGTAAAAATTCCTAAGTGACCTCAGTTAAATGCCTGCCATTTCCTGTGGTTGATGCATTAAAATATTTTGAGGGTATGGGTCTCTAGACTGTTGATTTTTGCATCCAACCAAATCATTGGTTTTTCTAAAGAGTCTTTGTAGGTGAAAATATTGATCTGCCAAAAGTGCCTCCTAGCTTGATTTGCATTGCTCCAGAAAAATGCCTCCCGAGGAGAGAGAAAGAAGTTTCAAAGTATGAAATTGGTCTAGATGGAATCACCTTGTTGGCCTCTATCCATTGGGTGTCTCACACTTCAAATTTGATGAAAATAAAAATCTCATGTTACCCTAGTGTTTGACAATTTTTTTGCGTAAGTGTTGAATTAGTAGTTTAAAAAGCTAGTTTCAAATGCCCGCCAAATTATGTGTGTAAATCAAACAATTTAAAGGGTGACATGGATCCATTCCTTTCTGAAGTGGTTATCGAGCCATGATTTTATTTTTCCTTATTATGGGCACATTTGCAAGATATAAACCTTCCAAAGTGAGAAAATACTTTTTTTGCATATTAAGAACAAGTGAAATTTGGCTAAGTGTTAAAATCACGAGGTTAAGTGGCCTAAGGAAAATGCCCGCCATAATTGATAGGTTAAGGAAAATGCCCGACCCATAGTGTTAGGATGTAGCTTGTTGATTTGTCTACCTGACCATGGTATTAGCTTGTCTTGGGAGTGTTTGAGGAGGAAGTTATGGGTCTGCCAAAACGGTGTTTCAGTCAGATTGCTCCAGTCCAGGAAAATGCAAAAATTGTCTAAGTATTACTGGTAAAACTTCCTAAGTGACCTCAGTAAAATGCTCACCATTTCCTGTGGTTGATGTGTTAAAATATTTTGAGGGTATGGGTCTCTAGAATGTTGATTGGTACATCCAACCATATAATTGGTTTGTCCAAAGAGTCTCTGCAGGTGAACATATTGATCTGCCAAAAGTTCCTCCTAACTTGATTTGCACTGCTCCAGAAAAATACCCGCTGAGGAGAGAGAAAGAAGTTTCAAAGGATGAAATTGGTCTAGATGGAATCACCTTGTTGGCCTCTATCCATTGGGTGTCTCACACTTCCAATTTGATGAAGATAAAAATCTTATGTTACCCTAGCGTTTGACAATTTTTTTTCCAAGTTTTCAATTACTAGTTTAAAAAGATAATTTCAAATGCCTGCCAGATGATGTGTGTGTATCAAAACATTTAAAGGGTGGAATGGATATGTTCCTTGTTGAAGTGGTTTTCTAGCCATGCTTTCAGTCTTCCTTATGATGGTCACATGTGCAAGATATAAACCTTTCAAAGTAAGTAAAAGCTTGTTTTGCATATTAAGAACAAGTGAAATTTGGCTGTGTTAAAATGACTAGGTTAAGGGGCTATTTGGAAATGCCCACTAGGAACTATCCTTGTGCAGATAAATTCATTAGTTGACATGAACTTGTTCCTTATTGAAGTAGCTAGTTAGTCATGGTTTAAGTTTACTTCCTGATAGTCACATGTGCAAAATATCAACCTACCAAAGTAGGAAAAATAAAAAAAAATATTGTTTTTCATATTAAGAACAAAAGAAATTTGGATGTTTTAAAATCACAAGGCTAGGGGACCATTTGGAAATGCCCGCCAGGAGGTGTCCATGTGCTGATAAATTTATTAGTTGGCATGGGGTTAACTAGGCTTGCAAAAATTACAAACTTACAATAGGTCTTACTAAATGACTTGAACATCAGCAATGCAATTCTCCAAAATTCTGTCTACATAATGTAATTTTGTTCTCATTGGATGAAATAAAATTACCTATTTTTCCAAGGAAAAAAAATGAAATGAAAATATGAAACTGTAAAATAACAGAGAATAACTCAACAAAAATTCCCTAGTACTTAGCCATTGTTTTCAATGACAATAACTCAGCAAAATTCCTTGGTATTTGCAAATATGAAATGAAAATTTGAAACTATAAAAAAACAGAGAACAATAAAACTCACATTTTCCAATTTGAATCACTAAAACAGGCCAAAAATTGAACCCAATTTTCAGGGTCGATTTTCAATATTTTTACACAATAGCAATTTTTAGGATAAAATTGAAAATATTGGATAGTGTAGTGGTGACTGTTAATACACATCATGTTCAACTCATATCATTCAATTTGACTATGTAACGTTCTTACTAACACATGAAAAATGTTTTTATTTTTATGTTAGATTAAATAATCTGAATTTAGTCCTTGGATAAAAAAGGTAAAACACCACTGATTTTTCCGTTAGAAATAAGCCTATTATATTTCAAGCTGAAATATAGTACATTATTCAACAATCTGTAAATTGTTCTATCAAAAGACCCCAATCTTCTTCAGCGGATTGAAAGTCCAAAATTATCAACACATCTATTCCTAGAGCAACTACTATATAACCATAGTGCATGTACATATAAAACAATTTAATGCAATAAATAAATAATTCATATATACTAAATAATATAATTCACCATACATGTTACACCAAACAGTATACAAATGTATTAATGAAAGGAAAAATGTTTACAAACCCAAATGGGGTACACCATTCCTCATCCCTAATCCATAACACTAATGGACAGGGTCCCATTGGTGTGAATCCCATGAAAAGTGTACTTGTACACGAGGTTGTAGGCTATTATACAAATATCGAAATCTAAATTTTGGTCCCAATCTCCATTTACCAAGAGGCCGAGTCTGATCACTTGAGCCTGAAGTTGGTTGATATCTATCAGGAAAGGTTGGCCATGTATTGAAAACCGCCTCCTTAAGATTCTCATATCCTTCTATGCTGAACTCCAGTGAATTATTATTCTTTACAATCCCAGGAGGTACAGAATGCATTGCAATTATTTCAAAAGTAACCATGAAACTTTCATCTGAACAAGGAATTTCCACATAAGATTCACCACGGATAATGTGTCGAGACCTTATGTGATTTAAAACTTTGTAGGAAAGAAGATGAATATTGTGACGATGTACTCGATTGGGCTTCAATACTCCGATATATGATGGCAATGCATTGTGTGTTCCATATTCTGTAGATGCAGCTAATCTAGCAGTCACAACTTCGTTGTCACCTTTTGTTGCAAGAAGTTGAAAACTGGTGCGCTTATCCTCATTCGTAGCAATAAATTGGGAAAAAAAAGATTCTCCTTTTCGACTGCTACTAACCCACCTTTTAATAGAGCTCACAGTAAAGAAAACATCAACAATGCCTAAAACACAACAGAATATAACATTAGATACTATAAATAAATTTTTCATATATGAGTTGAAGAATATATATTAAAAGATACACATGTATACTCACCATCAATTATTTCAGTTGGTATCAACATAGCTTGTTTTGTGTAAAACACCTCATGTGGATGCAAATTCGCACATTTAGGAATATAGTGGCCTCTACCAAAAACATCTACATGATTTTCAAATATTCTTACCCAACAAAATGTTCCACCAGTTGAAACATCTACTAGACTATCCAACACTTCTACAGGATATAGAATTTTCAAAGACTCATCTTCAGACATACCAGGAAATTTTTCATAATAAATATGGACTTACATTCCTGCCTTTATGGTAAAATCAGATGGATTTGTGTTGTGCACCAATATACCATCCATTTGAATGAATTTCTGTCTACCAATCTTCACAAAACGACCATTTTGAGTTAATAGGCGAGTCACATCTAAACAAGATCCCATATAAAACCCTTGCTTGATGACTGCAGTGGAATGTTTTTTATGATTTTCATCTGGCCCACTTGAAGATAATTGTGATTTTATTTTATAAATTGAAGGATGCTGCAACATAAGCTTTCCACTTTCATCTACATACACCATTTGAACAGGCAGAACATCATCCATAACATGTGTCCATGTGTCATTGGTACTATTAGTGTGAAGAATTGGATCATCACTACAAGGATCCAACATTGTCAACTCTACATTTCTTGTACATGTGACTCATCTATAACTTTGCATATAACAATTTGTTCTAAACCATTTTCTCCTTTAAGAATAACAATTGTATCAAAGTTTGGAGCATTTCCCTTAACATACTGCAGAGTTGAATGACATTGGAGTTGATAAGGTATATCCCTATCATTAGGTTGGATCTCAACATCATTACCGCTAGATACATCGTCGTCACTCCAACAATCAGTTTTTTCAAGTCTATATAATTTTCGTGACTTTTGTCACTATATAGACAATTGTTGCTTCATTTTTCGTCTCTTTTCTCATTCAACATCCTCTTTAGCAAGTATTCGAAAATCTTCTTCCACAACCTCTGGAGGCAATGACTTTCGTTCTTTATGTGGCAATGGATCAGGGTATGTATTGAACATAATCAAATTTATAAGAAGTAAAATTTTGCAATCACGAAAGGGAGCCAAAAAGGCCAACGCAAGTTACACGTGATCTCTTAATTACAAAGCAAGACTGGAAAAATAAAATATTTATAAAGGCATAATATTAATGCTATATTTCTAACCTTTGGTAAAAACCTTCGATTTCATTGCCCCTTCCAACCAAGATTTTAGATTCGCATCTAGATGGTCCAAACTGATATCTGCATCAAATAATAAAGGGTGAATTTAATTACTCTACATATACAGCATCTGATAAATCATTTTACAGACTGCTTAAATACAAAACTTGCAGGGTAAAAATGTAAATTATTTTAAGCACAAGAAACTGGTGCGTTGACGATTCGAGCAGGGATGGATCTAAAAAAAAACATGAGTTCAAATATTTTGATCAGGGTAAGTTATAAAACAAATTAAGTAATATTTGTAAGAAATAGAGGGTTCCTATGCAATGCATGTTCTGTAAGCAATAGAATGTTGCTCTTTACTTACGATAGGCTCTGGAAAAAAAATCTTCGAAAATATACAACCTAGGGCACAAAAAACTGGAAAAAAACACTCTTACCAATCAATCACTATAGCATAACCTGTCTTCAGATGGTTTCAAAACAATTTGGTTTGGTTTGATCATAGACCGAGTGTGTTGACAGGTGCATGGATTTTGTTCGAGCATGGTAGATTCAATACAGACGCAGATTTGGTTTTTGTGTCTGGGTAAACTGGATATTTTGGGGCAGATCGAAAAATATGAAATTGGAGGGATTTTTCCATTGATACCTGGTTTCGAAAATTTTGAATTAACCCCACATCGTAACATGATCCAAACTCCACATTGTTTCTTGTGCAACCGAAAATTTGTTTAGGGGAAATAGGGGTTTGACAAAATACTTGATTAGTGGTGTTAATTAACTTTTAATTAATTTTTAATCAATTTCTTATTTAGGATACATTTTGGGGGTGTAATATCTTATGGTATCCTCTCACAAAAATAGATCACATATCAAAACACTAGGTTTTTATGTGGTTAAAACCCTTGAAGAGGGAAACAGTCCACGACCCCAACCAAATAGCTACTTGAGGAAATATTAGTATGCAAAGGAAAAATAATGTTACAATGAGTTTCTCACATGTGATCTGTCAACACCCAGATTTTCCGAAAAATTTAAAATAGCATGTAATCTTATTAAATGCAGTCATTAGCTGTTTGATTAGCTTATGTGATCATAATTGTATCTAAATGATACTTTATTATACTTAAATTTTAAGATGAGTTTCTTGTCAGTTACTGATTGTTTTCTGTTTGCAACCACAAGGGGGAATTGCCATAACAGACTGGTCTTACTTAGCTTCCGAGCTAATGCAGCAGATTTTCTTTCTCTTACAGATATACAGGTAATGTTCGGGTCACTGCAACCAAATCTTTAAAGTATTATAAAACAAATTACTGTACCAAATCATTCAGTAAAAGTATAAGCATGCTAGCCAGGTTTATCAAGCTTGTAAAGGTAGAACTCTTCCTATGATCTCCTTAAGATCTTACTGATAGAAAGTTGGAAAGAAAATGATAGCTATTTTCCCTTGATAAATAAAGAATTAAATATTCCTATGGAGTATTGGTCTATTGATGAGATTATTGAAATGCAATAATTTCTTAACTAGCACTTTAAAATATGACTGGTTACCATATTCAGACCAATTTTTACTCATCCGTTGTTATTGCATCAAGCCAAGTTTAAAGTTAGAATATATTTTGATTTACAACTTCAATTGTAAAGGATCTGGAGTTATCAATATATATACTTTTCTTATTTCTAGCAGTTACAAGGTGTACTGTCAGATGCATGTCTCCTCTTAATATTTTAAGGATTTGCATGGATTGAAAAACTACTCCTATTTCCATGTTTGATGACGGAATAAAAACTATAAGCTATCATGATTAAACTCGTTGATCCTTAAGGATAACAAAAGTCTACTTGTTATCACAATCTATCTGAGATTATTAAGAGATTGTTATTATATTGGTAACAACAAGTAAAATGGACTAGAGTAACTTAAATCTAAAATTTGTGAGTTATATAACTTGAATTCTATAGGTTACAGTCATATAAGGGAAAGAATGACAAGTTGTTTACTATCTGTGCAGAGTTATAGCAAAAAGCATTATAGTAGCAGATTTGTAAACAGCTAAACCCAATATCATTACATTATCTTATAGACTTAAAAGAAATGATCTATGCCTTGTCACATGAGAATAGGGTGAATGGCAATATAGTGATAGGTTTTACAAACAACATATAACTTACTTGATACCTACATCCTTATAATTTTTTTATAACAATTATCAAATTCTCTATGTTTAAAATAGACTTCACGACTTAATCTTGAATGCTATTGACAAAGCATGGTTTTATTGAATATAGGGAAAAGTGTTAAATTTTTTGTTTCTTACTATGCAAAGTTCCAAAGCATTGTTCTAACATGAAAAGTGTGGCAGGGAAACTATGGTATTGCGACTATCATGGATATTCATACTATGATTTTGTTTGGAAAACAAATGATGGGAAACTCGTCGCAGAACTTTAGCACGTCGACCCACTGCATGAAAATATTAAAATGCTACGTGGTCACTCTGGAGCCACGCGTTGGTAATATATAATGGTTGACTTAACCCTAGCTTGCCATTTCTCCCTCGCCTTCGGGCTCGGTCGCTCTGTGAACCCTCCTGGTCCAAGCTTTGTTGATACACTGTTGGTAGCAGCTTCTATGATGTTCCAGTTTCTTCGTACTTGTATACTGCATCGTGTGGAAGTCATTATACTTTGTTTTTGGCGGCCATAAGGTTGTTGAAAACCTAGAGTTTTTCCCTTTGCTACCATTACTGACCCTGTCACGGTGTGAGTGTATCTTTCGACTTGGTTCTATCAAAGCTCCCATTGTGGAAGATACCCATTGCTTCTGCCAGCTCGTTCATTTCGCTGACAAGGGAGGGGTTTACACTTACTTTGCTCGTGGTTATCAAGCTATTTACGGTGTTTGAGATTCTTGCAATTCACCGGTAAGCTATAGGATTACTCCTTCGTTTTTCTAGTTAAAAGAAATAGTTTAACCAAAGAAAAGATTAAAGTTTTTAACTGATACTGTTCTTTCGTTGCAGGCCCTGGCTCCACTTAAGGCATGGATGGCACAAGCTTCGGCAGTTGGTTGTTTTACCTGGTAAGCCTGGTTTTTACCATGGCGTTTCCTCCTTGCTGGTTTGTTAGGATGGTTAAGGTTTGAGTGAAGCGACTCTGTGATTCCTTAGCTCTGTTCAGTCTTTGAACTGTATGTTAAAATGTATTTTTACTGGTTTAACCCTGTGTTGCATAAGAGGTTACGGCTTCGGTCTATGTTGTAATTATTCATTTTTCTTTTGGTATTTAGGGTTTTCTGCAGAAGAATTATTGTGTATAAGAATAGGAGAACATTGACTGTAACCTGCCTGTAGATGAGATTACGGTCCCGAAATATTGTTCCTTTACTGTACTCTTAAATTTGTTCAGGGTTTTTACCCAGAGTTTGGTAATATGACTTATTAAAAAGCTCTCCTGGGTGTTCATTTTTAAATTCTATTTAAGATGCGGCCGTAGGTGAAACCATTGTTTTAACTCTTAGTATTTATTTTACTTGTAAAATCTGGAATGATAGGGTTCATCCCGAATTTTATAGTTGATAATATATTTGGTTGCTTATTCTGTCATTACATTTATAACTCTGTTAGTAAATGAGAGTTAAGTGAATGATAATAACCTTATTGGTTCAGCTCGATGATTGAGCTAGATACTGTTCTGTTATTTCTTTTGTTTTTAAAGTAATAACTAGATTATTTAACTATTATAATTAAATTTCTGATAAGGTTATGTACCTTAATTTATTTGCAATGTAATAATTTATTAAATTTTAATTAGGGTTTATATCCTTATATAATTATCCTAACTGTGACTACCATTCTCCTGCATTGTTCTTGATAATGATATCAATACTGTAGTTTAACTTGTTGTATTTTACTACTGCCTTCTAAGATTGTTTATTTAACTTGTAATACGCAGAGTATAAATATTTGGTACATAATTCTTATTCATTTCTTCGTCATGTATAAATAACTAGGTTTATAATTGCAATAACAAATTATTACTTAAAGTAATACTATTATATTGAATGCATTATAGATACATTATTAGTAATGCAATAATGATATTACTTCTTACTAGGGATACGGAAAATAACACAGTAACTCTTAACAGTTTTAACTACTGATATTCTAAGATACTCAATTTACTAAACTAACAAGCTCCTCAGACATATTAATAAACATAACAGACGTCCATTCATACTCGATAAACATAAAGAAGTAAGTGACAGAACCTGCTTAAGCTGTGGACAAAAACAACAATGGGAGGCCGTTCCTCCCTACCAACTCCTGGAGAGTGCCCAGACAGCAACTTCTCAGGACCCCCGAGCTTGCTCTGGTCTCCCTGGATGGAACTAGGTGCAGTAAAATCAATTCTCTCATCCCAAAATCTATAATGGAACCAAGTTACTGCAGCAATCCTCCTTAAACAAATTCCTTACTGTATTTCCCTCTTCCTCAATGGATTTCCTGAATAACATTCACCTGAATGAATTCTCCCTGGAAAATATTCGAGCCCCCAGCTCTGTTCATTGAGCTCTTTTTAAAAGATTGCCTAGGTCTTTGTTGGGTTAACTGTCATTAATGAGCCACCTGCTCTGATTCCACTTTCTTGGGGAATCATGACCCCAAATATAGGGAAGTTGCCACCTGCAACTTAGGAAGTGTTTGAGGATGCTTCCACTTGTTTTTTTTCCTTTCCACCTAGTTCCAACCACCAGTTTGACCAGTAACCTCTTTTTAATAGCTCTCCCATGCTGTTGTCTCCATAATTTATTTATTAATAATAAAATATTCTGAATTACACCCCATTTCTATTGACTCTGCTGAGTCATCAATCCCTACTTAGCATTAAATTTAACATAATGTCTCAGGAATATAATAAAACAATTACATATTTTTTACAAAATTGGGATATGTGACATACACACCCCCTTAAAATGTAACATCGTCCTCGATGTTACTTATTCCTCATCCTCCGCAACCTTCTGGAACAGATTTGGGTATGCTTCCCGCATCTTACTTTCCAGTTCCCAGGTAGCTTCTTCAGGACTAAGGTGCTTCCATTGCACCTTCAACTGTCCAATTGTGCGGTTCCGGAGAGTAATTTTCCTCCTCCCGAGGATACAATCCGGTTCCACCAGAACTTCCCCTTCTGGTTTTGCCTGTACAACGTTCCAATCAATCACATGAGTAGCATCATGAACATACTTTTTCAGAACAGAAATATGGAAAACATTGTGCGCTTTTAAATTAGGTGGTAACGCTAGCTGATAAGCAACTTGACCAATTCTAGATAAAATTTCAAACGGACCACAGTAACGTGGCGCTAATTTTGCACAACTCCCCAATCTTAGGGAGCTCTTCTTTGGTCTTACCTTTATGAACACATGCTTACCCACCTGGAACTCTTTAGGAGTTCTTTTCAAATCTGCTTGGCTCTTTTGCCGATCCTGGGCAATCTTCAAATTCTCCTGCACTTGTTTCACAATTTGTTCCATTTCTTTTAATAATTCATGTCCTAACACTAATCTATCTACTGGATTATTCCAGGAGATAGGAGTGTTACATTTACGCCCATACAGAATTCCAAAAGGACTGAACTTAGCTGACGATTGATAGTTGTTATTGTATGCAAATTCTGCTAAATGTAAATAATCCTCCCACTTACCTGGTTGATCCTTAACATACATTCTTAACAGATCTCCCAATACCTGATTAACTCTTTCAGTCTGTCCGTCCGTCTGAGGATGGAAAGAAGTGCTGAAATTCAGTGTTGTGTTTAATCCCTTAAACAAGGATTTCCAGAAATTTCCTGTGAATTTAGGATCCCTGTCTGAAATAATAACCTTTGGTACACCATGTAACCGAAAAATCTGCTTTAGAAATATGTCAGCTATGTTTGCAGCCTTGTAAGTGGTTTTAACAGGAATAAAATGTGTTGCTTTACTTAATTTATCTACTACCACCATAATTGAATCATTCTGATTTTGATTTCTGGGTAATCCAGTAATGAAATCTAAGCTGATTATTTCCCACTTCCAACTAGGAATAGGAAAAGGTTGCAGTAACCCAGCTGGATGTTGATGTTCTGTTTTCACTTGTTGACAGTCCAAACATCTAGCTATATACTCAGCTACTTCAGATTTCATATTAGGCCAGAAATAATCTTTTCTCAACATGGTGACAGTCTTCTGGTAGCCTGGATGCCCTGAGTAAGGGGTTTTATGAACTTCATCCAGAATTAGCAATTTAACCTTAGATACATTAGGCACATACAGTCTGTCTTTAAATAATAAAAATCCATGTTTATTTAGACTATAACCCTTTATTAAACTTTCTGTAGGTTCTTCTTTAGCTGTAGCTTGTAAATTTTTATAAATTTCATCCAATTTCATCCCTTCAGTCAACTGTTCATTTAAATCAGAGGTATAAGTATTGATAGCTGTTGCAAAATTCAGCTTTGCATTTCTGCTCAAAGCATCAACCACCTTATTTTTCTTTCCTTTTATGTGCTGAATTTCGAAATCGTATTCACTTAAGAAGGCCAACCATCTTGCTTGCCTTGCATTTAAGTTAGGCTGATCTAAAAGGTATTTTAGACCCTTATTATCAGTCATTAAAGTGAGCTTTCTGCCTATTAAGTGGTGTCGCCACATTTTTAAGGCATGAATAACAACAGCTAGTTGTAAATCATAAGTGGCATAATTCTTTTCATGAATTTTTAGCTTCCTGGACTCATAGGCAATGACATGCCCATCCTGAGTCAGCACTCCACCTAGACCGTCATTACAAGCATTGGTGCAAATCACGAAATCCTTATTAGGATCCACTATTCTTAGAATAGGCGCAGTTGTTAATAAAGTTTTTAATTTCTTAAAGCTTTCTTCACATTTTAAGTTCCAATCAAATTTCTTGCCTTTTTTTTGTAAGGAAGTGATTGGGTTGGCTATTTTTGAAAATCCTTCTATGAATCTCCGGTAATAACCGGTAATTCCCATGAAAGACCTAACATTTGTTACGTCTTTTGGTACTGGCCAATCTTCGATTGCCTGGATCTTTTCAGGATCAACTGAAATCCCTTCCTTAGTCACTACGTGACCTAAGTACTGGATTTCATCCCTGAAGAAATCACACTTACTGAACTTCGCAAAGAGCTGTTGCTCTTGCAGTTCTTGTAAGACTATCTGTAAATGTTCTTTATGTTCCTCTTCATTTTTAGAATAAATTAAGATGTTATCGATGAATACGACAACAAATTTATCCAAGTATTTATGCATTATGTTATTCATTAGAAACATAAAGACAGCTGGGGAATTAGTAAGCCCAAATGGCATTACGACAAATTCGTAATGTCCATACCTTGTTCTGAAAGCTGTCTTGAATATGTCTTCTTCTTTAATTCTCACCTAATGATAGCCTGATCTTAGGTCTATCTTAGAGAACACCGTAGCTCCACGTAGCTGATCAAACAGATCATCTATGTGGGGAAACGAATATCTATTTTTAATTGTCATCTTATTTAGTTGACGGTAATCTATGCA
Organism: Larix kaempferi; assembly: GCA_027924585.1. Lineage (NCBI taxonomy): Eukaryota > Viridiplantae > Streptophyta > Pinopsida > Pinales > Pinaceae > Larix > Larix kaempferi. The sequence continues at coordinate 7,816,977 of BSBM01001035.1, forward strand.
AAGTCGCATAGTTCCGTCCTTCTTTTTAACAAAGATTACTGGTGCTCCCCAAGGGAACACACTAGGTCGAATGTATTTCTTATCTATTAATTCCTTTAACTGTGATTTTAATTCATTAAGCTCCAGAATATTCATACGATACGGAGCCTTCGAACTGGGTACAGCACCTGGTACTAGCTCAATTGTGAAATCCAGTTCCCTCTTGGGAGGTAATCTTGGAATTTCCTCCGGAAAAACATCAGTAAATTCGTTTACTACAGGAATATCCTCTATTTTTATTTTATTTATTTCAGACTTAACTGCCTCATCTGTAATAGTTACAGCATAGGCTTTGCACCATTTTCTGACTGCTCTTTTAAGTTGTAAGGCAGAAATCTTCCTGATTACAGTTTTCCTAGGAATACCCTTAACCGTTACAGGCTGTTCATTATTATTCACACACGTGAAGGTTTTATCAAAACAGTTTAAAACTACCTTATGCTGTTCTAACCAGTCCATGCCAATAAGTATGTCATATTAGCCAAGTGGTAAAACATTTAATTTAACAGTAGTTTTAAAATCATTCATATCTAGGGCACATTCCTTAACATAACAGTTCACCTTCCTTTTTGCCCCAGTGGCTAGTTGTACTGACCAAGAGTTATCAAACCTTTCAACAGTCAGATTACACTTTTCTACTATCTACGGTGAAATATAACTAAGGCTAGCACATGGATCTATTAAAATAGTTACAGGGGTTTTGTTAACCATACCTCCTACTTCCACCATGGAAGTTTGATAATCAGCTTGGCGGTTCTCCAACGCTGCATTGATTCGGGGCATAGTCCTTGCAAAGTCTCCAACAGTCATTTCATCTTGTATAGTATGAATATTGCTATTTGGTTTCTTCCGATTTGGGCAAACTGAAGCATAGTGTGGGCCATTGCATTCCCAGCACTTAACAGGCTCCTTCCGTTCGAAATTCTTAGTGAAATTTCCATGATTGTTAGAAGCCTCCTTGTTGCCCCTGAAGTTATTGGAATTATTAGAAGCACCATTTTTGCTTCCCTGGAAGTTCTTACCATTAGAAGGGTTTCTGTTCTTGTTATTCCTGAAATTTTTCTGGGGTACAAACTCCTTTTTCCTGAACTCAGGCTGATTACTGTTCTTTTTAGCCTTCCAGTTGGCTATTCCTTCTTTCTTTTTGTTCTGTTCAAAACAGAAATTAGCCTTTTGCATGGCTTCTTCCAGAGTTTTGGGATTATCATATTCGATTATGTCCTTTATATGATATGGCAGGCAGCTGAGAAACCGCTGTACTTTAGGTTTCTCTTCAACAAAATACGGCACATATCTTAACAGACTTAAGAACTTACTGTTTAAGTCCTTCATAGTCATAGATCCTAGCTTTAACTCATAAAATTCTTTGGCCCTTTCTTCATAGTATTGTTCGGACATAAATTTCTTTTTGAAGTACCTTTTAAAAGTACTCCAATTGACCTCTTTTTCTTTGATCCCCTTGATCCTTTTCAAATCTTGCCACCATATATCTGCCTTTCCAGAAAGGTTATAGATGGCCATTCTCGCCTTCAGCTGATTTGAATAGTTGTATATATGAAAATATTTTCTCATCCCAGATAACCAGGATTCTGCCTCTTCTCCTGTTTTAGTTTCTCCATTGAAAGTTGGGGGTTTTATTTTCTTAAACTCCCCGGAAATCTCTTCATAAGGTCTGTACTTTTTCTTTCTTTTATACAACTCAGCCTCACTACTGTCACTAGTAGTGTAATAGCTTTGTTGTTCCTTACTTCCTTCATATGATGAACTGCTATCCGGTTTAGCTAGTTTCATCTTTTTAGACCCTTTTTGATGGCTAGCTTCTTCAGATTCAGATCTTTTGCTTATCCCTTCAGTTTGAAATTTTTCCATCAAAATTTGATTTAACTCCTCTTGAGTTTTCAGAATCCTTTCATTATCCTTCTTGACTGATTCTATTTCAGTCTTTAAACCTTTTATAGTTTGCATCAGCTCTGAGGAGTGAGCAATTACCTCTTCTATCACAGGTTCTCTAGACATCTGTCTTGTCTCAGTGTTTGGAGATACCTCCTCAGCATATTCTCCTAGCTTTTCCATACCTGCTTGTTAGGTTCAGAAAAAAAGAAATTTTCTACTTTTTTTTTACATGAAACAAAATACAAGTTAGTACATTATTTTTCTTTTCTTTTACTGTTCTGCAGAAACTAGTTGGGCCAAATCAAGGCCTAGTATTTGAACCATGCTCTGATACAACATGTCAACACCCAGATTTTTTGAAAAATTTAAAATTTTTAAAATAGCATGTAATCTTATTAAATGCAGTCATTAGCTGTTTGATTAGCTTATGTGATCATAATTGTATCTGAATGATCTTTTATTATACTTAAATTTTAAGATGAGTTTCTTGTCAGTTACTGATTGTTTTCTATTTGCAACCACAAGGGGGAATTGCCATAACAGACTGGGCTTACTTAGCTTCCAAGCTAATGCAGCATATTTTCTTTCTCTTACAGATATACAGGTAATGTTCGGGTCACTGCAACCAAATCTTTAAAGTATTATAAAACAAATTACTGTACCAAATCATTCAGTAAAAGTATAAGCATGCTAGCCAGGTTTATCAAGCTTGTAAAGGTAGAACTCTTCCTATGATCTCCTCAAGATCTTACGGATAGAAAGTTGGAAAGAAAATGATAGCTATTTTCCCTTGATAAATAAAGAATTAAATATTCCTATGGAGTATTGGTCTATTGATGAGATTACTGAAATGCAATAATTTCTTAACTAGCACTTTAAAATATGACTGGTTACCATATTCAGACCAATTTTTACTCATCCGTTGTTATTGCATCAAGCCAAGTTTAAAGTTAGAATATATTTTGATTTACAACTTCAATTGTAAAGGATCTGGAGTTATCAATATATATACTTTTCTTATTTCTAGCAGTTACAAGGTGTACTGTCAGATGCATGTCTCCTCTTAATATTTTAAGGATTTGCATGGATTGAAAAACTACTCCTATTTCCATGTTTGATAACGGAATAAAAACTATAAGCTATCATGATTAAACTCGTTGAGCCTTAAGGATAACAAAAGTCTACTTGTTATCACAATCTATCTCAGATTATTAAGAGATTGTTATTATATTGGTAACAACAAGTAAAATGGACTAGAGTAACTTAAATCTAAAATTTGTGAGTTATATAACTTGAATTCTACAAGTTACAGTCATATAAGGGAAAGAATGACAAGTCGTTTACTATCTGTGCAGAGTTATAGCAAAAAGCATTATAGTAGCAGATTTGTAAACAGCTAAACCCAATATCATTATATTATCTTATAGACTTAAAAGAAATGATCTATGCCTTGTCACATGAGAATAGGGTGAATGGCAATATAGTGATAGGTTTTACAAACAACATATAACTTACTTGATACCTACATCCTTATAATTTTTTTATAACAATTATCAAATTCTCTATGTTTAAAATAGACTTCACGACTTAATCTTGAACGATATTGACAAAGCATGGTTTTATTGAATATAGGGCAAAGTGTTAAATTTTTTGTTTCTTACTATGCAAAGTTCCAAAGAATTGTTCTAACATGAAAAGTGTGGCAGGGAAACTATGGTATTGCGACTATCATGGATATTCATACTATGATTTTGTTTGGAAAACAAATGATGGGAAACTCGTCGTAGAACTTTAGCACGTCGACCCACTGCATGAAAATATTAAAATGCTACGTGGTCACTCCAGAGCCCTGCGTTGGTAATATATAATGGTTGACTTAACCCTAGCTTGCCATTTCTCCGTTGCCTTCGGGCTCGGTCGCTCTGTGAACCCTCCTGGTCCAAGCTTTGTTGATACACTGTTGGTAGCAGCTTCTATGCTGTTCCAGTTTCTTCGTACTTATCTACTGCATCGTGTGGAAGTCATTATACTTTGTTGTTGGCGGCCATAAGGTTGTTGAAAACCTAGGGTTTTTCCCTTTGCTACCATTACTGACCTTGTCACGGTGTGAGTGTATCTTTCGACTTGGTTCTTTCAAAGCTCCCATTGTGGAAGATACCCGTTGCTTCTGCCAGCTCATTCATTTCGCTGACAAGGGAGGGGTTTACACTTACTTTGCTCGTGGTTATCAGGCTATTTACGGTGTTTGAACTTCTTGCAATTCACCGGTAAGCTACAGGATTACTCCTTCGTTTTTCTAGTTAAAAGAAATAGTTTAACCAAACAAAAGATTAAAATTTTTAACTGATACTGTTCTTTCGTTGCAGGCCCTGGCTCCACTTAAGGCGTGGATGGCACAAGCTTCGGCAGTTGGTTGTTTTACCTGGTAAGCCTGGTTTTTACCATGGCGTTTCCTCCTTGCTGGTTTGTTAGGACGGTTAAGGTTTGAGTGAAGTGACTTTGTGATTCCTCAGCTCTGTTCAGTCTTTGAACTGTATGTTAAAATGTATTTTTACTGGTTTAACCCTGTGTTGCATAAGAGGTTACGGCTTCAGTCTATGTTGTAATTATTCATTTTTCTTTTGGTATTTAGGGTTTTCTGCAGAAGAATTATTGTGTATAAGAATAGGAGAATGTTGACTGTAACCTGCCTGTAGATGAGATTACAGTCCCGAAATATTGTTCCTTTATTGTACTCTTAATTTTGTTCAGGGTTTTTACCCAGAGTTTGGTAATATGACTTATTAAAAAGCTCTCCTGGGTGTTCATTTTTAAATTCTATTTAAGATGCGGCTGTAGGTGAAACCATTGTTTTAACTCTTAGTTTTTATTTTACTTGTAAAATCTGGAATGATAGGGTTCATCCCGAATTTTACAGTTGATAATATATTTGATTGCTTATTCTGTCATTACATTTATAACTCTGTTAGTAAATGAGAGTTAAGTGAATGATAATAAACTTATTGGTTTAGCTCGATGATTGAGCTAGATATTGTTCTGTTATTTCTTTTGTTTTTAAAGTAATAACTAGATTATTGAACTATTATAATTAAATTTCTGATAAGGTTATGTACCTTAATTTATTTGCAATGTAATAATTTGTTAAATTTTAATTAGGGTTTATATCCTTATATAATTATCCTAACTGTGACTACCATTCTCCTGCATTGTTCTTGATAATGATATCAATACTTTAACTTGTTGTATTTTACTACTGCCTTCTAAGATTGTTTATTTAACTTGTAATACACAGAGTATAAATATTTGGTACATAATTCTTATTCATTTCTTTGTCATGTATAAATAACTAGGTTTATAATTGCAATAACAAATTATTACTTAAAGTAATACTATTATATTGAATGCATTATAGATACATTATTAGTAATGCAATAATGATATTACTTCTTACTAGGGATACGAAAAATAACACAGTAACTCTTAACAGTTTTAACTACTGATATTCTAAGCTACTCAATTTACTAAACTAACAAGCTCCTCAGACATATTAATAAACATAACAGACGTCCATTCATACTCGATAAACATAAAGAAGTAAGTGACAGAACCTGCTTAAGCTGTGGACAACAACAACAATGGGAGGCTGTTCCTCCCTACCAACTCCTGGAGAGTGCCCAGACAACAACTTCTCAGGACCCCCGAGCTTGCTCTGGTCTCCCTGGCTGGAACTAGGTGCAGCAAAATCAATTCTCTCAGCCCAAAAGCTATAATGGAACCAAGTTACTGCAACAATCCTCCTTAAACAACTTCCTTACTGTATTTCCCTCTTCCTTAATGGATTTCCTGAATAACATTCACCTGAATGAATTCTCCCTGGAAAATATTCGAGCCCCCAGCTCTGTTCATTGAGTTCTTTTTAAAAGATTGCCTAGGTCTTTGTTGGGTTAACTGTCATTAATGAGCCACCTGCTTTGATTCCACTTTCTTGGGGAATCATGACCCCAAATATAGGGAAGTTTCCACCTGCAACTTAGGAAGTGTTTGAGGATGCTGCCACTTGTTTTTTTTGCCTTTCCACCTAGTTCCATCCACCAGTTTGACCAGTAACCTCTTTTTAACAGCGCTCCCATGCTGTTGTCTCCACAATTTATTTATTAATAATAAAATATGTTGAATTACACTCCATTTCTATTGACTCTGTTGAGTCATCAATCCCTACTTAGCATTAAATTTAACATAATGTCTCAGGAATATAATAAAACAATTACATAATTTTTACAAAATTGGGGTATGTGACATGATCATTGAGAAAATGACCATCCATGCTCTTTAATTAATAGATATCATGCACCAATTGGGTGTTAATCCATGGATCAATGGTTTTTAATATTGAGGTGAGGATGAACTGTCGAATCACTCTATGTCTAGAACATATCGTGACCATCGGATTACATGAGTACAAATGAATACTAATCCATAGTAAAGAAACACACTTTACTTAAAGATACATTATACCAAGTTGATCTTAAATAACTCCTAAGTGTCTAAATATCCTAACAAATTAAACCCAATTAACATTTGATTAAGCATCATTTCCAATTTTAGATCCTCTAGTAATAGTTCAAAGTTGAGTTGTGGATTTAGTAGAGTGAGTGATTTTAATGGTATCTACAAAAATTCCTTAAGCTCAAGTTTGCATATTTGACACCAAATTACAAAAATTGAATGGGTTTTTTTCTACCATACATCCTTCACTCTTGGTGTACTATGAGACATGGCTCTAGTCCTTAGTGTGATAGTGGGTATGATCGTTGTTTGTCTTGCTTAGTTTTCTATACATAGTTATGGCCATTTCTATATAACTTTGAAAGAACCTTCTCTATTCTATACTCTTCTTCTGATCAACAAATTATGTGAACCAAATTAAACCCAATATTTTGTCCACGGAATCAAACTTTTGAATTTTCGTGTTCATTGGCTCAAATTGGATGAATTTGGTAACTATGATGTACACTAATAGAAAATTGATCAACACATACCTAAATATATGGATAAAAAAGAGACACATATATATCTAACTAATCATTTGTGCTATCACCTCTCTAACAAACTTTAACTCATGCTACCAGCACTATAAAAAACTATCAATGCACCATTTCTTCAATTATTTCTAAAAATATCCGTTAATATATATTTTAAATAAATATTATCTCTAACACTCCCCCTTAATGATTATCTTTTTTTTTAATTTATCCTTTTGTTTTGGTATTCATCTTGGTCATGTCATCATCTTTGGGCTTGAGCTTCATTTGGGTGCATTGTCATTGATCTCCATTCTTAGTTCAATGTTTTTCATCTCATCTTGTTGTTTTGAGTGTGTTGCATAATTTTTACCACTACCCCTTAACATATAATCAATCATCTAGGATTTCATTTGTTCGCCATTATGTAACTAATACTTAAGATAGAATAACATACTAGAGTACAAACCATGTACTACAAATATAATGTGGAGCATAAATCTAAGATAGTTACGAGAGATGCATTATACAATAACCCTTTAAAGAATAAGAGAACCTACAAATACCCAAATATATTCATGTACTCCAATTTACATGTTCTTGTTAGAGAATAATAACCCTTTCCATGGCACCATACTTTCACCCAGGGAGTTAGGTCATGCTCTCATGAGTCTACTGGCCCAAATTCCATCCAATTTGTCCATTTGAGTCACCCTATAGCTTCCTCCTAAATTCCTAGGGGCCTACATTGCTATTTATATCCCAACTACCATTTAAAGAGCTCTTGGTCATCTATTTTTGGTTTTTGAGGGTGCATTCCTTAATTCATGGAATATTTCCCTAACTTTAGGAAATATACTCTATAGTTATATTTGGGAAGTAATTCATGGGTTCCCAGTCCGCCATTCAAGGTCCTAGCTGACTCTAAGAGCTATTTAAGCTTCTAGCACATTAGTTGAGCCTTTTTAGGGATGAGGACCACATGCATGAGCATACAATTGGTTTATCCTAGCATTTATGTGACTAAGTCCACTTAGGATACACTTAGGATGGTTATGGGGTTGTTAACATCCTTCAGATAGTTTGTAGGGCTAACAAAAGGAATTATGGATCTAGTTAATCCTAGCCAGGATCTCATGCATTCAACGATCAATACAAATTTCCTATTAAGTGTGAAATTCAGTTCACATCCAAGATCTATTCAATAAATTACACTCTCTCATAAGAAAATCTCACACAACTAGTCAAAGACACAAAAATTATGCACAAGAGTAGAATTTTGTATTAACTTCTCATGGATAAAATACATCAGGCAACCATATGAAAGTAATAGGATGATGTTAAATAAATTTACAACAGTAATTCAAATGGCTAAGGATACCAAAAGAATCTTCTCTTCATCAGACTTACTAAAAATGCTCATCCCCCCTAGGTGGCAAGTAGACTTTCCAAAACTCTCCAAAAGCTCACGAATTGCCTAAATAGTAATATGAAGGTGATGTATGATGGAAAAAAATTCCAAATATGAATTTTGGAAGGAAAACTCATTAAGGAAAGTCATGGGTGCAAAAAACAAGTTTCCTAGGTAGACTAGCTTTTCCCCATAGGGTAAAAAGCAGTAAAAGGCACTAAAACTCAGCAAATGTGTCTTTCCTAGCTAAATCTTATCCAGAATCTTTTAGGAAGGATCCCAAGTGGCCTAGGTGTCTTTTGGTCCACACCTTGGATGTATTTGATCCTCCCATGTTGCCTTGTGGTCCACACAATGGCAATTTCCTTGTCTATTACATAGAATTAACCAAAATTGATTAATTAATGCATCTTATGTAAATAAATGACATGGTAGGAAGACTTAATTATTCCAACATTAAGACCTAATTTGAATTTCATATGTGTAATTTATCTCTCATTCATTGTATGATACTTGGAATATGATAGTTTGATGTGTTATTGAAATATTTATTGTCTTCTCATTAATGATTTTCTCATTTATGACATAATTTTGTCACATTCTTAATTTCTTTCCTATGTATTGCTTTGTTGTTTAGAATCTAGATCTATATGCTCACAAATTCTATAGTTCTCCTCAACAATGACTACATGACCTCTATATTTATCTATTAATTTATTGAAAATGTGGGCCCTTCATTAGGTTGACCACTATTACATATGCATTTAATCCCATATATGCCCCCTTTTGTTCATAACATAGTACTCTCATTCAAAAATATTTATCCTCAAAGATTTGCAGTTAAGGGCTTTACATGTAATGAAGCCAAGTAATAGAATTTTCTTAGATTCTTGCTTTCTTGTTGTCATTGATAATAATCCAACCATCCACATTTGATTATCGTTTGTCTTAATCCTTGATAATTAGTGTTGTGTAATTTTTTGTTCCTTTTATTCCATGTGTTCTTATTGTGTCTTCTCCAATTTGTTCAAGTTTCTATTATTTTATAATATCTTGTCTAGTAATGGTTTTTTGATTCCATCTTCCATGAATATTGTTGATTAATCCATATTCTTCCTTGTTAGTGTCTATGTAGATATTCCTTGTCATAATAATACAATATACCTAAGTACACATCATGTACAACAAGTGTAATTTGGAGCACAACTCCAATATAGATAAGAGCGATGAGTTATGCAATAAATCCTTTGTAGGATAGCGTAATGGCATTTTGATTCCTTGTTCCATGAACATTGTTCGTTAATCCATATTCTTCTTGCTTGTTAGTGTTGTTGTAAATATTCCTTTGTAGGATAGCATAATGGTAATTTGATTCCATGTTCTATGAATATTTTTTATTAATCCATATTCTTCCTTGTTAGTGTCGACGCAGATCTTCCTTGGTAGGATAGCATAATATACCTGAGTACACACCATGTAAAACAAATTTAATGTGGATAATAGCTCCAAGATACATAAGAGAGATTATTTATGCAATAAATCATTGGTAGGATAACATAATATGACCCCATGCCCCCCCCCCCCCTTGGGTCATAACATTATCTTTAACCATTACAACCCTATATTGGTTTCACCTTACGTGTAACCATTACTTGAATGATTTTGGATGACCAAAAAACTTGCACTTTAACATGAGGTTTTCAGTAAGAACCACAAACCATGCTTACTACAAAGTGGTTTCTAAAGTACCATGGAATTTTCAACATAACATATGGTTTTTGGTGACCACTAGCCATTATGATGGATATACTCATGTTAATTTTGATTGATGGTGCACACTCGCTAGAAATCTCTTTATAATGGGATTCATAATTTTGTACCTACAATAACATAATTTTGATGTCCATATAAAAAAGAGTCCATCTATCGAGATACATTGGTCATCATCCATTGTATCAACCAATGTTCTAGAAAACACTTTCTTATACATGATTCATCAACCAAATTATCTACTTCATACATCTAATTCCCTTGTATCGAAGATTGTTATCCTATCTTCAATAGTGGTCAAGTTTAGTCTACGAGTACAAATACCACTCACATGCCTATCATAGTTTTTTATTTGACAACTTGATGCCACATCCTCTTTATGCATGAGAGAGCTTCATTTTACTTGATTACATGCGTTTCCATTCTACAACACATATTCCTAAATATCAAGGCTTACAAAACACCTAGGGAAAACAACTTGCCTATGGATAGGCTTTACAACTTGAACTAAGACTTTGGTCGTTGGGTACAATCAATCACGTTCCCCTACTTTTCCAAAACACATATTCCTAATTACATCATTTTAAATCAAACACAACAAGCAACTAAATGATTTACAACATCACTAGGTTTACGATAACTCCTTGGTACAAATCATATGCCCAAAATTGTGTGCCCATTACATATGCTCAAATCATATCTTGCCCATTACACACTAGGACAAATATTATCTCATCATGCTCAAATCATATCTTGCATGTTACACACTAGGACAAACATTATCTCATCAAATTTCTTGGATGTTCCATGTTCTTACTTTTTGATCATTTTGATTTGATATGAGTATAAGTTCTTATTAATTGAATAATTTTAATTATTGTATCTTAATAAGTGTCACCAAGCTTCAAAAAAAATATCTATGATATTCATTTAGAAAACTCAATTGACGTACAAAGACCATTTCTAAAATTAAGCTCTTAAGTATAGATCGTAACATGGAGTATCAAGTACCACTAAAAATATGCTCCATCTTCTCTTTTTCACCTAAACGTTGAGACCACTTTTCAAATATCCCTATACGACAAGTAGAAATTACTTACCATGGCATTTTATGGTGACCAAAACCTTTTGACTTCAATGATATCCTACGATTTTTAGCTTTTACTACACTTTAACCTTCTTTAATTTTGATTAGAAAAATTGGCTTCATTACAAAATGATTTGGCAATGTTAACTTGTTTTGGAAACTACACAAGTTTATAAAAATTACTTTTGTCATGTTTGCATTGAATTCCATCATAGCAAATCACAATGGTTGAGCCTCTACAAATGTCATAGATGCGGGAGGCAAAAATTTAGGCTACTAACTCTTTCTCACCCACACTGTGGTTGTGTACTCTTCTAACAAACACCAATTCCTCACAGCCTTTTACACACATTTTATTAAGAGAGAATATGCTTACGAGTTTCTCACTATCTTGGGGATTATGGTGAGGGAGTCAATCCAAGTCTAGCTCTCATATCAAAAAACATTGTGAACAAGATAGATTGGACACACAATTCTCTATTAAAATAATAGAAATATACATACATAAATAGATTGACAGCAATATTAACAAATACCTAAAAAAATTAATTAAAAAGAGACACCTATATATCTCATTAAGAATTTGCATTGTCACTTCTTTAACAAACTCTAACTCATATTGTCAAACACATAACAAACTTACCAACCCTCAATTTCTCCATTTATTTATAAAACTCTCCATTGATATCTACGTTATCTCCTCTTAATTCTCAATGCATTGTGATTATTAATAAGTAATTATGTTCTCCTACTCTCTTAACACAATAATCATGCAATGAAGTTTGTCTTGTCTTGGTCTTGTTATATATATATAGAGAGAGGGGGGGGTTTCAAGTGGCTACCATTAACGTTGTCATGTTCCCATTTTGTCAGCGCCATGAAGAAGATTGAACCCTATGGATCCTAGTAACAGATTGAATCAATTAATTAATGAGGGGTTAAGATGAGGTAATTAATTGATTAGGAGTGTGCATTTAAATTTATCCATAGTTTGCTACCTACTTGGAATAAATAATTATGGAGCATTTAATATTATTGGTGAAATTAATATTTTTATATGTTATGCTGAATAAATGGAGAAATTGGCCCACCAATTCGAATTAGTGGATAAGGTTGGAGGAATTACTTGGAGTAGAAGTCAAGTAAGCACTAGAGTCCAAAAATGATGTCAAAAATGAGAAAAGAGGAATATTTCAAGAAAAGCAGCATAAATCAAGAAAGCAGGAAAGTATGAAAAGCATGAAAGTTCAGAAAAGAAGGAAAGTCAGAAAAAAGAGGAAAAAGAAGGAAAGCGAAAGCAAACAAAGCAAGGAAAGTATGTCTACTAATGGGTGACCTATTCTCATAGGTCACCAAGCCAAGTAACTTTGTCTACTAATGGGTGACCTATTCTCATAGGTCACCAAGCCAAGTAACTTTCTCAACAAGTCAACATGAATTCTATAAAAGAAGGATTCCAACTCCATTTCACATCTTTTGCCAGTGTGAGGAATTTTATGAATGCATTTGTGCATCCAAGACTTGGGAGGTTTGCCCCTAGTCAGGCATGGGAGATGTGCCCCAAATTTTTGTGAGAGGATGATGGAATCCATCCATTATCACTGAGTTTATTTGCAGGTACTGAATCTTACCAGGTTGAATCAGAAGTTCAGAGCTATCATCATCAAAGTTAGAGATCGAATCCTTCCTACTCCTTCTATTCTACAACTAGTTTTTTATGTGCAAGAGGAGAGATTCTTCCTTCATCTTCTGAGAGGCATCTTGGCCTATATCTGATGTTATAACAGAGTATTGAAGCTTCCCAAGTCAAAACAGAAGTTGAGAACCATCTTCACCCAAGTCAGAAATCGAATCCTTTCTCCTTCTATTCTACACTAGTTTCTTATGTGCAAGAGGAGAGACTTTTCTATCATCTTTTGAGAGGCATCATGGCCTATTTCTGATGTAATAACAGATTATTTAATGTTATGATATCAGTCACTTCAATACAAATTACAGAACTCTGATTTATTCTTATATTTATGCACCCCTACTAGATTTAGCTAGATTTTGACTAGCTTTCAATGAATGGTCCATAAATAAATGAGTAAAGGTCCAAATGAATTCATTCAAGTTCTTGTAGTTAGATAACATATCACATGTCATGATACAACCACTTTTTCAGAATTTTGATTACCTTTGAGAATTGTTTGGGAGTCCACAATTCAAACTAGTTGAGATGTCCTTAATTGTTATTTTACTAGTTTTGTTATCATACTTGCCCACATCTACATATAACTTTATGAAATGTTATTTTGTGAATCAAGGAATTTAAACGAATTATTATTATCCTCTTTGATGTCTACAACAACCTTTTCCAACTTACAGTCAATTTCCATACCCATACTAGTCTGCATATACTGAGAACCCCAGGAACATTGGAGTAGAGTTCATATGGGATGCTCTAGAAACATAAATGGTCTCAGTATGTTGTGTATAGGTATAAACTCATATCAGAACCTTTCATCCATCCATAACCTTTGACCTTTCCCATCTCCGATAATTTTGGCTTCCACGATCATTGTTTTGGTTAATTTCGAGAAGACTTGAGTTTTTGTGCCAAATCCTAAGTTGGTACATCATAGTGGTATCATAGAAATTTCCTCCGCCCCTGTGGAAATAAATAACCTCACTGATAAAAAATATTGCAGATCACAATTCAAATTTGTAGCCATGAGGCTAGTGCCAGTTGCATTCGAAGAAGAAGAATCATCATGCATATTTTCAAGCAATTTCAAAAGAGATGATGGCAACTTTGGTGACCGATGGTATGATGAAGATTTTTTTTATCCAAGGTCTGAAATTGTTGAGGAAGTGAAGTTAAGGAGACCCTTTGAGTACCTCACAACTTACTATGCATTGAGAGATGAGATTTTGGAACTCATATCTTTCAGAGAGTTTTGCACACATGAGATCCAAAGATTATTTCAAGATCCCTACTCTAGACTTAACAAGGAAAAGATTACATTGATGGAAAATGATGTTTGCAAAGGAGTGGGATTCTTGTTACCCAAGAAATCCAAAACAATGACATATGTGGATTCCTTGAAGACCAACAAGCCATCAAGAAAGGAGCTAAGTTGTAGAGAAGAAAAGAGGACCAAAGGTATTGATATGAAGGAGAAGCAAGAGGAAGATATAAATCAGCCTATTTGTAGCAGCCATAAGGTTGATGAGTTACTAAATAAATCCTTGGAAGAAGATAAAGGAGGTCCATGACCAACTGAAGATCTAGTATTCCAACATATGGTTGTTGGCAATGTGGAAGGTGAAATCACTCCTAGTTTCTTGGTGGCTGATATCAAAATAATTATAAGGGATGATGATGTCTTCAGGAGTGGTAAGACATATTTTGGATCTGATCCAAAGGATGAACATGAATCAGGTTCACAGTCACCTCCTAAGCTTCAATAGGAAGCAGAAGACAAGCACACATCAGTTGGATGTGAACTAGAAGATTTGGTGGAAGGGAAAGCCATCACAGATCCACCACATGAAGAGAAAGACATGATACAAAGGTATTTCCACAATTCAGATTTTTGTATCCCTTTGTTTCGTTTTGATGTGGTAGCCACTTACAGTGAGAAGGTTGGCATGGTTGATTCCATCGGTATGGAGTCTCAAAATTTTGGTGTTAACTATGAAGGCATTCATGGAGATGAACCATTGGAGGAGCACGAGTCACTGCAAGGTGATATGAATGGGTGCTTACATCTCTATGAGGGTTACATAGAGATCAGATTTGAAGATGTTGCTGCAAGCCAAAGTACCATTTATCATGATGATGGAGTCCTTGCAATAGTGGAAGCAAACCAAGGATCAATTTCACCTTCACTGCTTGAATTTTATGAGGGTGATCCAATGAAGTTTGAAGAAGAGAATGTTCTATCTCAAGATTTTTCATACTTTGATAAATGTGCTGCAAATATACTTTCCTTTGAGCATGAATATGATGAATTTGTATCCATTGGTGAGGAGAAAGGAGTAACTTCACCATCACCACATAAGCTTCATGATTTTAATCCAAGGAAAATTGAAGAAGAGGATGTTCACCGTCATGAACCATCCTTCCTTGAAGGGACATTGAAGATCAAGGAGACGATTGACATTCTCCATGTCACTCATGCTTTAGTGTCACAATATTGTTGGAGAGATGCATCACTGGAAAATCCACTCTCCATTGAAGACATGGAGGAGATTCAGAAGTCAATGACAAACATCAAAGGTAATTTTTCACAATTGATTCCTGATAGATATTATTTGTTTGATATTTCAGGAATGTATCATGATGTATTATTGATGAATGAAGAAGAGATTGAAAGAATCTCATATGAGTTGGAATCCACCCAAGATTCTTTAAGTACTCAAAGTACTCTCTTGGAATCTCATATGCAAGTAGAGAAACTTCAACAAGAGTCTCTAAGATCTCATATTCCTTCATATGTTCCAATCAGCCATTCCCTTTTGGTTGATGATTTTCATATTTCTGTGGAGGAATCTCATGTGATGGTGGAACATGAGGAGCATGCTGATTTGAATGTTCTTGAGAGGGATGAAATCAAGCAAGAAGGTAACCAAGAACTTGCCTTGTTTCAAAGCGATTATGAGTTACTTCATGATGAGAGATGCATAATTTTGGAGGAGACAAATGGTCTCACATTTGAGGGATCATCCCATGAGGATGAGGTACATAGATCTACATGTTTGGTGGATAATTGTTACAGAGAGTTTATTCATTCTCTTTCACCCCACACTTATGTTTCAGTCACATCACTTGAATATGAGAATTGGGTGAAAGGATTTTTCTTGATAAGGCCCCAAGAGGAGCAGGAGTCTCCTGTAAGAATCTGCAAGAGATCTAGAAACTGTAGCAACTCACAATCAACTATAAAGTATGTTGCAAAGAAGAAGAGAAGGAGACACTCAATGATCACTCATAAACACAGAAGAATAGACAATATCTCAGTATCATAGAATGAATAAGAATGTAAGTGAATGAGTACAATAGAACTGCAAGGTGCACAATATAGGATTCGAATAGGCCAAGTAGGGAATTCAAATTCCTAACTCAGATTCTGGCTTGGATAATAGTGGAGTCATCATTGAGTCAGTAGTATCAATAAAAAATGGTTAAGGTTAGTAAAGTGTGTCTAACTGAGTCTAACAAAACCATCTAGGCATAAATCGGGGAAGAAAGACTCCAAGGGAGGCGCATGAGGCTGTCAAAAGGGTCAGTGGAACTCCAGAACTGGCTAACTAGGAGTTGTAGGTAGGTAGGTTGAGTAATCAGTGGAAGAACTAATCAATCAAGACTCTAACTGAATGATAATTGGTGGTAGGTGAGCTAAGGTACTCTAATTGGGAGATAACTGACTAGTAGGTGAGCAAAGGCGCACTTGGCATGCAGAAGACTGAAGAAGGGATCATTAGGTAGGTGGGAGGCCCTCTGGGGGCTGAAGACAGGCTATGGAGAGCTAGAAGAAAGCTCTAGGTGTTGGGAGGAGCCCCATGATGATGAATGGATGCATGCATGCATGCAAAACTAAAAAATGATGGGGAGAATATTCCAACGGATCCCACAATCATTCTGGATTACTTTATGGTAAATACATGGGGTTTAGAAAAGGCTCATATTCCCCCTAGAAGCCATGATCTTGATTTCATATCCTTGGAATCAAGTAGCAGAAATTTATGTCCATCTATGAATAGATGCACCATAAAGTTGAAGACTCCAGGAGGTAAATATTTTATGTGTAAAATTTTGTATGCCTCTGGCATTGATATGTTTTGTGATCAGCAACATAGGTACATATTGCTTCCATTAGATACCATCCATCCACACATGGATTGGGTGGAAGATTACATGTTCCACATGGAGTCTCCTCGCAGAAAAATTTATGCACATGGTGGGTGGAAGGCAACTAAACAAACAAGTTTCCAAAGGAAGTTGGTGAACTATTGGGAATGTGCACTTGGGGGAACCACAAGTTCCTTACTTGGACCTGATTTGGTGAGCAGTTGTTCATCCACTCATGGGATGAGTACATACTTGATGGAGGTATGCAGCACATGTTCTTTCCAATTGAGTGGAACAAGAGGTAGAGAGTTGAGTCATTGGGATAGTATATGTTTGTCTTTTGGATCTTGTGGGATAAAGTTGAGCCATGAGATTACTTCCTTGGAGATGTATGCCCTTAATGGTATTGGGTCTTATTGCACTTATGGTTTTTCATTGTATTCATCATATTTTACTTGTGATCAGTTAACAAGGAGTTTTTTCTTATATGATGCCTATCTTTATCATGATTGGATAAGGGACTTCCACCCTTGTCATTTGAGCTACAGTGATAACATTTTTTACTCTATGTGCATTCGACATATGAGAACCTTCGTGATGGAGTGGAAATAATTGATGAGGTTCGGCCTCACTCTTTGGAGGCATATTTGGTGATGCATAGCCTTTCCTTGATTGGGTCCTACCATGGAGAGTTGCATATATTGATTGAGGGGCCCTCAAAGCTTCAGGGTTGCATTGGAAAGGATGATTTTCCAATATGGTGGTATGATGTTTTCATCTTTCCTAACATTTCATATGATGTTGATTTTTTCTTGTTACTAATGTTTGGGGAGATGCAGCATGAACAGTGGGATCTAGGCACTCTTTTGCTTAATAGATTTTGTTGGATGGTATTCCGATCCATGGGGGTGTCATACAAGCAATGGGATCCTGGCATTGTTTGTCCTTGGAGCAGTTGTTTGCATGTTGGCATGATGGAGCAAGCCAACCCTCTTTTGTACTAGTACATCTATGTTGCACTTGGTTTTAGTTTCCCACATAGGGAACAACTCCTTGGATGGACTTATAGTTTACATAGTAGTGGTATCTTTGCATTTCTGATATTGTTATGGGATCTTGGCACACTTTCCAATTTCTTCACTTGGATAGAAGTAGGCATGTTCAGTTACAAATGCAGTGAAGATTTCCTTGGAGAGATGATTATGATCAGAGTAGTGCAGCCAAATCATGATGGACCTCTTGCAATATTTTTCTTGAGGACAAGCAATATTGGGAGGGGAGGATTTTCATGTTCCCATTTTGTCAGCGCCATGAAGAAGATCGAACCCCATGGATCCTAGTGATAGGTTGAATTAATTAATTAATGAGGGGTTAAGATGAGGCAATTAATTAATTAGGAGTGTGCATTTAAATTTATCCATAGTTTTCTACCTACTTGGAATAAATAATTATGGATCATTTATTATTAATGGTGCAATTAATATTTTTATTTGTTATGCTAAATAAATGGAGAAAATGGCCCACCAATTCGAATTAGTGGATAAGTTTGGAGGAATTACTTGGAGTAGAAGTCAAGTAAGCTCTAGAGTCCAAAAATGATGTCAAAAATGAGAAAAGAGGAATATTTCAGGAAAAGCAGCATAAATCCAGAAAGCAGGAAAGTATAAAAAGCAGGAAAGTTCAGAAAAGAAGGAAAGTCAGAAAAAGAGGAAAAAGAAAGAAAGCCAAAGCAAACAAAGCAAGGAAAGTATGTCCACTCATGGGTGACCTATTCTCATAGGTCACCAAGCCAAGTAACTTGATCAACATGTCAACATGAATTCTATAAAAGAAGGATTCCAACTCCATTTCACATCTTTTGCTAGTGTGAGGAATTTTATGAATGCATTTGTGCATGCAAGACTTGGAAGGTGTGCCCCTACTCAATCATGGGAGATGTGTGTAGTGCTCTGGTTTTTACAGCAGAGCACTATGTAAAATTTCAGGGTTAATTTTTCTACGTTTTAAACTTTATCAGTTTATGGAAGTAAATTTCTAAGAATTACTATGTGCCTAAATAATATTTAGTGTACTGTCGTGTTTTCACTAACCTTACATTCGTAATTTAAAATAAACAAACATATCGTTATTTTCTTTTCAACAATCATGTTCCAGCATAAGAATAGGTTTCACAACTTAGTAAATCAGTAAATAGCAAGTTATGCATGTTACAGTAAGATTTTAGCATAATAATCAAATAACGTAAATGACAAGGAAATTACCTGATGCTGATGCTAACCGTAGGTTGTAGTAGGTTGTATAACCTCTTAGACAGCCAAACTGAAGTGTCCACCCTACCGACCACTGGCCCTTGGAAATCAAAGGATTTCCAAGCCCCCGAGCCCACAATCTGATAATCCCGAGAGCAGTGTTTTCTTCTGTTCTCAAAACCTTCGTGTTCTCCAAACTTTCTGTTCTCCCAACTTCTTTCTTCCCCAAACAAAAAAAACCTCCCCTTTCTCCAAGCTCTCCCCCTCTATATAATTTCCCTTCCTCGAGAATATCTTGGGCTTACTCCACCGCCCCAAAATCCCCCTCTCGAGCCCCTCAACATTTACTCCTATCACCAGTTCATTCATACACGGTTCTTTATAAAAATGTATAATTAATTACTCTCATGGGAAAATTAGTTGGTTTTGGATTGACGGTCGTAAGTATTTATTACGGTGGGGATTATCACCTAAAGGTTATCCATTCGGGACAAGCTTCATTAAATACAAGTCTATTCGCTATCCTTGGTATTTAATGTTATTAATGTAATTAATAAAATATTATATAATTAGTTGCCCCTTTTCAACTTGGACATGATGTGTCTTAATGGTCCACCTTATCCGTCGGGACTACTTAGCTTGAGGTTTAAATTCCAAGATTAACATTGAATAATTAAATAACCATTTTCCATCACATCACGTTCATTCCAAAAATGATTATCCTATTATGGCTAACTTTTGAAATGGAAATAATCACACAATATTAATTTATAAATCAATATTTTAAATCTTACTTATATTGCAATTGTTACGATAGGGATATATAAATGTTGCTGGAATATTATTAATTAAGTAATAATAATAATTAGATCACCATTTATTAATTAATAATAATAATTAAATCACCATTTAACAATAATAAAAGGTGAATTAATCATAGTATTCTTAATTATTTGTTTATCACATGAGTACCCTATCATCAACATAGCATCCTTGTTCTTATAAACAAAGCACTTGTGAGGGCTTAAACAATTTTACTAATTAATTAGACACCATCATTACCCTATTCACAACAGTTCTCCTATGACAATGTTAACTGACGACACTTGTCTTAGTTTATTATTACAATGTTTTCATATAATTACTAATTCACTTATTTACACATTGACAACCTAACCATTCATTACCTAAGTTGATTGATGTATCCCTAACTGAGTTATCTATGACATTTATACTACTATTCAAGCATGACAAGTATGTTATACACCAGTAATATTGTACATGTACAAGGTGTGCATGCATGGCCAGTGTATGCACATGTCGGACATGTACTATAAACAAACCCCATTCCGCCTATGCATACTTGCTAACTAATAATAGTATCTACCCCCATGCAGAAGAGCAAGCATAATATATAGTATAATTACTTTAACATCCTCGGTTATTTAACAGTTAACCCTTTACGATTTAACATCATTGTCTTTATGTTTACATTAGTTTAATCAATCAAGTACAGGAAGGGTGCCTACTTCCACTAACTCGGAATCAAGGAATACTAAACCCCCAACAGTACTAACTAACACATCCTCCCATCATAACCTACGTCCAGCATCCTCCCTATCCTCCCTCTGCTAGTACAACAGTGGATGTCGGACTCACCGATCTGACCACATAGAACTTGAGAGCGATAGCGTCGGCTGAACAGCGGACCTATCCTCCCCTAGCAGGCATCCGACCATCGTCATCACAACAACATGGGGAGCGTGTCTCAGCACGGCCCTCCCACGACCTCGGGTCTCATGGAAACATAGGGTGGGAAACACATCCATCCCTCTCAACATACTGGGCCTACGCCCTTATCAACTCATACTTGCTGCTATCGGGATTATCAGTTTGTGTTATCGTATCCTCATTTTGGCTGCTAAGGTTTGCTGTATGAACATGTTTTTCCTTTCCAATGTACATCAGATCAAGTAACTGGCTATCCCATATCCCTTGAGTCCTGTAGGTTAGTATTTTGCAAAATACAATTTATAGAAAGCATTTTCCATTGATCGCCAATTGATCCATGTTATCATTTCATTTCATGTAACCTTTTAGCTCATCATAGATACATATAACATTTCAATAATTCATATAAGAAGATGGTATCCACGTACCGAATCATATATTTCACATTTCATTAATGAAAACATATAAACATATACTGCAATCGTAAAATAAGGAAATCATATGATAATCATGACATCATAATCGCATAACATAGTAACATCATAATCATGGTGAAATCATAAAACAGAGTAACATCATATAACGAGGTCCAATATAGTTTACTCAGTCGAGCTGAGTTCAACAGAATATATAAGAAATAAAGTATGGTGTGTCTAACTAATAAATATGCCGAATCAAAATATGGGCATTACAATGTGCCCCAAAGTTTTATGAGAGGATGATGGCATCCAACCATTATCTCTGAGTTTATTTGCAAGTACCGAATCTTACCAGGTCGAATCAGAAGTTCAGAGCTATCTTCATCAGAGTCAGAGATCAAATCATTTCTCCTCCTTCTATTCTACAGCTAGTTTCTTATGTGCAAGAGGAGAGATTCTTCCTTCATCTTATGAGAGGAATCTTGGCCTATTTCTGATGTTATAAGAGAGTATTGAAGCTTCCCAGGTAGAAACAAAATTTTAGAACCATCTTCACCAAAGTCAGAAATCAAATCCTTCCTCCTCCTTCTATTCTACAGCTAGTTTCTTATGTGCAAGAGGAGAGACTCTTCTAACATATTCTGAGAGGCATCATGGCATATTTCTTATGTAATAAAAGATTATGTAATGTTCTGATATCATTCACTTCAATACAAATTACAGAACTCTGATTTCTTCTCCAATGTAAACACCCCTGCTAGATTTAGCTAGATTTTGACTAGCTTTCAATGAATGGTTCATAAATAAATGAGTAAAGGTCCAAATGAATTCATTCAAGTTCCTGTAGTTAGATAACATATCACATGTCATGATACAACCACTTTTTCAGAATTTCGATTACCTTTGAGCATAGTTGTTAACACAAACCCAGTCGACAGGGGTTCCCAGCACTGTCGACACCCAAACCACCGCGATCTCCCTATGCACCGATCCAGACAGGTTTTAACCCGCCCAGCAACACCTGCAGAGCAGATGAGGTCTCACCCAAGATGTTCAAAGGAGAGTCGACGGAACCATGTTTCCACCGAATGAAGGAGGATAATGTGGCTCAATTACCCAACTTGCAGCAACATTTATGGGATAGATCTAAGCATTTAACTTAAGAATTATTCATATTCATGGCATCATTCGATAAAACAAGTCATAATTGCGACAAATATAACAATAAAGCATTAACCGCAGCAAGGAAACATCGTATCATTCACATATTCATATTGCGAAATGTAATATCCTTGGGAAGATTCGTCCAAGATATTAACTCAAGTTCAGAATTTTAAATTAAATTTACTTGTCCATTTTTTAATCAATTCACCGAACAGAGCAGGAAGTCAGTGACAGGTAAGGATACTTGAAACTGAGTTTGGTAAGATGAACTTTCAGTTCTGGAATTTATATGGGACAATGTGCAGTAGCAACTTAGACAGTGGGAAATTGGATCCTTTGTACAAAGCACGAAGACCATTTATGTTTCGGACATCAGCTACTGCTGAAGCCTACCGCAATGCTTCCTGGGTACATCTGCATATACAAACTAGATTGGGAAGGCTAACAGGGTTTATAACAATAAATGGGTTGTTGGTTATGCTCAGAAAGGTAATTTAGCATACTTGGGAGAGTTTGGGAAGAATTGGGGTTTTTGGGCTCTCCTGGGATTGTTGAGCTAGTATTTTTCTTAACTTTCCAAGAATGGTCTAAATTATTTGAAACTCTGATTTTTTGGACTAATATGGGTACTATACTGAGCTAAGTACTAGATCCAATTGACAGAATGTAAAAATATTACTTAGAATGGATTTGGCAGTAAAAGTGGTGAAACTAGTCTAGAATAAGCACCTAACTAGGTAGTCTTCCAATTAGAATTAATAAATGGATTCATTAAATGTAATACTCTTTTATGAAATTTTATATGACTCTTATATACTATATTCAATAGTAGAAAGTCAAAATATAATTCATTGGATCAAGCTGGTACTCATTTTATTGCTTCTCAGCAGTACAATGTCATATAGACTAGAAAATCATTACAAGGAGCCATAGAAGAGTTGTAAGAGACATAGAATGATTACATCTCTGATATAAAAGTGTACTAATGTATTCAAAAGGTATAAAACATGGTTTGTAGTGGTCACTGAGCTTCCTAAGCTTCAATGGGCGGATTCACTTAACTTGAACTACACAGGTGCGCTCCTTAACACATGAGATCTTGGCTTCGGTGAAAATGGTTGTATCTCGGTCATCCAGACACCTTTTTCGATGAAACAAAAAGTGTTTGCTAATAGAAATGGCACTCCGAACGCAATGGAAGAGGTCTCACATCCCAAAAATGATCAGAAGTGATGAACCCAAAACCTCCATTTCGGCCCTTCATTGTTGTCTCCTCCGAATGTACCCTGTATGATGATAAATCCTTGTAATCTTGGGTTCTTCTTAGTATTGGATTATATGGACCTGCATATCAGATCTCCATGGCTGCAAATCTTGAGAGAATATTAGATAAGAGAAGTAGAATAGAAGAATGGGGCACATCACCCATTGATTAGCTTGGGCACATCACCAAACCTTGAGAAGCTAAAATGCTTCACTCATAAACTCATAATGACCTGCTGAGCAAGTTGAAGAGCTTGGTGACCTGTGAGAATAGGTCACCCATGAGTTGACATACTTTCCTTTATTTTGCCGTACAAGCTTTTCTCCTTTAGAAACTGTGCCCCCCTTTGTCTGTTGAGTGACTTTCTTCAATGAACCTCTCAAGTTCATTCTGGAAAAGGTCATGTGTTTGTTTTTCTTCAACTCTGTCTACACATTCCTCAAGCACATACCAAACAGACTATTCCTCATGATCCACCAACTCATTAGGTTCCTCCCTTGGAACATGAAATAATTCATCCATGTTATTGTGACTTTGTGAAAGATGAGAGGTAAAAAGTGATTCTGGCAATTTCTCATTAAGCTGCTCAATCTGATTCTCAGATTCTTGACAAGCACCATGAGTACCAATCAGAGAATCTTGGGTAGTTTCCAACATATGAATGAGCTTGTTTATCCCCTCATCATTCCTTATTGCAGCATTATAGTACATATTCGCAAGCTCCAACAAGTGATCTCTATCAGAAGGCAACTGAGAGAAATTTCCTTTTAGGCTTCCTACTGCTTCCCACATGTGCACAAAATTTTCAATAGAGGGTTGCTCCTCCATTAAGTTCATGGAGGTTTTTCAATGCCTCCTTTATTTTTTCCTCACTCATTTTCAATGGTCCAATCAGGGCAAGAAGTTCTAGCGGGTGAACCTCCTCTTCTGCTTCTTGCAATTAAGCCTTCTCCCAATTCTGAATTCTGACACTAGAAGGATCTTCTAATCCATCATTCTCACTAGAAGTGGCTGCCATCTTGGGATGCAACAAAGGCATGCAAAAATCATAATTGCAGCCATACCTTTGTGCCAAATTTCCTCCTCATATGGTGTTTTTATGGCAGCATGCTTCTTTCCCAAATTCCTTGGTTCACACCCAACTGATTTGGGCTTGTCTTCCACCTCAACCTGAAGTTCCAATGATGATTTTAGATCTGATTGATGTTCTTATTTTGTATCTGATCCAAAATATGTCATACCATCATCAATATTCCCCATATCTTCTGCACTTATCTTGAAATCACCCACGAAGAAATTGAGAGAGATTTCACCTTCCACATTGCCAACAATCGGATGTTTGACTATTGGATCTTTAGTTGTGCATGGATATTTTTCCTCTCCTTCTGACAAAGGATTTGGTGACTCATCATCCTCATGGCTGCTGCAAATATGCTGATATATAACCACGGTATTCCCTCTTTCTTCCACACTTTGAGGGTCTCCTAATGTTCCCACAATCATTGGTTTATGAGGAGCTAAGCATTGAGAATTAAATGCTTCATCACGGGGAACTAGTGTCTCCACATCATGGCACATATTATTGACAATGTATTCTATTTTATTCTGATGATTTCCAAAAGGAACATGGGTACAAAAATCTGATTGAGGTCCATACCTTTTCATCATACTTCTTCCTTCAAACAGTGGAGCTATGGTGCCTTGTTTTGCCACCCATTCTCTAGGTTCACATCCAACTAATGTGTGGTCATCTTTTGCTTCACTATGTAGCTCATGTAGTGACTTTGGATCTGATTGAGGTTCTTCTTTTGGCTCTGATCCAACATATGTCTCACCATCATTATGCTTACCAATCTCCTCTGAGGTGATCTTGAAATCCTCAACATAGAAGCTTGTAGTGGATTTTGCTCCCATTCTGTCAACAGTCTCATGATTGGTCTTTGGGTCTTGCTTCTCCTTGGTTGTCTTAGGATAAATATTCTTGGAGGATATTCTTGAAGAGGATCCAAAAATTCTTGTGAAGTCACATGCATCCAATGCAACTTTGATATCTTTTATTATCTCTTCCATAGAAGGTTGAATTTTGACTGTATAACATGCAACTTTTTCCTTAATATGGCTATCAGAATAACCATAGTCTGTTCTGTCAATCATGATCTCATGGGAGATGCTCATGGAATGTACTTCTTGGGAATTCTCTTCCTCATACTATCTGCAATATTCTTCATACTACTCATCATAATCTTCATCATACTCATAAGAATAATCTTCTTGCTCATACAACTCAAAGTCTAAATCTTCCATAACTAGAACTAATTCCACATCTGCAATATTGAAGATAGTGTTGAGATAATTTTCCAATGAGAATTACTTTCCATAGGTTGAGCCAAAGAAAGTGCTCTGATACCACTATAATATCCTTGGGAATATTTTTCCAAGATATTAACTCAAGTTCAGAATTTTAAATTAAATTTACTTGTCCATTTTTTAATCAATTCACCGAACAGAGCAGGAAGTCAGTGACGGGTAAGGAGACTTGAAACTGAGTTTGGTAAGATGAGCTTTCAGTTCTGGAATTTATATGGGACAATGTGCAGCATCAAATTAGACAGTGGTAAATTGGATCCTTTGTACAAAGCACAGAGACCATTTATGTTTCGGACATTAGCTATTGTTGAAGCCTACCGCAATGCTTCCTGGGTACATCTGCATATTCAAACTAGATTGGGAAGTCTAACAGGGTTTATAGCAATCAATGGGTTTCTGGTTATGCTCATAAAGGTAATTTAGCATACTTGGGAGAGTTTGGGAAGAATTGAGGTTTTTGGGCTCTCCTGGGATTGTTGAGCTAGTATTTTTCTTAACTTTCCAAGAATATTATAAAGACTTTCAATATCTGATTTTTTGGACTGATATGGGTACTATACTAAGTTAAGTACGATCTCCAACTGACAGAATGTAAAAATATTACTTAGAATGGATTTGGCAGTAAAAGTGGTGAAACTAGTCTAGAATAAGCACCTAACTAGCTAATCTTCCAATCAGAATTAATAAATGGCTTCATTAAATGTAATACTCTATTATGAAATGTTATATGACTCTAATATACTATATTCAACAGTAGTAAGTTGAAATATAATTCATTGGATCAAACTGGTACTCATTTTATTGCTTCTCAACAGTACAATGTCATATAGACTAGAAAATCATTATAAGGAGCCATAGAAGAGCTGTAAGAGAGATAGAATGATTACATCTCTGATCTGAAAGTGTACTAATATATTCAACAGGTATGAAACATGGTTTTTAGTGGTCACTGAGCTTCCTAAGCTGCAATGGGCGGATTCACTTAACTTGAACTACACAGGTGCACTCCTTAACACATGAGATCTTGGTTCCGGTGAAAATGGTTGTATCTCGGTCATCCAGACACCTTTTTCGATTAAACAAAAAGTGTTTCCTACTGGAAATGGCATTCCGAACGCAATGGAAGAGGTCTCACATCCCAAAAATGATCAAAAGCACTGAACCCAAAACCTCCATTTTGGCCCTTCAATGTTGTCTCCTCCGAATGTACCCTGTATGATGATAAATCCTTGTAAGCTTGGGTTCTTCTTAGTATTGGATTATATGGACCTGCATATCAGATCTCCATGGCTGAAAATCCTGAGAGAATATTAGATAAGAGAAGTAGAATAGAAGAATGGGGCACATCACCCATTTATTAGCTTAGGCACATGACCAAACCTTGAGAAGCTAAAATGCTTCACTCATAAACTCATAATGACAAAAGTTATGAAATGAAGTTGGTTGGCTTCTCTTATAAACTTCATGATGAATTGCTGAGCAAGTTGAATAGCTTGGTGGCCTGTGAGAATAGGTCACCCATGAGTTGACATACTTTCCTTTATTTTTCCTTACAAGATTTTCTCCTTTAGAAACTATGCCCCCCTTTGTCTCCGTATGTTTCCTGCTTTGTAAAAGTTGCTTGATTTGTAAACTGGACTCCTTTTTGGAAACTGCGCCCTCCTTTTTCTTTTTCTGGTTGTTTCCATTTTCTTGATTTTAGAAACTCTTACACCTTTCCTTCTTTTGTTCTTTTCCTAAATCCACAAATTGATTTAGCCATATTTCTATTTTCTTGTCTCTAGATCCAATTTGGAAACCTTATCTCCATGAGGGCACTCTCTTGGCCCACTTGCCCAATTATTTTAGGAATATTAAGTAAAGGAATTAATTTAAATTAATAAAATTAATTCCTCCAACAAAACTTAGGCTAAAATTTATTATATAGTTATAGGATTGTATTATCATTTATCTTCCTAGGAAAATAATGTCCCCTTTTACCCATGGTCACTGAATTAGCCCAAAATTGGGGACATGACACGAAATGCATTACCATAGATAAACAAGGAAACACATGGATTTTGTTCAAGAACTCTGTCCCATCATATTAATTCCGCAAAAACCTAGATACAAAATATTTAGTTTTTAGCATTGGATCAAGATCTCACAGATGGTTCAACAATCATACTCCGCGAAAGACAGATATCTCCAGATCTAAGATACATGATCCAAGATGATTCAATACTTACAAATCTATGTCTATTTATAGGCTTGCGCCTTTACATTGCTTGTCCACTTTCTAACTACTTCTTAACCGACACTTCGAGCAAATGACCCAAAATCTATCTATTGTGATCCAAATGACCCAAAAACCCGCAGACTACTGTTCAACAGACCCATAATTACATAAAATAACATCATTTGCACTTGTCTTCCCGCCTTATGCGGTATATTTGGCCTAGCGTAGCATCCACAATGCTGCGATGGTGACTTGTCCAAACCACTTGCCAACAGGCCCCCAACACAATCTTGTGGCTCACCCTCGAGCCACATCATGCAGACAGGGTGTATGCAGTGGTCTTGACTCTGAAGTCCTTGTACTGTTGGTCAAATTCCGTGATCTGCTCTTTTACTGCCATAGCCAGTGCCTAACTATCAATCACATCCAGAGGAAATGGATGCTCACTCAGCTTCGCCGCAACTTGTTGGCAACCTTCTTGTACATCCTGGAGTGTCGCACCAGCTTTAGTCACAAACTGACCGCCAATCTCTTGGAACTCCTCCAGTTGCGCAACGTGTTCTTCTAACGCTCGTTGGCCTTGGTGATGTGCTGCTGCAACTCTTTTAAGTCCGCGGACTTGGAAACCTACTCCATTGGCGGCATCATGTGCATCACCATTTTTAGTGTCGCCAACTGCCCTTCTGCCTTCTGCTTGAGCTTGGTCAACTGGTCAATCTGCTCATCCTGAACAATGCATCCCCAAAACTGTACAGTGTCTGCTCTAAGTTTTGTTGTTGTTTTTTCCAGCACCGCAATGTGTGTCGCCGCCTCTTCAATGGAACGCTTGTGTTCATCCACCTGTGCTTTGGGTGTGCCATGGTTCACCAGGGTTGTTAACTCCTGATTGTCATGCTGCAGTTGGGTAATGATAGCCCCAAGTCGTTGCACGCGTTGAATCACGTCTAACGTTGTAATGGGATCCGGCACATGCTAACAAGCCTCAGTGATGGCCGCCTCCACTTGCACATTTTGATCCCACAAAGTGGCCTTCTCCATAATGAGGAAATCATGTGCCTGCTTTAATTCTTCGATCACTCGAGCCTTCTATGCTCATTCTTTCTTGATGTCCTCTTCCAACTCATTCATGGCCTGGCACGCTATAGAGACCCTCCCTGTTAACTCTTCAACCGCTTCCTTAGCAACTGCCTATCTCTCCTGCAAGCGCAGGCACTTATCGGTGATCTCATGCATCTTCTCCGCCATTTCGCAGCTGGAAACCGCCTGTATAGTTGTCAACTCCTTCGCTAGCAGCGCATTGATGTTGATGGTCAATTTCTCTAACGGATGCAACAAAAATTTCAAAGCCTCATTATCAGTCACAATCGCAGTCAGGGGAATATCGACATTTCGGACCCGCGGCTCAATGCCGATTGCGTCAATTTACTGCATCGGTGCTCCTTCTGGTGCCTTTTTCAAAACAACGTCACACAAGGAATCCAGGCGGGAAGTAATCGCATGGAAACCTTCATCCATCTTGTATGTCATTGCTCGAGTCTCCCCATTGCTCGAGTCTCCCCACTAGTTTCATTATCGATCTCTAGTAGTAGTCAGCCAAGCTACGCCTTTTACAACAAGGGGATCCCACTGATTGTCCCATGTTAATAGTGTGCTTTTGATCTTCCTTCTTCCAGCGAGTGCTCGTCATTAAAAGGAGTCTGTGACGACTCCTGGTCCAACTCTTGGTGAGGCAGGGGGTCCATCACTGGCACATCTAGCAGTATCCTCGTGGATTCCTCCTCCTGCACAACTGGTTCACGCCATTCGACCAGCCAATCATCAATGATCGTTCCTAAGTCTTCATCGATTAACTTATAGGGGGTCTGCAACCACTACTTATCTTTATCGCGACGCGCTTGCACATCGATACTGTGTGGACTAATAAAAAACCGAGCGATCCCTTTGTAGTTCTCAATCGCTATCTAAGTCAGCCACGAAACCCGCGCGACGGTTGATTGCAACGCTTCCCAGTAGAGCCAAAAATGCGTGGCGCACTCCCTGAGGCGCTCTAGTTCCTGCACCCACCACAAATTTTGGTAGTGTTCCGCCTTTTAATCTTACACCGCATCCACCTCCATTCCTTGGTAGTCGTCAGTCTCCATCCAAGCGACAAAAGCGACTAAGATCAGCAACCAGCTGTATGCGAATGGCCGTTGCCCCGCATGGGCTGCCAACATGTCCTCCGTCAGCTGGTTGAGCAGAAACAAGGACCATTTTACTTGCACACCTTCCATACAGAGTTCTCTGCATGTGACAACCCCTGATTTTCCTTGGTTGGGCCGATTTTTTTGAACGATTTTGGTAGCCAGGATCCACGCCCCAATCTTAACTGTAGTCTCATTGATGGTGTCGAGGTGGTAGGCTCATCCGTCTCTCTTCATTTTATATTTCTTTTGAAACCTAGCCGCGAGATTTTTGTCATTGTTCTTCCCCTGAAAATATTGCTATGGGTCGACCCCAACCTTGGGAAACCCTGTGATTTCAGAAATCAAGTCCACCGTGACAGTAACCAGCCTATCCAACCACAGAATGCTGCCATGAAAATAGGCCAGTAGTTATTTTATGTAGGCATTGGCTTCCGTCAACCGCCCAAAGTGTGGCAAGTTGATCAACCCCAAAAACCCACCTTCTCCAAACCACGTTCCCGACTTCATCTGGAATGCATGGCGTTGGTCCAGTCTACCCTAGCACTCGTGGCTTAAAGGGCTCCGTCATAACATCTCCCAGTGCCAGCAAATCATGATTATCATACCGCAGTTGCATCAACGCAGACACAATGTCGGTGTTGCAATGCCATACATGGTGTAATCGCTGGCATTTTGATTTGTTACCACTGGTTCTTTGTGGGATTCCTCAGCTGCATCCCAGGTTGACATGGAGGTCGATAGCCCAGGATATCCGCAACAAAGACGCTTGCTCGGACTATGGACTCAACAACACAAGAGATCGATGGGCTCACCTCAGGGACCCCTTCCAACACTTGGGCCATGGAGCAGGTCTGTCACTTCTCTGGCCGCAGGGAGCTAGGTTGCATCCCCGACCTCTTCTGGCGCACAACAAAGGACGATCCCACCAGCATGCTAGAAAATTCTTGTACAAGATTGACCTCCTCTTTAATACTAATGGCGAGGAAAGGGTAGTCGGATTCACTTGAAATATCCACTGTATCCGGCTCACCCAGCATGTCGTGTTCAATCCCCGCAATGCCAACAAATGGCTTAAGCTTACCCCACTCAAGAACTTTCCCAATGTGGCTCAACTGCACTCTGCAACACAACTCAACTTTGCATAATTCAGCAATGGGAAACTGATTCCACTTGTTACAAATAGGTGCCTTCCGACCAGCCTCGGCTGGTTCTTATAGCGCTGAACCCGATCCCTCGTAATCATCATTAAATCACGCATTAATTCAGACCAAATCCTATCTTAATGACCAAAGTAGGTCGTCGATCCTGTCATCCGATTGGCCAGAACTGCCATTAAGCTCACCATTTGAATGAGCGTCGTTAATTAACTGTCTTGAACTTTTGGAATTTATTGTTGTTTTGACTCGGTTGTGATCCTTGCATTGTCGCTAACCTGCTCCCAAACTGTGATGCAAGCACTTCTACTTGTGCATTCTATTCTTGCCAATGCACCATCCTACCATTGATCCTTCTTGCAAATTTTTTTTTTCTGATACGACTCAGGCATCGTGTTGCTCTGATCCCAACCTATAGGGCTTCAACCTGATACCATTGATCAAATTTGGGAGCATCGCTCCGTCTAAATGCTACAACTTGACTACCCCTCCTAAAGTAATGCTACTGACGTGATATGGACCAAGCCAATGCATCTGCAACTTCCCTGGATGATTCATAAACTTGCTGTCATACAACAACACCAAGTCATTTTGCTAAAATTGTTTGTTTTTGATGTGGAAATCATACCAAGCCTTCTGTCGATCCTTCTCCGCGATTTGGTGGAACCCTGCAATAAAGTGATCTTCTTCAAGTTGCACTAGCTGCGCTAGACATTTACCTAATGCCACTGCATCATACATACCTATTTCTACTGCGATGTGCAGACTCAGAACGATGTACTCCATCGGCATAATCGCTTCTTTCCCATATACCAGCTTGAATCGTGTCTGTCCCATTAGCCTTTTAGATGTAGTGCGATACGCCCACAAGACTGCTCATATCTTCAAATCCCAGTTGTCACGGTTTGCATTACACACCTTCGTCAGTGCATGCTCCAGATGCTTGTTAAATGCTTCTACTGTCCCCTTTGCTTGCGGATGATATGGCGTGATATTTTTAAGTTGTATCTGTAGTTCTGTTGTCAATGCACTAACGGTGCGATTGATGGAGTGACTTCCCTGATCGCTCATCAGCACCTTCGGGCAGCCAAACCGAGTGACAATGTCCTCGAATAAGAAGCACATTGCAGTCGCAGCGGTGCAGTCTATGACTAGTGTAGCCTCCACCCATCTTATCAAATAATCTAACGTCGTAATAATGTATCTTGCACTAGTGCGCTTCCCAGGTGGGTTGATAGGGACCACGAAATCCACTGCCCATTTATCAAATGGTTGCAGTTTCACTTGAGGTTGTTGGGGAATCTCATCCCTCCTATAGGTTTTCCCAGTCCTTTGATAAACATCACAGGTCCACGCATAATTTGTTGCATCATTGTGGAGCATGGGCCACCAAAGACCTGCGTGAAGCACCTTCCTGGAAATCGTACGACCGCCGTATTTCCCACCAGCTATGCCTACATGTGCTTCTGATAAGATCTTCCCTTGCTCATGAGGAAAAACACAACGCCTCAAGATCTCATCTGATCCGAGTTTATATAACTTGCCTTCAATCAATTGGAAATCTGCAGCCTTTACCACCAAATGTTTCTTCTGACTAGTTGTAAACCCCTCTGGTGCGGTACCTGTTGCCAGCAACTTCATGATCTCTTCATAATATTCATCAGCTACCTCAACCTTAAACAACTATGCATCAGGAAACCCATCTTCAATGTTGGTCGGCTCCTCTCCCGTCTCAATCCGCGACAGATGATCTGGGCCTACATTCAAACATCTTGGCTTCACAATCACTTCAAAATTGAACTCCTAACACAGGCTTATTGACCATGTATTTCAATGCAGAGTGGTTTGTAAACATCTTAAAGTGTCCTCCCAGTAAGTAGTGTCGAAACTTCTGTAGTGCATAGACCATCACTAGACCTTCCCTCTCTGTTGTGGTATAGTTCCTTTCTGCAAACGATAACTTTCGACTGGAAAATGCCATGGGGTGATCCAGATCCCCTTCCCCAGGTTGCGCAAGCACCACTCCCAGTGCGATCGATGAGGCATCGAGATGGACATGGAACTCCTTGCTCTAGTCTGGAAATACCAGTATTGGCGCTGAAGCCATCTTAGCCTTCAAAGTTCTAAAACTGCCTTGACATTCAGGACTCCACTAGAATACCGCATCTTTCTTCAGCAACTTCTCCATAGGGGCCGTGATGGCTACATAACCCCTGATGAACTTGTGATAATACCCAGTGTTCCCCACCGTAGCTCTTAGCTGCTTAACATTAGTCGGCGGTGTTAGGCTCAGAATGAGCAAAATTTTTGTTGATCGAATAACAATCCCTGCTTCCAGAAAATTTGACCCAGTAATATGCCAAATGGTGCACATAATATGTACTTCAATTTCAGCGATATCTGATGCTGTCGACAGCGCTCCAACATCAACCGCAAATTTTCCAGATGATCGTTGATCAAGCCGTAGATGGTCTAGTCATCCATGTACACCTACAAACATTTCTGGATGAAATCCCGGAAAGCAACAACAACAATCCGCGAAAATATCGCAGGTGCATTCTTCAGTCCAAACAACATCACTGTGTACTAAAAACAACCCCATTCTGTCACAAAAGTTGTCTTGTGGCGGTCTTCTTTCACGATGCGGATCTGATGATATCCATAGAACCCATCCATGAAAGACTACATCTCTTGTCCACCCACGCCTTCAATCACCTCATCAGTAAACGGGGTTGTAAAGGGATCATGCAAGCAGGCATCATTCTGCTTCCGCAAATCGACCCAAATGTGCACTTCGCCGGTCTTCTTGTCCTGCACCACCATAGGACTGATCCAGTCCGACTCCTCAACCAGTTCAATAATGCCAGCATCCAACATGCAATCAAGTTCTACCTTGGCCCTCTCCTTATGGCATGGTTTTAGTCGATAGGGGCACTGCCTAATTGGTTTAGCATCTGGTTTCAACGAAATCTTCATCTCCTCCAGATCGCCCAAGATTCCCTTCATCTCAGAAAACTTCGTAGGGAACAGGTCTTGGAATTCATGTAGCAATTCGGTGACCTTTTCCATCATCTCATCATCCCAGTAGTCCCCAACATTCGCTAACTTTGGACTGTCCTCTATCCCAATGTTGACCTCACGAAGCTTCAACGGTTGACTGATTGGATCACTTGGTGCATCAGGTGCTACAACATCGCGACTTCCTTCAGATTCCGGAATATTGACATTCCGCAGATCATCACTATCGTCTGGCCCACCAGTGATATTATAACATTCTGTCATGGACTGCATCATGCAGTCCGCATGTGGATCCATAGGATATGCCACCGGAACAACCTTCAGAACTACGTTGTAGATGAGCTGCAAGGTGTTATGGACATTCGGGTTGGCATCCACAAAGCTGAATGTATGAGTAAAACAAACTATCAACTCCAACCAAGTAGTAATTTCTCCTCGCAATTCAGCTGCATTGTACCATGATCGCGACATATCGTCTAGCATATGGACGAAGGCATGGACCCACTCATCCTTGGGTCGTGATGCCCACAATGTCTGACATTCCATCAAATGATCGCCAGGGTCATTCCGTCCATTGTATTTTCCTGTATGGTAAAATTTGGTGTCTCCAAAGCGAACCGCCATCAATATCCTTCACTGCGACCATCCGTCAATTGATTTCTTGTGTGTCGCCCACCAGCATGCTAGAGCAGCCTTCAGCGCTTCCTCCAATGCCACCAGTCGCTGTGGTTCTGAAACCTTTTCTTCAAACGCTGCGAGAAACTCAGACAAGCCGGGCAACCCTTCGTATACTGGCAATGCAACAGTCTCAGTTGCAATGCAACATAATGTTAACACCCAAAAAGTGCTCACTACCTCATCTACCCCATTACATGACTCATTTGTCCATTTTCCTATCATATTTACCTTAAAAACCCTGAAAATCCCATTAAAAAGCCGCCAAAAGGCCTAAAATGCCTCCAAAAGGCCACAAAACCATCAAAAAAGCCTCAAAAAGGCTAAAAAACCCCTTTTCCCTCCAAAAATATCCAAAATTCCTCAAAAAATAGCAAAAACCCTCTAAAAAGGGAATATAAAATATAAAATAATGAGGAAAAAGGAGGAAAAAACCCTATACAGCTGACCTAAACCATATGGTTCCCAAAACCATGGGCCAGCACTCCACCACCAAGAAACTATAAATAGGTGATGGAGACCCCTTATTTCATATCCACAATCAAGTATACCCTTACTCTGTCAAAATCTCTCTTGAAACCCTAGCTCACCCTTGAGCTACTTTCACCATTGAGAGCCCCTTTTGGCCCATTTCCACCATTGGAGAAAGAGAAGGAGCAAAGCTGGAGTTTGGAGCAACCCTCTTGGATCATTGCAAGAACTTCACCAACCTTCACATTGGAGGTAAAGCTTTAATACAAAAAACCATTTACATTATCTCTTGTCTTTTTATATTTCATGCACATGCTTAGTGTAATTTTCATTTTAATATCTTGTCTTTTAATTACTGTTTATTGAACTGCTACTAAAGAGTCCCTTCTCCTTAGTAGGTGCTCATTTGCATAAGCTAGGGTGAAAACCCTAGCTACAGTTTTAGCGACTCCCCTTGGTTTGAATTTCTGGTTCTAGTTTTTCGGCTGTCCCTTTCGGCCGCGGCTTTTATCCCTGCAGTTGCGTTTCTACCGCGTCTTTCAGGCCTTTACCTACGACCCGACCGCGGCTCTCAGACTGTTTCCGGCGTTCTGCCGGCAGATTCAAGTCTGTTACCTGCGATCCGACTGCGGCTAATCAGCCTGTTTGTTGTGATCCGACTGCGGATGTGAACCCTTTTCCGGCGTCCCGACCGCAGCTTCCAGCCCTTTTTCTGCAACCCGCCTGCGTCTGTCGGCCCGTTTTCTGCGTCCCGACCGCGGATTTAAGCCCTTTTCCTGCGACCCGACCGCGCCTGTTGCTATGTTTCCCATGACCCGACTGCAGCTTTCGGCCAGAAACCCGCAACCCGCCCACGCCTGTTGCTCTATTTCCCGCGATCCGACTGTAGCATTCGGCCAGAAACCCGCAACCCGCCCGCACCTGTTTTGTTGTTTCCCGCGATCCGACTGCTCTGTTTCGCCACAGACCCGTGGTCTGATTTCTGCATTTTTTCCCTGTTTTGAACCCAGCTCCTTTGCTGCAATATTTTCTGCACCTGCACAACCATCTTTCCTACCTGCAGCCATACTTCCCTACAACGTTTTCTGCAGTTTTATTTCTGTTACATTTACAGAATCGTTTTTTAAATAATTTGAAAAAGAGAAAATTTTGCATGCTTAAGTTTACATTCTGTTTTGTTATTGTTAGTTAGAAAGTTTCCCCCCTTGTGGCACTTTTATTTGGGTTCATCACCTCACACGCACACACTCTGACACCTAATTCAAGTGAGCCTTAAAAAACTACTTAACTCAACCAACATTCTAACCCCACTTGGGGAACACATAAGAATTTTTGTAGTTAGGTAGGATCGGGGGGATAGGCTTCTAGTAACACCCCTCGGTTTCTTACACTTGAGACATAGTTGTTGTCCAAATAGGGAACCACAATCCCCTAGTATTTTTTGGCACGGTCACGACCAATTTATCAGAGGGCCTCTCCCCTAGGAGGGTTGAAGTCGCCAGACTGGTTCTGGAGGCCTGAGTGGAATACCGCACTCCATTCAGTAACCAAAGGGCTACCTTTCGCAGTTCTCGGAGTATCCCTGTATAGGGGTACTGCGGTAAAAGGACCAAACGGCAGATTCACCTTTCTGGACGTGTCATGAACGGGGTATCTTAGTTTCCATTCTTCTAGGATTGACTACCCGGTGTCCCTCCCGGTAGGGGGATATCTTAGCCACTTGGCTCTCCAATCCATATTGTCTGACTTGGATTTCATCACCTTGCAGAGGATATGTCTAGTTGAGTCACAATACTATTTAGTTAGGTGCTTGCTTGCTCCCTTACCTCCTTTTGGTCTAGCGAGTCCACCATTTTTTATTTTTTAGGAAACCTGCTGCTTGTTGGTATTCTGACCATTTCTGTTGATACTCCACCTATTGTAGCACAGCTGTTACAGTGGGTGTTTTGAGTTGGTTGTTGGCCTAAGTGCCCTATTTTTTGAGCTCTCCTTCTGCACACTCGGTTGCATTAGGGTTTTTGAGCTATTTTTTACTCACCTCAACCCCCAAAGATTTGACACCATCTGTCACCATTGAGTCCCCGAGACATTCTCGGTGCCTCAGGGGCGAGCCCCCACAGCACGGTTCAGTTGACACCACTCGTCATAGACACAGATCTTCATCACTTGATACCACTTATCATAGATCTCGAGCCTTGTCACTTGACTCCATTCGTTAGCGGCATAGGACTCCGTCACCCGATCTTGATGCCCCTTATTTTACCTCTGATTCTGAGGCAGAGTCTAAGAACCCCATTTACACTACCCCTACTAGCCCCATGGCTGGCACAACTTCCACCCCTTTCTTTGTAGGGACCATTGGTGGCACATCCACCACTACACCAGTTACCACACCTGCTTTGGGTATACCCTCGATGGGGGCCACGACTACCATTCCGGTTACCGTACCCATTCCCGTAGCTGGCATACCTACCACCACTCTACCAGTGACTCACACTACCCATGGTGGTGCAGGACCATCCTATACCACCTTAGTTTGCCCACTTGGAGGCAACATCCCAAACCCTACCCCTCCACTTGGGGGCATTGGACCCAACTTGGTCCAACCCACTAATGTGTCACATCCTTCTTCCAGTTTGCCATTCATTGCTAGCCTCAACCTGCCTGACCTAGCCAGATTGACTAACGATCCCATCAGACACGACCCTACATGGCCTCACATGCCCACCAAGCTCCCCTCTGACATCCCTAAGTTCGAGGG
Organism: Larix kaempferi; assembly: GCA_027924585.1. Taxonomy (NCBI): domain Eukaryota; kingdom Viridiplantae; phylum Streptophyta; class Pinopsida; order Pinales; family Pinaceae; genus Larix; species Larix kaempferi. The sequence continues at coordinate 7,855,711 of BSBM01001035.1, forward strand.
TAAGGCAGGTGAGGACCCTCAAAACCATATTATGTCCTTCCATCTATGGTGTTCCTCCAACTCCATAGTGGATGACTCTGTTCACCTCCATCTATTATAGCGCACCTTCACTGGCTCTGCAGCTAAGTGGTACATCGAGCAACCCCATGGGACCCATGCCACCTTTACTTCCCTTGCCTCAACATTCCTGCAGTTCTTCCAGTTACCTGTCCGCTATGACGCGGGAGTTGAGATTCTCCTGTCTTGCAGACAAAACACGGCTACCCATATCATGGACCACATTCATGAGTGGCGTCGATGCCGCATCCTCTGCAAAATCAAATTAGACGACCGTATCTTCTTAGATTGGTTCCTCAAATCCCTTCTTCCTATCATTGCTAAGGATGTGGCATCCGAAAGACCCCAGTCTGAAGAAGAGGCCATCCTTAAGGCCCAGGAATTCGACCTCATTTACGCCCAGACGGGTTATCTCTATACCATTATATCGGACGCCCCTCGCGGTGATTCCTCCCAGCATGATGCACCGGCGGCATCCCATGCTGTAGACGGCATCATCGACCGTGTTTCTTCGCATCCCCAACCCTTTTCCATAGCACGTCCTAACCATGGCCACGACCTTTCGCGGGATACCTCATAGTCTGGAGAAACCAACTCGTATGCTCCTATGACACATCACCACCATTCCCATGGACCCACCTATCCACCTCAGTGCTTCGATCATGCGCCCCCCGCTTACACCCCCCCGGTCACACATTTTCCCTATTACCACCAGCAGGCTGTCCCAGCTCCTGCACCTTCCCAAGCCCAACCCGCTTATTACCCGCCACAGGCAGTCCCTACGGCAAACCCACAACTTGCTCCGCAGACATATCAGCAACCCCCTCAGGGTGCCGCACCTGCGCAGCCTCCACCTACATATCACCCACCGCAGCCTACTCCAGCACCTACACAACCCTAGAATCCACCTGTTGCTCAAGGGAAAGTTTACGCCCAACAAAACCCGCAGCAAAACCAAAACCACCAATGCCACCAGGGCCAACAAAACCGCGGTAAAGGCCGTAATCATGGAAACAACCCTCCTCCTAACCAAGGTGGTCAACCTCCTAATCCCCCAGACAACAATAATGCGGCCCCCGCTAACCAAAACCTCAGCCTACATATCACCCACTGCAGCCTGCTCCAGCACCTGCACAACCCCAGAACCCACCTGTTACTCAAGTGAAAGTTTACGCCCAACAAAACCCGCAGCAAAACCAAAACCACCAATCCCACCAGGGCCAACAAAATCGCGGTAAAGGCCGTAATCATGGAAACAACCCTCCTCCTGACCAAGGTGGTCAACCTCCTAATCCCCCAGACAACAATAATGCGGCCCCCGCTAACCAAAACCCTGATCGCCCGCCCAAGCAGGCTAAAAACCCTAATTTGTGAATGAACCATCCTTGTTCTATTTGTGGGATCTATGGCCACTACACACATGCTTTCCCACACTTGGAGCGAGCTCGGTAACTTTGGGTTGATGATGCCCATTGCCAAGGGCATACGACTCCTCAAGCACCGCCCAACCCCCCACAACCTTAGCAACCACCTTTAGTGCTGCAAAACCCCTTACCAAACCAAGGCGTAGTGAACACTCAGCCGTTGGCTACCCCTCAATCCAATGCACCACCCCAACAACAGATCACTTACGTCGCTCCTGATCAACTCATGTTTGACTCAGGTACCCACCACTTGTTGATGATGTCATCTGCTAATGTCAGCCTCCAGACTCGTCGGAACCAATATGGCTCCACCTCTGAAGCCCCTCCCACTGATAAAACCACTAACGCTCATCCCACTGATCAAGCGTTACATATACCTCCGCCTCCACTAGATGGCGCTTCCAAAGCACCTCGTTTCCCACTTCGTTGTATCAACAATAACCCCAATGCGCGCGCTGCGTCAAACTACAACATTGTAGATGACTTAGCCCAATCTCCCGCAGCCATGTCTGCGTTAGAAGTCTTGAAAAACTGTCCTTCACAGCGCAAGACTTTACTCTCAGCCATTGGGGCTATTGACCCAAATGATTCGAATTTGATGGCCTTCGATTTGGACCAGTCCGAACCACGCCTGCCTTCCACTTTAGCATTCCAAGTTTCTGTTTCTGTTCGGAATCTTGTCATCCATCGATGCATCATTGATGAAGGTGCCTCTACATGTGTTATGTCCACATTCGTATGGCAGAAGTTGGGATCCCCTACTCTCCATCAGTCCACCACTGCATTACGCGCCTACGACGGTCGTTCGGCTCAACCCCAAGGCCTCCTAGCCAATGTCCCCATCCAGTTAGGTGGTAAAACCGTACTCATTGACATCGAGGTAATCAATTCCCAACTTGATTATAACCTCTTACTTGGCCGCAGCTACGTGTATGTTATGCAGGCGGTAGCTTCCTCTGTCTTTCGTACCATGATGTTCCCCCATGATGGACGCGTGGTCAAGATTGACCAACTCACCTACTACAATCCAAATGCCCTTGCTGCACCCGAAAATGTTCTCCCCATGGTTGAACAACATGTTAGTGGTACCGCTACCTCATTTGTTTCCTCCTTGGGACCTAGAGTTTACTCAGACCCGCCGATGACATCCACCTTCCAATCCATTCCTCCCCCGTCATCTGCGCCTGAAGTGTCTGACTTATGTACCCTTTCCCACGATACCCAAACACCTAACAATCAACCACCATTGTTGCCTAAACCACCATTGGTACCTAGCCACATTGGTGTTACACCCATCCACACCATCCCCTTCCTAGTCCCTCCCTCGGGAGTAGTAAGCACCCCGGTTATGGCTACCCTTAGCCTCCCTGGGTTAACCTTAGGATTACCTGTATGGTATCTTTCACATCCCATTCCCCTGCCAACACCAAGCGTCGTCCTACAACCGGTGCAACCCATGGCTACTACCACTCAGCCACCCCCCAGTGTCACTACCCCTTCGTCCTCCACGAATCCCCCTCCTCCTCCCAAACCTACTGGGGGCAGAGGCCCCCAACCTTACACTGCTGTACCACCTCCCAAGACAGTCAAAACCCCCCCCGTGTTTCGTGCTCCTCCCAAATTCTCGTTGTGCGATGAGTTAGGCCATGCAACTCATCAATGTCCACAGTTACCTACATTAGAGGAACACATGCAGATGCTCGACGATGACCCCAATATCTCGGTTGTCAAACTAGATCCAACCCCTAAGCCTCGTGATAAATCATTACGCACTAACCACCCCTGTGCAATATGCGGTGTTTACGGCCATTATTCACATCATTGTCCTGATCTCCCTTATTACAGGGCAGCTCTCTATGAGATGAATAATGTGGATCTTGAGACAACACCTCCCACCATTGAGGAGATTCACCCCTCGATCTCACCCCCATCTGGGGAGATCAACACCATTTACATGATCTCTTCAACTACCATTCCCTCGTCAACCGATTTGACATCCCACACTTTCCGTACTGATGAGGAGATTCTTGAGGCACTCACTGCCCTGGAGTATCCCTGGGATGACATGCACCATCGTTCGTATTTCCTCCCAGAAGCATCTTCCTCTAGCACCGCTACCCAATTTGCGGTTGAATCCAAAGATTTCCTTCCTACCAAGGTCGACTGGTTTAAGGACCCTATTCCTGCTCCGGATGCCTTTGAGGAATGTAACATGGCCAATATTTCACCCGTCACCCAAGTTGATATCGCTACCCCAGGAGGTACACCTGAACTCATAACTTTAGGAGCCTCCTGCAGTGAGCATGAGATTAAGGAGTACAAAAAACTCTTCCAGGAATTCCGTGATGTCTTTACCTGGTCCTATACTGAAATGCCTAGTCTGGACCCCGCCATTATAGAGCACCACATTGACACATGGCCTGATGTACCCCCCGTTCGTCAAAAACAGCATCCCATTCATCCCTCAAAGCTCCCAGCTGTCAAAGCAAAGATTGAGAAAATTCGCAAGGCAGGATTCATTTATCCTGTTGCTTATACCACATGGGTTTCAAACCCCGTTCCCGTTAACAAAAAACAAGGCACCATTAGAGTATGCACTGACTTCTGAGATTTGAACCGTGCTTGTCCCAAAGACAACTTCCCCATGCCATTTATTGACCAACTCATCGTTGCGTGTGCGAGGCATGAAGTCCTATCTTTCATGGACGGTTTTTTCGGATACAACCAGATTTAGATCCGTAAGGAAGACCAGTACAAAACTGCCTTTACTACCCCATGGAGCACCTTTGTCTATCGCGTCATGCCTTTCGGCCTCAAAAATGCTGGTGCCACTTTCCAGTGGACCATTGTCATGTCCCAAATTTGGCATTGGGTCACAATGGCCTAATCACATTAGCCCTATTCATTAGAGTTTGTCAAATTGATGCTAAAGGTCAAATAATTGCCAAGGAGGAAAATTACTAGTTTCCTAGGTTTGGGGTGGAAGCTTTGGGATTTGGAATAATGGGGATAATAAATGATGTTTGAAAATTAGAATGGAATAAATATTTAATAAAGGAGCTAAATAAATATATACAAGTGAAAATCAAAGTGGCATTTCATGATGAAGACACATGGAGGAAGTGGGACCCACATATGGCTAGATTTCCCCACTACATTTGGCATCATTCTCTCACCAATTCGAATTCAAGGTGAATGGTAACATACTTGGGGGAGTCCAAAAGGTATTATTCATTGCATGACTCACCCAAGGTCGAAATATAGAGGAAGAGTAACTCCCATGGAAGAGGAAGAGGCAATTTGGAGCTAGTGAGACACTTGGGCTAGATTCCCTAGCTCTATGACAACAATGATGAAGATGCTATGACACCTATGACACAAATCAGACCTGAAGGCTGACATATGACATATATGACATGTCAGGGCTAAAAATAGACTCCAAGAGGGCGCTCAAGGGTGTTAGGGCAGCTAAGATGCTTCCACATGTGATTTGGTGGAAGTGGGAGACTAGGAATTGTTGTACAAGTGGCGTTCTTTGGAATCTCTTCCCAACTTGAGTTGGCATGAGTCTCTTGGAAGGAATTCGACCCATGGAGGAAATTAGAAGTTTATAAATGTCAATAACAAAGAAGGAAACCAGCTTTTGATCATTTGTAGAATTTGCAATTGCATTTGTGAAGAGGGAGAGCTAGTGGATGACTAGTTTCTTGCCTTAGCCAATTTCGAGGGTGAAAGATTCCCATCCAAGTTGGTAATTGGAAAGGCCATTCAGACCTTTCATTTGGAGATTTAATGGAGTCTTTATTTGCAGGTGTAAGCTACAGGGCAGCTCATGGTTTCTTCTATTGCAGCTCACTCCTTCAACCATTTCCGGTTTTGATGGCATATTCTTGATCCTTGAGGGAGGGCGTTTTTGGTGAGATATTGTACTCTTTGGGGAAGCTTTTAATGCCCCATTTCTTTTGTAATATGAATTAAATACTCTGTTCTTCATCTCCAAAAAGTTTCAGGTCGAAATTCCAAGTAGAAATGTATAAATCTCATTTTTAATGGAAGAACAATGCCATTTCCCCACTACCTTGTTGTGAACCAATGTGTTGATGATGATTTCGAATGAATGGATGATTCTCTGATGAATTTATGATTAATGGAATGCCATGGATGTATTTTACAAGTTTCATGTACTGTACTTGAGCATTTGAAGTATTTTTACTTAGTTTAATTGCACTGGGAGAAGAAATAGTGCCATTTCCCCAAGGGTCGAATTGGTGATTTTTGCAGTTGAATGGGAGAGGGTTGGAACAGATATAATAATCAATTAATGGTGCACATGAGACCTTAATAACATCCTTAATCCATTTCCTACCTCTGTTCATAAATTTGAGTGGCTTTGGAGGCATTTGGGAAGCCATTTTCAATACTTACCCCAGGGGGATTTGAACCCCAAATTACTAGTAAAATTGCATACTTGGTCCAGAATATTAAGAGAGTTTGCAGAGGTATTTTGGTGGCCATATATCATCCCTGAACATAATATTCAAGTCTTAATATCATTCATACACCTTCCTTGAAGATTTGAATGCATTTGGAGTCAATTCGAGACATAGAGACCAATACTAGTCAAAGGCAAATTACTAGTAAAGTTACCTACATTGACCAGAATTGAAAGAGTATTTGCAGAAGTGTTTTAAAGGTACAAAGGCATCCCTAAAACACATATTTATGTTCTAATATCATTCATATACCTTCTCAGAAGATTTGAAATCATTTGGGGCAAATTTGGGACCTAGAGATCGAAACTAGTCAAAGGTCGAACCAAGGAAAAAAGTGGAAAATTGCAATTTTAATAAAATTCCTAACAAGGGACATTACAGTGGTATCAGAGCATGATCTTGGCACCTGATGTGGTATAATATTCATGAGGACAATAATTCAGGTACCACCATTAGATATTGAAACCAAAAGTGCTTTTGTTGAAGAAAAAAAAAAAGGTAGGAGAAGAAGAGCAAATTTTTTGAGGAAACTATGACTAGGGATGAAAAGGGAGCCTCATATGATGGTGAGGAGCATATAAAAATTATGAAAACAATATTTGAAGATATGACCAAGCAACTTAAGGAAGGATTCGAATTGTTTTCTATCGAACTTGTGGAAAAAATTATTGATTTTAAGGAAACCAAGGGGAAAAATGCATCAGCTTGCTTGAAGGAGCAAAAGGAAGAGACATCACAAGATCATGAAGAAGATTCTATTGAAAATATGGAAGATCATTTTGAGACACCTTCTAGCTTAGACATGAACCAAAGAGCATCTACTGATGGATGCTTAAACTATGAAGGAGTACCTACTGATGGGTGCTCACACCTCTATGTTGGTGACATAGAGATCACTTTTGAAAGTGTTGCTGCAAGCCCAAGTTCCATTAAGCATGATAATGAATACCTTGTAGCAGTTGAAGAAGAACCAAGATCAACTTCCCCATCACCACTTGAGCTTCATGAAGTTGGTCCAAGCAAAATTGAAGAAGATGAGAAGGTTCATTTGCAAGAGCCTCGTTTTCTTGAAGGGTCCTTAAAGATGAATGAAAATAAGATCCAAGAGTCCCTCATAATTCTCCATGACACTCAAGCATTGGTGTCAAATTCTTGTTGGAGAGCTACATCATTGGAGGAAACATCTTTCCTTGAAGACATGGAGAAGATTCAAAGAGCAATGTGCCATATCAAAGGTAATTTCATGTCTTTGCTTTTTGATAGAAACCATTTGTTTGAGCTTAATGAATTGTTACATGATGCATATTTGAAGAATAATGAGGATATTCATAAGCTCACAATTCAAAATGAGCAACTTCTTGAAAAGTTGCAAGATACTTGTTTTTCCTCCTATGTTTCAGATTGTCAAATGGTAGATTGTTTGGAGGATTCTCATGACATGGTGGATCATGAGAAATGTGAGAATTTGAATGTGCTTAATGTGTTTGAAGATGAACTTGAAGAGATCCAAACACTTGATGTGGTGGAAGAGGAACTTGAATTGTCTCTTGATGAAGGTTATGCAAATTTTAAAGAAAAGCATGATTCCTCTACATTGGAACCAAACTATGACAAAGAGTTCATACTTTTGAAGGAGCTGCATGATACTACCCATATGGATCCTTCCCATGATGAAACTTCTGTACTTTTTGATCATTTGGGTGATTTGGTTCATTCTCCTACATCCTACAATTCCATGTTTTGCAACATTAGTCTCAATGAAGTATGGGTGAAAGGGTTCTTTTTGATGGTGCCACATGAGGAGTATGGAACTCCTAGATTTACTTTTTATGATGACATGGTTGGAGCACATTCTTCTTCACATTTGAAGCAACATTATTTGTCACTTTATGATGATGCAAATCTACATGGATGCACCTATGATATGCATTTGAGTCACTTGAAGACTCATGGTTTTTCTTACTCAACACTTGATTCATTTGATGTTGGACGAACTTCATCCAACACTTGGAAGAATAGATTTATGATTGGAGAACATTTTTGTTGCAAGACACATACTTTGTTATATCTTTATGACTCTCACATTCAGGGATGTATGGGTGAGACTTCTTTGAGTCATTTGAAGTCTCCTTGTTTTTTCTGCTCACTATTTGGTTCAGATTTTAGTGGAGATTCTTCATTCACTTCTTGGATGAAAGAATACATGGTTGAATATTTTGATGCATATCACATCCTTTTGGAGCAGCATTATAGGACATGGGATCCTCACCTATGTCATTGGAGCAGATTTGATTGGTCACTTGAAGCTTGTATGCACTTGGAAAATGGTGGTCTACTTGCTTGGAGGTATAAGCACTTTCATGACTCTTTGATGAAGCATATCCTTGATGTACATTTTCATTATGTTGTTATATACTTTGATGATATATATTTGGTACTCATGATGTTTGGAAGGATTCATACAAGAAAATGGGATCCAGGAATCCTCTTAACTAATGGTGTGGGTTGGAGAGCACTCTTAATTATTGGGGTGCAATACAAGCAATGGGACCCTGGAATAATTTTTATCTCATTGCTTTCAAATTTTTTTTTTGCGAAACAAGCAGTATGGGAGATGGATTTCCCCACTTAATAAAGTTATTTTTATCAGAGTAGTGCAGCAACAAGCATGGTGGTTCCTCTCTAAAATCTTCATGGAAACTCAAAGACTCAAGGTTGGGCAATTCAATGGCAACTTCAAAGAATTATACAGAAAGCAGGTTCTTCAACACCCATGTTTAAAATTGCTTGAGGACAAGCAATATTGGGAAGGGAGGATTTGTCATGTCCCAAATTTGGCATTGGGTCACAATGGCCTAATCACATTAGCCCTATTCATTAGAGTTTGTCAAATTGATGCTAAAGGTCAAATAATTGCCAAGGAGGAAAATTACTAGTTTCCTAGGTTTGGGGTGGAAGCTTTGGGATTTGGAATAATGGGGATAATAAATGATGTTTGAAAATTAGAATGGAATAAATATTTAATAAAGGAGCTAAATAAATATATACAAGTGAAAATCAAAGTGGCATTTCATGATGAAGACACATGGAGGAAGTGGGACCCACATATGGCTAGATTTCCCCACTACATTTGGCATCATTCTCTCACCAATTCGAATTCAAGGTGAATGGTAACATACTTGGGGGAGTCCAAAAGGTATTATTCATTGCATGACTCACCCAAGGTCGAAATATAGAGGAAGAGTAACTCCCATGGAAGAGGAAGAGGCAATTTGGAGCTAGTGAGACACTTGGGCTAGATTCCCTAGCTCTATGACAACAATGATGAAGATGCTATGACACCTATGACACAAATCAGACCTGAAGGCTGACATATGACATATATGACATGTCAGGGCTAAAAATAGACTCCAAGAGGGCGCTCAAGGGTGTTAGGGCAGCTAAGATGCTTCCACATGTGATTTGGTGGAAGTGGGAGACTAGGAATTGTTGTACAAGTGGCGTTCTTTGGAATCTCTTCCCAACTTGAGTTGGCATGAGTCTCTTGGAAGGAATTCGACCCATGGAGGAAATTAGAAGTTTATAAATGTCAATAACAAAGAAGGAAACCAGCTTTTGATCATTTGTAGAATTTGCAATTGCATTTGTGAAGAGGGAGAGCTAGTGGATGACTAGTTTCTTGCCTTAGCCAATTTCGAGGGTGAAAGATTCCCATCCAAGTTGGTAATTGGAAAGGCCATTCAGACCTTTCATTTGGAGATTTAATGGAGTCTTTATTTGCAGGTGTAAGCTACAGGGCAGCTCATGGTTTCTTCTATTGCAGCTCACTCCTTCAACCATTTCCGGTTTTGATGGCATATTCTTGATCCTTGAGGGAGGGCGTTTTTGGTGAGATATTGTACTCTTTGGGGAAGCTTTTAATGCCCCATTTCTTTTGTAATATGAATTAAATACTCTGTTCTTCATCTCCAAAAAGTTTCAGGTCGAAATTCCAAGTAGAAATGTATAAATCTCATTTTTAATGGAAGAACAATGCCATTTCCCCACTACCTTGTTGTGAACCAATGTGTTGATGATGATTTCGAATGAATGGATGATTCTCTGATGAATTTATGATTAATGGAATGCCATGGATGTATTTTACAAGTTTCATGTACTGTACTTGAGCATTTGAAGTATTTTTACTTAGTTTAATTGCACTGGGAGAAGAAATAGTGCCATTTCCCCAAGGGTCGAATTGGTGATTTTTGCAGTTGAATGGGAGAGGGTTGGAACAGATATAATAATCAATTAATGGTGCACATGAGACCTTAATAACATCCTTAATCCATTTCCTACCTCTGTTCATAAATTTGAGTGGCTTTGGAGGCATTTGGGAAGCCATTTTCAATACTTACCCCAGGGGGATTTGAACCCCAAATTACTAGTAAAATTGCATACTTGGTCCAGAATATTAAGAGAGTTTGCAGAGGTATTTTGGTGGCCATATATCATCCCTGAACATAATATTCAAGTCTTAATATCATTCATACACCTTCCTTGAAGATTTGAATGCATTTGGAGTCAATTCGAGACATAGAGACCAATACTAGTCAAAGGCAAATTACTAGTAAAGTTACCTACATTGACCAGAATTGAAAGAGTATTTGCAGAAGTGTTTTAAAGGTACAAAGGCATCCCTAAAACACATATTTATGTTCTAATATCATTCATATACCTTCTCAGAAGATTTGAAATCATTTGGGGCAAATTTGGGACCTAGAGATCGAAACTAGTCAAAGGTCGAACCAAGGAAAAAAGTGGAAAATTGCAATTTTAATAAAATTCCTAACAAGGGACATTACAACCATGACATATTGCTTTCACGACTTGGTCCATATCCTGTTAGCCTACCTTGATGACCTTACAGCTCGTTCCCGGAAATGATCAGACCACCTTAATGACCTTCGGCAAGTTTTTCTGCGTTGTCGCAAATATCAAATCCGCTTGAACCCACACAAGTGTGTCTTTTGAGTTCCGGCAGGCCGATTGTTGGGTTTCATTGTTTCCCAGAAAGGAATTACTATTGACCCCCTGAAATTCCAAGCCATCTTAGACCTTCCCTCTCCTCATACACTCCGACAGCTCCAAATTCTACAAGGGTGATCCAATTTCCTCCGTCGTTTCGTTCCTGATTACGCTACCACTGTTCACGGTTTCTTGCACCTGCTCCGTACCCACATACCCTTTGTCTGGGATGAGCAAGCAGAAGCTGCATTCAGAGCCCTCAAGAAATCTCTCACACAAGCCCCCTTGATCTCCCCTATGGATTTCTCTCAGGACTTTATCCTCTACGTCTCAGCATCCGAGCATGCTGTGTCTGGAGTCTTGGTTCAAGAAGACGCTTCTCACCAGGAGCATGTCATTTATTACGTCAGCCAGACCTTTTCTGGACCACCTCTACGTTACCCATATGAGTAGAGACTCGCCCTAGCTGTGGTCTTTTCCGTCCAAAAATTGCGACACTACATTTTACTTAGTCATACCACAGTTGTCTCCGACTCCAACCCCGTGGTATATCTCCTAAACCGGCGGCTACTGCAAGGTCGTGTTTCTAAATGGGTCATTATCCTCCAGGAATATGACCTTACTTTCAAAACCCCTAAGAGCACCAAATCCCTCGCACTTGCCCAGCTCATCATCGATCTCCCCTCCCTTCTACCGTCCCCCCAAATCTCTGATGAGTTACCCGACAATCATTTGTTCACCATCTCATCTGATGACCCATGGTACGGTGATATTTTGCTATACCTGCACATGCAGAAGTTACGACCCAAAGTCACCCGCAACGGACGTCGTCGTATCCATCACCAGGCCTCTCGTTATCTCCTCTTAGGCGGTGTCCTTTACCGGCGAGGGGTCGACACGATTCTTCGTCGTTGCCTTACACACGAGGAAGCTAAACACGTCCTCAATGACTGTCATAGCGGTGCCTGTGGAGACCATTTCTCTGAAATGGCCACCACCCAAAAGGTTGTCCACGCCGGATATTTCTGGCCCACACTCTTTACCGACTGCATCACAGCAGTCAAACATTGCCATAATTGCCAACGTTTTGCCCCCAAGGCCCGGACACCACTTGCTCCGTTACACCCAGTCGTCACCGTTGGTCCCTTTTGTAAGTGGGCCATCGAATTCATGGAGTGTAAACCCCCATCTACTAATGGCCATAAATACATCATTGTTGTCGTCGATTACTTTACCAAATGGGCCGAAGCCATGCCTACTTTCAATTGTACCGCTGATACCGCTGCCCGTTTCTTTTTTAACCATGTTATCACTCGATTCGGGGTTCCCAAACAGTTGGTCTCAGACCATGGTTCCCACTTCGAAGATTCCGTTTGGCGCGAGTTATCCACCCTCCTCAAGTTCGAACATCAATATTCCTCTGCTTACTACCCCCAAGGGAACAACCAAGTAGAGGTCATTAAAAAAATACTTAAAACCATCCTTCAATGCACTGTTGACGGGCATAAGTCCAATTGGCACCACATGTTGTTCCCTGCCTTATGGGGTTACCGTACCTCTACCAAGACCGCCACTGGTTTTACCCCATTTCACTTAGTTCACAGCGTAGAGTCTGTCCTCCCCATCGAATGTCAGATACCTACCCTACAAATCTTCGTCGAGCTTCTTCCCGATACCTCCCCACTCGAGCAATGTCTGCTATCCCTCAAACAAGCTGATGAAGATCGTCGTGCCACTCTCCAGACTATTGAAGCCACCAAGAACCACTCCAAAGCTGGTTACGACAAACACGTACACCCTTGAACTTTCCACGAAGGGGACCTTGTCCTCGCCTATGACCAAGCCCATGACAAAACCGGTAAAGGGAAGTTTGAATCCATGTGGCAAGGCCCTTACATCGTGCAGACTTGTCTCGGCAAGGTGGCATACATTTTAGCCAACTCCGAAGGTTTCCCTTTGCGCAACCCCCGTAATGGGTTGTATCTTAAGCGTTTTTACCCATAAATGAAATTGCGACCTCATTGGTTCGCATTGTACAGTTTGCTCTCTTTTTTGTTTTTCACCTTTTTTACCGCGATCTTACATTCCTCATTTTTGCATGACCACAGATGGACCATCTTCCACCTTATTACACTGGCTTCGCTGATGGAGCAAGTCGCTGGTCTCCCAACCTAGCTTCTGCAGCGTGGGTCTTATATTCCCCTTCCCATGCAATGATTCACCTTGACAGAATCTGCATAGGCGTTGCTACCAATAACCAGGCGGAGTATGATGCTGTGACTGGTCTCCTGACTGCTGCCCTCCAGATAGGCATACGTCACCTTCATGTGTTCCTTGACTCCCAGTTGCTTGTCTCCTAGCTCAACAACTACTACCAGGTGCGTGATCCCTGCCTCTTTAGAAAATTCCTACGCACAAAACAACTCAGCCGATAGTTTGAATCCATCACATTCACCCATGTCCCAAGAGCTCAAAATAGTGTCGCAGATCAAATGGCTAACAACATCCTAGATTGGCACATTAATCACACCATGTAAAACCTCCATCATGTATCATCATCCCATAACATCTCATAAAAAATATAAAAAACACAAAAAGATGGCAAGGGGCATCCACGTGCCTATCATCACATAAACATTTGCACCCATGTGCAATAAAAAATCAACATAAAAACACATAACTTACACAAGGGGCATCCATGTGCCCGCCATCCTATACCACTTGCATCCACGTGCAATACAAACATATCACAAACCATAAGCGCATCCACATGCGTATAACCAAAACATCATCGTAAAAAGGTGCATCCACGTGCATATATATATATCAAAACATACATGTTCATCGACTATACATGTCCTGAGTACCCCCGTACTCAGCTATACACAAAAAATATCTATACATCTCATAAGATACATGCTGGAGCTACAAAACTCGGGGGGAGTCCCCTGTACTCCCTAATGAGAGTCATACCCTGCATCACTTCCTGCATTAGCCACCTCCAAGTCCTCCCCTCGCTCCTCCTCCGGCAAATCCCCATCCCCTGCGGGCTCCTGTGCCCGAGCCCTGTCCGCCAAGATAGCCACCCGGATCGCAATCGATCGGAACTCCCGAGGCACCCTCATGCAATCCTGAATCAGATCGGGATCCACATCCCGCCATCCCTCGTCGGTCACTCCAACTAGTAACCGATCCAGCAACACTCGTACAGACTCCAAAGTCCCCTCTGCATCCCGCCTATGCACCTCGCCTCAGCCGGGCAGGGATGGTACCGCCATGTGTCCCCTACGTGCGACGTGTCCTGGCGGTGGTCTCGGACCCACATTTGTAGATCACACATCAGTCAGTCACAGTATATATCATAACACACATCATACATAAATCTTGACATGCAAGTAAATCAATATGTACCATCCGGTCCCCATGCTTGTCCTGGTGCCCGTGGCGCCTCTGGGTCCCCGGTGTAGTCCATATCCCTATACGGGTAGTCATCCAGTGAAAGTGGCATCTGTAACCACTGCAGGTACAACTCCTGGGTAAAGTACCTACCCACCTCACCGCCACCCCCGCGGTGCATCATCTCTCCCCACCGCACCATCCGCGGCTCCCTCAAACCTCCTGTCCTGATCGGTACCTACGGCCGCAGGGTGGGTACCCTCTCCATGAAGAATGCACATAGGAAGGAACCATAGCAAAACCCCTTGCCAGATTCCTTCACCGCTGTCAGCTTCCGCTGAACACAGGTGAGGAACATCTGGCCCCATGCATAGTAGACCCCATCCAGTACATGCTCCACCAGCTGCATCTGGCCCCCAGACACCTTCTCCGGTGACTGGGACCCCAACACACGAACCACACATGCTGCAATAGCCTGCACTCCCAGCTCCTGTAGGTCTATCACCCGGAGTGCATTCCTATGCACCCTAGCCTCTGGAAGACAGTACCGCTCCAGCATATCCTCCATATCTACATCGACGGATACTCGCGGCTGCATATCCGCCACCCTACCCAGACAGGGCAACCCCGTTAGGAAATATACATCTGTTAGGGTGAGGTCCACCCTCTCACCCTTCACCCTGAACGCCTGAATGTCTGGCTCCCAGAAACTCACTAGCCTGTTCAGCAGCAACCCTGCTGAATGCATCATAGGTACCTGCACGAACTTCAACAGTCCGCACAATCCCAACACCGCCCGCACATGACAATCCCCCTGTATGATCATCACTATCTCATCCGGGATCTCCCACTCCCTCCCTAGTACTAGCGGCATCCTGTCAAAACACTCAAGGAAAACTCATAAACTCATGTCAAAGAAATAAACCTTACCCCCCCCCCTCCCCGGGAAGTCCTAACGGCTCTCTTCAAAACGCAGCTTTAGGCCCCTTTGCCGCGGTTTTCGACCGCGGATGTCTGGCCCACAGTCCCGGTCCCACACTGCGACTGTTCAGGCCGAACCCGTGGTCCCAAACCACATCTGTCGAGATTGAACATGCGGTACCAAACCGCGTATTCAGCCTCGAAACACGTGGTCCAAGACCGTACGTTCCGAGTCGAACCCCGCAGTCTCCACGCACGTCATCTGCCGTGGAACCCGCGGTCTCTAATCGTGGCTCCCTCCTACAAACCCGCGGTCCACCCCACGTGGACCGTACGAATACCCCCTGGGACCCACTACCCACCCCTCGAACCCAAAAAACATGCAGGTATGAGTTTGACGGAATACCTGTATCTCCCGGATCTGAAATCGACCGGTCGGATTGTCCAGAAATGCCACCTCACCTCTGGTCCACTCTGATCACTAGTCAAAGTCAAATAGTACAAATAACACTTGTCATGTTGGACCCACTCACTATTTATAGTTTGTTGACTTTTTCTTGTTTTGGCCATTCTGAGCCCATACGGAGTCCATTTTTTGAACCATTTCCACCACGAGAATCAGCACGACGAGACCGTCATGATGGTCAACTCGTTGCATTATTTTCTCCATGTCATGTTTTGCACATTTTTTAGATGCCACTAGTCACCTCGGTTTACGTGCCACTTCGGTTGCTCTCCATTTTTTGCATATTTTATATCATCGGATTTATTTTTCCGAGCCGGTGATGATGCTTGAGACCATTTCTCTCTCTCACCCCATATTTTGCGGGTATTTTTTCCAAAACGCCCCCCGTCACCTCGGTTTGCGTGCCACATTGGCCGTTATCCATTTTTTACACTCTTTATGTCGTCGGATTCATTTTTCCGAGCTCGTGATGATGCTTGAGATCATTTCTCGTTCTCACTTGGTACAATTTCAACATTGTGTCCTGACACCTTGCTGCCTCGGTTTGCGCACCACATCGGTCGCCATCGGATTGTTCCACATTTTTACATGAGCCATTCACTCCTGTCATACTGCAAACTATTTCGTTATTTTGCCACCATTCACTACCCCGCAAGGAGGCCCATCAGTGTTCCCCCCACCCTCGTTCTTGGTCATCATTAATGTCCTTTGATTGAGCACTTCCTCCTTGCCTGGCCATTCCCTTTGTTCGGTATAATTTTATCCCTTTTTCGTGCCGGACAAGTCCTTTACGAAAAAGGCACTTAGGGAGTTTCTGTTAAGCTCTTTTCTGACTCCTAAACCAATGAAAAGATCGCCGAGCAATCTTGCTTCCTTTCATGCTCGTTAAAGTACCTGAAAGGGCATCTATCTGGTATAAGTTTAACCCCTTTCTGGACCTGGTAGACTAATTATGAAAAAGGAATACTCTGGTCACACCGGCTAGAAGAGTTCTTCATTGCATCCTTTTATGCTTCTTTGGGCCTTGGAGACTAACACACGAAAAAGCAACCCCCTGGAGTCTTCTTATCACTTTCAGACTCTCTAAAATTGAAAGCAACCGCGAGCATGAACTGTCCTGGGCTCGTATAAATCCACACGACAATACCATTCCATTACTTCAGAGTCTTCTCATCCCTTTCAGACTCCTTAAAATTGAAAGCAGTCACGAGCATGCACTGTCCTGGGCTCGTACAAATCCACACGACAGTACCATTTTACACACACTTCTTCTAGTTCCTTAACCCATGAAGAAGTCCCCCCGTGTCTCTTGGCACTATGATCGATCATCTCGATAGCACCTCCAATCAGGTCGCCTTTGTTCAGAGTATTCTGCAGTCTCCTGCCATTTTACACCAGCTTGAGTCTCCCTCATCCCAGTCAATTCCCAGTATAGCTATGATCCCTTTCCCCTCAGTCAGTTTCATATGCCGCCTGATCATCCCCGCCATCATACTCTGAACAAAGGAATTTTGAGTCCACCCACTCTACTTGCCCAGTTATCCCCCCTAGTTGGTCAGTCCTACCTTGAGTACTATCACATTTCGGTTCTCCACCTCGCGCTCCTATCAAGGAAACACCATTGCCTTGATAGTTGCAGGTTTCCCTCTGTCGACGACAGCCCCTCTATTCCAGAGGATAGACCCATAGGTCCCTGCGCCTTAGACCCATCACCATCTGTGGTGAGTGCCTACGGACCATTTTGAGAGGAGTCATCATTGCCTCTCCGAGTGGTTGTTTCCCACATGCTCGACTTCAACACCTTGATCACATCGTTGGGAATCGCACAGGGTTTATATCCCTTCCATTATTGGTCGAAGACCCCGGATTTCCCCCGACTCTAGCACATTGGTGAGTCACTTCGGAATGCCCAGTTATATGTTCCCGTGGATGTCCGGGCTACGTTGGCGATTGTATTCGGAAGCCATCCAGTTCTATGCTTCCTTGAGTACCCATTTCCGTCCCATATCGGTTCCAATTCAGTGTACCATTGAGAGTATGACCCTTGTCACTCTGATCCAACAGCTCATCAGTTCCTTTGGTACCACATTCAGTAGCACTGTTGTCATTCCAGTGTATCAGTTCTTCAGCTCCGACATGGTTAGCCTGGCAATATGTCCCAGATTTGGTGTCCCCTATGGACTCTTATGATGTACACAGTGGTTCTCTATGTATCTTACAGGTCCCCATTTTTGGGCCTCCTAGTTATTTTTTATGTCTCTTGATACGAGCATGGGTATGCCCACCTCGTCCATATATTGAGATTCTGCCTCGTTCATTATTGAGACCATATATATTTTCAGGTCCCCATATTTTGGACCCCATTGTCATTATTGTTCTATATCTTCATACGAGCATGGGAATGCCCACCTCGTCTATATGATCAGATTATCCCTCATACATTATTGAGGTCATGTACTTTTAGTTTTTGCAGTTGTTCAGGATCGTTGTTCCGGGCTCCAGTTTGTTTCTTCTCTTCTCCACACCCCAGGAAAACCATACAGGACTTATGATGTCTATCGACCATACGATGAGCTCCTGCCCTCACACATCAGGAGGCAATTTGTTAACACCCAAAAAGTGCTCACTACCTCATCTACCCCATTACATGACTCATTTGTCCATTTTCCTACCATATTTACCTTAAAAACCCTGAAAATCCCATTAAAAAGCCTCCAAAAGGCCTAAAATGCCTCCAAAAGGCCGCAAAACCATCAAAAAAGCCTCAAAAAGGCTAAAAAACCCCTTTTCCCTCCAAAAATATCCAAAATTCTTCAAAAAATAGCAAAAACCCTCTAAAAAGGGAATAAAAAATATAAAATAATGAGGAAAAAACCCTATACAGCTGACCTAAACCATATGGTTCCCAAAACCATGGGCCAGCACTCCACCACCAAGAAACTATAAATAGGTGATGGAGACCCCTTATTTCATATCCACAATCAAGTATACCCTTACTCTGCCAAAATCTCTCTTGAAACCCTAGCTCACCCTTGAGCTACTTTCACCATTAAGAGCCCCTTTTGGCCCATTTCCACCATTGGAGAAAGAGAAGGAGCAAAGCTGGAGTTTGGAGCAACCCTCTTGGATCATTGCAAGAACTTCACCAACCTTCACATTGGAGATAAAGCTTTAATACAAAAAACCATTTACATTATCTCTTGTCTTTTTATATTTCATGCACATGCTTAGTATAATTTTCATTTTAATATCTTGTCTTTTAATTACTGTTTATTGAACTACTACTAAGGAGTCCCTTCTCCTTAGTAGGTGCTCATTTGCACAAGCTAGGGTGAAAACCCTAGCTACACATAATGAATGCATGACTAATCCACACTTGCAGAGCGGCACCTCATGCACGTGATTCTGCCAATTTTCTAAAACATTGTCAGAGTTGGAAGACGCAGATGGAGTGTTGATGTATTTGTAACTTCGGAATGTATTTCATATATGTATATTGTATTCCTATAGAGATGTTATTATTCCTCTATACGGAAGTGTTTGTATTCCTATAGAGATGTTATTATTCCTCTATACAGAACTGTCGTCATTTATATTGTAAGTGTCGTAACTTATACTTGATAGGTTATTAGACCACCTTGTTGGGGTCGGCCCTGTATAAGTCATGTGGGTTAAATGGTTATTAGACCACCCTATTGGGGGTTGACCCTATCACTTTCTCACTCATACTCTCATTGGAGAGTGGCGCACTTGTGGAGGAGGAGAAGCTGCTGCTAGGAAAAGACTATCTCTTATGCTTGGGTTGTATCATTGCTCTATCTATCTCTGAGGAAGTTGTGTGGTTTTTCACCTTTATGGTTTTCCCCAGTGAAACTCTGTGTCTCTATTGTCTCTTGTGTGCTTGCATTATTATGTCCATGATTGATATGTTGTAGATATGTTGTACATGTTGTTCTCTCAGTTAATATACTAGATCGGATTGAAGTAAATCCTGTAAAACAACATGGTATCAGAGCTAGCCTGAAAGAAGGCATAGTATGGCATTTATGACACTTGTTGCACTTGCAAATCTAGGGCTTGATATAGAAAAAACTAGTCATCGTAGCACTTTCGCTATAAATCCATTTCGGCGAGGTTTCAGGATCTGAAACTCTTACAGTTATAAGATAAGATCCCCATGTACTTTGTGTCTGAAGAAAAACTTCTAATTCGTTGTACTTTGTGTTTTATGATCTGTACAATCTAGGGTTTCTGCCTCTTCCAGATCTCAGTCATACACAGGTGACCTAGGAAAAAAGGTCACAACTTGGGATAGGAAGCTCCAAATGAATTTTCGTAAAATGTTACAAGTAGGGAACAGACTGTAGTTTCTCAGGTATGGGTTTTAGAGGCCGAAGTTGAACCAGTGACACATGGCACGCCGTACAAGTTCGCTCTCCTGTTTTATCCCATAAACAGGTCACGTTGCGACACTTGGAATAACTCTCTCTCTCAGAGAATCCAATTGAGTTCAGACCTATGGGGTTGGAAATATGATAGGTCGAGATACCATAGGTCAAAGTTTCAGAACCTGTGGATTCATAATTTCGGAGCTACACTAGAAACAATCAGGTGCATATTTATGTCAAAACAGAATTGGATTTTGAGTACCTTCATTCATCGCTCCGAGAATTAGGGATTCAGAGGAAGTTGGTATTTTTGTAATCGGAGACCACAGTTGAATGCTACTCATCAAAATCAAATTTAGAGATCAAGATCAAATTTTTTGGTTGGGTAGAAGGCCGGGCTTGATCAAACCCTAGTTCGGGACCTTAATTGGAAAAGTGAAAAATTAGGGCTTCTGCAAAAATGAGAATTTTTTAAATCTGTGACCAGAGTTGGAAGCTCCTTGGAAAAATAGAAGTTTAGAGATTTGGATCAAACTGTTTGGTTGGGTGAAGCTCTAGGAAACTCAAACCCTAATTTAGGGTCATTCCCAATGAATCCGAGAATCTAAAAGGCAATTTTGAGGGGTGAAACTTTGTAGTTTTTAAATTTTGAGTATACCAGGTTGATCAACTCATCAAGGCTCATCTTTCTACCCTTTCAGAAGTTTGAAATTCAAAGTTTGAATTTTTAGGGTTTCTCTGACAAACCCTAATCCAGCTCTAGATCCAGTTTCTGTAAATCAAGTGGATTGGGTTAATCCTAGAAGAGAATGGTTTGGTCACCTGCATAAGTAAAGAAGTTCCTGTTTCAGAGGGAGATGAGGCTAAGGCCTTATATAAGAAGATTACAAGCAATCTTGATAGGTATGACTTACAGGTATGTTTCGAAATCTGTTCATGATTAAGTTTATGGTATGTTTGTCTTCATTAAGGTTAGTACAATCTTGATTAACTGTAGACTTGTCGTATCACCTTCATAAAATTATGAATGCATGATAGAAGATATTCATTGACTAGGGTTTGACACTTATGATTGTACTAATGCATTATGGTGTTGTATGAGGTTGATGTCATCCGCTAACATGAAAGGTACATCAAGAAATACAAATCATGTTCTAGTTCAAGAACATATGACCATGGTGACATGACGACAAAGGTTCATCCATTGCCATGGATCACATAGAAGATATACTTGGTTCTATAATGGTTAACCTATGAGATATGCAGGTTACTAGCAGAAGTCACTTAAGAGAACAAGAAGACATCATGTGGGTATGTTAGACAATAACCAGCTAACATATTAATCCAGGTATGTTTTTTCTATATCAAGTTAGAATCCTACCTTGTATTAGAATCTTTTATATAAGTATACATGGCATGATTGATAATGATTATTCATTGAAGTTAGTAATCATGGGTTTAGGCATATTATGCTTCTTACTTTGATTGATGATATGACTAACCAGAAGAGTCCTATGGTCAATAAGAATATGCATGAGTAAAAGAAGTATTCCATGAACCTTGAATACTAATGTTTATTATCTGTGTTTGAAATGATCATGACTATACATGTTTAAGATTATGTTTTTTTAGTATCTATACTAATGAATGTATGATTATGTATGAGATCTTGAGGATGGCACAATCATGACACTAGTGCACATTTAAGAATGCATAGTGGTCCAGGATGAATATAAGTCCAAGGACAGGTTATCCAGGAAGCAAAGATCAAGAGGGAGCACACTCCAGTAGTTCCTGCAAGGAAACAAATATTGAGAGGGAGTCCACCCTACAACCAAACAAAGATAAGTATTTGAATTGTCATTTCTTGCATACTTGTTTGTTTAAATAATATTTTTCAATGATGTATATGCTTATGTTCCTAGAATTAGGGTGTGTATTATGCATATTAAAATAATTGCATTAATGAACAGTATACTTCTAATATGCATGTGATGGGTAAGTGGCCTATGGAACTATACAACATACCATTGCTACTTATCTAGAATGAAAACTCTTTGTTGACATGTTGGGAGTTGTGCACACTCTTAAATGTTCTGGTAGAGATTGGAAGGAATCTAGAAAGTTATGGGATATGGATAAATGTTGTATTGAAACATTGGCTAAAATAATTGCATGACTGTATGAAATATTTCTTTATGTGTAAGAATTTGTTCTGGAAACTATGAGATGTTTCTAATCATGCAATTTAACTTGTTTTGTAGGAAAGATCGTATACCATCACTTGCAAAAGAAGGACTACAACATTTGTTTAGCAACAAATTTATTTGTTGAAGATATTGAAGATATTGAAGTTCCTAGGATTCGGGAAGAAGGACATGATCGAGGAGTACCAGTTGATTATGAAGAATGATATTTGGGATGCAGTCCCAAGACCTGAAGGGAATCCTTTTGTGACTTCCAAGTGTCATAATTTATATTGTAAGTGTCATAACTTATACTTGATGGGTTATTAGACCACTTTGTTGGGGTCGGCCTTGTATAAGTCATGTGGGTTAAAGGGTTATTAGACCACCCTATTGGGGGTCGACCCTATCAGCATTATTTTATGTGGTTAAGTTAAGGGTGACCTAGTAAAGGTCATTAGGCAAGTCAAGTCAAGTATAAATAGAGTGCGGGAGGCACTGTATTTTCCAATTCACTTTCTCACTCATACTCTCATTGGAGAGTGGCACACTTGTGGAGGAGAAGTTGCTGCTAGGAAAAGACTATCTCTTATGCTTGGGTTGTATCATTGCTCTATCTATCTCTAAGGAAGTTTTGTGGTTTTTCACCTTTATGGTTTTCCCCAGTGAAACTCTGTGTGTCTATTGTCTCTTGTGTGCTTGCATTATTATGTCCATGATTGATATGCTGTAGATATGATGTACATGTTGTTCTCTCAGTTAATATCCTAGATCGGATTGAAGTAAATCCTGTAAAACAACAAATTGACTGTAGACTCTTGTCATCCCCTAGCCGGTCACTGCAACAGTCCTTCGATCTTGGCAAGAGCATCAGGATCCCTTGCTAGCGATAAACAACTCTCAAAAAATTTATGCAAGGTTCTAGACTACCATGATGGACCGGCCTCCGAAGTGGCATCAAAAACAGGGGGCATGTCACAAATGATGGCCTTGCCTTGATCCTTTTCCATCACCCGTCACGCCTGAAAGAATGCATCATGCTCAAAATCAATGTCAAATGACACCTTCTTTTGTCATGCTAACCGAATAAGTGGATGTGGGCCATCCCCGCCCATTGTTGCACCTCCCCGAGTTATAACTGCGACAACATCTTATGGCCTTGGCTCCGTAGAAATTGTCGCAATAGTTGCTTCCTGGGTCTGGTTTGGAGGATTATCAGGTTGATTCACATTCTAGTTAGTATTTTGATTCGAACACTGGTTCTGATTCTGCGCTGGTTGCTGCACTTGATTTTGCACTGTTTGTTGTACTTGGTTTTGGTTTTGCAATTGCAGAACATTCCCCACTTGCCATCACACAATCAACTGGGGATAGTTTTCCACTGTGTGATCTGTAACAAAACAAAACAAAACATACACTGCGTCTGTAATTATGGGAAGTCTCACTGGTAGTGTCCCCATATCCCGCAGTGATAGCACTGAACAGGTCCTCGACCTCCTCATCCTCCTCTGCAACCGAATCCTCCACGGAATCCTCCCTACTATTGGTACTACAGTTGATTAAACTATTGTTGCATAGGATTCGGTTTCATGCCTTCCCTAGCTCAACATACTGGGGTTGTTGAACGTATTGTGGCTGCTGTGGAGCCATCTGCATTGGAGTATATTGCAGCATAAACTGCTGTGGTACAAACTGCACTTGTGGTTGAGGTAGCGACTGGGATACTTGTTCCTACGGTTGCGGTTGTTGTACGACACACTGGTCATCCTTCACATAGAATGCATCGTACGTTCTCTCCTGGAGCAACCCATATGCACGGCAATCATTGTCTTCATGTCCCATAGATTTACAGAATGTACAATATAGATTCATCGGTTTTGTGACCATCTTCTGCATGTATTGAGATTCCTCATGGCGGTGCCCATAGACGTAACAAATGCGACACAACGGCATACCGTTGCCATTCAACGGGTTCGGTGCCCCTGAAACCAGATAATTGCGGAAATCTGGACAACTGTCCTTAGTGTGCTCCTCTCTGCAACAGCGCATACACCATACTTCTTCTCGCTGTTCCTTTCCCTTCTTAATATCTTGCAGCTGTATAGTCAGGTTAGCTAGCTGTGTCTAAATCTGTGACATCCCAGCTGCATTTTCCCTGATCGACGATGCTTCTAACCGCATTACAATTTCCAAGGCATCACTGGGTGTTATAATGTTTTGTTGCATCAACGGTAGACGAATATGCGGGAGTAATGCCGCAATGAACCGTTCTTTGTGTTGGACAACACTCATGTCAAAGCTGACCCTCAGCATCAACGTTTTGAATCGCTGGTCAAAATCCCACACCGTTTCATTGGGATACTACTTAATCTCTTTTAACTCTATAATATACTATGCTTCAGACTTGGGTTTTTTGAATTTTGCAATCAATCCTTTCCTGATATCGTCCAGCATCTTCTATGGAGCTCCTGTAGGGACTAGAACAAACTTCATAAACCAGTCTAATGTGCAACCTCGTAGAGTTGTCGCTAACTGTCCTTCCTTAGCATTATCATTAGTAATTTGATTCACGGTCCATACTACCTCACATAAGGACTAGTATTGTTCATGATTATTTGTTCTATTTCCATGGAATAGCGACAACTTCGTACCCTTTCCCGCCATCCTAGGCTTCCTTCATGCAGTCACTGAACTACTAGAAATCAAGTTTTGTTGACACGATGGTGTCGAAGTTGTGTTTCTTACTGGTTGACAGATATTGAGCGGAGGTGTGGGCATGTTGTTGTTGGGTTTTGGTCTTGCCTCTATCCTGGGCGTAGCTTGGTTGTCCTTTTCCGGACTGTGAGGTTGCTTCATCCCGTGTGGTCTTCCTTCGTGGCCTTGCAGTTCGATTGCAACAGGACCTTCTATTGTCCTCTGCCTCTTTTCCTATCGAAACCTTGCTCCTCCTCTTGTAAGACCACTCTCTTCCTCAGCTTCACTCACAGTCTCATCATGACCTGCACCCATATACCCCTTATCATTCCATGTATAGCCCCCAACTATCATGGTACCCACGGCCTCCGCCCACTAGGGTTTCTATGGATCAAGATGCATATTCAATATGCCCTTCTCACAAATGAGCATCTTAATAGACAACTGCAGCGACAATAGAAACCTTCCCCGGGGTACGCAGAAGAAATATCTTTCAGCTTCACTATAGGATTTGTTTGTATCAACCGCAAACTCAGTGATATAGCCTTCCAATATGCTATCAAGCCAAACTTCGACAGCCCATGACGCTTTGTTGTTGACTTCCTGCAGCTCCTAGATCAATTCAGGGGTCCAGGCTAGCGATTCACCACCTTGGAAGTTCCTCTTCTGAAAAGTCAACTTTGCTAACCACTCATACATGATGATGGGGAACTCACAGAAAAAATATTCATGTGGACCATCATGAATATACTTCGCTAACCACCAGTCTGTCGTCAACCCAAGGTTCTTGTTCTCTTTTTCAGTGAACTCTTGTAGTTTTAGGTCAAACCAATCTTGGATCTCTGGTTTCATCGGATGCCACATATCTGTTAAGATTTAATATGCTAAGACAAAAAATAGCAGCATTACATTCCATTTCACAATAATAGCATATATAGGATCACTGAAGAAACAACAAGCATAGCATAAACACAAGAGACACAGATTTATCCTGGGAAACCCTCATGGGGTAGAAAACCCAGTAAAGCTTCCTCAATATAGATGACCAGCAATATACAAAGATGAAACCCTGAGACATGATCTCCTCCTCCACAATAGCAGACCTCTCCTCCACAAGTGCGCTATCCTTAAGTGTGTGAGTGTATCAAATGAGGAATACACCTCCTCTATTTATACACTACTCTGACATATCTTTTACATAATTACATGTAGGCTCGTATTTAACCAATGGGTTAAATACCCCACTACAACTGACTGGGCCGACCCCTCTAGGGTGGTCTAATAACCCTTTGACCCATATAACACATACAGGGCCGATCTCCACTAGGGAAGTCTAATAACCCGAGTTACCACATTCCGATGGAGGAATAAACATCTCCGGATATACAATAAGATCTTTACGGAGGAATGAAACATCTCCGGAATAATAAAGTACAATTATAATATTCGTTGAAATTACAATATTTGAACACTCCCCCTTAACGAGAAGGATATTATAACAGCATATGCACGAGCAAGGAGTCATCAACATCATACATGATACATCTATAAATCATTGGAAGCTTTCTCAACATCATCAGTAACTCAACCAGTTACTGGAACATCTTCAATACTGGAACATCAACATCTTCAGTATTGAGTCTTTATCTTCTGCAGCACTCAAACAGCTACAGCAACATCAATATCTGAATCCTCACGATCGTCAGCATCATCATCACACGATCATCAGCATCGTCATCACACGATCATCGGCATCATCACATCATCTTGATCTACAACATCTGGTTCATCACGATCTACAGCATCGTCATTATACGATCATCAGCATCGTCATCATATGATCATCAGCATCGTCATCATACGAACATCAGCATCGTCATCATACGATCAATAGCATCGTCATCAGCATCGTCATCATACGATCAACAGCATCGTCATCATACGATCAACATTTTCTAGGGTGATCAATCCTGCTCTCTTTAGGACATACGTCCATGGATGATGCAATCCAGTCATGTACCTTTTGAACCAAAGTCCAGGGACAATCCAGTCCTATCATGCACCTTTTGAACCGAAGCTCAGGGACGATCCAGTCCTATCATGTACCTTTTGAACCGAAGCTCAAGGACGATCCAGTCCTATCATGTACCTTTTGAACCGAAGCTCAAGGACGATCCAGTCCTATCATGTACCTTTTGAACCTAAGCTCAAGGACGATCCAGTCCTATCATGTACCTTTTGAACCGAAGCTCAGGGACGATCTAGTCCTATCATGTACCTTTTGAACTGAAGCCCAGGGATGATCTAGTCCTATCATGTACCTTTAACCGAAGCTCAGGGACGATCCAGTCCTATCATGTACCTTTTGAACCAAAGCTCAGGGACGATCCAGTCCTATCATGTACCTTTTGAACCGAAGCTCAGGGACGATCCAGTCCTATCATGTAACTTTTGAACCGAAGCTCAGGGACGATCCAGTCCTATCATTCAATTCTCGGAGACCTCATGTCTATGGCTCAATTCACAGGACCAAAGTCTGAGGACGATCCAATCCCCTTACCTGTTCATTCAGGATTTTGTTCTCAGAGACATCATGTCTACATCTCAATTCAAAGGACTAAAGTCCGAGGACGATCCAATCCCCTTACCTGTTCATTCAATATTTTGTTCTCAGAGACATCATGTCTACGGCTCAATTCAAAGGACTAAAGTCCGAGGACGATCCAATCCCCTTACCTGTTCATTTAGGATTTTGTTCTCGGAGACATCATGTCTACAGCTCAATTCAAAGGACTAAAGTCCGAGGACGATCTAATCCCCTTACCTGTTCATTCAGGATTTTGTTCTTGGAGACATCATGTCTACGGCTCAATTCAAAGGACTAAAGTCCGAGGACGATCCAATCCCCTTACCTGTTCATTCAGGATTTTGTTCTTGGGGACATCATGTCTATGGCTCAATTCAAAGGACTAAAGTCCAAGGACGATCCAATCCCCTTACCTGTTCATTCAGGATTTTGTTCTCGGAGACATCATGTCTACGGCTCAATTCAAAGGACTAAAGTCCAAGGACGATCCAATCCCCTTACCTGTTCATTCAGGATTTTGTTCTCGGAGACATCATGTCTATGGCTCAATTCAAAGGACTAAAGTCCGAGGACAATCCAATCCCCTTACCTATTCATTCAGGATTTTGTTCTCGGAGACATCATGTCTACGGCTCAATTTAGGACTGAAGTCCAGGGATGATCCAATCCCCTCAAGTCCACCAAGGACTTCATTCTCGAAGACATACGTCTACGGCTCTTTTTAGGACTGAAGTCCAAGGATGATCCAATCCCCTCAAGTCCACCAAGGACTTCATTCTCGAAGACATATGTCTATGGCTCTCTTTAGGACTGAAGTCCAGGGATGATCCAATCCCCTTAAGTCCACCAAGGACTTCATTCTCAAAGACATACGTCTATGGCTCTCTTTAGGACTGAAGTTCACGGATGATCCAATCCCCTCAAGTCCACCAAGGACCTCATTCTCGAAGACATACGTCTACAGCTCTCTTTAGGACTAAAGTCCAGGGATGATCCAATCCCCTCATATGTCAATCATGGGTACAAGTATCTTCATCCATACAAGTACATCAAGGCATCATGTATCCTCATCATCAAAACATGTATCCTCATCATCAAAGCATGTATGTCAAAACATGTATCCTCATCAACAAAACATGTATATCAAAACATGTATCCTCATCAATAGCATCAAATGCATATATCATTAAAGGCATGTATACATCTATCATCAAAAGCATGTATTCTCACTAATACATCTATCATCAAAAGCATGTATACATCTAGCATGTATTCTCACTAATACATCTATCATCAAAAGCATGTATACATATATCATCAAAAGCATGTATTCTTACTAATACATCTATCATTAAAAGCATGTATACATCTATCATCAAAAGCATGTATTCTCACTAATACATCTATCATCAAAAGCATGTATACATCTATCATCAAAAGTAAAAATATAAGGGTCCTAAATCTAAATAATTCTAAGTAACTAAGTGCAGTAAATAGGTAACCTCATCATTGATGAGACAGACTTGTTATCAGATACTATGCTACTCCCCCTTTCGAGGAGAGTCCTTTTGAACTAAACCAAGCTTGTCTCGAAAGTATTCAAACTTCACTCGAGATAGAGGTTTAGTCAAGATATCAGCAATCTGATCCTCAGTGCTTATATATTCGATCTTGATAGCTCCTCTCTTCACCATATCTCGTATATAGAAGTATCGGATCTCTATGTGTTTTGACTTATCGTGGAACACAGGATTTTCAGTCATCTTAATGCAGCTTTGATTGTCACACATAATCACAGTGGGATCCATTTCTAAGTCAAACACTCCATATAATAGCTTTTGAAGCCACACTGCTTCATAGCTGGCAGAGCAGACAGCCATATATTCTGCTTTAGCAGTACTGAGAGCCACACTAGATTGTTTCTTGTTGAACCATGAGATCATGGCAGATTCAAGACTATAACATCCACCTGATGTACTCTTTCTGTCTGAGACACTTCCTGCCCAATCAGAATATGAGTAACCATGTAAACAGAGTTGATGACCTCCAAGATAATATAGACCAAAATCTAATGTACCTTTTAGGTACCTCACTACATGCTTTGTAGCTATTAAGTGAACCTTTCTAGGTTCTACTAGATACTGACTTAGGGTATTTACAGCAAAGCATATATCTGGCCTAGTATTTGTTAAATACATCAATGACCCAATGATTTGTCTATATAGGGTTAGGTCCACTAAATACGATGAGTCATTAACTAATAACTTCAAGTTGGAGTCCATGGGAGTGGCCATGGCTTTATATTCCAACATATCAATTTTTTTTTAGAAACTTCACAGCATACTTACCTTGATTTAAAAGATTCCTTTTGGATCTTGCCATACTTCTAGACCTAAGAAGTAGTGCATTGATCTTTCATTTTCATGTCTGCAGCCATTTTCATGAACTGTTTCTCATTCCTTGTCAGAAAGAGATCATCGTCATACAATAATGGTATGATGGGTTCAACATCCACAACCTTAAGGTAAAGGTTAGGATCAGCTTTACTTCTGGTAAAGCCCAAGCTTTGTCATGAAGTTGTCAATTGTCCAATATTCACACTCTGCATTGAGTGATCTTCTGCATATCTATCTGTGCCATATCTCGTCAGATGGGTCTACTAATATGAGCCTCAAAATCATTCGAACTCTGTGGTGAGTTCCTTCTTTCATCCACGTCATATGTGTATAGAATCCATATTCAACCTTGTAGCAAAGGTTGAGATCCACATCACCCATGATGATCATTAAGCTCATCAATTGACTACCGATCCTGGGTACCCATACAAAACCTGATTACATCATTAAGAGAATGGTCTTATCTAGTCTCTTGGAGCAAAACATCTCATCATGATTCTCTTCCTCTTTCTAAGAGAATCTCTTAACTACAAGCTTTCTATAGTGTGTTTGATTTGTAAATCTTTTGTTGAACATCCATCGCTTGTTCAAAGTTCATCATTCATCATGATCTTTCCTACAAATCAAAATTAAGTACATGATTAGTAATACTTCATAATCATCAAATCATGATAATATATTATGCATACAGATATCATTTACATAGTTATGCAACTATTTTGACCAATACTTTGGCACAACACTTTCCCATATCCTGTATGCATACAGTGGCTATCTAGATTCCCTCCATCTCTACCAGAACATACTATCGAGAGTGTGCACAGCTCTCAGCATGTCAGCAAAGAGGTTTCATGCTAGACAAGCAACAATGGAATGTTTGTCCAACTTACCAATCATATGCATATTAGTAGTATACTGTTCAATGCTTTATGAATGTTTACACTCAGCATGATATATTCTAGGAATACAAATATGCATACAAGCAATATCATTTACTATTTCTAATAACAACTCAAATACTTATCTTTTATGTTTGTGTGGTTGCCTCCCGCTTGATCTTCTGTATGTCTTCTGAACTTCTATTCATTTTGTACCACTGTGCATGCTCAAGTGTACACTAGTGTCATCCTCATGATCTCATACACAAACATACATTCATTAGTATATTCTCAATATTATCAAAACATTCTAATTCTAAATAATCTTGAATATGTACAGTCATGATCATTAGTATTCAGGGTTTCAAGGAAGTCTTCTTTTACTCATGCATATTCTTGTTTGATCTAGTTAGTTAAATCATCAACCAAGATAAGAGACATAATATGCATAAACCCTGGATTACTAACCAATCATACCAAGTATACTTACATAAGGGATCCTAACGCAAGGTAAGATTCTAACATGACATAGGAAAACATACCTGGATTAGTATACCTGCTTAGTTATGTACAACATACCTAAACAATCTCTTCAATGATTTAGAGATCCTGAGCTAGAACCTGCATGTCTCATAGGTTAAACATAATATAACAAAGTCATACATACCTCGTGAGTCTTTGTCTTCATGTTGTCATGGTCATGGAACTTGATTTGTCTTTTGTGATGTACCTGAACCTTGTTAGCATACAACATCAACCTCACACAACACCATGATGTATAAGTACAATCATATAGCCCTAATCAATGAATGTCTTCGATCATTCACATGCATTCATATTGTTATTAGGGTGATAAGACAATTAATAACATTTATCAAGATTGTACTAATAAATAACATGAATACAAACACATTATGAACTTAATCAAGAATCAGATTTCAAGGCATACCTGAACCTCCTTAAGTCATACCTGTCGAGACTTTTTGTAGTCTTCTTATGTAAGGCCTTAGCCTCAACTCCCCCTGAAACTTGATCTGGAGCTTGATTAGGGTTTGCTAGAGAAACCCTAAAAATTCAATCTTTGACTTTCACACTTCTGAATGGATGGAAGAATGTGTCTTGCTGAGCTGATCAAACTAGCATTCTTCAATTTTGAAATCTCCAAAATTTGACCCCTCAAAATTGCCTTCGAAATTTCTGGATCTTCTAAACAGGAACCCGAACTAGGGTTTGATGAAGCCCACCCTTCTGCTCAATCAAAAGGTTTTATACAAGGTTCTAAACTCTTATTTTTCTGAGGAGCTTCCAGCCGTGGTTACAGACTTCAAAATTCCAACTTTTGTTGAAGCCCTAATTTTCCATCTTTCCGATCAAAATCTCGAGCTAGGGTTTAATCAAGCTCGATATTCTACCCAACCAAGAAATTCGATCTTGGTCTCTAAATTTCGATTTTCCTGAGTAGCATTCAGCCATGGATTCCGATTCCAAAAATTCTAACTTTCTCCGAAACCCTAAATTCTGGAAGCCATGAATAAAGGTGCTCCAAAAATAATTTTGTTTTGACAAAAATATGTACCTGATTGTTTCTGCTATAACTCCGACATTTTCGCTCCACAGGGTCTGAAAATTTTTTCTGTAGTATCCTGACCTGTCCTCTTTCCATCCTGACAGATCTGACCTCAATTGGATTTTCTGAGAGAGAGTTATGCCAAATCTCGCAATGTGACCTGTTTTGGGATAATACAGGAGAGAGAACTTGTACGGCATGCCACGTGTCACTGTTTGAACTTCGGCCTCTGAAAAATTTTCCTGAGATAGATTGCCCTGTTATATTTCCATCTTGATAGGTCTGACCTCAATTGGACTCTCTGAGAGAGAGTTATGTCAAGTGTCGCAACGTGACCTGTTTATGGGATAAAACAGGAGAGAGAACTTGTATGGCGTTCCACGTGTCACTGGTTCCGCTTCGGCCTCTGAAAAAGTTTCTTGAGATAGTAAAGTCTGTGTACTACCTGTCACTTTTTACGAAATTTCATTTGGATCTTCCTAGCCCAAGTTATGACCTTTTTTCCTAGGTCACCTGATTTTCACTGAGATCTGGAAGAGGCAGAAACCCTAACTTGTACTGATCATAACTTACAAAGTACAACGAATCTGAGGGTTCCCTTTGGACACAAGATACCTGGAGATGTTATCTAGGACCTATAAAGGTTACAGATCCTGAACCTTCGCCAAAATGGATTTATAGCGAATGTTCCATGATGACTGGTTTTTGCTATATAAAACCCTAACCTTCAAATTGTCGTAAGTAAAGTAAGTGTCGTAAGTGTCATACCTTGTCTTCCTTCGGGTTAGCTCTGATACCATGTTAAGATTTAATATGCTAAGACAGAAAATAGCAACATTACATTCCATTTCACAATAATAGCATATATAGGATCACTGAAGAAACAACAAGCATAGCATAAACACAAGAGACACAGATTTATCCTGGGAAACCCTCATGGGGTAGAAAACCCAGTAAAGCTTCCTCAATATAGATGACCAGCAATATACAAAGATGAAACCCTGAGACATGATCTCCTCTTCCACAATAGTAGACCTCTCCTCCACAAGTGCGCTATCCTTAAGTGTGTGAGTGTATCAAATGAGGAATACACCTCCTCTATTTATACACTACTCTGACATATCTTTTACACAAGTACATGTAGGCTCGTATCTAACCAATGGGTTAAATACCCCACTACAACTGACTGGGCCGACCCCTCTAGGGTGTTCTAATAACCCTTTGACCCATATAACACATACAGGGCTGATCTCCACTAGGGAAGTCTAATAACCCGAGTTACCACATTCCGACGGAGGAATAAACATCTCTGGATATACAATAAGATCTTTACGGAGGAATGAAACATCTCCGGAATAATAAAGTACAATTATAATATTCTTTGAAGTTACAATATTTCAACAATATCCTCCTGTCACTTCGCACACAGTCCCGACAACGGAACCATTTGTTAACGCAAACCCAGTCGACAGGGGTTCCCAACATTATCGACACCCAAACCACCGTGATCTCCCTGAGCACCGGCCCAGACAGGTTTTACCCCGCCCAGCAACACCTGTTGGCTTGGTTTTGCAACCAAGCTTAGTGCTATGGGAACCTGCTAACTAGTAGCAGCAGTCTCAAATATTAAAGCAAAAACAAATGTAAATCTAAAACTAAAACTAAACTAGCATGTGCATTTTGAATTAAAAAACAAAAACAAGAAATATAGAAAATAAATTTGTATTGAAAATGGGGGCAAGCAAGTGCTTGCAATAACAATACCTCCAAGTGATGAAGATAGTTGAGAATCTCCAATGGTGAGCAGCTCCAAACACCAATGGGTCCTTTCTCCAAGGTTGCTACAATGGCCAAAAAATCAAGGGAGATTTTGGCAGCATGAGGATAGGAATATGGATGGATGTGAAATGAGGAGCCCCTACCACCTTTTTATAGGTTTTGGTGGTGGGGAATACCATTGTGGTTTTGTGGAAACCAATGGTATTGACCAACATGGTTTAGGTACTTTTCCCTCCTTTTTCCCTTTTTGAATATTTTTATTATTTTTATTCCCTTTTTAATATTTTGGAAATTTTGGACCCTTTTTGAGGGTTTTTTATGCTTTTTTAGGAAAAATACTCATTTTGAGTGGAAAAAGGGGTGTATTAAGGCCTTTTGGTGACCTTTTGTTGGCTTCAGAGGCTCAAATGGTGAAAAAGTGGACAAATGGGTCATGTGAATAGGGAAATGAGCTAGTGAGCACTTTTTGGGTGTTAACAGATTGCCCCCTGATGTGTGAGGGCAGGAGCTCATCGTATGGCTGATAGACATCATAGTTCTTTTGTCTTTTTCTGAGGTTTGGGGAGGAGAAGAGACCGTTTGGAGTCTGGATCCACGGACCTTGGAAGCTGCAAAAAATAAACAAATGTTACATGGCCTCAATATGAATGAGGAATAATCTCTGATAATGGACGAGGCGAACATACCCATGCTCGTATCAAGACATATACATAACAATTAGTCCCAAGAAGGGGGATCTAATACATAAAGAATCTACTGGTACATCATAATGGTCCAGAGGGGACATTATTTTGGGATATACTCATGATCATAACATGACTGATCTCAATAACTGATACACTGGAATAACTGTTGAACTGCTGAAACTGAAGGTGTCCAACATCTGTAGGGACTCAATGACTGAGAGTCTCTCTGAGAAGTATTTGTAACTATATACTCGAGGGAGTATAAAACTAGGGTACATCTGAATACTGTCGCCATGCGCAACCCGGATATCTATAGGAAAAGTGTAACTGGTTGTATCCATAGGTAGACTCTCAAATGTGGAGGAGTCAGATGGTATCCGGGGTCTTCGACTAATAACTGAACGAACCAATGCCCTATGCGAGTCTCAACGATGCGATCAAGGTGTTGAAGTCGAGCATGTGATAAACAACCATTTGGAGAGGCACTGAGGACTCTTCTCGAAATGATTCGTAGGCACTCATCATAAATGGTGATGAGTCCAAGACACAGGGACCTCTAGGTCTATCCTTTGGAATGAATTTGGTTGTCGTCGACAGAGGGAGACCAGCAACTAACAAGGAAATGATGTTTCCTTGATAGGAGCGCGAGGTGTAGAACTGAAGTGTGGTAGTACTGATGGTAGGACTGACATACTTTTGGGGATGGGAAGTAACTGGGGTCATATAGTGGGTAGACTCAAACTTCCTTTGTTCAGAGCATGATGACATGGTTGACCTGACAGCATCAAGAACTGACTTGTAGGTGTGGGTATCATTGCTTTTAGGGATTCAAGGATATGTATTGACTCTGGGGGGGTCAAGCTGATGGGTGTTGTCGAGGGATTCTCAGGGTGACGTACTGCAGAATACTCTGAACAAAGGCGACCAAAATGGGGAAGCTGCCATATGAGTAGACGTGATCTGTTGTGGCATCGAGAAGCACCATTGGGTCCTTCTTCATAGTTTTAATGAGCTCCAAGAAGGGATAAAAGTGTGCTCTGAAATGGTATTGTCCTGTGGATTTGTGAGCCCAGGACTGTTCGTGCTCATTGGAGCTTTCATTTTTTTAAGGAGTCTGAAAACGATAAGAAGACTCTGTAGTGGTTATGACTACTATCTTGTTGGTTTTACGAGCCCAGGATGGTGATTGCTCCTGGTCGCTTTCATGTTTAGAGAGTCTGAAAGCGGTAAGTGGACTCCATTGGTGTTCTTTTTTGTAAGTTAGTCTCCAAGGCCCGAAAAAGCATAAAATGATGCAGATGGAGAACTCTTCTAGCCGGTGTGACTAGAGTATTCCTTTTTCATAATTAGTCTACAAGGTCCGGAAAAGGGGTAAACTTATACCAGGTAGACGCCCTTTCAGATACGTTTAGCGAGCATGAAAGGAAGCAAGGTTGCTCGGCGATCTTTTCATTGTTTTAGGAGTCAGAAAAGAGCTTAACAGAAACTCCCTAAGTGCCTTTTTCATAAAAGGGATTGCTTGGCCCGAAAAAGGGGTAAAATTATATCGAACAAAAAAGGGATTGATTATAGCGAGAAAAGGTCTCAAGCATCATCATGAGTGCGGAAAAATGAATCCAGTAACATAAAGATTGTCAAAAAGGGGCAACGACCAATGTGGCATGCAAATCGAGGTAATGAGGGGGCATGGTAAAAACACCCAAAAAATTTGGGCGTGAGAGCGAGAAATTATCTCAAGCATCATCACGAGCGCAGAAAATTGGATCCGGCGATATAAGACTCGCTAAAAATGGACAACGGCCGATGTGGCACGCAAACCGAGGCAACGAGGGGAGCATGGTAAAAATGCCTGAAAAATCTGGGTGTGAGAGCGAGAAATGATCTCAAGCATCATCACAAGCGCGAAAAACTGAATCCGACCATATAAGACTCGCCAAAAATGGACAACGGCCGATGTGGCATGCAAACCGAGGCGACGAAGGGGGATGGAAAAATGCCCTAAAAATCTGGAGGTGAGAGCGAGAAATGATCTCAAGCATCATCACGAGCGCGGAAAACTGAATCCGGCGATATAAGGCTTGTCAAAAATGAACGACGGTCGATGTGGCACGCAAACCGAGGCAATGAGTGCGTGAAAAAATGGTCAAAAAATGGACCTGATGAAAACAGGAAAAGGAAAGAACTGTCATGAAGTTCTCGTTGTTCTGATTCCAATGGTACCAACGGTTTGAGAAATGGACGTCGTATGACACCGGAATGGTTGTTGGAAAAATGGTGGAATCTCTATAAATAGGGCATGGGGCCCATATGACGTGTCATTGTTACGTGCGAGTTTGGCAGAGCAGTCAGAGCTCTTTTTTGATTTCCAGGAGATTTCACCGTTGGTTTTCGATTCCGCGAGTTTCAGGTAACTCTATTCGCCTTAGCCTTTTCAATTATGTCATTTTTGGTTAGCGGTGGGCCCCCGAAGGCTACGAAATTCCACGTTGACCTTCCAACGTGGAATATCGCGGGTTTCGGGTCTCTTCCCACGATGAACCTCGCGTGTTTTAGGCTGACAGTCGTGATGTTCATCGCGACTGTGAGGTTGGAACCCGCGATGTTCATCGCGGGTTCTTGTATGGAGGCCGCGATTGTATTTTTTGCAAAACAAATTTTGGTGGGACTAAAAATTTCTTCTGTTTTTTGGCAGGATGTTGAGGAGACCGTTGACTTCATGGCGAGAGCAGGAGATAGATGATGATCTGATGCTGAGGATTCAGACTGATCCAGGGGTTCGGCAAACTCTGGCGGTGAGTGGACTTCTGAAGTTCGCTCAGATCCCACCAATGCGTTCAGTGAGACGGCTCCTGAACAAGTTGGTGAGTTGGTGGGTGCCAGCAGAGGGTGCTTTTATGATTGGGGGACAGAGGTTGGAGATCACCCTCACAGACATATAGTTTCTCACTGGGTTGCCTCGTTTAGGGGAGGTGGGAGATCTTCTGACGAGGATCCCGCCAGGTGTTGATATGGAGGATTTGTTGCAGACCTTCTGTGTTGATGGGGCCATTTTGAAGAACAACGCGTTGAGTCTGCAATCACTACGGGAGTGGGACATGAGGGCTGTTGGGGCATGTGTGCTGCAGGTGCTGGGTGCCACGGCGCCACATCGTTTGTTAGGGGGACAAACGATGATGGTAGACTCTGTGCTTCGGGGGACTTATTATGCCTGGGCTCAGATGTTTCTAGCTGGTGTCCGGAGAGATCTGGACAAGTGCTGTCGAGAAGGAGGAGAGTTCTGTTATGCCTCCTTTCTATGTTATTTTTTCTTCGAGCGGGTGCCGACCTTACGACCACGGGTGCCCATTCGTGATGGTATAGTGAGCGAGCCGCGCATGGTGCGGTGGGGGCATATGATGCCTCGTGGAGGTGGTGGTGTCCACGGGTTTTTTACAGAGGAGGTATATGAGCAGTGGGAGAAGATGCCCCTGGTGATTGAGGATTACCCATATGCTGGCATGGACTACCGAGGCGCCCCGAGATGCCTCGAGCCCAGGGACAGGCCTGGGGTTTAGACGGTATGTTTGTGGTTTGTTTTATACTATATCATGTGATTTGTTTATGATTATAGTTAGATATGTATATGATGGTTTACTTGCATTGTGTAGATGTTGGTCCTGTACCGCCGGCCGACTACGTGGCTCGTCAGGGGCGAGCGATGGTAGTTGCTCAACCTCCTGCAGCGGTACCACCTCCACGTGGTGGAGGATTTGCGGCTCGTGGGCGAGGGGTTGGCCCTCGAGATGATGCCATAGAGGGTGTCAGACAGACATTTGACATGATTCTAGCTGGACTCCCTGAGGATGGCTGGAGAGACTTGGACCTGGACATCGTGGAGCGTTGCTTTGGTGCACCGCGTGAGTGGCGGTCGCTCTTGTTGAGGACAACGGTTTTTGTGGCAGAGCACAGGGATGGTGCTCGGGATGACGCGGCAGGGCCGGCTGAGAGGAGGATCCGTCTACGGGATGATCCAGTGGGGCCAGCAGAGCGGAGAGTTCGGGCTCGCCATGATCCGGCGGGGCCCGCGGAGGAGGCGCCAGAGGAGCCCAGGGACCCTGATGACTAGATGATATGTATTTGCCCCCAAATGCTGATGAGCATATGGGGAAGCTCTTTTTGTACGGCTATTGTATTTTTGTATATTAGGTGCTGAGGGCACCTATGACATGTTTTGACTATACGATGATGTATATATATATATATATGATGTTGGTTTATAGTCGTGTATGCACATGGATGCACTTGTTGTCTTTATGTTCGCCCGTGGAGGCATGTTTGATTTTCTGTATGCCCGTGGAGGCACATGGTATGCACGTGGATGCACATTTTGTTTTTGGTATATGCCCGTGGAGGCACATGGTATGCACGTGGATGCACATTTTGTTTTTTGGTATATGCCCGTGGAGGCACATGTTATGCACGTGGATGCATATTTTGTTTTGGTATGATGTGATTAGTGTGCCAGTCTAGAATGTTGTTGGCCATATGGTCTGCGACACTATTGAGGTTTCTTGGGACATGTGTGAATGAAATGGATTCAAACTGTCGAATTATTTTTTTAGTGAAAAAAAATTTTCTGAACAGACAGGGATCGTGTACCTGGTAATCATTGTTGAGTTGGGAAACAAGGAGTTGTGAGTCCAGGAAAACGTTAAGGTGAGTATGCTCATTTGGAGAGCTGTTGCCAAGAGACCGGTCATGGCATCATATTCAGCCTGGTTGTTGGTAGCGGCACCCAAACACACTCCGTCGATGTGGATCAACTCATGTGAAGGGGAATATATTACCCAAGCTGTGGAGGCCAGATTGGGGGACCAACGGCTTGCCCCATCAGCGAAACCGACATAGCAGAGTGGAACATGTGTGCGAACGGGATCAATGTAAGGGCCGACCGGACAGAGGGGTATCCAGTGGAGATCGTATAAATGGCGGGGTCAAGGCCAGGTATTTCGGTATCTGACCAAGTAAAGACATCAGTGAATTCTTGGAACAGTTGTTGGTATTCTTCGATCTCATGCTCACTATGGGAGGCTCCTAATGTAATGGTATGAAGGGCACCAGGTGGGTCAAAGATGTCAATGTGGATGACAGGAGAAATATCAGCCATGTTATTTTCCTCATAGGCATCAGGAGTAGTAATGGGATCCTTCAACCAGTCGACTTTAGTAGGAAGGAAATCTTTGGATTCAACTGCGAATTGGGTAGCAGTGGTGGATGAGGTCTCTTCTGGGAGGAAGTATGAACAATGGTGCATGTCTTCCCAGGGATAATCCGGGGCAGTAGTAGCCTCTAGAATCTCTTTATCACTGCGGGAGTTGTGAGTGGTCAAGTCAGTTGATGAGGTTTGGGTGGTCGAAGAGATCATATAAATGGTGTTAATCTCTCCGGATGAGGATGATGCGGGAGGGTAGATCTCCTCGATAGTAGGGGGCGCCGTCTCAAGATCCAAATTATTCATCTCGTAGAGAGCTGCTCTGTAATCTGGACAGTGATGTGAGTAGTGGCCATAAATACCGCATATCGCACATGGGTGGTTGGTATGCAGTGATTTATCACGAGGCATGGAGTTTGGATCGATTTTGACAACCGGGATGTTGGGGTCGTCGTCAAGCATTTGCATGTGTTCCTGTAATGCAGGTAACTGTGGACACTGATGGGTTGGATGGCCTAACTCATCACACAACGAGCATTTTGGAGGAGCACGAAATATAGGGGGAGGTTTAACTGCCTTGGGTGGGGGTACCGCAGTGTATGGTTGTGGGCCTCTGCCCCCAGTGGGCCTGATGAATGGAGGGGCATTCGTCTATGATGAAGGGGTAGTGATACCGGGAGGTGGTTGAGTAGAAGTAACAATGGGTTGCACCGGTTACAGGATGACACTTGGTGTCGGCGGAGGAACGGGAGGCGAAATATACCACATGGGTAATCCCAATGTTAACCCGGGGAGACTAAGGGTAGCCATAACCGGAGCACTTACTACACCTGAGGGAGGGAATAGAAAGGGGATTGTGTGGATGGGTGTAACACCGATGTGACTAGGGACCAATGGTGGTTTAGGGAACAAGGGTGGTTGATTACCGGGTTTTTGTGTATTCTATGAAAGAGTACAGATGATCCAGGTGGATATCGGTGGTATCCCACCTCTTCCAACTGGCTTAAAACAGTCTTCTGGCAATTTTGATAAATTACTATTTTTAGCAGTTTTTCAGGTCCTGAACTTCCGGAGCCATTTTGAGGCCCTAAACGACATTTTTTGGCAATTTGGGGGACCAAATGGTTGCCAATGGCATACATTTGGGCCCAGTCGAAAGTTGTAAATTTCGGATAGACCTTTCCAACGGGTTACCGAGCGCCCCAAACGGAGATCGTATGCAAAAGTTATGACCCCGGGAAGTTGACTGTTCAACTAACCACCTTGGGGCCGCAAACTTTATGACGGTTCATCTTCTAGGGTTAGGTTTTTGGATGTTTGGGATTCTTTCCCTCGTGCTTATGATAAATAGGCCCTTTTGGCCTCTCTTTGTATTCATCTTGGCACGAATGAGCATAGCGGCCACATCTCTTCTCAGAGATAGCTACCACCATTCTAGCTATTGTATTTTACAGTCTGTTCTATTTCCGCTATTTAATAGAATATGTGTTTACTGTATCACTGTGTTATTTGCAATATATCTCTGTATATGATTATGTATATGCTATCTTTTGTTTCGTTCCCACATAAATCCGGATCAACAGAGGTCAGCGACGTGGGTCTATGGTGACGGTGGTGGAATAGATTGGAATGTAGAAGTCATCGGTGCCTCGGAGTA
Organism: Larix kaempferi; assembly: GCA_027924585.1. Lineage (NCBI taxonomy): Eukaryota > Viridiplantae > Streptophyta > Pinopsida > Pinales > Pinaceae > Larix > Larix kaempferi. Next base: position 7,897,484 of record BSBM01001035.1, read on the forward strand.
AAGTCTGGGTCCTACTGAGGAAACGAACGAGGCAGTTGCACCACAAACAGGTTGTTCAACCATGGGGAGAACATTTTCAGGTGTGGCGGGGGCCTTGGGATCGTAGTAGGTAAGTTGGTCGACCTTAACCATGCGTCCCTCATGGGGGAACATCATGGTACGGAAAACGGATGAGGCAACCACCCGCATGGCATACATGTAGCTGCGACCAAGTAAGAGGTTATAGTCGAGTTGGGCATTGATGACCTCAATGTCAATGAGCATGGTTTTACCTGCCAACTGGACAGGGACATTAGCTAAGAGACCTTGGGGTTGAGCTGAACGGTCGTCATGGTCTCGCAATGCAGTGGTGGACTGCTGGAGAGTAGGGGATCCCAACTTCTGCCAAACGAATGTAGACATGACACATGTAGAGGCCCCTTCATCGATAATGCATCGATGGATGACAAGATTCCGAATGGAAACGAAAACTTGGAATGCTAAAGTAGATGGTAAGCGTGGTTCGGACTGGTCTGAATCGAATGCAATCAGCTGTGAATCATTGGGGTCAATGGCGCCAATGGAAAAGAACAAAGTCTTGCGCTATGAAGGACAGTTTTTCAAGACCTCTAAAGAAGACATGGCTGCAGGAGACTGGGCTAAATCGTCTACAATGTTGTAATTCGACGCAGCACGAGCATTGGGATTATTGTTGATACGACGAAGTGGGAAGTGAGGTGCTTTGGAAGCGCCATCAAGTGGAGCCGGAGGTATACGTAACGTTTGATCTGTGGGATTAACGTTAGTGTTCTTGTCGGCGGGAGGGGATTCAGCAGTGGAGCCATATTGGTTCCGACGGGTTTGGAGGTTGGTGTCGGCGGTTGACATCATCAACAAGTGGTGAGTACCTGAATCGAACATGGGTTGATCAGGGGCTGCATAAGTGATTTGTTGTTGTGGCACGTTTCCCTGAGGGGGAGCTAATGGCTGAGTGTTCACTACACCTTGGTTTGGAAAGGGGTTTTGCAGCACCAAAGGTTGATGTTGAGGTGGTGGAGGGTTGGGTGGCGGCTGAGGAGCCGCTTGCCCTTGACGATGGGCATCGTCAGTCCAGAGTTGCCGAGCTCGCTCCAAATGTGGGCAAGAATGTGTGTAATGACCATAGACCCCGCAAATAGAACAAGGGTGGTTTGTTCTAAGGTTTTTATTTTTAGGCTGCTTGGAATTCCGATCCGGATTGCGGTTGGGAGGAGCAGCATTATTATTTTGCGGAGGATTGGGAGGTGGAGGACCTTGCTGTTGTTGGTTATTACCACGGTTACGTCCTCTTCCACGGTTCTGTTGCGCACCTTGGTTGAGCTGGTTGTTCTGGTGCTGGGGCTGGTTGTGCTGTGTGTACACTTTCCCTTGAGCAGTGGGAGGATTTTGGTTCACCGCAGGTGCGGGAGCAGGTTGTGGTGCATAATAAGCAGGCGGGGCTGGAGGTGGTCCAGTTACCTGCTGGGGTTGTTGGTAACCCTGAGCTATTGGAGGTGTTGGGCTAGCCGTCGCAGCTTGCTGTGGGTAATACATTGGTTGAGGTGCATCTGGGGGGGCGTAAGCAGGTGGTGCATGACCGAAGCATTGAGGTGGACACAAAGGTCCATGGGTATGGTGGTGATGTGCCATGGGAGCATATGAACTGGTTGCTCCAGATTGAGATGTAGCCCATGAAAGGTCGAGACCATGGCTAGGATGTGTAATGGAAAAGGGTTGAGGATGCGAGGCCATACGACCAATGATGCCATCAGCGGCATGGGATGCCCCTAGCGCATCATGTTGGGATGACGCGCCCCGAGGGGCGTCTGGTATAATGGTATACAGATAACCCGACTGGGCGTAAATGAGGTCAAACTGTTGGGCTTTGAGGATGGCCCCTTCTTCAGACTGGGGTCGTTCAGATGCCACATCCTTCGCAATGAGAGGGAGGAGGGATTTGAGAAACCAATCTAAGAAGATACGGTCGTCTAACTTGATTTTGCAGAGGCTTCGGCGTCGACGCCACTCATGAATGTGGTCAGTGATGTGGGTGGCCATGTTCTGTCTGGAAGACAGTAGGATCTCGACTCTCGTATCATAGCGGACAGGTAACTGGAAGAACTGCAGGAAGGTCGAGGCAAGGGAGGTAAAGGTGGCATGCGTCCCATGGGGCTGCTTGATATACCACTTAGCTGCAGAACCATTGAAGGTGCATTGTAACAGACGGAGGCGGACTGAGTCGTCCACTATGGAGTTGGAGGAACACCATAGATGGAAGGACATGATATGGTTCTGGGGGTCCTCACCTGCCTTGCCCTCAAACTTAGGGATGTCAGAGGGGAGTTTGGTGGGCATGTGAGGCCACGCAGGGTCGTGTCTGATAGGATCATTGGTGAGCCTAGCTAAGTCTGGTAAGTTCAGACTCGCCATGTACGGTAAGCTAGCAGATGTAGTGAATGGGACTGGGACATGACTAGTCATGGTGGTATGATGTAGGGGTCCAGTAGCACCTAAAGGTATGCTAGGTATTGAAGGTATATGTCCTCCAATAGCTGTGGTCTGGTAAGGGCCAGCGTTTCCTAATGCAACATGGGTTACACCAGGGTTAGGAATAGCAGTGGTGATTCCTAGAATCTGGTTTGTGGAACTGAGAGGGGGTGTGACCCCTATATTCGGCATACCCATAACAGGTGGTGGCCCTGTGTTGGGAATTCCTATAACAAGAGGTGGCCCTGTGTTGGGCATTCCTAAATGTGGAGTGTCCGCCATATTAGGCATACCTAGGGGGGTGGTGGTTGCCATGGATGGCACCGCAGCAGAAGGGTCTGTGGATGTATCACCTATGGTGCTGGTAAAAAGTGGGTCGAATTGTGCCCCAGCCATAAGGTTGGTTGGTAATAACTCGGTAGGGTTTTCGGATTCTGCCTCTAAATCAAATGTGAAGTGAGGCGTGTCAGAATCGAATGACTGTCTGTTTGACCGACGATGTGTTGAGTCAAGGGACAAGGCTCGGCGTCGTTGACGTGGCGAGCCAAGTAGACTGAACTCTGGGAGTTCGCCCTGAAGACGACGAGAGCGTCTATAATTCTCAATGGTGAGAAATAAGTTTTTGTGGAAAAATCTTATGTGTAAAATGGTAATGTATAAAAAAATCAAAACCCTAATGCAAACAAGGGTGCAAGAAGGGGAGTGAAAATGAAGGCTCTCAGGCCAAAAAAAAAAAAAAAACCTCAAAAAGGCACTTATTATAGCAGTTGTGCTATAATAAGTGGAGGGATGCAAAAAATGGTCAGAGTACCAACATGCAAACAGCTTCTAGAAAAAATAGGTGTAACTAGACCAAAGGTAGATTGTATCATGCAAACACCTAACTAAAAGTATTGTGAACCAACAAACTATATTCTCTGCAAGGTGATGAAATCCAAGTCAGACAATATTGAGTGTTGGGTCAACGGCTAGATATCCCCCTATCGGGAGGGACACTGGGTAATCAATCGTAAAGAATGGCAACTAGGATACTCTGTTCATGACACGTCGAGAAAAGGTAAATCTGTCGTTTGGTCCTTTTACTGCAATACCCCCATACAGGGGTATCCCGAGAACTGCGAATGGTAGCCCTTTGGTTACTGAATGGATTTCGGTATTCCACTCAGGCTTCTGGAACCATCCTCGCGACTTCAACTCTCCTAGGGGAGAGGTCTTCCCATAAACCGGTTGTGACCGTGCCAATAAATACTAGGAGATTTTGGTTCCCTAATGGACAACAACTATGTCTCAGATGTAATAACTGAGGGGTGTTATTGGAACACCTATCCCCTTAATACTACCTAGCTACAAAGTTCTTTTAATGCTCCCCAAGTGGGGTTAAAAGTGGGTTGAAATTAGGGTAAGTTTTAAGGCTCAGTTTAAATTATGTGTTTGAGTGGGTGCACGTGTGATATTTTAAACTCAAATTGAAATAGTAAATGCTAAATATTCAAAAAACAAAGGATTTTTTGAAAATAGAAAAGCAAATAATGTGACTTTTTCAATAAATGGAAATTAAATGCTTTGCAAAGACTATTCAAAAATCAAAGGATCTTTTGAAATAGGAAAGCAAATAATATAACTTCTTTAAGAAATAAATGGATTTCTTTTTCAAAAATTGCTATGGGCAAAATATTAAAGAAGTAAACAACAAAAAAATTTAATCTAGATAAAATGAAAAATAAATCCTTCTTTCAATTTCTGAAAATTTTTAAAAAGACTTTTTCCATGTGCATTCTAAATAGTAAAAAGATTAAATGGCTGTAATAATGCAGGAATTTTTTGATGCTGTAAAATAGCTATGTGGGCAAAAAATACAGTAAAAAATTAATTTTTTAAACGGATCGGCCGAATGAAAAAATTGGCATCGCGGGTTTTGATAGAACAGCCGCGATGGACCGCGCGGGTTTCTGTCGCACAGTCACGATGGGCAGCGCGGGTTTCGGCCGCGAAGCCGCGATGGACCGCGCGGGATTTCGTCACACAGTCGCGATGTGCAGCGCGGAAAATGTCCGCGAAGCTGCGATGTGCAGCGCGCTAAATGGCCGCGAAGCCGCGGTGAACCGCGCGGAAAAGGGACGCGCAGTCGCGATGAGCTGCGCGACTGTTGGGAAAAAAGCCGCGAGGCGAAAGCCGTACGCGGATGCCAAAAAACAAACCCGAAAATTGAGAATTTCGGGTTGTTAATGGCTAAAAAATGGGCCAAGATCTAGAACAACAATGGATCTGCTGTCTAGAGTGGCAGATCTATGAATTAAACTACCTAATACTATCAAAAACTAAGATCTAAAGCAAAAGTGAGATATAAAGATTCAAAAAGAAGCGGAGTCGCCAAAAACTGTTGGCTTGGTTTTGCAACCAAGCTTAGTGCTATGGGCACCTGCTAACTAGTAGCAGCAGTCTCAAATATTAAAGCAAAAAAAAATGTAAATCTAAAACTAAAACTAAACTAGCATGTGCATTTTGAATTAAAAAACAAGAACAAGAAATATAGAAAATAAATTTGTATTGAAAATGGGGGCAAGCAAGTGCTTGCAATAACAATACCTCCAAGTGATGAAGATAGTTGAGAAGCTCCAATGGTGAGCAGCTCCAAACTCCAATGGGTCATTTCTCCAAGGTTGCTACAATGGCCAAAAACTCAAGGGAGATTTTGGCAGCATGAGGATAGGAATATGGATGGATGTGAAATGAGGAGCCCCTACCACCTTTTTATAGGTTTTGGTGGTGGGGAATACTATTGTGGTTTTGTGGAAACCAATGGTATTGACCAACATGGTTTAGGTACTTTTCCCTCATTTTCCCATTTTTGAATATTTTTTATTATTTTTATTCCCTTTTTAATATTTTGGGAATTTTGGACCCTTTTTTAGGGTTTTTTATGCTTTTTTAGGAAAAATACTCATTTTGAGTGGAAAAATGGGTGTATTAAGGCCTTTTGGTGACCTTTTGTTGGCTTCAGAGGCTCAAATGGTGAAAAAGTGGACAAATGGGTCATGTGAATAGGGAAATGAGCTAGTGAGCACTTTTGGGGTGTTAACAACACCTGCAGAGCAAATGAGGTCTCACCCGAGATGTTCAAGGGAGAGTCGATGGAACCATGTTTCCGCCAAATGAAGGAGGATAATGCAGCTTAGACCCAACTTGTTGCAACATTTCTGGGATAGATCTAAGCATTTAACTTAAGCATTATTCATATTCATGGCATCATTTGACAAAACAAATCATAATTGCGACAGATATAACAATAAAGCATTAACCGTAGCAAGGAAACATCGCACCATTCACATATTCATATTGTGAAATGCATTACAATAGATAAACAGGGAAACACGGGGATTCTTCTCAATAAATCCGTCACATCATATTAATTCCGCAAAAACCCATATACAAAATATTCAGTCTTCAGCATTGGATCAAGATCTCACAGATGGTTCAACAATCATACTCCACAAAAGACAAATATCTCCAGATCTAAGATACACGATCCAAGATGATTCAATACTTACAGATCTATGTCTATTTATAGGCTTGTGCCTTTACATTGCTTGTCCACTTTCTAACTACTTCCTAACCGACACTTCAAGAAAATGACCCAAAATCTATCTATTGTGATCCAAATGACCCAAAAACCAACATACTGTGGTTCAACAAACCCAAAATTACATAAAATATCATCATTTGCGCTTGAATTCCCGCCTTCTGTGGTATCTTTGGCCTAGCGCAGCATCCACGATGCTGCGATGCTGACTTGTCCAAACCACCTACCAACAATAGTTTGGGAGTCCACAAGTCAAACTAGTTGAGCTGTCATGAATTGCTATTTTACTAGTTTTGTTATCATACTTGCCCAGATCTGCATATAACTTTATGAAATGTTATTTTATGATTCAATGACTGTAAATGAATTATTATTAGCCTCTCTGATTTCTAAAACAACCTTTTCCAACTTACATTCAATTTCCCTACCCATACTAGTCTGCATATGCTGAGAACCGCAGGAGCATTGGAATAGAGTCCAGCTAGGTTGTTCTTGAAACATAAATGGTCTCATTACGTTGTGCAAAGGTATAAACTCAGATCAGAACCTTTCATCCATCCATAGCCTTTGACCTTGCCCATCTTCAGCAATTCTGGCTTCCACAATCACTGTTTTGGTTAATTTTGAGAAGACTTGAGTTTTTGTGCCAAATCCTAAGTTGGTACATCACAAACGTAGCTTATCAATTCATTGTGTAATTCCTTCAAATTTTACTGCACCATTCACTAATATGTGGTGAATTAAATATCATCTTACCTAAAGGATATGGGTATAGCTAAAATCACTTTGCCACCAAATAAATTCACACGGGCACAGAACACAAAGCGGAACAGAACCAATTCAACAACCTCGTATTAATTGATAAAATTACATATTTATACACACACAGTGAATTTCACAATGACTTTAATTTTCCTTTGGGAAAAAATCTATTACAAACATGACACCAAATTTGTCGGCAAACTATCCTTCGATTAACCATCATCGGGCTCCACAAATTGATTTTTCAAAAACTCTGAAATCATGCCATGTGTCACTATGTGATTGAATATTGGGATATGCCTTTCGGCCTTCTCCATTGGAACTTCTCACGATGACTCCTTAATACAACCCCGATGTTGAACTCCACAATGTTGACACGTGTCCCATGGAGACACCTCTATTGGCATTCAACATTGTTGCACTTCACGAAAACACCAATATATCTCCCCAGTTATTTGTTGAGGTTCCTTCACCGGTACTCACCTAACCATCACCTCCATGCATCTCCAATGCACTAAATCGAATATGTTGACGCATGTCCTATCGAACTTCTCCATCAGGATTTTCATTATGCGTGCACAAACATAACATCGATACTCCAGGGTCGATACACTATTGGAATTCATTCATGGGAAATCATCTAATGGGACTTCAAATGAATAGTTTGGTTTCCAGATTCATAAACTGACCACCTAAACCCTTTCTACTTCCACATCTCAACATCCGAATGGTTTTCAAACCAAATTCATCAGGGCTACTCTCAAGCATATCTATTGACACATTTGATACACATCATCAATGACTCTCTTGGATGCTACCACGTGTAGAATTTTAATATGATGTTGTGGTTATTTCATCAGACCTCTCTGTGGGCTCCTTGACACTTAGTCAAAATTTATTCTTTTATTTTCTTTGTGGCTTATACTGGGTAACTGTGATGTGACTTCACATGGTAGCATTCAATTCAGTAGTTGTGAACATAAATTCTAAATGTGACTGAGTGTTGTTCCATACATATTCGTTGCATAACGTCTTCAATGTGAGTATGGGTTTCCTAACTGCCTGGATGATTGTGTTAGGATATCTCATCATTCAGTATGTAATTTGCATGCATCCACATGCAACCCAGTCACCAGCTTGATGCCTCCAGCACCTAGTCCCTAGTCTGTCAGCACCCGAGAGTTTCCTTCCACTCAGTTTTATCCCTCCTAGTGCTTAGTGCGCCCAACATGCACCTACCACTTGAGAGGGCGCCTTTTCTCACCTACCACTCCAATTCACTTCAGTTACCTAGTTTTATTTCCTTGATTTGAGGCTAGGCTGACTCCTAACTATTGTTATCACTCCGATGGACCTCCAATGAGACTTGACTACCTATTTTGACTCCAGTTAGCACGTCATGCGCCCTCCACTGAGCCTCCTTCCCTACATCAGTGCCATTACCATCAGTTACACTTATTACACTCAGTTAGACATAGTTTGACACCTGGCTGACAGTTACTTGTACATTGATGACCACCATTGATTGATGATGAGGACTCCTAGTTGGATCCTAGCTATTCCATGTAGTATATTCAAATGACCTTCTTGGCTAATTCAAATTGCTCACTCATTGTGATAGTATTGTATTGTAATTCTACTATTCAGGATTATAGAGCATTGATGCATCTCTCTTGCACAGTTTTTACTCCAATTTGTTTTACATCATTGTGATTGATTTACTTGTTCAATAGATCTGTTGTGACTAATTTTACATGGTATCAGAGCCATGGTAGGGACAAGATCTCTCTTCTACAGTGTTCTACATGAAGAATTGAGTGAATTTGCTCAAAATACTGAAGTTTGGCATGCAAAATCTCATCTGCATTCGCTCATGTGCATGCAAATCTGAAATATCTCTCCAATACCACTCCAGAAGCTTGAATTTTCCATAGAATTCCTGGAATTGATACATTGGATCTTCAACCTTGCTTGATCTCCAATCCCAAGTGTGATGCAACTCTAAAAGGGTGGATTTTTCGACATTATTGTTCTTGTTTTGATTGTGATTTGCAGGTTAATCATCTCCATCAAGTGCATTCGCTATCATTGAGATGGATTCTTCTTCTTCAAAGCTACTCACTCCCTTCAATTATTTTGAATGGAAGAATGACATGGAGATTATGTTGCGCTCAAAAGGGTACTACAGAGTCACCATGGGCCTCGATATTGAGCCCAATACTCTCATTGAAAAATCCAAGCACTTCAACAAATTGGATGAAGCATATGGTCTTCTTTGCCTCAATATTTACAAGGATCTTCACGTTCACCTCAATGGATTGACTACTCCAAAGGAAGTATGGGAACAACTCGAAAATATTTTTGGAAAGCAAGATGACATGCGGTCTTTTCAATTGGAAAATGAATTGATTTCCTTGAATCATGAGAATTTCGAGACCATCAATGATTTTTTCACAAGATTCAAGCATTTGGACTTGCAATTGAAGAACAGTGGAGTTATCAAAGAGGATAAAAAATTGATCCTCTCCATCCTTGCAAAACTTGGTAAATATTTCTTGGTATTTGTCTCTACTTTCAATTCCTGTCGGCTAACTACCCTGAATTGGAAGATGCCTACCTTGAATGCCTTCATTGAGTCCATTACCAAAGAGCATGATAAGCTAATTCAAATGGGGTCCATAAGCTCCAAAAATTCACCCCTCTTTGTTCAAGGATCCAAGGATTCGAATGGAAAAGGGAATCAAAATAAAGAGAAGCACAAATTCGAACCTACCAAGCAAAGAGAGAAAATCAAACCATCGGATACACCATCCGATTCAAGGAACAAGCAAAAGGGTAAAGAGGGTAAAGAAAAATCTAAATGTTCATATTGCAACCATGGCTTTCATCCTAAAAGTTCATGCATGAAGAAAACAATAGATCAAATGGCTCTCCTTTTGGAAAAGAATAACATAACTCTTCCCGACGGTACACGGAAGAAGGATAGAAATGATGATCATGAAAGAGGCCAAGAACTCATGGCAACTGTTTTGAAACCCACCACTCTACTGATAGATTCCAGTGCCTCGAATCATATGGCTACAAATATTGACTGCTTTTCTTCATTTGATCCAAACAGATCCATCCCCATCTATTATCTCCCCAGATAAATTTGTCAAGTTGAGCCTTTTCAGATGATAGGATGTCATTTGAAAATTCATTTCTAAATTTCTTAAGGCTCATTGTTGATATCTTTATGCATGTAATTAAGTTTGAAAAACATTAGATTGGGTTTTCATTTAAAAAATTTCAAAAGAAAGGTTTTGGTAGCTAAGCGCTTATTTAAAACGGTCCCTAAGCTACTGAAAGCCCTGCTTTCGGCAGCTTAAGCGAAATTTTCAAGGCTCTCCTAGCTACCGAAAGTGAAAGGACATATAGCATGAGTCAGGGGCAGTTTTCGGTGGCTTGGGCAAATACGATGGTGTTCATTAGCCACCGAAAGGTAAGTTTTGGTAGCTTACAAGTCAAAAGCAAAATTGTTCGAAGCTACCGAAAGAAGAGGCTTTCTCAACACTGTTTTGACAGCATAAAGGAAAAATTTCCCAAACCTACCAAAAGGAGAGGCATTTTCACCACTTTTTCGGTAGTGCTCGTGTTCAAATGCAAATTCATTCCAGCTACCGAAAGAGCAAAAGAACTTCACTTGTCATCAAGAAGCTGAGACAAAATACATTTTTTCCATTTTGGAACATTAGTTTCAAAATAGAGCTTTCGGTGGTTTAGGCAGGCTTTCATAGCTATTCTTAGCCACCGAAAGCAGAGCTTTCGGTGGTTTACAGGTTTGAATTTTGGCTCTTTAGCCACCAAAAGTGCAAAACAGGGCAGAGAGGCATTATTTTTTGCCCAGATCACGATTTTTGCTTCCAAATGGAAAGAGGATGGTTTTTAAGTGAATATTTTAATTAATAGGATCTGTTTCAAGGTGTTGTTCCCATTTTGAAGGTGCCAGCAAGATGAAAATAATGAAGAAATGTGGCATTTTTTACTGTCCCGAGTCATCATTTTCAAATGACGATTCTGAGTGTCTGGAGAATCTTTTTGCAAAACGCTCAGAGATTTTTGTTCCTAACATGTCATAGAATGATAACCTCTCCTAGTTTTCCTATAGGTGTTTCATATTGAGAGAATCGAATCTATCACTGAGCCCCAATTTTCGGATCCCAGAACCTGCCTGTTTGACACCTTTTTTTGAAATGTAGATCTCGGGAAAACCAAAACGATTTTCAAATATCTGATAGAGGTTTTTGCTCAAAACAGATAAATGCACAATAACCTCTTCCATTTTATACACAGGTGTCACATATCTAGAGAACTGAACCCATCTCTGAGCCTCTTTTTTAGCAGTTTCAGCAAAAGTGGCGTTTTTACTGTGCAGAGTCATCATTTTCAAATGATGATTCTGGGTGACTGGAGAATCATTATGAAAAACGCTCAAAGGTTTTACTTCCTGACACGTCAGAGAACAATAAACTCTCTCAGGTTTCCTACAAGTGCCACATATTGGGAGAATCGAAGGTATCTCTGAGCCCCATGTTTCAGCAGTCTGGCCAATTAAAAATGATTTTTCTTGGTTTGTTGAAAAATGGTTTTGGATTTTCCATCTGGAGTAAATTCGACCCAGATTCTTAGGATCTGGGGAGAGGTTTTAAAGGATATAAATCCTAGAACTCATGTAGAACAATGGTTTGACTTTGGAGACTTTATGCAATATAACTCTCAGACTTCTCATTTTCATCTCGTGTGTTCATTTTTTCCTCTTTGTTCTTTTTAGTACTTGCAGTGAAATGTCTATTTCATGATTTTTCCATTTGTCTACGTCAGATAGATGTCATCCTATCTATGTTGGTGAATCGAATACCAAGTACCATTTTCATATTGTGATCAGCCATTCATGTATGTTCTTTATATGAGTTTTCTAGCATAATATTTTTTGCACACATCTACTTTTATTAAACCTTCTGAGAAGCGGTGGTTAAAAGCCTTGACTATCTGAGTATGTTTATGCATGTTTGAGCGAGTGAGTTTCGTATGAGTCATCCAACTTGATCCACCTTTTTATATTATTGAGATATTGATTAAGTTACCAGGCTTCTTCGAGTTACAGCCTAGAAGGACTCCTAGAGTGATAACACCATCCATTTGGGAGATGACTCAAAAATTTCATCAAAGGGTAAAGGTACCATCCATTTAGAGCATGGAAGTTTTCAGAATGTTCTTTATGTGCCTTCCTTGGCTTCAAATCTAATTTCTGTGTATCAAATGATACACAATGGTGCACAAAAGCAAGTTGCATCAAGCCCTAACAAAGTTGAAATTTCTGATATTGAAATTGGAATACTTATTGCAGTCGGAAAGGCAAACCATACTGCAAAATACTATGAGTTTTCACACTTTGTGTCGCTTGAAAAGCCCACTACTCTTCTCACTCATGGAAATGAGGTTAGTAGTATTTGGCATGAAAGGTTTGGACACCTTAATTACAATTATTTTCTATTGTCACAAAACAAATCCATGGTTGATGGTCTTCCACACCTCCATTCCTCGAAGGGAATTTTCCCAGCTTGCATCATTGGGAAGCACCCCGAGCACAAGTTCGACCGTGGAAAAGTTAGTAGAGCTTCTACTATTTTGGGTCTCATACATTGATATCAGTGGTCCACTTCCAAATATGTCCATGAATGGTTCAAGGTATGTTTTGACATTTATCGATGACTTCTCCCACTTTACTTGGGTCTTTTTTCTCAAAAACAAGTCAGAAGTACTTGGAAAATTCAAGGATTTTAAGGCTTCTGTTGAGACCGCCACTGAGTGCAAGTACAAAGCTCTTAGATCTAATAATGGCAGAGAATATATCAATACTGATTTGCTGCAACTTTGTGCCAAAAGAAGAATTCATATCCAACATACAGTTCCCTACACACCCCAGCAGAATGGTGTAGCGGAAAGGAAGAATCGGTCACTGAAAGAGATGGTTACCTGTATGCTTGATTCAAAAGGTTTAGCTGCAAATATTTGGGATGAACCTATTATCTCTCCAGAAAAATCTTCTAGGTTGCAAATTGAATATGCCTGGTAACTCTAGTGATTTCTTAATTGTGATCAAGTCAGATGACTAACACAGATTTTACTCAATCAAGAACATGCATAATATATCAATTGACAAGGCTTTTACCAATCTCTGTTCAGGAATTTTGAATAAGATATAAGAGTGAGAAATTCTCATAACATCAACAGAAACATATACAGACAGTGCATATGAATGGTTAATGTCATGATAGGATGATACTTGTACAGCCTAATCAACTGGTGAAGTGAAAAGATGACAATTTCCAGGCACCAAATTAAGCTTTAATGAAATGAGACAGTCATTCAAAATACAAGCACAGAAAAATGATAAGTGAAACTGAACATTAAAGGCAAAAGAAGCTTGAAGGATAATATATTATGAGAAGTATGAAAGACACAATATAAGTGCTAATCTCCAAAAATCGATGCTCAATTCATCAAATGCTCTTGGCTTTATCGCCTTTACAAACAGTTATCCAAATCCTAGAAATCTGGATCAAATTTACTTAAAATAGAAAGTCGAAAACTGATATATGGAAAATAGGAAAAGATCCTATTTACATGATTAAACTCCTTATATCATATCTTCATATCCTCATAGTCTTCAACAGTTGTAGCAATCCTCCAAAGGCTGATGAATCAGGTCGAAAATGCCAACTGGAGGACTGATAGGTCATCTCTTACCACAAAAATTGAGCCAAACTACCGAAAACTGGGGCTCAAAGATGGATTTGGTTCTCCAAACCTATGACACCAGTGTATAAACTGAAATAATTTTTTGTGTATTGGCTCATTGTGAGCAAAAACCTCTCTCATTTCTTTAAAATTCGTTTTCATTTGCCCAAGATCTGCATTTCAAAAACAGGTGTCAAACAGGAAAATCTTGAGATCCGAAAATTAGGGCTCAGAGATGGATTCGATTCTCCCAATATGTGACACCTGTAGGAAAAATGAGAGAGGTTATTGTTCTATGACATGTTAGGCACAAAAAAATCTGCTCGTTTCACAGAATTATTCTCTAGTCACTTAGAATCATTATTTTAAAATGATGACTCTGCACAGTAAAAACACCATTAATTTCACCAAACTACTAAAACAAGGGGCTCAGATATGGATTCAATTCTCCAAATATGTAACACATTTAGGAAAAATGAGAGAGGTTATTGTTCTATGATGTGTTAGGAACAAAATCCTCTTTTTGTAAAATTAGCTTCCATCCGCTTAGAATCATTATTTGAAAATGATGACTCGGGACAGTAAAAAATGCCACATTTCTTCATTATTTCCATCTTGCTGGAACCTTGAAAACTGAAACAGCACATTGAAACAGATCCTATTGATTATAACCTTCACTTAGAAACCATCCTTATGCCCTTTAGAATGATAAAACTTGGATCTGTGAAAAAATGGTGCCATTCTGCCCTTCTCTGCGCTTTCGGTGGTTTTGAACAATTTTGCCTTTGAACTGTAAGCTGCCAGAAACTTGCTTTTCGGTGGAATCCTACTCGGGGATGGAATCCTCCCTGAGAGGTTCCAAGAACCATATATTAAATTCCTTTCCTGTAAAATAAAAACTCAAACCTATCTTCTAGTGTTTTATTGGGCATGGAGTCAATAGTACAATCTTCTTCTGAACACCTTTCGAGAGTTGCCTTTACCACTGATCCCCTGCAAACATGTAGCATGCTTGTAGCCTGCCCTACTTATTCAACAACCAAAAACTGGAAAATTCTACTTGCTCGTATAAAGAGCTTATTCTCTTGTACTCCTACTCTAACCAAATTTGAAACTTGGTCAAGTAAAGGCAGACTTCCATAACAACCATTCAAGTAACTTCTTTTTCTAAAAGAATTCCCTTTCTGCCATCAATTATAAGATAATAATAAAAGCATAACAGTGACCATAAAAATTCTTTCAGGAAATCACATTTTCTGTCAAATGTAAGTGACGTGATAAAATCTGAAAACGGAATAGAGCCTGAAGGATAAGACTTTAGTAAGGTTGCAAATGGATCTTTGAAACCAAGATCACAATCATAATGTCTCAAAATCTTCGACTGCTCATATATGTCTTCTCCTCTGCCATGTTCCTGTGACTTAGATTCATCACTCTGATGTGTTGACCTATTACAGCTGACAATTTCTAAGAAAAAAGAAGATGTATGTTCTGGATCTTTTGCATCACTGTCTTGGTAATGATCAAAAGAAAGATGAGTCTGAAAATATGTATCATGAAAAAATTTATGGTCACCCTTTTGTTGAAAAGTGGAACTAAATGAAATTCCAGAAGGGGATAAATCTTCACAAAACTTAAAATATTCTTCTTCATCACTATATTTGTCGAATATAGGAACATCATGATAAAATTCTAATGACAGGGATGAAGATTCTTGCATGAAATTATCAGCAATTGGATCTTGAAACAGATTTGGAAAAATATCAACTGGTTCCTCATCATAATCACCTTTCTCATCTAAATTTGAACTGACATGTTCATAAGGAGAAAGAGAGCCCTTCTGATGTTTTAACTAAAGATTAGATGATTCCTGGAAATCCTGTTTCTCATGATAACTGTAACTTCCCTTGGTCTGCAAATCTTCTTGACACCATAAGTCAGCAGATGCATTCGATACAATGTCAAAAGCATCTATACTGTTATTAACATCCGGAAGATTATTAATATATCGATCACAAAAATAAGTGTTTCCTATTTCAGCATATTCTTCAAATTGATGAAAGTCAGAAATAATGTTAAGAGAAGAACCTTCAGATCCTTTATTATCCCTTTCTAGTTCATGTTGATGGGAAAGTACATCGTATTGAAGATAATTGAAGGGATGCTGCATATTGTGATGGAGAGATCCATATATTTTTACATCTTCAACCTTATAATGTAATCCATATTCATCACAGGAATTACCAAATGCAAACTCATCTGAAAGATACCTTTGTAGTGCTCAGTGAATGCTCAGTGAAAATCCTTCAATGATGAAATGCTGGAAGGAGGTAAAGAAAAATACCACTGACGTGCATCACCATACAATGAATACATGAACATCTTCATGCTGCAAATATAATAGGTCCATGCATTCATGAAACTTGAGGAGGTGTTCTACAGAATTTCCTTCTTTGCTTTCTTCGAAAACAGGCAGAAAATCTCCCCATTCTGACATATTAGGTACTGGATGTGGGAAACCAAGAACTGAAGAGAAGTTGAGAGGTGCAAACCTCCGTGCCAAAATAGCAGCAAATTCTTTTGACATCTAAATATTGTGGAGTCACCACTGAATCTGTCCTTCATGGAGTCTCCAGATAGATGATTACATCCAAAATAATGTCCAGACTTTGTCTATCATCAAAGCTGGATCTATGTCGTCTCCTAGGAAAGCTGAGCTTCAATCTCCTCTCCCCAGCAACGGCGCCAATTTGTTAGCTCTCCAGGAAACTCTTCTAGGTTGCAAATTGAAGATGTCTGGTAACTCTAGTGATTTCTTAATTGTGATCAAGTCAGATGACAAACACAGATTTTACTCAGTCAAGAAAATGCATAATATATCAATTAACAAGGCTTTTAGCAATCTCTGTTCAGGCATTTTGAATAAGATATAAGAGTGGGAAATTCTCATAACATCAATAGAAACATATACAGATAGTACATATGAATGGTCAATGTCATAATAGGATGATACTTGTACAGCCTAATCAACTGGTGAGTGAAAAGATGACAATTTTCAGGCACCAAATTAAGCTTTAACGAAATGAGACAATCATTCAAAATACAAGCGCAGAAAAATGATAAGTGAAACTGAACATTAAAGGCAAAAGAAGCTTGAAGGATAATATATTATGAGAAGTATGAAAGACACAATATAAGTGTTAATATCCAAAAATCGATGCTCAGTTCATCAAATGCTCTTGGCTTTATAGCATTTACAAACAGTTATCCAAATCCTAGAAATCTAGATCAAATTTACTTAAAATAGAAAGTCGAAAACTGATATATGGAAAATAGGAAAAGATCATCTTTACATGATTAAACTCCTTATCTCAAATATTCATATCCTTATAGTCTTCAACAGTTGCAGCAAGCCTCCAAAGGCTGATGAATCAGGTCGAAAATGCCAACTGGAGGACTGACAGGTCATCTCTTGCCACAAAAATTGAGCCAAACTGCTGAAAACTGGGGCTCAGAGATGGATTTGGTTCTCCAAACCTATGTTACCTGTGTATAAAACTAAAGCAGTTTTTTTGGATTGGTTCATTGTGGGAAAAAACCTCTCTCAGTTCTTTAAAATTCTTTTTCATTTTCTCGAGATCTGCATTTCAAAAACAGGTGTCAAACAAGAAAATCCTGAGATCCAAAAATTAGGGCTCAGAGATGGATTCGATTCTCACAATATGTGACACCTGTAGGAAACCTGAGAGAGGTTATTGTTCTCTGATGTATTAGGCACAAGAACCTCCTTCCATTTCGTAGAATGATTCTCCAGTCGCTCAGAATCATCATTTTAAAATGATGACTCCACACAGTAAAAACGCCATTAATTTGGCCAAACTACTGAAAAAAGGGGCTCAGAGATGGATTCGATTCTCCCAATATGTTACACTTGTAGGAAACCTAAGAGATTTTATTGTTCTCTGATGTGTTAGGAACAAAAACCTCTTCCTGTTTCACAAAATGATCTTCCAGCCGCTTAGAATCATTATTTGAAAATGATGACTCGGGACAGTAAAAAATGCCACATTTCTTCATTGTTTCCATCTTGCTGGCACCTTCAAAACTGAAACAACACATTGAAACAGATCCTATTGATTATAACCTTCACTTAGAAACCATCCTTATGCCCTTTAGAATGATAAAACTTGGATCTGTGCAAAAATGGTGCCATTCTGTGCTTTCGGTCGTTTTGAACAATTTTGCCTTTGAATTGTAAGCTGCCAGAAACTTGCTTTTCAGTGGCTAATGAACAACTATCGTAACCGCCTAAACCACCAAAAACTGTTCCACAATACATCACACATTCCTTTCCTTTCGGTAGCTTGAAGAGTTTTGTCTTCCATACTGTAAGCTGTCGAAAGCTGGGTTTTCGGTAGCTAATGAACCATCGTCAAATCCACCTAAGCCACAAAAACCTGCTTTTTCCTTTTTGAAGAGAGAACAAGCTCTAAAAACATTTCAAACTTTTATTACATACTTAAAAATAACTGAAGAAAGGACCATCAATGAATATGATGAACAAAATTTTGAAGACCTCCTATCATCTAGAAAAATAAAATTGACTATGCTATTTTGGGAGATAATAGAACCCATGAATGTTGCTGCATACATTTAGAACCGAGTTCCACATTCATCCATCAAAGGTAAAACTCCTTTTGAAGCATTCACTGGTCACAAACTGGATGTGTCCAATTTGAGGGTTTTTGGCTCCACTGCATGGGCTAGAATTCCTTCTCAAAAGAGAAAATATTTGGATCCACAAAGTACTGAATGCATCCTAATAGGATATGGAGAAGAATCAAAGGCATATAAACTCATGAATATCATATCCAAAAATATATTCATATAGAGAAGTGTGAAGTTTGAGGAACCGCTTCCAGATCTGAAACTAGTTGAAGAAAACACTGCCGATCCACAGTCTCCACAAGAAGAAGATTCAAGAGAATATGAAGAAAGCATTGGATCTGATATCTATGATATTTTGTCAGAATTTGATGACCATGACATATCAGGTTCAGAATCTAACCATAATGATACTCCTCGGTTACCAAAGTGGTCCCAAAACACTCTACAATCTGTTGCTCCAAACATTGGAAATCCTGCTGATCCAAGGAGAACAAGAACAGACTTTCAAAGAGCAGGTATGGCTCTTTCATTTTCTGATCCATTATTATCTGATAAATTTTATTTGATGATTGGTTTAGATACAAAATCATACTATCATGCCCACCGAGACCCAAGATGGCAAACCGCCATGGATGAAGAGTACAGTTCTCTTCAAAAGAACAATACGTGGGAGCTAGTTTCTCTTCCACCTGGAAGAAAATTGGTCCAATGTAAGTGGGTCTACCGCACGAAGGTTGCTTCTGATGGATCTATCAACAAATACAAAGCTAGGTTGGTGGAAAAAGGTTTCTCCCAAGTCCAAGGAGTGGACTACACTGAGACCTTTGCACTGGTTGCAAAGATGGATTCCATCCGCCTAGTTTTGGCTATTTCTGCATCCAAGCATTGGGAAGTGCACCATATGGATGTGAAGAGTGATTTTCTACATGGATATCTCGATGAAGAAGTATATATGAAGCAACCAGAAGGATACATATCAGATCCATCATTATTTTGCATATTGAAGAAATCTTTGTATGGATTGAAACAGGCCCCAAGAGCTTGGTACGCAAAGATGGACTCCTTCCTTCTTTCTCATAATTTCAAAAGATGCAAATATGATCTGAATGTGTACCTACATCAAGTTAAAGGTAATTTTGTGATTTTCTTTCTTTATGTTGATGATCTTCTCATTACTAGTAGCACTCTCCTTACAATCAACAAGCTAAAAACTGCCTTAAATCTAGCTTTTGACATGAGCGATTTGTGCTTGCTTAAGCAATTTTTGGGATTGGAGATAGCTCAAAATTTTGATGGGATCACATTATCTCAGAAAAATTATGCTTCAGACCTGCTATTAAATTTTAATATGGAAGAATGTAAGGCTGCTCTGTTTCCATTCCTCTCAGGAATCAGTCTTGAGGAAGGAAATTCTACACCGCTTGAAGATTGCACTATGTATCGACAGTTGATTGGTTCACTGCTCTACTTGACACACTCAAGGCCTGATATTTCTTATGCCATGAGTGTTGTATCAAGGTATATGTAGCAGCCCCATGAGCTAGATTTCATTGGTTTTACTGATTCAGATTGGATGGGTGATAGCATTGATCGGAATTCCACTTTCGGTTATGTTTTCATGATTGGCCATGGCCCTATTTGTTGGTCAAGCAAAAAGTAGGCAGCCATTGCACTTTCTTCAGCAAAGGCAGAGTATCGAGGGGAAGTAAATGCCTACATTCAGGAAGTTTAGTTGCAGGGTATTCTTTTCGAGTTTGATTTCAGTAGCACTACTTCGACTGTCATATTTTGTGACAATCAAAGTGCTATTAAGATCTCCACAGATCCAGTTCAGTGGCAGAGGACGAAGCACATTGAGATTCATATGCACTACATCCGAGAGTTGGTGCATGATCGCACCATCATTCTGCAATATTTCCCTACTGATGAGCAAATTGCAGACATCTTCACCAAGAGCTTCACTGAGAAGAAGTTCTCTTACCTCCATTCACCGTTGGGGGTGAGTTCCATCATGGTGGAGACAGATTAGATCCATTTTATGTTTAGCTTGAGGGGGGGCTTTCTTCCCACTAGTTTTTCCCTCATTCCTCACTTAGCTTATTTTCAGCATTTTTGGATTATTGTATTGGGGTGACCTTTGGTCTCAGTAACCAGGGCCCTACATTTTATTTTTTACATCATAGTATAGCTTGAGGGAGGGTGTTAGGATATCTCATCATTTAGTATGCACTTTGCATGCATGCATGCAGCCCAGTCACCAGTTTGATTCCTCTAGCACCTAGTCCCTAGTTTTCCAGCACCCGAGAGCTTCCTTCCACTCAGTTTTATCCCTCCTAGTGCTTAGTGCGGCCAGCATGCACCTACCACTTGAGAGGGGCACCTTTTCTCAACTACCACTCCAGTTCACTTCAGTTAGCTAGTTGTCTTTCGTTGATTTGAGGCTAGACTGACTCCTAACTATTGTTATCACTCCGATGGAACTCCAATGAGACTTGACTACCTATTCTGATTCCAGTTAGCTCCTCATGTGCCCTCCACTGAGCCTACTTCCCTAAATTAGTTCCATTACCGTCAGTTGCACTTATTACACTCAGTTAGACTCAGTTAGATTGAGTTTGACACCTGGATGATAGTTACTTGTGCATTGATGACCACCATTGATTGATGATAAGGACTCCTATTTGGAGCCAAGCTATTCCATGCAGTATATTCGAATGAACTCCTTGGATAATTCGAATTGCTCACTCATTGTGATAGTATTGTATTGTAATTCTACTATTTTGGATTATAGAGCACTGATGCATCTCTCTTGCACATTTTTTACTCCAATTTGTTTTACATCATTGTGATTGATTTACTTGTTCAATAGATCTGCTGTAACTAATTTTACAGATTGAACGTAATGATGGATGAACCATCTTGATCCAAAACTAATCTTCTCTATGATCTAATTTGTATACATTAACTACACCATTTAAATCTGTTAGGGATGAACAGACCTCGAGCCCTGCAACTTGAAAAAATTCAACTGGGCCATCCTGACTTGAATTCTCTAGTACAGGGGTTGGAGAGATAATTACTTCCAACATTCTGCCCCCCCTTAATTATCTCTTCATCAATAACTGGTCAAATTTTTTTACTACCCACAATAGGCTAACTCCAAAAAATATTCACAACGTAATAGTAAGTATTCACAGTGAATCCATGAACCTAGAGATCACACTCACAACAAACATGTTGCAGCAACATCCTTAGGCATAAAATTTAGGCTTTAGATAACATCACTATCACTGATATACTAAAAAAAACTTTTATTTCAAACTTTCACAAAGGATGGATAAACAAAACAAAATATTTATGGTAACAAATAAAATTTAAAAGTTGTCTTTTTCCTCGTTCTGCGACTCCAAACCTTGAATCATTCATATGGAATTATCTTCTTCATATTCACCTTCATTATGGTCATCATACCCTCTCTTGATTCATCACACCAACAAATTTCATCTTCAACTAAAATGTTATGGTCATGCCAAAAACACAATATACCATGCACTCCATGGGCTACCTTCGTTATCTCATCAGTTACAACTGCAACTATGCAATCACCTCATATTTGAGAGATTCACCATGGGTTATACTATAAATTCTCCCCCTTCTTGCCTTAAATTCAAAAAATTTGTCAACAGTACCATGTTGTTAATAGAAACAACATCCACGATTTTGAACTCTGCCTCATCTGTTGTGAGGTCTGTTGGACTAAATGTTTTCATTGATGTCAAACGAGATATTGTTGGAATTAATGTTGTCATGGATGAAAAATGGGAGATTGTTGGACTGGATATTGAGGTGGTATATGAGAATTCTTGAATCCAATTTGAAGAAGTATATATAGCAATGCAGTACAATTTTAACGTAGTGGTACATATGTCAGAGCAGATGCAAAGAGTCGGAGTGAGCACACAAATGATATATCGAAGAAATTTATGTGTCGAAGTGTTCATAAGTTGAAGATAACAAGCAATTAGTATGGCAGTCGAAGGGTGCGGCACCATAACAAGGAGATGAATTATTGAAGAAGGATGGGGTATAAGCCCCTCATGGTGGTACAAATATTTATTTCTTTGAGTCATTGTGGTCAATTGATTAAATTAAGGTAATGAAGCAAACATGTCTGGCCCTCATGTGGACATAAGAAAAGCTATAAGTAGACAAGGACTAATGCACTTGGTGAGGATGAGGTGTGAGCATGTGGAATGCGAGTGCGACTGTGGATGGTCTGAAATTTTAATTTTCAGGTTTTTTGGAAGGGAAATCAATGGCAAGTTGATTCGAAGAAGAAGAATAATTTGAAGTAAGCACATAAACAAGTCGCATGTTATCATTGGATAAGTTGAAGTATTTTACAGTTTGGAAGAAGTGAACGACCACATTTGAATTTGAAGTAAGCACAAAAACAAGTCATATGTCGCAATTGGATAAGTTGAAGTATTTTACAGTTTGGAATAAGTGAAATACCATAGCTGAATTATAATTAAGCATAGAATCAAGTCGCATGTCGCAGTTGGTTAACTCACATGTAAATAAATTTGAATTAGACTTTGGTGAAGTACAAATCTAAGCCACGACTGATCTTGGAACAAACTAATTGATAGATACAATGACAATGATAGATTGATACTCTTATTCATAGCAGAGTGGAAGGACGGGGAAAGGAAAGGTTGGAACTTTTGATCTTAGGGGGTTGGAGCCTCCTTCCAATCGGTGATGGTAAATCAGGGAGTTGGAGCTTCCTTCAGGTTGGTGCCTATAAATTAGAGGGTTGGATCCTCCTTCTAGTTGGTGCTAGAAAATCAGGGAGTTGGTGCTTCCTTCCAATTGGTGCTAGTAAATAAATTGAATGTAATATTGATATATATATATATATATATATATAAGAAATAATTATGTGGTTTTCTCCCATTCGGGTTTAAATGTAAATTTTAATGTACTGTGTATATATGGTTGTTCATTGTGCATATTGATTTATATTGTTCATTATATATTGAATGAAGTGATATTATTAAAAATATGAATGATTATATATTGTGGTCAAAAGTGGTAATTATACAAATACTGATTTACCCCATGTTGATGCCTGGAAATTCCTAGCATCGACAATAGGGATTCACCCCAATGAATAATCCCAATTAGATCATTCACTGTTTGGAATAGGGAATCCGCCCGGTTAACAATTCGGCTACCATAGATATGTTTGTTGAATTTATCGGTTGTGGCCTAGCCCACCGTTTATATTTTATGTTTAATTATGGGTATGCAAGTTCCCTAATCTAACTGATGCAAAACCTATAATTGATAGGCAGAAGCCTCACAAGTGATGCGCAGGTTCTTACCTCTCATCTTATCACTTCTATCTTATCAATCAACTAATCATATTCTAACTTAACTAATCTATCCTTGCAATGAGCAAGTTTTAATTAGAATAATATCTGAGAATGTTATACAAATACAACAGATAGCTATGTATATAAAGTATTTACATTCACAGTAGAAATATACAAAGATAGTGTTGATGACATTTATATCCATTTATTACTCTTATATCACATAGACATTTGCATAGATAAGTAAAAGCATTCATTACCATCGAAATAATTCAATAAAGTTAGAAAGATCTCACAGCATGAGTATGAACACGGGAAGAAATAATTATGACTTGTTATCCAAAACATTCCACACAAAATCCATGCAAGCTTTAACCAGCAAATAGGTCTTTCTCATTAGCAGAAAATTAGTTTTCTTACAAAATTTCTCCAGATTCTATTTCACCATAAAAATCCCCCCTCTTCTAATCCCTTCTCCCCTCTATTTGTCTTACAAGATAATTTGTCCTTACATGACCAATCATTTCACCTACCCTCCGTCTCTTGGATTGTTAAAAAAAATCTTTTGTGCTTGCACAACCAAAAATAGATAATTATTTACAAATTATATTATTCTTCCAGTGGTGCCTATAAACTAGAAATATAACTGTCACACAAATCAGTTTCATGAAATATTGCATTACATTGTAGAGGCTCTAATAATTTTAAACAGATCTCATAAATGGATAATTCTTTCCCAACACTTATTACTCCTTTAGTAGCTGCTTTATAACTTTCTTCCAGAAAATAAGCATTCGCAAATGCTTGTCCTATGTGTTGCTTGATATCTTCTTCATTAAGTACGTCCAATTTTCAGATGTACTCCGGATCTTCTTTTAATCTAGTTTTCAATTATGTTAGACATTGGTCTTTGGTGGGTAAATCATACATATCTTGAGCAATTGAGATATGGAATTTCTTGTTTACTTGACAAATATCTTTGTAAATTCCTTCACACTTTGAGATAGACTTTGGTACTTCTGCTTGTATTTTCCTGGCAGATTTTCTGCAACTGTCTAAAAGAGATATATCCAACTTGAGTTCTACAATTGTCTTGTTTGCCAAGTGATCGGGAAAGTTTGGATTTTCTCCTTTCGAAGAGAGAAACCTATTCACATTGTGAAATGTACTGATTAATTTATGTCTTACAATGAGAGCGACCATACTCCTTTAGTAGCTGCTTTATAACTTTCTTCCAGAAAATAAGCATTCGCAAATGCTTGTCCTATGTGTTGCTTGATATCTTCTTCATTAAGTACGTCCAATTTTCAAATATGCTCCGGATCTTCCTTTAAGCTAGTTTTCAATTATGTTAGACGTTGGTCTTTGGTGGGTAAATCATACATATCTTGAGAAATTGAGATATGGAATTTCTTGTGCACTTGACAAATATCTTTGTAAATTCCTTCACACTTTGAGATAGACTTTGGTACTTCTGCTTGTATTTTCCTAGCAGATTTTCTGCAACTGTCTAAAAGAGATATATCCAACTTGAGTTCTGCAGTTGTCTTGTTCGCCGAGTGATCAGGAAAGTTTGGATTTTCTCCTTTCGAAGAGAGAAACCTATTCACTTTATGAAATGTACTGATTAAATTATGTCTTACAATGAGAGCGACCACAACAATTTCCTTCATCATGTCTATCGTCTTTCTCATTTTATCAATTTCCTCACCAATAATTCTTGTGAATGGCAGATTTGTTCCTGTATTCTAAATTCATGCTCATAGAATGGTGTGATGTCTTGCTTTTGATTTTGAGCAACTTTGACTTTCTACACTGGTGATTCATTTTCATTCATTAACTCATCCACCTGGGACTGTGAAACTTCCTTCTCAATTATCATTTCATTTGTGTGCACTTGCAAAGAATCATTTTCTCTGACCAAGGATTCCACCTGTTGATTTGATTTGATTTCATTTTCTTCCAATCCATTAATTCGAGAATAGAAATCATTTTGCTCTCCTTCCATGATTATAAGTTGCACATATAGGGCATCCTTTTCATTCTCCAACTCCTGATAATATAGCAAAAATTTTTCCTTTTCCGATTCCACTGTATCATGTTTTCTTTTTAATTTGATCCCTACACCTCTGGCTTTTACCAAGTTATCCTTTAACTTCAACACTTTCACTTTGATTTTCTCCAGATCATTCATCAACCTGTAAACATTGTCATCATTGGCCTGGGTGGTTGCTATATTTACTAAAGCTATAAACTTGGGATCCTTATGGGTTCCTTCCACTAAGGTATTTTCTTGGATAGCTACTATATCTGGCTGAGTACCCATTTTCATCCTTTTCTCGGCTCTTCTCAAAATTGTTTTCCACTTTGGATCAAAGACTATAGTATCCAATTTTTCTACAGAATGCTTCTTCGAAGGAGTAAAATGTGTGAGCCCGAGCTCAGAAAATGGAATGTGTCCTCCTGTAAGAGGGATTCCAATGTTGTCAAGTAGATCTATGTCCATGTCTTGAAAACTGTGCTCTTCTTCTTGGATCCCTTTGTGTTAACACCCAAAAAGTGCTCACTATCTCATCTACCCCATTACATGACTCATTTGTCCATATTTTCTACCATATTTGCCTCCAAAACCTTAAAATCCCATTAAAAAGCCTCCAAAAGGCTCAAAACACCTCCAAAAGGCCACCAAACCATTAAAAAAGCCTCCAAAAGGCCAAAAAAAACCCCTATTTCCCCCCAAAATAATCCAAAATTCCTCCAAAATAGCAAAAACCCTCTAAAAAGGGAATAAAAAATATAAAAAAAGAGAAAAAAGAGGGGAAAAGGAGGAAAAAACCCTATACAGCTGACCTAAACCATATGGTGCCAAAAACCATGGGCCAGCATTCCACCACTAAAAACCTATAAATAGGTGATGGAGGCCCCTCATTTCATATCCACAGTCAAATACACCCTTACTCTGCCAAAATCACTCTTGAAACCCTAGCTCACCCTTGAGCTACTTTCACACTTGAGTGCCCCTTTGGCCCATTTCCAACCCTTTGGAGAAAGAGAAAGGAGCAAAGTTGGAAGCTTGGAAGCAACCCTCCTGGACTGCTGCAAGAGCTTCACCAACCTACACATCGGAGGTATAATTAATACAAAAACCCTTTTATTATCTTGTCTTTTCTGTTGTATGCACATGTTTAGAATAATTACCATTTTACTGTATTGTCTTTCATTTACTATTTTTCTGAACTGCTACTAAGGAGTCCCTTCTCCTTAGTAGGTGCTCATTTGCACAAGCTAGGGTGAAAACCCTAGCTATAGTTTTGGCGACTCCCCTTGTGTTCCTTTGAATTTCTGGTTATAGTTTTAAAAGTTTTAAACGTCTTCAAGTTTCTGCAATATTTATTTATTTATTTTTTTTTCGGCTGTCCCTTTTGGCTGCCGTAAACCGCGTTTTTTACCCCCGCAGTTGCATGCCGACCGCGTCTTTCAGGCATTTACCTGCGATCCGACCGCGGCTTTAAGACTGTTTCCGGCAACCTACCGGCGGATTCCAGTCTGTTACCTGCGATTCGACCGCGCCTATTAGCTTGTTTGGTGCGATCCGACTGCAGCTGTTACCCCCATTTTTCTGCGGCCCGCCTGTGGCTTTCAACCATTTTTCTGCAACCTGCCTGCGTCTTTCGGCCTTTTTCCCGCATCCCGCTTGCGGCTTTCAGCCATTTTTTTGCAACCCGCCTGCGTCTTTCGGCCTTTTTCCCGTGTCCCGCTTGCGGCTTTCAACCATTTTTCTGCAACCCTCCTATGTCTTTTGGCCTTTTTCCCACGTCCCGCTTGTGGCTTTCAGCCATTTTTCTGCAACCCGCCAGCGTCTTTCAGCCATTTTCCCGCGTCCCGCTTGCGGCTTTCAGCCATTTTCCTGCAACCTGCCTGCGACTTTTGACCTGTTTTCCGCAGTCCGACTGCGTCTTTCGGCCAAAATCCTGCAACCTGTCCATGACGGTTGAGTTGTTTCCCGCGGTCCGACGGCCCAGATTTGCCACAGACCCACGGTTTGCTTTCTGCACATTTTTTCCTGTTTTGAACCCAGCACTTTGCTGCGATATTTTCTGCACCTGCACAGCCATCTGTCCTACTTGCAGCCATACTTCCCTACAGCCTTTTCTGCAGTATTATTTCTGTTCCATTTACATAATATTTTTTTAATTTCAGCATTTTAATTGAAAAAGAGAAAATTTTGCATTGCAAAGTTTAAATTCTGTATTGTTATTTTTAGTTAGAAAGTTGCCCACCCCATGGCACTTTTACTTGGGTTCATCATCTCACACGCACACACTCTGTCACCTAATTCAAGTGAGCCCTAAAATACTACTTAACACAACCAACATTCTAACCCCACTTGGGGAACACATAATAATTTTTGTAGTTAGGTAGGATTGGGGGGATACGCATCCAAATAACACCCCTCGGTTGCTTACACTTGAGACATAGCTATTGTCCATTAGGGAACCAAAATCCCCTAGTATTTTTTGGCACAGTCACAACCAGTTTATCAGAGGGCCTCTCCCCTAGGAGGGTTGAAGTCGCCAGACTGGTTCCGAAGGCCTGAGTAGAATACCACAATCCATTCAGTAACCGAAGGCTACCTTTCGCAGTTCTCGGGGTATCACCCGTATGGGGATACCGTGGCGATAGAACCAAATGGCAGATTCACCTTTTCTGGACGTGTCATGAATGGGGTATCTTAGTTTCCTTTCTTCTAGGATTGACTACCCGGTGTCCCTCCCGGTAGGGGGATATCTTTAGCCACTTGGCTCTACTATCCATATTGTCTAACTTGGATTTCATCATCTTGCAGAGGATATGTCTAGTTGAGTCAGAATACTATTTAGCTAGGTGTTTGCATGCTCCCTTACCTCCTTTTGGTTTAGCAAGTCCACCATTATTATTTTTTAGGAAACCTGCTACTTGTTAGTATTCTGACCATTTCTGTTGATACTCCACTTATTGTAGCACAGTTGTTACAATAAGTGTTTTGAGTTGGTTGTTGGCCTGAGTGCCATATGTTTTGAGCTCTCCTTCTGCACACTCGGTTGCATTAGGGTTTTTGATTTGTTTTTCACTTAAGCACAACCCCCAGATATTTGACACCGTTTGTCACCATTGAGTCCCCGAGACATTCTCGGTGCCTCCGGGGCAAGCCCCCACAGCACGGTTCACTTGACACCACCCGTCATAGACATAGATCTTCATCACTTGATACCACTCATCATAGATCTCGAGCCTTGTCACTTGACTCCACTCTTCAATAGCATAGAAATCCGTCACCCGAGCTAGACGCCCCTTATTTTACCTCTAATTCTGAGGCAGAGTCCGAGAACCCCATTTACACTACACCAACCAGCCCCATGGATGGCGTGACTTCCACCCCTTTCTTTGTAGGGACCATTGGTGGAGCATCCACCACCACACCTGCCTTGGGTATGCCCTCGATGGGGCCCCCATCTACCATTCCAATCAATGTACCCCATCTACCATTCCAATCAATGTACCCATTCCAGTAGATGGCATACCTATCGCCACTCCATCAGTGACTCACACTACCCTTGGCGGCGTAGGACCGTCCCATACCACTTTTGTCCCTCCACTTGGGGGCAACATCCCAAACCTAGCCCCTCCACTTGGGGGCATTGGCCCCAACATGGTCACACCCACTAGTATGTTACATCCTTCTACTATTTTTCCATTCATGGCTAGCCTCAACCTCCCTGACCTAGCTAGACTAACTAACGATCCCATCAGACACGACCCTGCGTGGCCTCACATGCCCACCAAGCTCCCCTCCGACATCCCTAAGTTTGAGGGCAAGGCAGGTGAGGACCCCCATAACCATATTATGTCCTTCCATCTATGGTGTTCCTCCAACTCCATAGTGGATGACTCTGTCTGCCTCCATCTGTTACAGCGCACCCTCACTGGCTCTGCAACTAAGTGGTACATCGAACAGCCCCATGGGACCCATGCCACCTTTACCTCCCTTGCCTCGACTTTCCTGCAGTTCATTCAGTTACCTGTCCGCTATGACGCGGGAGTTGAGATCCTACTGTCTTGTAGACAGAACACGGCTACCCACATCACTGACCACATTCATGAGTGGCATCGATGCCGCAGCCTCTGCAAAATCAAGTTAGATGACCGTATCTTCTTAGATTGGTTTCTAAAATCCCTCCTTCCTGTCATTGCGAAGGATGTGGCATTCAAACGACCCCAGTCCGAAGAAGAGGCCATCCTCAAAGCCCAGCAATTTGACCTCATTTACGCCCAGTCGGGTTATCTATATACCATCATACCTGATGCCCCTCATGATGATTCCTCCCAACACGATGCGTCGGGGGCATCCCATGCCATAGATGACATCATTGGCCGTATTGCCTCGCATCCCCAACCCTTTTCCATAGCACGTCCTAGGCATGGCCCCGATCTTTCGTGGGCTACATCACAGTCCGACACAACCAATTCGTATGCTCCCATGGCACATCACCACCATTCCCACGGACCCTCATGTCCACCTCAGTGCTTTGGTCATGCGTCCCCCCCATACGCCCCCCCAGTCGCACCTCAGCCATATTACCACCCACAGGTTGCACCAGCTCCTGTGTCCTCTCAAGCCCAACATGCTTATTACCCACCACAGGCAGCCCCTACGGCAAACCCCCAACCCATTTTGCAGACGTATCAGCAACCCCCACAAGGTTCAGCACCTACGCAGCCTCCTCCTACTTATTATCCACCGCAGCCTGCTCCCGCACTTGTACAACCCCAGAACCTACCTGCTGCCCAAGGGCAAGTATACGCCCAACAGAATCCGCAGCAAAACAAAAATAACCAGCCCCAACAGGGCCAGCAAAACTGTGGCAAATGCCATAACCGTGGGAACAACCCCCCTCTAGACCAAGGTGGTCAACCTCCCAATCCCCCAAACAACAATAACGCGGCCCTTGCCAACCAGAACCCTAATCGGCCTCCCAAGTAGGCCAAAAATCCTAATTTGCGAACAAACCATCCTTGTTCTATTTGTGGGGTCTATGGCCACTACACACACACTTGCCCACATTTGGAGCGAGCGTGGCAACTCTGGACTGATGATGCCCATCGCCAAGGGAACACGGCTCCTCAAGCGCCACCCAACCCCCCACCCCCCTCAGCATCAACCTTTGGTGCTGCAAAATCCCTTACCAACCCAAGGCGTAGTGAACACTCAGCCGTTGGCTCCCCCTCAAGGCAACGCGCCACCACAACAACAGATCACTTATGCTGCTCCTGATCAACCCATGTTAGACTCAGGTACCCACCACTTGTTAATGATGTCATCCGCTGATGTCAACCTCCAAACCCATCGGAACCAATATGGCTCCACCCCTGAAGCCCCTCCCACCAACAAAAACACTAACGCTCATCCCACTGATCAGACATTATGTATACCCCCAGCTCCACTCGATGGCGCCTCCAAAGCACCTCGCTTCCCACTTCATCGCATCAACAATAACCCCAATGCTCGTGCTACGTCAAATTACAACATTGTAGATGACTTAGCCCAATCTCCCCCAGCCATGTCTACGTTAGAAGTCTTAAAAAATTATCCTTCACACCGCAAGACTTTGCTCTCCGCCATTGGTTCTATTGACCCAAATGATTCACGATTGATGGCCTTCAATTTGGACCAGTCTGAACCACGCCTGCCTTCCACTTTAGCGTTCCAAGTTTATGTTTCCGTTCGGAATCTTGTCATCCATCGGTGCATTATCGATGAAGGTGCCTCTACATGCATTATGTCCACATTCATTTGGCAGAAGTTGGGATCCCCTACCCTCCAGCAGTCCACCACTGCGTTGTGAGTGTATGATGGCCGTTTGGCTCAACCCCAAGGCCTCTTAGCTAATGTCCCCGTCCAGTTGGCTGGTAAAACCGTGCTCATTGACATATAGGTCATCAATGCCCAACTTGATTATAACCTCTTACTTGGCCGCAGCTACATGTATGCCATGCGGGCGGTTTCCTCCTCTGTTTTTTGTACCATGATGTTCCCCCATGACAGATGCGTGGTCAAGGTCGACTAACTCACCTATTACGATCCCAATGCCCCCGCTGCACCCAAAAATGTTCTCCCCATGGTTGAACAACCTGTGTGTGGTGCAGCTACCTCATTTTTTTCCTCTGTGGGACTCGGGCTTTACTGAGATACGTCGATGACCTCAACATTCCAATCCATTCCACCCCCATCACCCACGACCGAAGTATCTGACCTATGTACCCTTTCCCACAATACACAAACACCCAACAATCAACCACCCTTGTTACCCAAACCACCATTGGTACCTAGTCACATTGGTGTTACACCCATCCACACAATCCCCCTCCTATTCCCTCCCTCGGGCGTAGTAAGCACCCCAGTTATGGCTACTCTTAGCCTCCCCGGGTTAACCTTGGGATTACCCGTGTGGTATATTTCACCTCCCGTTCCCCCGCCGACACCAAATCTCATCCTACAACCGGTGCAACCCATTGCCACTACTAGTCAAACACCTCTCGGTGTCACTACCCCTTCGTCATCTACGAATCCCCCTCCTCTTATCAAGCCCACTGGGGGCAGAGGCCCACAACCATACACTATTGTACCCCCTCCAAAAATAGTTAAGTTAACCCCCCCCCCCCATGTTTCGTGCTCCCCCCAAATGCTCATTGTATGATGAGTTAGGCCATGCTCATTGTATGATGAGTTAGGCCATCCAACTCATCAATGTCCACAATTACTTGCATTACAAGAACACATGCAAATGCTTGACGACGACCCCAACATCCCGGTTTTCGAACTCGATCCAACCCCTAAGCCTCGTGATAAATCACTGCGTACCAACCACCCTTGTGCAATATGCGGTATTTACGGCCATTACTCACATCACTGTCCTGATCTCCTAGATTACAGAGCAGCTCTCAACGAGATGAATAATTTGGACCTTGAGACGGCACCCCCCAGTATCACCCTCATGCAGAGAGATTAACACCATTTATATGATCTCTTCGACTACCACTCCCTCGTCAACCGATTTGACAACTCAAAGTTTCCGCAATGATGAGGAGATTCTAGAGGCTCTCAATGCCCCGGATTATCCCTGGGACGACATGCACCATCATTCCTATTTCCTCCTAGAAGAGTCCTCCTCCACCACAGCCACCCAATTTGCGGTTGAGTCCAAAGATTTCCTTCCCACCAAAGTCGACTGGTTTAAGGATCCCATTCCCGCTCCTGATGCCTTTGAGGAAGGTAACATGGCCAATATCTCACCTACAATCCACGTTGATATCTCTACCCCAGCTGGTGCTCCTAAACTCATTACGTTAGGAGCCTCCTGCACTGAGCATGAGATTGGAGAGTACAAAAAAAATTTCCAAGAGTTCCGCGATGTCTTTGCCTGGTCCTATCCCGAAATGCCTGGTCTTGACCCCGCTATCATAGAGCCCCACATTGACACCTCTGAGTTAGGGGGCATAATAGATTACCTCAACCCTGGGATAGGGGGCATGATCAATCATTTTGAACCTTCCCCATCACATCTATCTCAGTGTTTCAATGATCCAATTGTTCAAACCAACACATATGTGATCCACAATCAAAAACCCCATGCACATAGCATGGGGGCAGGTCATTAACCTTGCTCACTTTTTCACATTTGTGATCTCAACCATTTTCGAGGTCACATATCACTTGTATATTTGATTTTATTTGATACGCCTAAGTATTCTTCCTCTGCAGGTAATCATTTCTACCCACCACTGCATCCTTGGCTTGGTGGGCTCACCTTTATTTGCAACCATTTTTAACCTAGTTATTTTCTTTGACCATTCCAAAGTCCTTATGACCTCCATTTTTCGCACCATTTGCACTACTGGATTCATATTTCCGTGCCTGTGATGATGCTTGAGATCATTTCTCGCTCTCACTAGGACCAATATCAACATTGTATCCCGACACCTTGTCGCCCCAGTTTGCGTGCCACATTGGTCGTAGCCCATTTTTGATATACTTTATATCATCAGATTCATTTTTTCCGAGCCCGTGATGATGCTTGAGATCATTTCTCGCTCTAACCCCCAAATTTTTCAAGTATTTTTCCAAAACACCCCTCGTCACCTCAGTTTGCATGCCACATCGGCCGTTATCCATTTTCGACACTTTTTATATCGCTGGATTCATTTTTCCAAGCTCGTGATGATGCTTGAGATCATTTATCTCTCTCACTTGGTACAGTTTCAACATTGTGTCCCGACACCTTGCTGCCTCGGTTTGCGCACCACATCGGCCGCCATCAGATTGTTCCAAATTTTTTCACTCCTGTCATACTGCAATTATTTCGTTATTTTTCCACCATTCATTATCCCGCAAGGAGGCCCAGAAGTGTTCCCCCCTACCCTCGTTCTTGGTCATCATCAATGTTCCTTGATTGAGCACTTCCTCCTTGCCTGACCATTTCTTTTTTTGGTATAATTTTATCCCTTTTTCGGGCCAGACAAGTCCTTTACGAAAAAGGAAATTAGGGAGTTTCTGTTAAGCTCTTTTCTGACTCC
This sequence comes from Larix kaempferi, assembly GCA_027924585.1. Taxonomy (NCBI): domain Eukaryota; kingdom Viridiplantae; phylum Streptophyta; class Pinopsida; order Pinales; family Pinaceae; genus Larix; species Larix kaempferi. The sequence goes on from BSBM01001035.1 coordinate 7,931,750, forward strand.
TAAAACAATGAAAAGATCGCCGAGCAATCTTGCTTCCTTTCATGCTCTTTAAAGTGCCTGAAAGGGTGTCTATCTGGTATAAGTTTAACCCTTTTCCGGACCTGGTAGACTAATTACGAAAAAGGAATACTCTAGTCACACCGGCTAGAAGAGTTCTTCATTACATCCTTTTATGCTTCTTCGGGCCTTGGAGACTAACACACGAAAAAGAAACCCCCTGGAGTCTTCTTATCGCTTTCAGACTCTCTAAAATTGAAAGCAACCACGAGCATGCACCGTCCTGGGCTCGTACAAATCCACACGACGGTACCATTCCATTATTTCAGAGTCTTCTTATCGCTTTCAGACTCCTTAAAATTGAAAGCAATCATGAGCATGAATTGTCCTGGGCTCGTATAAATCCACACGACAGTACCATTTTACACACACTTCTTCTAGTTCCTTAACCCATGAAGAAGTCCCCCCATGCCTCTTGGCACTATGATCGATCATCTCGGAAGCACCCCCAATTAGGTCGCCTTTGTTCAGAGTATTCTGCAATCTCCTGCCCTTTTACACCAGCTTGAGTCTCACTCATCCCCGTCACTATCCTTGATCTAGTACAGCTATGATCCCTTTCCCACCAGTCAGTTTCATATGTTGCCCAATCGTCCCTGCCATCATACTCTGAACAAAGGAAGTTTGAGTCCACCCACTCTACTTGCCCAGTTATCCCCCACAGTCTGACAGTCCTACCATCAATACTCTCACACTTCAGTTCTTCACCTCGTGCTCCTATCAAGGAAACATCATTTCCTTGCTAGTTGCAGGTCTCCCTCTGTCGACGACAGCCCCTCTATTCCATAGGATAGACCCAGAGGTCCCTGCGCCTTGGACCCATCACCATCTGTGGTGAGTGCCTATGGACCATTTTGAGAGGATTCATCATTGCCTCTCCGAGTGGTTGTTTCTCACATGCTCAACTTCAACACCTTGATCGCATCATCGAGAATCGCGTAGGGTTTATATCCCTTCAGTTATTGGTCGAAGACCTCGGATTTCCCCCGACTTCAGCACATTGGTGAGTCACTTCGGAATGCCCAATTATATGTTCCCGTGGATGTCCAGGTTGCGTTGGAAATTGTATTCGGAAGCCATCCAGTTATATGCTTCCTTGAGTACCTAGTTCAATTCCAGTCTAGTGTACCATTGAAGATATGACTCCCCGTCACTATGCTCCAGCAGCTCATCAATTCCTATGGTACCCCACTCAGTAGCACTGAGGTTATTCCAGTGTATCAGTTCTTCAGCTCAGACATGGTCATCCCAGCAGTATGTCCCAGATTTTTGTCCCCTCTGGACCCTTATGATGTACACAGTGGTTCTCTATGTATCCTACAGGTCCCCCTTTTTCGGGCCTCACTATTATTTTTTATGTATCTTGATACGAGCATGGGTATGCCCGCCTCGTCCATATATTGAGATTCTTCCTCATTCATTATTTGAGGCCATGTATATTTCAGGTCCCCATATTTTGGACCCCATTGTTATTGTTGTTCTATATCTTGATACGAGCATGGGAATGCACGCCTCGTCCATATCTTCAGATTATTCCGCATTCATTATTGAGGTCATGTACTTTCAGTTTTTGCAGTTTGTTCGGGACCGTTTTTCCGGACTCTAGTTCGTTTCTTCTCTTCTCCACACCCCAGGAAAACCATAAAAGACTTATGATGTCTATCGGCTATACGATGAGCTCCTGCCCTCACACATCAGGGGGCAATTTGTTAACACCCAAAAAGTGCTCACTACCTCATCTACCCCATTACATGACTCATTTGTCCATATTTCCTACCATATTTTCCTCCAAAACCTTAAAATCCCATTAAAAAGCCTCCAAAAGGCCACCAAACCATTAAAAAAGCCTCCAAAAGGCCAAAAACCCCTTTTTCCCCCAAAATAATTCAAAATTCCTCCAAAATAGCAAAAACCCTCTAAAAAGGGAATAAAAAATATAAAAAAAAGAGGAAAAATGGAGAAAAATGAGGAAAAAACCCTATACAGCTGACCTAAACCATATGGTGCCAAAACCCATGGGTCAGCACTCCACCACTAAAAACCTATAAATAGGTGATGGAGGCCCCTCATTTCATATCCACAGTCAAATACACCCTTACTCTGCCAAAATCACTCTTGAAACCCTAGCTCACCCTTGAGCTACTTTCACACTTGAGTGCCCCTTTGGCCCATTTCCAACCCTTTGGAGAAAGAGAAAGGAGCAAAGCTGGAAGCTTGGAAGCAACCCTCCTGGACTGCTACAAGAGCTTCACCAACCTGCACATTGCAGGTATAATTAATATAAAAACACTTTTTATTATCTTGTCTTTTATGTTTTATGCACATGTTTAGAATAATTACCATTTTACTGTATTGTCTTTCATTTACTGTTTTTTCTGAACTGCTACTAAGGAGTCCCTTCTCCTTAGTAGGTGCTGATTTGCACAAGCTAGGGTGAAAACCCTAGCTACACTTTGTCTTCCACATATTTCTTGAATCTAACCGCTTCCTCCTTTTGTTTCTCTAACTTTGCCACTTCTTTCTCTTCGTTCCTATGCTTCTCTTGCTCGGCTTCTTCTTCTTTCTTCTTTTGTTCTTCCTCTTTCTTTTTTGATTATTCTTTTTTTCTTGTTCTTCCTCTTTATTTCGTGCCTCTTCCTCTTTCTCTCTCAATTCTTCCTCTTTCTTTCGTCTTTCTTCTTCCTCTTTCTCTCTTAATTCTTCCTATTTCTTTTGTCTTGCTTCTTCTGCTGCACAACCTCTTCTCTAGCCTTCTATTGATCTGCTTCTTTAGCAACATCCTTAGTTTGACTAGAACCTGCTCCATCTTTTCGGCCAAATATTTTTTTTTAATCTTTCATATTATTCTCCCTTTGATACACTTCTTCATCCTTTAGGAAGTGGTCTATGTATTCAAAGTGAATTTTACACGATGCGCAATGCTTGGCGGCTTTCAGTAATTTGTCATTTCTGATGAAAATATTCTCTACAAAATGAAATAGCCTCCAAGTCCTTTATGAAAACCTATGCTCCTTTAACCTTAGTGAATTTGTATGCCTCGATGGTGAAGGGAAGCAGAGGGTAAGAGGCCTTCTTGTTCTCGTTCGGAAAATGGTCGACTCCATTGACAAAAAATTGTCTTACAGCCTCCTTATGCACTACATAATCTTTGGCGTACTTTGGCATCCAAGAAGGAGATTTAGTTTCCCCATACATTCGGATATACGTGCCTTTTGGGGTAAATTAGTAGTCTTTGTATTCATTGATCATTGTCATTGCATTGTCCGACAAACAATTAGGTTCCTCACTAAACATTAACCTATATAGATTTATTATAAAATCCTCACATATAAGCTTGTAGGAGCTTGTATATTTATGAGCCCACATTATTTGGTAGGACACATAAAGAGGGATCTCAGCTGGGACCCAATAGCACCCAAACTTGTGGAACGGGTGTCTTATCAAGATACAGTCAATAAGATAAGAAGACATAAATAATTCTACTTTTTCTAAGTCATTCCTCCTTGGTCTTCTGCTATCACTGATACCATACTCTCTGAAATAATGTCTGCCCAATTGAAGATGGTACCATGGAAGGCAACATGATACATAAGAGGCACCCAGCTAAGCTTGTAGATATTCGTGTTTTCCCTTCCAAATATTCTACTTAACATCATCACTATAATTCTGAAGGGTGTTTTCAAATTATGTGCATCGTGTTCTCCACTCGCCCTTTGTATCAACTGATTTCCAAGAATCAACATCTTCTAAGCATATGCATAATGGTCTATGTTGACCCCCTTCATCCAGTCTTCTGTCATCATGAATTTTGGAGGTGGTAACTTATATGCTGCACTAATATGAGCTTGTTGAAAAGACGCTAATCCTTCTCCATTTTCCCCATCTATGATTCTTGTGCCAACATCTACATGGGGTAAAATCCACCCAATTACTTCCAAACATGGGAAACAATCTAGATGGGTGGCAGCCTTATGAAGACCTGATTTCTTAATATTCTGGTACACCATAATCTCCTCAATAGATGCATCCGGCATGTTTAGGTCTCGGATGAGGTGGTATAATTCACCGCATTTATATTCAGGAATGATTCATCTTGCAGCTTTGGTGTCTTTATATTGGGTCTACATCATGGTCTCTGGGACAATTTCAATATCATAATCGGATTCTACAACCTTGGCTTTACGCTTAGAAGTTATCCTTTGCATTTTTGAATCATGAGGTGAAAACAAAGTTAATGTATATAAAAAGAAATATACAATGCTAAGGAAACAAATTTCAAGCAAAATGATAATGGAAATACAACATTTTAACCAAACTTAATCCAAACAATAAATCGCCAATATGCATTATTTACAAGACAAGAAATATAGACAAGGGTTTCATACGTCCATAACATCAAGTTTTCTAGGATCTAAGCCTTTGTCTTGATGAACACTACAGTACTGTAGAAAGGGTTCTTTTGCTCTATTTTTCGTACTTGATGGTAGTATGAATAGTTGGGAAAATAAGGATCCGAATACAAGATAATCATATATCAATGGGTTACATGTTGAATACTCATTATTTTAAAGCGCATCCTTAGCAAAACGAATAAAAGAGTTTAAATCAAAACCGTGGTTCTTCCATTTAGGGTTTCACGGAGAAACTTTTCATTTATTAATTTGTGGTAGCATGGCAATGCAACAGCATCAGAAATTCAAAGCAACTCAACTTAACCGGTTAAATATTTTCTTAAATATGAGCATTTATTTTATCAAATCATGTATCGGCAGCCACTATTTAAATCCAAAGCATGGGCTATGAAAATCCTTTTGTGGCTTTGTAAATACTTTATTATGGCATGGTTAGAACAATGATACGATCCAGCCAATGGCACCGGCCGATATTTACCCACTTCATAGCGGTATGGAAATAGATAATAGGTGTGAGATGAGTAATAGGAAACTAGAAGAGATAGGAATTAAATGCAAGCAAGCTGCGTGCTCTCAACAAGGGCATTCTCCCTCCACGATATGTGTAAGTACAACTACTAATATTGTGGTCCTAGTTGTTCCACACTTGTATGTTTTCTGGTGCTTACCCTACTCAACTCATATGTGTTAGTTCTGGGAAGGGTGAGGCCGTAACTCCATCCATATATTTTCCACTCACCCCCACTAACAGGATCAAACTGTAGATAGTTTGTATTCACAAGCGGGATGTCAAGGCCATACAGAAAAATGCTAGTCATAGTTGGCTTGCGCTAAACGGATGAGTAGGCTAAAAGACTTGTCTTATTGGTTTGAGGCTACTAGATACTCATTTACTTGGGTTAGGTCCCTCTGGTGAATTCAAAGCCACTTTCTTAAGGTATAGTGACAACAAGGTGTGGCACTCTTTGAAATTTTCAAGGTTGAAAGCGGGAAAACCTCCTACTCCTAACCAAAACGATTCTAGGGTTTTAATCTTATATATGTATTCCTTGGCTTGATGTCGTACCTAGCTCCAGGGTTTCAAAGCAAGTAAAGGCACTAAACTGATGTTTAAATCATGCATTTATATCATTGGACAAACGATGTTTGCTCAAAAAACACATGCAATAAGGTAACAGGACAAAAGACCTACCTGGAGATGCACGGATGGTAAAAAGACTCTGCTCAAACGGCGTTTTAGGAGACTTGTCGTCCAATGATTGCTCCAACTAGAACGGTGTTACAAATGTTAAAAAAAATTGACACCCCTTTTATATAAATAATGGAACCCTAGAAATAAATGTGACTCGATAATTGTGCCAATGAGGTCCAAAATAAGTTTTAAAAAACTTTATCAAAACTTGTTTCGGATCCCCTTCTCATTTTATGCTGAACTTATTTCGGAGTGAAACCTAATTTTAAGCCGAACTTGTTTTGGAGTGAAACCTCATTTACATCGAAATGATTTGGGTGAGAGATCTGTCTAGCACCGATAGACCAACCCTTTACCCTTACATCGGTGCAAACTTTTGTTTTACGGTGAAACGTTTCGGGCCGCATTTAGTTTTGTTTCGATTGTATCGGTGCAAAAGCCAATTTTGCACCGATACAAAATAAATACTCTTTTAATCGATCAAGGCTCAAAAACTAAAAATTATCTCGATCTTATTGGATGGAAACTCTAACTAACTCTGACCGTTTCAGCGTGGAATATAAAATATTCTGAATTTCTCAGAGCGCGGAAAACCAATTTTGTTCTGATCAGGTTAAATTTTCCTTCGATTGTGTCGATGCAAAACAAGATTTTTCTTTGACCGTTTCAGCGTTAAACTAAAAATTTCACCGACCTTTTCGACGCAAAACTGAAATTTCCTCCGATCAGGCCCAAACTCACTTGTTCTCCGAGTGTTTCGGCGCAACATTTGATTTTTCTCTGATACAGAAACAGAAAAACAAAACTAAAAAATCTTAGTGTCGAAAGGTTTGTAAAGTAAGATGAAACCCCAAAAAATCTTAGTTTATAAAAAATTAAAGGAGGGGCCCTACAATTTTAAAAAAAAATGGGGATTAGGTTGTATCTGCAACACTCCCCCTCTCAGTATTTAAACAATTGGTATCATATCAATGTTCCTTCAAGTTATATTTTAATCACTGGAACGAATATCCATGTAAAGACACGAAGGGATTTCATCAAGTAGAACTCCACTTTTTTATGGAAGCAATTACGAATTTTGGAGCGTAAGGATGCGTGCATACCTAATGTCTCTAGGACTCGAAATTTGGCTAACTATTGTCAATGGACACAAAGTTCCAAAAGATCACCCTATGGATGTTGACAGAAATAAGTTCTATCATAATAATGCAAGAGCCATAAATGCTATCTTCAGTGGTTTTTTCAGAAACAGAGCTAGTAAAGGTCATGCATTTCACCTCCGCGAAAAATATATGGGATAAGATCAAGAACATATATCAAGAAGGTGATGGATTCAAGAAATAAAATTTGCAAGTACATAGGAGATAGTTCTAAAAAATTCAGATGAATGAAGGTGAAAACATCGCAGCATATTTTCTTCGCGTTGACAAAGTAGTAAGCTCCATCAAAGGACTAGGAGAATAATTGAAGGAAAAGGTCATTGTACAAAAGATAGTTAGATCTCTTTCGATGAAATTTGACTCAAAGATATCAACCTTTGAAGAATCTCAAGACCTAGACACACTAAAAATGGAATAATTACAAGGAATTCTTACAACATATGATCTGAGGATAGACAAAGGAAAAGGAACTTTGCGACATGAAATAGCATTCAAGGCCACTAAGAAGACAAAAACTGAAGGATGCAAATAAAGTAGCGAGTCTAACATTGATTCAGACATGGAAGAAACAAATTTTGTTTGAAAACTCAAAAGAGGATCAGGAAAATTCAAAGGTAAGATACCCTTCAAGTTTTCAATTGTGGAAAAGTCGGTCATTATGCTTCAAAATGTCCAGATGGAAAAATGGACAATAGTGATGATGAATATAAGTCTTATCATAAAAGAAAGGAATTCTTAGAACCAAACAGTCTAATAGACAAAAGAAGTTTTTTTACTCAAAAGAAGATAGTAGCTCATCTAATGAAGAATATGACAGCAATAATGACTCAAGCAAAATGTTATTTATGTCAATAGTAACTCCAAATGAAGATCAAACAATCATTTATAGTGAAGAAATACCCAATGAATAAAATAATAACGAAGAAGCAAAAGTTGATCTTGAGGGTGAACTTATAAGTGCACTAAATTACCTAAATGTTGCTAGGAAAAAGAACAAATAACTGAAAGAGAAAATACTCAAGATCAAAGAAGAAATCGTAAAAACAAAGGAAGATGAAAATATCATCACATATCTGAAAAATCAACTTGAAGAATCAAAAAGAGTAGAAGAAGCCTTGACAAGTCAATTGGAAAGCAAGAAGAAGATGAGTCAAAATCTAGAAATCGAAAGTGCTATGTTAATAAAGGAATTACAAGAATTGAAATCAGATTATCAAATACCATAGTCAGATTGCATAAATTCAAGAAGTGAGTATAATTTCTCTGTTACAGATGAATAAAAAGGTCTAGTGAAGCTTAAGATAGATTGTTTAGCATCATTAGAAGAGGTTAAAGGGTTAGAATATGAGTCATATGTTGAGATGACAAGTGATGACTTGGACATTCTAGAGAGTAAAATTATGTGTTGTTTAAAATAAATTGAAAAATATCAAAAGAAAAATGAGTTGTTACAACAAGAATCTAAAAGAAATAAACACAAAGAGTGTGAAGAAGTTACTAAATTAATGATTGACTTAAAGAGTCAAGGTGCACAATTATTAAGGAACAAAGAAGATGAAATCATAAACTTGAAAGCATAAATTGCTCGTCTAATAGAGGAAAATAGGAAGAAGTCAAATGACAAAAATTCAGAAGCTCTGGAAAATTCAAGAAAATCTGTTAGTGGGTTAGATTCCCAACTTGAGGAAGTCAAGGGAAGAAAGTAAGATCTGAAAATTCATCTAACAAATGAAGAGGGTACATGTCACAGCCTCAAGTTAAAAGTAGAAGAATTTTGGAACAAGTGACAACCATAAGAATAGCACATCAATCCTCGACAAAATACTAAACAACCAAAGGTCACCAAATGATAAAACTGGTCTTGTATATGACAAGGCAGTTAAAAATACTAAGGATGATAATAGCATGCTGAGATGGAAAAAAGGAATAGTTGAAGGCACAGAACTAGAACATGCTGAAAATTCAGTCAACGAGGGAGGCTATGAAGAAACAAGTTAGAAGGAACTGCAATAGGAAAGCATTCCCTATCAAAACAACCTAGAATGGAATAGGTCATCAAATCATATTTAGTCCATGTATGGGAATTTCTTTAGAGGATATTGCTTATCTTGTTATGAATATGGACATAGAGAATTGGATTTTATGAAATATGTTAGAAAATGGTTCAATAATATAGTTAAGTGTCTGAGGTGCATCTATTTTGGACACATTGCAAAATATTGTCATACCATAACATGATATGTATGCGATGCGTTTGGACACAAAGAACAAAATTGTCAAAGATCAATAGGACATTCAACAAATACCATATCTCATACTACTAGAAATAAAACTAACAATTTGTGGATGAAAAGAACAAGTGATACTGTGCAACATTAAAAGACACATTCAAAAAAGTCTCCATACTATCAAAAGTGGATAAGAAAAACTCCAATGGTATGTATTGTCAAAGCAAACGATAGTATTACAAAGGAAGAAAAATATTGTTGCATCTCATGCTAATTTATAGAATGTTATATGAATATCCTTGAGTTCAAAAGGAAGATTATAAACAATGCATGAATTCAAGGAAAAAGTATACTAAGATGAGAAGATGAAAGGAAACATCAAAGTCAGAAAATAATTGAAGACTATCATAGATCCATTCACATTATTGTCAAGGTAATTTTGATATAGGAGTCGCTGTCTAAGAAAGTATATACATTTAAGTTGGAAGGTATATCAACAGTACAAAATAAGCTGCATTACATATATGAGAAAGAATGAATTCATCCATAGCAATCAAATTTTATTAAGAACTTTTTTCGCAAAATTCAGAGTCAACAAAATCCACCATATTTGGAAAGACTATCAAATGTCATTCCAAAATTGTTGGTTCCTTCTCAATTACAACTTTAATAATTGGAGAACTAGACAAAATTACAATGGCACTAACGGATAATTTACTGACAATCGAAGCTCAGGTCATGTCTAGAATTTGGCAATTAGAGGTGAAATTAAGTATCTGGCGATGATTGCTCTTTTAAATTTGAAGTTCCAGGGATTATCCAAAGTTGTTTCAAGAGAACCAAAATTTGTTCCTAACACTCTTCCAACTAATCAATTTGTTTCTTCATAACTTCAATTTCTTCAGCATTTCTATGATTAATATGCATCTAAGCATACCACTCTCTAATATCAGCTTCTTTTAATTGAGATGCAAATCTCTCCAAGTTTCTCATAAGGTTTGTAAACTTTGTTCATTGTGAGTGAACCACCACGAAAAGTTTGGCCACTGAATTAAATTGAAAAGGATCGGACATTGCCACGTAACCACCAATGGAATTGAAGCGACTAATGGATTAACATAATGATTGTTTTCCGAGTGGATTAACACCAGGAGAATTAAACACAGAGTCAATGCATTAGGAAGAATTGAAATATCTCATAGGATTTCAGATACACTTACTAAGTCTAGTAGTATTTGTATTTAATTACCACTCATAACAAAATTAATGTTTGTATTAAGAAGGATTTACGATTACATGGTGCCGAAAATATTGAAATGATGCAAAAGTAAATTTGCATTCATTAATGATTTGATGGATTCATCTATGTTATTTAATGTTAAATATTGCACATTTGTGTTAATTTGTCACCCATGTCAAATCCTTAGCATTTATGGGTACATTAAAAATAATGGATCAATTTAATGACATCCGGAAGAGCAAATCTCAATTTAGATATGAAATCTTGGAAGAGTACTTGTGACATCTTGAGAACTGTCTAAGGGGCATATAGTACAAGTAAACAACATGATGTGTCCGTAACTAACACCTGCACAGGGGGAGTAGTAGTGGAAAATTCACACAATAAAAATGTGAAAACCTTTGTCATTGATGTCAAAGGGGGAGAAATGAAGATAGGGAGAGGAAACAATAAGTAACCAAAATCCTGCAGTAAGAGGGAGCACGAAAATAGAAGAGTCTACGTGTAATGACAAAGGGGTGTTTCCATCATTGAAAAAAGGGGATATTGTTGGATTGAATGTTTTCATTGATGTCAAATGGGAGATTGTTGAAATTAATGTTGTCATGGATGAAAAATTGTAGATTGTTGGACTGAATGTTGAGGTGGAATATGATAATTCTTGAATCCAATTTGAAGAAGTATACATAAAAATTTGGTACAATGTCAATGCAGTGGTACATATGTGGAATCATATGCATATAGTAAGAGTGAGCAAACAATCAATATGTCGAATCAATTTGTGTGTCGAAGTGTTCATAAGTTGAAGGTAACAAGAAAGTAGTATGTCGGTCGAAGGGCGCAACAAAATTAGCAAGTCGATGGTGTCCATAAGTCGAATATAAAAAGCAAGTACTACATCGGTCGAAGGGTTCGGCACAATTAACAAGTTGATGAAGTATTGAAGAAGGATGGGGTATAAGCCCCTCGTGATGGTACAAATCCTTATTTTTTGGAGATTCATTGCGTTCAATTGATTAAATTAACGTAATGAAGCAAACATGTCATCCCTCACATGGACATAAGAAAATATATAAGTAGATAAGGACTAATGCACTTAGTGAGTATGAGGTGTGAGCGTGTGGAATGCGAGTGTGACTATGGATGGTCTGAAATTTTAATTTGCATGGTTTTTGGAATGGGAATCAATGGCTAGGTTATTCGAAGAAGAAGACAAATTTGAAGTAAGCACAGAAACAAGTCGCTTTCCGCAATTGGATAAGTTGAAGTACTTTACAGTTTGAAAGAAGTGAAAGACCGCAACTGAATTTGAAGTAAGCATAGAAACAAGTCGCATGTCGCAGTTGGATAATTTGAAGTATTTTATAGTTTGGAAGAAGTGAAATAATGTAGCTTAATTTGAAGTAAGCACAGAATCAAGTCACACGTTGCAGTTGGATAAGTCGAAGGTAAATAAATTTGAAGTAGATATCAGTGAAGTGAAAATATAAGCCACAACTGATCTTGGAACAAACTAATTAACAGAGACAGTGACAGTAATATATTGATACTCTTATTCATATAAGGGTGTAAGGACAAGACGAGGATAGGTTGGAGCCTATGATCTCAAGGGGTTGGAGCCTCCTTCCATTTGGTGTTGGTAAATAAGGTAGTTGGAGCTTCCTTTAGGTTGGTTCCTGTAAATCAGGGGGTTGGAGACTCCTTCTAGTTGGTGATAAAAAATCATGGAATTGGTGCTTCCTTCTAGATGGTGCTAGTAAATAAATTGAATGTAATATTGATATATATAAGAAATCATTCTATGGTTTTCTCCCATTCGATTTTCCACGTAAATTCTGGTGTACTGTGTATCTATGGTTGTTCATTGTGCATTGTTGATTTATACTACTAGTGATATATTGAATGGAGTGATATAATTATAATAAAGTGAATGGTTATATATTGTTCTCAAAAGTGGTAATTGTACAAATACTTATTCACCCCCCTTATCAGTATTTCAACAAGGTCTTCAAATAAAATATTTACGAATTATTTTTCTTATTTCTCTTTCTTCACTACATCCTCCTTTATCATTACAAAATATACAACCTCACAATGTATGTCTACTCCATTCCATATCTCTTTAATAAGCCTCTTCTCCTCACTGGTATTCACCTCTTCATCTTCTGCAATAAAAAATTCATCAAATGTGACCTCAAACTACTCATGATTTGACTTCTCTTCTACAATATCCTCTCCATCTTCATCATTATTGGCATTATGAGATCCTCGGATATTTCAACCCCATCCTCATACTCAAAAAATCTAATTTAAAGTTTAACAACCTGATCAACATCATCATGAGAAGCATTACCCTTGATGCCTTCTTCTTCCAGTGTTCCTTCACTGACACATTCATCTACTTCTATCAGCATATCCACAAGGGTTTAATAACCTGCTTGCATCCTATTCCTTATCTAGGAAGTTCTTTGTATATTTTTTCTCTTACTGCATTGTCACATCTACAAATTTCTCATCCTCAACATAAAACATATCATCAACAATATGAATTGTTGGATTCTCTTCTTCTTCATATTGATCATCCACTTGATTTTTTTTCCCAAGTGGAATACAACCATGACTCAAAAATTCATTAATATTTGTTACTTCAACCTTTAACTGCAAAAAATATTTATCAAACAAATATTCTTCATCGTACACATATTCAACTTTGCTCGCCTAATCAATATTTGAATTACAATAAAAAATTTCATATTAATACTCCTCTTTGGATACATTAGTCTCTTAATCAACTTCATGGATGATCCTAGAAGCAACATCAATGCTACACTTATCTTCTTCATTTATTCATTGCGGAACCTCCAACTAGGATGCATTCTTCATCCTTTATACCTGCAAGATCAAATAAATCATTAATAAAAACAATTGTTCCTATTGGCACATATTCCTTTTCCATTTCCTCTTCTTCATCAACTTCATGCACCTATACAGTGAGATTCACTCAGTCCTAAAAATGAGTCTCTTCATCAAAACATATTGCTTCTCAGGAAGTTTCTTCATCTTCTTCGTCAGCAATTAAAATTGTTGGGATCACTAGACCACTGGAAGAAACACTTCCATATTCATCTACTTCTTCTCTATCTTCATCTTCACCATCCACATGTGTATGATCTGCATAGTTAGATGCATTGGTTGCTTCAATGGAAACTTCAACATGGTCATCATCAACAATGAACCTTGTTGGATTCACCAAGGTACAGATCACTACAATGATAATTATGCAATCTTCTTCTACATGCAACTAAGCACTATGGGATTCACCTTATACAATATGCACATACTCTGTTTTGCTGAAAGAGACATCAAAAACCACATCTTATTTAATTCTCTCTTCTTTAACTAAGTCTATCTCAGCTTCTTCAAGTTTTGTTGCTGCTATAAGAAGTGCAATAGCCTATTTGTCTTTCTTTTCTTCAACATCATCCATTGTTGTATGTAAATAGTGGGATTCACCTTTCTCATGTGTATACTCAAATACACATATATGCACTTCTTCAACCTCCTCCTCTAGTAGAACTACTCCTACAAGGAGTTCTTCAACCTTACCCTTCTCCCTAAATTCAATAAGGAGTACTTCACCTTCAACATCCACTAGTGTAAACACACAGTGAGATTTACCACAAATATGGTTGTATTTTACTTCAACTGCAGGATTCTCTAATGACTCTTTTATAGCCAATAAATCAGGTAAACATTGATCAACATCACTCCCCCTTATACCATACTCCATATTCAAACTTTCCTATCCTTCTGTAGCAGTGGTGGCTTTATCAACAACATTAAAAACACTATCATATAGAGCTTACTGAATTAAAAATAATAATAATGCATCTCTAGCCTCATCTTAGGGGTCACAATATCCATTCTTAACAAAATTCCGCAATCCTTCACATTGAAGGAACACTTCCATCTTAACAAACCAAACTTTAAAATTCTTATGAGCGAAGTGTGGGGGTGATCAAGATCAATTCTACACCCGTCATCTTTGACATGGCCTTCTTTATTTTCATGGTTTTTTGGATCCTTAACTATAGTTGGTGTTAGTTTCCATACATTCATAGCATAATAATCCAAATGCATAAACAATATCACTAGAAGAAAGACAAAGCACAAAACATAACAACAGATTTTATCCTAGGAAACCCAAACGGGAGAAAAGCCACCAACCTTTGTATAGAGATGATAATCCCGAGATCATAGTACAATCATAAAAGAGAAAATATGGAAAATGTCTTCCAAAAGTAGAAACCCCAAAATAGTATTCTTCTCCTCCAACAGATGTGAACTTTTCTCTCTCAAGTAATGCGAACTTGAGTTGAGTGGATGATTGAATAATGAGGTGAGCTCACCTCTTATTTATACAAGTGCAAACATGAAAAATTACCTAACTGGGCGGACTTCTCTTGGGGAGCAATAAATAATTTTTATTTTTATTTTCTTTTGCTTTCTTTTCATACCAAGGTTTACATTGATTCTTTCAAGGGTTTTACATGGTTAAATACATCAAGTTCATAACCCTTAGGAGGTACAATCAAGTACAATAAATAATATATTCCGAAGTTGCACAAAATACAACACTCCCTCTCAATGAGGAAGGTATTCTTCAGTATTCATTAGCATCATGATCATCTAGGTTTCATCTTGTACATCTATATTGTCTCCATCATCTTTATACATACTGAAGGTTGTCAGCACAGTCTCAGTCCTTCGAGAAGTGTCATCATGCATCATCTACACCAGTCCTTCGGTGTGTCCAGGAGAATCACTCAATCCTAGATATATGAGATATCAGCTATACCATCTCTTCTAGACCATTTTTGTAATGCCCCTTTTTTATTTTTATGAAAATAGTGAAAATTTCAATTTTTCTCCCTAGTTTGACCTTTGACTAGTGATGATGTCTTGGTCTCCAAATTGCTCCAATTGCTTCCAAATATTCTGAGCAGGTGTATGGATGATTTTAGAACATAATATGAGTTTTGGGTTGCTTTTGGACCTTTAAAATACTTCTGCAAATCCTCTTTTAATTCTAGCCAATGTACGGAACTTGACTAGCAATTTGGGGTGCAAATCCCCCTAGGGTAACAGCTGAAGATGGCTCTCCAAATGGTACGGAACCCTCTCTAATTTATGAAAAGAGGAAGGGGACGTAATGGTACATAAACAATGTCTCATATACATCCCCATTCAATTAATTTGGTCTGCTACAACACTCTCAAAATCAAAATCAAAATACTAGTTTCGACCTTGGGGGAAATGATAGGCAATCTTCTCCAAATGCTATGAAACTAACCAGATGACTCCAAAATATTAGGTACTTAAAATTAAACTTTTAACACACATTATTAACAGTCCATATATCATTATTACATCATTGGTTCACTTATTCATTCGAAATTTTCATCATAACATTGGCAAATATCAACATAGTGGGGAAAAGGCACCATTTTCTCATTAATGATCAGATTTATACATTTCCACTTGGAATCTCGACCTGAAATGTTATGAAGGTGAATAAAATATAATTTAATTCATATTACAAAATAAATGGGGCATTAGAAGCTCCCCCAAAGAGTACAATATCTCACCAAGTGCGCCTTCCCTCAAGGATCATGAATATGCCAAGAAAACTCAAAATGGTTGGAGGAATGATTTGAACCAAGAGTGACCACGAGCTTGCCTGTATATTACACCTGAAACAAAAACTCCATTAAATATCTCATGAAAGGTCTGAATGACCTTTCCCACTACCAACTAGGATGGGAATCTTCCACCCCTGAAATTGGCTAAGGCAAGTAGAGGAGCACTCCAGTAGCTCTCTTCACAAATGCAAATTCTGAAAATGATCAAAAGCCATTATTCTTCTTTGTTATTGTATTTTATAAAATTCTAAGGTCCTCCTTTGGTCTAATTCCTTACAAGGGATTCATGCCAACTCAATTTGGGAAGAGATTCCAATGTGTGCCACTTGTCTCTCCAATTCTAGCCTCCTCTTCCACCAAATTCGAATAGGTGTCTCTTTGGCTTCCCTAACTCCCTTGAGCGCCCTATTGGAGGCTATGTTTAGCCATGACATGTAATTTATGTCATATGTATGCATTCAGGTCTTATTTGTGTCATAGGTGTCATAGAATCTTCATCATTGTTGTCATAGAGCTAGGGAATCTAGTCCAAGTGTCCCACTAGATCCAAAATACTTCCTCTTCCATGGGAGTTACTCTTCCACTCAAATTCGACCTGAAATGAGTCATGAAAAGCATATTGACCTTCCAACTACCCAAGACCATTAGACTCCACCTTGGATTCTAATGGGTGAGAATAGAATGCCATGTGGCATGAGGAATCTAGCTTTGTGTGGGTCCCACATCCTCCATGTGTCTTCATGATCAATTGCCACTTTGATTTTCTCTTGAATTTATTTATTTATATCCTTTATTAAATATTTATTCCATTCTAATGTCCAAACACAATTTATTAGCTCCCTTATTGCAAATCCTCATGTCTCCATCCAATCTAGGGAACTAGTAGGATTGATGGAATTTCCCTGTTATGAATTCATTTGAATGGGGAAATTACAGTCCTTCCCACCCAAGATTGATTTCCATCAAGAAATCTCAATTTATCATGCTAAAAATGTGTTCCTCCTCTATCAGGTGACCTTCCATGAGGAATTTCTCCCAAAACCTTTCCATTCTTGTGTTTCATGCTGTGGGAGGAAACTACCTGATTCGGATAGGTGTGTTGCCCTCTTACAACCCTTAGTATTCCTTTTGAATCTTGGAATTTCATTTAAGAAATTTGACAGTTCACTGTATGCTCCCCTATATAGTATATCCATTGCACTCCCAAAACCACATTAGTATCAGCAACATCAACCACGTAAAAGCTATCAGAAAAAGTATAGTTACCTATGGTGATTTGCAACTTTGGAACCCATGTTTTGCACTCCATTGTGTTGTGACCTGGAATGACAACTGTGAAGCCATCAAATGGTTCAGTAGGTATCTTCCTTATCTCCACCATGTCTTCATCAATGAAGTTATGAGTGGCTCCTCCATCTACCAAAACTGAGGTCCTGTGTCCTAGTACCACACCCTTGCATCGAATAGTGTGATAACGAGGCACTGTTGAAAGTACTTCCATTCTTACTTTATCAGGTAATGGATGATTTCCCTCTTGTTTCCCTTCTTCCACTGTAGTATATCCCTCTTCTTGGGATTAAATATGTCCTTCTTCCTCCATACCCCCTTCATACTCATCATCACAAAATACTTCAATGAATTGGGCCTTTCCCTTAGCACACTTATGTCCTGGTGCCCATGGTTGGAAGCATGAGTAACACAATTTCTTCCTTCTGAGTTCTTCCTTGCTTAGTTCCTCTTTCTTATCCTTTCCACATTTATCTTCTTTCCATGGCTTATTTTCAGATCTGAATTGGGGAAGTAATTTGGGCTTGGGAGGAAACTTTGTCCTAGGTAATACATTTTGTAAATCCCTTGTCAAACTCATAGCATCCTTCAATGAATTGGGTTTGTGGGCCTTAACTAAACCTTTTAAGGGTTCATCCAAACCTTCAGTGAAAAACAATACTAATCTTACCATAGATATATCAGCCACCTTGACTGATAATTTTTTAAATTCCATCATCCACTCAGCAGGGGTTCCCACTTGCTTCAATTGGGCTAGTTCTTTGAAAGGTAATTCTGGGTCCTTTTGCTCAAATACATCTAATACCCTATCAACAAATTCTCCATAGGTATTAACCTGATCATGTCCCAATTTTTTCATTCCATGAAACCACCATTCATTGACAAGTCCTTCTAGATTCAAAATAGCCATTTTTAAGGCATCCTCTTCCACCATTGGATTCAGCTGAAAATACACATCTAGTTTTTGCACCCAAGTGTTAGCAGAACTTTGAGAGGAACCATCAAAAGTGGGAAGTGTCATTTTACCAATAGCAAAATTTAATTCTTTGTTTTGGAATAGAGCCCTATTATCTTCCTTCTTTTTGAGTTTGTTTGAAACAACAAAGTATTGATCAAATGGTAGAGTCCTTCTACAATCTTCACTCAATTTTTCTCATTCTTTCACCATTGCATCAAGATAAAGTTGGGTGTTAGGCTCTTCTTTTGGAACAATAAACTTAGGTGTAGTAGGCCTTGGTGTCATATTAAATTCATTAGGTAAACAACATTGTGAAAATGTGCTCACCCATTGTCTTCTTTCCTTCTGAATGTGAACTACTATTGCCTCCTATTACTCCTTTGCTTCCAAGTTGGCTAGCCATCAATTCGAATCCTTTCATAAGATGTTGGGTTATGTTCTTGGCCATGTCCCTGGTCATGTCTTAAAAGAGGGGTCTTATGAGTTTAATATATTCCTCACCATCATCTAAAGTTCCCTTAGTCATGTGTTGGAGAAAACTCACTATGGCTTGGGAGACCACTACAGATAGCTGACTACCAGAAATTAACTCAATTCTCAGAACTATGCTATTATAAATGACAATGCTAAGATAATGGAGAATGTAACCAACCTCGATCCAAATGTTTTATGTAGATCCTCGTTGGAGCTTTTCCAATCCGTGCACTTGAATCTGCAAATTAGTCTTGACATCCAATATACAACAAGTACATATAATATATAAACGACATTAACATCATCAATAGTAATGGGCCATGATATAACAAGTAAATGCAACCCAATGTAAGATAAACAACATTTACAACATTAGTGGATGAGAATATGAGTATTTCTATTAATAAACAAGAAGAAGTACAATGTGATACGACCTCTTGCCGGCAACCAATCTGAACCAAGATCTAGATCAATCCACTTGTGCCTCCACCACTTCAATACTCCATGAATGGAAAACTCAAACTATGATAGGAGTTTGGAAGGTGAACATAAGGGGTTCACAACTACAAGGATCAATGAGTGTAGACTCAAGATAGGGCAAAAATCCACTAGAGTTCTCTTGCTCTTTGTTGGCTTGGTTTTGCAACCAAGCTTTGTGCAATGGGCACCTATCAACAATGTGATAGCAGTTTCAATATTGAAAGCAAAAACAATTATAAATTAAATCTAAATCTAAAATAGCATGTGCATATAACAAATAATTTTTTTTAAAATGATTCAAGAACAAGAAATAAAAGAATAGGTGTTTTGTATTAAGATACCTCAAATGGTGAGGATTTGTATTGAGCAACTCCCAAGGTGAGTAGCTCCAAGCTCCAAAGGTCTCTTCTCCAAGATGTTGAAAATGGCCAAAAGTCTCATGAGATATTTTGACAACGTGAGGATAGGATGATGGATGGATGGAAAGTGAGGATCCCCTACCACCTTTTTATAGTTTTTGGTGGTGGGGAATACCATTATGGTTTTGAGGAAACCAATGGTATTGACCAACATGGTTTAGGTACATTTTTCCTCCTTTTTCCTTTTTTGAATATTTTTAATATTTTTATTCCCTTTTTAATATTTTTAGGAATTATGGACCCTTTCTGAGGAAAAATATTCATTTTGAGGGGAAAAAGGGGTGTATTATGGTCTTTTGGTGACCTTTTGATGGCTTTAGAGGCTCAAATGGTGGAAAAGTGGACAAATGGGTCATGTGAATAAGGAAATGAGCTAGTGAGCACTTTTTGGGTGTTAACAGATTTTCCCCTGATGTGTGAGGGTAGGAGCTCATCGTATGGCCGATAGACATCATAGTTCTTTTGTCTTTTTTTCCTGGGGTTTGGGGAAGAGAAGAGACTGGTTGGAGACTAGATCCACGGCCCTTGGAAGCTGCAGAAACAAAAAATATTACATGGCCTCAATATAAATGAGGAATAATCTCTGATAATGGACGAGGCGGGCATACCCATGCTCGTATCAAGACATATACATAACAATTAGTCCCAAGAAGGGGGACCTAAATAATACATAAAAAATATGTTGGTACATCATGATGGTCCAAAGGGGACACTATTCTGGGATGTACTCATGATCATGACATGATTGATCTCAATAATTGATACACCGGAATAAAGCGACAACCATTCTGAACAAGGTCTCAGAAGGGTTGATGAACTACTGAATCTAAAGGTGTCCAACATCTGTCGGGACTCAATGACTCTGAGTCAAACCTAAGGAGTATATGTAACTATATACTCAAGGGAGTATAAAACTGGGGTACATCTGAATACTGTCGCCATGCGCAACCCGGGTATCTATAGAAAAAATGTAACTGGTTGTTTCCATAGGTAGACTTTCAAATGTGGAAGAGTTAGTTGGTATCCGGGGTCTTCAACCAATAAATGAAAGGACCAATACCCTGTGCGAGTCTCAACAATGCGATCAAGGTGTTGAAGTCGAGCATGTGAGAAACAACCATTTGGAGAGGTACTGAGGACTCTTCTCGAAATGATTCACAGGCACTCATAAATGGTGATGAGTCCAAGACATAGGGACCTCTAGGTCTATCCTCTGGAATAAATTTGGTTGTCGTCGACAGAGGGAGACCAGCAACTGACAAGGCAATGATGTTTCCTTGATATGAGCATGAGGTGTAGAACTGGAGTGTGGTAGTACTGATGGTAGGACTGGCATACTTGTGGGTTTGGGAAGTAACTGGGGTCATAGAGTGGGTAGACTCAAACTTCCTTTGTTCAGAGCATGATGACATCGTTGACCTGGCAGCGTAGGGAACTGATTTGTAGGTGTGGGGATCATAGCTTTTAGGGACTGAAGGGTATGTATTGACTCTGGGGGGTCAAGCTGATGGGTGTTGTCGAGGGATTCTCAGGGTGACATACTGCAGAATACTCTGAACAAAGGCGACCAAAATGGGGAAGCTTCCATATGAGTAGACGTGATCTGTTGTGGCACCGAGAAGCACCATTGGGTCCTTCTTCATAGTTTTAATGAGCTCTAAGAAGGGATAAAAGTGTGCTCTGAAATGGTACTGTCCTATGGATTTTGTGAGCCCATGACTGTTCGTGCTCATGGGTGCTTTCATTTTTAAGGAGTCTGAAAATGATAAGAAGACTCTGCAATGGTTGTGAGTACCGTCCTGTGGGATTTTACGAGTCTAGGATGATGATTGCTCGTGGTCGCTTTTATGTTTAGAGAGTCTAAAAGTGGTAAGTGGACTCCATTGGTTTTCTTTTTCGTAAGTTAGTCTCCAAGGCCTGAAAAAGCATAAAATGATGCAAATGGACAACTCTTCTAGCCGATGTGACTAGAGTATTCCTTTTTTGTAATTATTCTACAAGGTCTGGAAAAAGGGTAAACTTATACCAGGTAGATTCCCTTTTAGATATGTTTAGCGAGCATGAAAGGAAGCAAGGTTGCTTGGTGATCTTTTCATTGTTTTAGGAGTCATAAAAGAGCTTAAAAGAAACTCCCTAAGTGCCTTTTTCGTAAGAGGGATTCCTCGGCCTGAAAAAGGGGTAAAACTATACCGAACAAAAAGGGATTGATGAGAGCGAGAAAAGGTCTCAAGCATCGTCATGAGTGCGGAATACTGAATCCGGTGACATAAATATTGTCAAAAAGGGGCAACGGCCAATGTGGCAC
Source organism: Larix kaempferi (assembly GCA_027924585.1). Lineage (NCBI taxonomy): Eukaryota > Viridiplantae > Streptophyta > Pinopsida > Pinales > Pinaceae > Larix > Larix kaempferi. The sequence goes on from BSBM01001035.1 coordinate 7,953,664, forward strand.
GCAAACCGAGGTGATGAGTGGCATTTTGAAAAAATGCTCGAAAATTATGGGGTGAGAGCGAGAAATGATCTCAAGCATCATCACGAGCGCGGAAAACTGAATTTGACGATATCAAACTTGTCAAAAACGAACGACGATCGATGTGGCACGCAAATCGAGGCGACTAGGGGACATGGGAAAAATGCCCAAAAAATCTGGGCGTGAGAGCGAGAAATGATCTCAAGCGTCATCACGAGCACGGAAAACTGAATCTAACGATATCAAACTTGTCAAAAATGGAGGAGAACCGATGTGGCACATAAACCGAGGCGACGAGGGGGCATGAGAGCGAGAAATGATCTCAAGCGTCATCACGAGCGCGGAAAACTGAATTCGACGATATCAAACTTGTCAAAAAAAGACGACCACCGATGTGGCACGCAAACCAGGGCGACGAGGGGGAATGGGAAAAATGCCCAAAAAATCTGGGCGTGAGAGTGAGAAATGATCTCAAGCATCATCACGAGCGCGGAAAACTGAATCCGGCGATATAAGACTCGTAAAAAATGGAGAACAGCCAAAGTGGCACGTAAACCGAGGCGACGAGGGGGCATGGGAAAAATGCCCAAAAATTATGGAGGTGAGAGCGAGAAATGATCTCAAGCATCATCACAAGCGTGGAAAACTGAATCCGGCGATATAAGACTCGTAAAAAATGGAGAACGGCTAATGTGGCATGCAAACCGAGGCAATGCGGGTGTGAAAAAATGGTCAAAAAATGGACCTAGTGAAAACAGGAAAAGGAAAGGACTATCTTGAATTTCTCGTTGTGTTGATTCTAATGGTACCAACAGTTTGAGGAGCGGACATCGTATGATACTGCAATGGTTGTTTGAAAAATGGTGAAATTTCTATAAATAGGGTGTGGGGCCCATATGACGTGTCATTGTTACATGTGAGTTTGGCAGAGCAATCAGAGCTCTTTCTTGATTTCTGGGAGATTTGACTATTGGTTTTCGATTCCGTGAGTTTCAGGTAACCCTATTCGCCTTAGCCTTTTTAATTATGTCTTTTTTGGTTAGCGGCGGGCTTCCGAAGGCCGCGAAATTCCATGTTGGCCTTCCAATGTGGAATATCGTGGGTTTCGCGTATTTTTCCGCGATGAACATCGCGGGTTTGGAGCTGACAGTCGCGATGTTCATCGCGGCTGTCGGGCTAAAAGTCACGATGTACATCATGACTATGGGGTTGATAGTCGCGATGTTCATCGCGACTGTGTGGTCAATACCCGCGATGTTCATCACAGGTTCTTGAATGAAAGCCGCAATGATCATCGTGGCTTTTGATGGAAAAACTGCGATGGAATTTTTTGAAAAAAAAATTCTGGTTCTAAAAAATTTTCTTTGTTTTTTGGCAGGATGTTGAGGACGCCATTGGTGTCATGGCGAGAGCGGGAGATGGAGGAGGATTTGATGATTCGAATTCTGACTGATCAGGGGGTCCGGTAGGCTCTGGCTATGAGTGGGCTCCTGAAGTTCGCTCAGATTCCACCGATGCATTCATTAGGACCACTACTGAACAAATTGGTGAGTCTTTGGGTCTTTGCAGAGGGTGCGTTCATTGTTTGGGGTGAGAGGTTAGAGATCACCCTTACTGATGTATACTTTCTTACCGGGTTGCCTCGCTTAGGGGAGGTAGGGGATCTCCTGCAGAGGATCCCGGCAGGTTTGGATATCGAGGATCTCCTGGAGACCTTTGTGTTGTTGGGGCGATTGTGCAGAACAGCGCTTTGAGCCTGAGATCTTTGCAGGAGTGGGACATGCGGGCTGTTGGGGCTTGTGTTCTGTGGGTGTTGGGTGCCGCGGCGCCACATCGTTTGTCGGGGGGACAAACGATGATGGTGGATTCTGTGCTAAGGGGGACCTACTACACGTGGGATCAAATTTTTTTGGCTGGTGTCCGGAGAGAGCTGGACAAGGTCAGTCGGGAGGGGGGAGAGTTTTGCTATGCCTCCTTCCTGTGTTGTTTCTTCTTTGAGCGGGTACCGACTTTGCGGCCACAGGTGTCGATTCAGGACAGGTTGGTGAGCGAGCCACGCATGGTGCGGTTGGGGCAGATGATGCCCTGCAGTGGTGGTGGTATCCGTGGGTTCTTTTCACAGGATATGTATGAGCAGTGGGAGCAGATCCCCTTGATAATTGATGACTATCAATATGCCGGTATGGATTATCGAGGAGATCCGGAGATGCCTCGATCCCAAGGACAGGCCTGGGGTTTAGATGGTATGTTTTTGTGTTTTGTTCTCTACTCTATCATGTGTTTTAGATGTGTTTGTTATGATTATAGTTAGATATTTATATGATGGTTCACTTGCGTGATTTTGCAGATGTTAGTCCTATACCACCGGCCAACCATGTGGTTCATAGGGGACGGGCGATGGTGGTCATTCCACCTCCTGTAGCGGTACCGCCTCCTCATGCTCGAGGAGTTGGGGCTCGCGGTCGAGTAGCTGGGCCTCGAGATGATGCCGTGGAGGGTGTCCGAGAGACACTAGACATGATCCTGGCAGGATTGCCAAAGGATGGGAGGGATTTGGATCGGGACATCGTCGAGCGTTGTTTCGATGCGCCTCGTGAGTGGCACTCGATCTTGCTCAGAGCAGCATTGTTGGCAGCTGAGTGGAGGGATGGGGCTCGGCATGATCCGGCAGGGCCGGTGGAGGGGAGGATTCGGGTGCGAGATGATCCAGCGGGGCCGGCGGAGAGGAGAGTTCGGGCTCGGCATGATCCGGCGGGGCCAACGGAGGTGGCGCCAGAGGATCCTGGAGACCATGATGATTAGATGATCTTGTATCTGCCCCCAAATGCTGATGAGCATATGGGGAAGTACCTTTTTGAACAGCTTATGTATTTTTGTATATTGGGTGCTGAGGGCACCTATTTCATGTTTGACTATATTATGATCTATATATATATATATGATTTGGTATATAGTCGTGTATCCACATGGATGCATTTATTGTCTATTTGCTTTCCCGTGGAGGCATGTTTGATTTTCAGTATGCTCGTGGAGGCACATGTTATGCAAGTGGATGCATTTTTGTTTAAGCCCGTGGAGGTACATTTGTTGTTACTATATGGTTTGGTTGGTGTGCCAGTCAAGAATGTTGTTAGCCATATGGTCTGCTACACTGTTGAGATTCCTTGGGACATGTGTGAATGAAATGGATTCAAACTGTCGAACCATTTGTTTAGTGCGCAAGAATTTTCTGAAAAGACAGGGATCGCGTACCTGGTAATCATTGTTGAGCTGGGAAACAAGGAGTTGTGAGTCCAATAAAACGTTAAGGTGACTTATGCTCATTTGGAGAGTTGCGGCCAAGATGCCAGTCACGGCATCGTATTCAGCTTGGTTGTTGGTGGCGGCACCTACGCACACTCCGTCGATGTGGATCAACTCATGTGAAGGGGAATATATTACCCAAGCTGCGAAGGCCATATTGGGGGACCAACGGCTTGCACCATCAGCGAAACCGACATAGCAGAGTGGAACAGGATCCATCTGTGGTCATGCAGAGAAAACAAATATTTAGGTTTTTTGAATTTTTTGTGAAAAACAAAATAAGGCTGTACAATAATGGACGGTGGTGTCCATCAGATTTTCTATGGGTAAAATCGCTTGAGGTACAACCTGTTGCGTGGGTTGCGTAGGGGGTTTCCTTCTGAATCGATCAAAATGTATGCCCCCTGTCCGAGGCAAGTGTGTATAATGTATGGGCCTTGCCACATGGACACAAACTTTCCTTTTCCAGTTTTGTCATGAGCTTGATCATAAACGAGGACAAGGTCCCCTTCAGTAAAAGTTCTTGGGTGGACATGTTTGTCGTAACTCAGTTTGGATTGGTTCTTGGCTGCTTCCATGGTTTGGAGGGTTGTGCACCTATCTTCATTGGCTTTTTCCAGGAGTAGTAAGCATTGCTCAATTGGGGAAGTGTTCGGTAGGAGTTCAACGGCCATATGTAGGGCTGGAATCTGGCATTCGATGGGGAGGATGGATTCGACACCGTGAACTAGATGGAAAGGGGTAAAACCGGTGGCAGTTTTGGTTGACGTGCGATATGCCCATAGTGCTAGGAAGAGCATGTGGTGCCAATTTGATTTGTGTTTGTCCACAGTGCATTGGAGGATGGTCTTCAAAATTTTATTAATCGCTTCGACTTGGCCATTTCCTTGGGGGTAGTAGGCGGAGGAGAAATGGTGTTCAAATTTCAGTAAGGTTGATAATTCTCTCCAAACGGCATCTTCGAAGTGAGAGCCGTGGTCTGAGATGAGTTGCTTTGGCACTCCAAAACGAGCGATAACATGGTTGAGGAAAAACATGTTGCGGTGTCGGCTTTGCAATTGTAAGTTGGCATGGCTTCCGCCCACTTGGTGAAATAATCTACGGCCACAATGATGTGTTTATGACCGCCGACTGACGTGGGATTGCAATCTAGGAAGTCGATGGCCCATTTGCAGAATGGTTCGACAGTGACGACTGGATGAAGGGGGGCGGGTGGGGTTCTTGCCTTGGGGGCAAAAAGTTGGCAGTTTTGACAATGTTTGACTGCGGTGATGCAATCAGTAAATAATGAAGGCCAAAAGTAACCTGCGCGGATGATCTTTTGGGCGGTGGCCATGCCGGAGAAGTGGCCTCCGCAGGCACCACTATGGCAGTCATTAAGGACTTGTTCTGCCTCGTTATGAGATAGGCAGCATCGTAAGATGGTATCGACGACGCGTCGATAAAGTACATCTCCTAATAGGAGATATCGAGGGGCGTGGTGTCGAATACGACGGCGTCCATCATGATCGATGTGGGGTCAAATTTTTTTTGTGCAGAGGTAGATTAAGATGTCGCCGTACCATGGGTCGTCAGAAGAAATGATGAAAATGTGATCGTCAATGAGATCCATTTGGATAGCGGGTGATGACGAAGAGGATGGGAGATCTATGATGAGTTGAGTGAGTGTTAGGGCCTTGGTGCTCTTTGGGGTTTTGAAAGTTAGGTCGTATTCTTGCAGGATAATCACCCATTTAGCTACGCAACCTTGAAGGAGGCGACGCATCAAGAGGTAAACCATTGCATTGGAATTGGCTACAACCATGGTGTGGCTCAGGAGAATGTAATGTCACAGCTTTTGTACTGAAAAGACGATGACGAGGGCCATCTTTTCTTCATGTGGGTAGCGGAGGGGTGGGCCTGACAAGGTCTGGCTCACATATTAGATTGCATGCTCTTGGAGAGCAGTATCTTCTTGCACAAGAACTCCAGATATGGCATATTCGGATGCTGAAACATAGAGGGTGAAATCTTTTGTGAAATCTGGAGGAGAGATCAACGGGGCGTTCATGAGTGCTTTCTTTGAGTTGGTGAAAGTTGTTTCTGCTTTTTGGTCCCATATGAAACGAGTATGCAAACGTAGTAGTCGTAGGAAACCGTGGACTATTGTGGCATAGTTAGGGACAAAGCGGCGGAGGAAGTTGGACCTCCCTTGAAGGCTTTGAAGTTGTCTTAGTGTACGGGGTGACAGTAAGTCTACAATGGCTTGGACTTTCAAGGGGTCTATAGTGATGCCTTTTTCTGAAATGATGAACCCCAACAGGCGACCTGATGTAACACAAAAGACACACTTGAGAGGGTTCAAGCGGAATTTGTATTTTCGACAACGCAAGAAAACTTGTCAAAGGTCGTCTAAATGGTCAGATCACTTCTTGGATCGAGCGGTGAGGTCGTCCAGATAAACTTTTATGATTTTGTGTAGATCGTGGAAGCAATAAGTCATGGCGCGTTGGAAAGTGGCTCCAGCATTCTTGAGACCGAAAGGCATGACGCGATAGGCAAAGGTGCCCCATGGGGTAGTGAAAGATGTCTTGTATTGATCTTCTTTACGGATTTTGATTTGCTTATATCCAGAGAAACCGTCCATAAAAGAAAGGACCTCATGTCCCGCACATTCATCGATTAGTTGGTCAATGAAAGGTGTGGGGAAGTTGTCTTTGGGACAAGCGAGGTTGAGGTCTCGGAAATCAGTACAAACACGTATGGTGCCCACTTTTTTGTTTACTGGCACTGGGTTTGAAACCCGGGTGGTGTAGGCAATAGATATATGAATCCTGCTTTTTGGAGTTTTTCAATCTCAGCCTTAACAACTAGGAGCTTGGACGGGTGAATTGGTCATTGTTTCTGTCGGACAGGAGATACATTGGGCCAAGTGTCGATGTGATGTTCCACAATTTTGGGATCAAGGCTAGGCATCTCGGTGTAAGACCAGGAGAAGACATCATAAAACTCTTGGAAGAGTTTCTTATATGCCTACGTTTCCGCTTGAGTGCATGATGCGCCTAGCGAGATGAGCTCAGGTTTTCTAGGTGTGGTGGAAATGGCGATTTGTATAATAGGGGAAATGTTGGACATGTTCCCCTCTTCGAAGGAATCTGGTGTTGGGATGGGGTCTTTGAACCAATCAACCTTAGTTGGTAGGAAATCTTTCGATTCAACTGATAGTTGGTTTTCTGCGGTGGATGTAGACGCCTCAGGGAGGAAGTATGAGCGATGATGCATATCGTCACAAGGGTAGTTCGGTGCAGTGAGTGTTTCTAGAATTTTCTCATCAGTATGAAAGTAATAAGACCATAAATCAATGGGTTCTGGTTTGTATGTAGTTGAAATCATATAGATGGTATTGATTTCTTCTGAAGAAAATGATTTCGGAGGGTAGATTTGCTCGATGAGGGGAGGAGATATCTCTAATTCGGCATTGTTCATCTCGTATAAGGTTGCACTATAATCTGGGAGATCAGGGTAGTGGTGTGAATAATGGCCATAAATGCCACATATCGCACAAGGGTTGTTAGTGCGGAGTGTTTTGTCGCGAGGTTGAGGAGGTGGCTCAAGTCTTACCACTGGAATTTCGGTGTCGTCATCCAACATATTCATGTGTTCTTGGAGTGCAGGTAATTGTGGACATTGATGAGTGGCATGGCCTACGTCGTCACACAACGAGCACTTAGGGGGAATGCGAATAGTTGGGGGGTTTTTAGCTACCTTGGGGGTTGTTGGGGGGGTGTGAGTTATGGGTCCAGTGTTATAAGTTGGTGGGCCTCTGCCCCCTGTGTTCCGTAACGGAGGTGGGGCATTTCTGGACGTTGATGCCGTAGTCACTATTGGGGTTGGTCCGTTTTGTAGATGAGCAACCAGAGGGGGTGGGTGGTTGGTAGTAGGGATAGGTTGTACCGGTTGTAAAATAACAGTCGGAGTCGACGGGGGGCTCGGAGCAGGCAAGTACCATACAGGTATCCCTAATGTTAAACCAGGAAGGTTGAGTGTAGCCATTACTGGCGAACTGACAACTCCGGAAAATGGGAACAAGAATGGGATAGTATGAATTGGCGTTGTGCCAATATGAGTAAGCACTATGGGTGTTTGTGGTAGTGACGAAGGCTGCTGTGTGGTGTGTGACAGGGTGCACAAATCCGATGTTTTTGTTATTGGTAAAGGTGGTGAGATCGATGGAAATGTGGAAGTCATAGGTGACTCGGTGTATATTCTAGGACCAATTGACGACACAAATGATGTTGGTGCGGTTTGAATGGTTTGTTCAATCATTGGTAGCACATTTTGAGGGGCTGCGGGGGCGTTAGGATCATAATATGGGAGTTAATCAATCTTGATAACGCATCCTTCATGTGGGAACATCATGAGGAAAAAAATAGATGAAGCCACTGCTTTCATTTTGTACATATAGCTACATCCAAGAAGGAGGTTGTAGTGGAGCTGGGCATTGATCACTTCGATGTCGATAAGAACTAATTTGTTGCCTAGTTCTATGGGTACGTTCGCTAAGAGGCCTTGTGGTTGAGCTGAGCGTCAGTCGTAAGCTCATAATGCCGTGGTGGATGGTTGTAAAGTGGGGGAGCCAAGTTTTTGCCACACAAGGGTGGACATAACGTAGGTTGAAGCTCCTTCATCGATGATGCATCAATGCACAACAAGGTTTCGAATGTTTACTGATACTTGAAAAGCCAGATTTGATGGCAATCGAGGTTCGGCTTGGTCTAAGTCGAAAGCCATCATGTGTGTGTTGTCAAGGTCTACTTCGATGGCGGATAGTAGTAGTTTTCGTTGTGCAGAGCATGTTTTCAGTACCTCTAAAGCAAACATAGCAGCGGGGGATTGTGCTAGGTCTTCCATGACGTTATAATTGGATGTTGCATGAGCATTAGTATTGTTTTTAATCCTTTGCAAAGGGATGCGAGGGATTTTAGGTCCTCCATCCAACGGCATATTTGGTATGCGTAGTGGTTGATCTGGTGGAAGGGAGGTGGATGCGTCAGTGGGAGGAGTTTCTGGGGGTGGGTCGTACTGATTCCTGCGAGTTTGGAGGTTAATTTCATTGGATGACATCATTAATAAATGGTGTGTTCCTGGATCCGTATGTTGATAATCAGTTGCGGAATAGGTGATTTGCTGCTGAGGTGCAGCAGATCCTTGTGAGGGATCCATAGGGCAAGTATTTACTACTCCCTGGTTTGGAAATGGGTTTTGTAATATCATGGGTTGCAGTTGATTAAGTGGAGCTGGTTGTCCAGCGTGGACCTGGTGTTGGGGATCATCAACCCAAAGTTTACGTGCTTTCTCTAAATGGGGGCAGTTGTGAGTGTAGTGTCCATAGACTCCACATATAGAACATGGATGGTTTGTTCTCAAGTTATTGTTTTTTGGTTGCTTGGGATGATGATCAGGATTTTGGTTGGGAGGAGTAGCATTGTTATTGTTTGGAGGATTGGGAAGTGATGGACCTTGATTATGTTGTTGGTTGTTGCCACGGTTACGTCCTCTTCCACGGTTTTGTTTTCCACCCTGGTTGCGTTGGTTGTTTTGGTGTTGGGGTTGATTGTGTTGTGTATACACTTGCCCTTGAGTAGTGGGAGGATTTTGAGGTGTTGCAGGTGCGGTAGTAGGTTACGGTGGATAATAAGCTGGTGGGGCTGGAGGTGGTCCAGTTGCCTGCTGGGGTTGTTGGTAACCCTGAGCTATTGGAAGTGTTGGGGTAGCTGGTGTAGCTTGTTGTGGATAATACATTGGTTGTGCCAGGAAATGAATTGGTTTCTAGGTGGCTGGTTGGTTATAGTATGTGGGTGGTACATATGTCAATGGTGCTTGCCCATAGCAATGTTGTGGACAAGATGGTCCATGAGTGTGATGAGTCTGATTCGTTGGAGCGTACGAAGTTGTCCCTCCAGAATTAGATGTAGCCCTAGAGAGGTCTGGGGAATTTATGGTGCTCACCATGCTAAAAGGTTTATTTTGTGTCATGACTTGGCCGATAATACCATCAGTGGCTTGTGATGCCCCCGGAGCGTCACCGCGTGAAGAATCGCCTCGTGGGGCGTCTGGTACGATGGTGTAGAGATAGCCTGACTGGGCATAAATCAGGTCGAATTGCTGAGCTTTTAAGATAGCTTCTTCCTCTGACCGGGGTCGTTAGGAAGCTACGTCTTTGGCTATGAGGGGTAGGAGTGATTTAAGAAACCAGTCCAAAAATATACAGTCATCCAGTTTTATCTTACAGAGGCTATGACGCTTGCGCCACTCATGGATATGGTCGGTGATGTGGGTAGCTGTGTTTTGTTTGCAAGACAACAGTATTTCAACTCCTCCATCATAGCATCTAGGTAGCTGAAAAAACTGAAGGAAAGTGGAGGCGAGAGACGTAAATGTATGGTGGGTCCCATGTGGTTGTCCGATGTACCACTTGGCTGCAAAGACAATGAACGTTCATTGCAACAGTCTTAGTCTAATGGAGTCATCCACTATGGAGTTAGATGAACACCATAGGTGAAATGACATTATGTGGTTTTGGAGATCCTCCCCAGGTTTTCCTTCAAACTTGGGTATGTTCGAGGGGAGCTTTGTAGGCATGGGTGGCCATGTAGGGTTGTGCCTAATAGGACCGTTGGTTATCCTGGCTAGGTCTGGTAAGTTCAGACTAGCCATGTAAGGTAAACTAGCAGATGGGTGTGGCGTAGTGACTGGGATATAACTATTAATGGTGTCATTATGTAGTGGTCCAGTAGCCCCTAAGGGTATGCTTGGTATTGAAGGTATGTGTCCTCCAACCGTTATGGTTTGGGATGGGCCAGTGCTCCCAAGTGCAACATGGGTTGCAGAGGGGTTAGGAATAGTGCCAAGAATTCCTGGGATCTGGGTTGTGGTAATGAGAAGTGGTGTGATTCCTATGTTGGGCATACCCATAATAGGAGGTAGTCCTGTGTTGGGCATACCTAAAGGTGGAGTGGCCCCTATATTAGGCATGCCTAAAGGGGTTGTTGTTACCATGGGTGGAACAGTAGTAGAAGGGTTTGTGGATGTATCTCCAATAGTACTGGTGAAAAGTGGGTCGTATTGTGATCCAGCCATGAGGTTGGTTGGTGAAATTTCAGTAGGGTTTTCGGATTCAGCCTCAGAATCAAATGTGAAGTGAGGCATGTCAGAATCGGATGACTGTGTGTTTGGTCGATGATGTGTCGATTCAAGGGATAAGGCTCTACTTTGATGACGTGTAGAGCCAAGTATACCGAACTGAGGGGGTTCACCTTGAAGACGACGAGATCATCTTAAATTCTCAATGGTGAGAAATATTTTTAAAAATTTCAATGTAAGGTGGTGATGTAAAAAACTTGAAACCCTAATGCAACAATGAGTGCAAGAGGGGAGTGAAAAAATAAAGGCTCTCAGGCCAACAACCGACCTCAAAAAGCACTTATTATCGTAGTTGTGCTATAATAAGCGGAGGGATGCAACAAAATTGGTCAGAATACCAAAAGTCAAACAGTTCCTAGAAAAAAGTGGTGTTACTAGACCAAAGGTGGGTAATGTATCATGCAAACACCTAACTAGAAGTATTGCGAGTCAACAAATGATATTCTCTGCAAGGTGATGAAATCCAAGTCAGACAATATAGAGTGTTGAATCAACGGATAGATATCCCCCTACCGGGAGGGACACCGGGTAGACAATCCTAAAGAGTGGCAACTAGGATACCCCGTTCATGACACGTTCGATTGGGTGAATCTGCAGTTTGGTTCTATCACTGCTGTACACCCTCTTGGGTGTACACTGAGAAATTCGAAAGGTATCCTTCGGTTACTGAATGGATTGCGGTATTCCACTCAGACTTTCGGAACCAGTCGGGCTACTTCAACCCTCCTAAGGGAGAGGCCTTCCCGATAAATTGGTTGATAACCGTGTCAAAATCATAAGGGATTTTGGTACCGTAGAGGACAACCACTATGTCTCAAATGTAATAATTGAGGGGTGTTATTCGAACACATATCCCCTTAATTCTACCTAACTACAAAATTCTTTTAAGTGCTCCCCAAGTGGCGTTAAAAGTTTGTTGAGTTTAAGGTAAATTTTAAGGCTCAATTTAAATTATGTGGCAGAGTGGGTGCAAGTGTGGTATTTAAACTGAAATTGATTTGCCTCGCTTGGGCGATTGATTACAAATGAAAGAAAAGACGCTTCCAGTTTTGCAAAAAATAAAGGCGTTTTTGAAATGTAAATGCTTGAAAAAACTATTCAAAAATAATGGATCTTTGAAATAATTTAAAGGGAAGCAAATAACATAAATATTTCAAGAAATAAATGGATCTCTTAAAAGTTGCTTGGGTAAAGTATTGAGCAAATAAACACTAAAACCTTGATCTAAATAAAATGCAGAAAATCTTTCTTTCAATTACTGAAAATTTTTAAAAAGACTTTTAATGGAGCATATACAAATAGTAAAAAATTTAATATGGCTGTAAAAATGCAGAAAAATTAATGCTGTAAAATATGCTAAATGGGCAGAAAACACAGCAAAAAATATTTTCAAAAAATTGGCCGAATTCAAAAAAATTGCATCGCGGATTTTGGGAAAATAGCTGCGATGTGCAGCGCGGGTTTCGGCCGTGCAGCCGCGATGTGCAGCGCAGGTTTTGGCTACAAAGCCACGATGTGCAGCGCGGGTTTCAGTCACACAGTCGTGATATGCAACACGGCAAATGGCCGCGAAGTCGTGATGTGCAGCACGTAAAATGGCCGCAAAGCTGAGGCGTGCCGTGCAGAAAAAAGCCACGAAGTCGCGATGAGCCGCGCGACTGTCGGGTGAAAAGCCACAAGGCGAAAGCCGTAAAACAGACGCCGAAAAACGAACCCAAAAATGGTAATTTCAGGCTTTTAATGGCAATAGGACGGGCCAAGATCTAGAACAGCAATGGATCTACTATCTAGGATGGCAGATCTATGAATTAAAATGATTAAAACTAACAAAAACAAAGATCTAAAGCAAAAAACTAATATCTAAGAATTCGAAGCCAGCGGAGTCGCCAAAAACTGTTGGCTTGGTTTCGTAACCAAGCTTTGTGCAATGGGCACCTATCAACAATGTGATAGCAGTTTCAATATTGAAAGCAAAAACAATTATAAATTAAATCTAAATCTAAACTAGCATGTGCATATAACAAATAATTTTTTTAAAAACGATTCAAGAACAAGAAATAAAAGAATAGGTGTTTTGTATTAAGATACCTCAAATGGTGAGGATTTGTATTGAGCAACTCCCAAGGTGAGTAGCTCCAAGCTCCAAAGGTCTCTTCTCCAAGATGCTGAAAATGGCCAAAAGTCTCATGAGAGATTTTGATAGCGTGAGGATAGGATAATGGATGGATGGAAAGTGAGGAGCCCCTACCACCTTTTTATAGTTTTTGGTGGTGGGGAATACCATTATGGTTTTGAGGAAACCAATGGTATTGACCAACATGGTTTAGGTACATTTTTCCTCATTTTTCCTTTTTTGAATATTTTTAATATTTTTATTCCCTTTTTAATGTTTTTGGGAATTCTGGACCCTTTTTGAGGGTTTTTTATGCTTTTTGAGGAAAAATATTCATTTTGAGGGGAAAAAGGGGTGTATTATGGTCTTTTGGTGACCTTTTGATGGCTTTAGAGGCTCAAATGGTAGAAAAGTGGACAAATGGATCATGTGAATAAGGAAATGAGCTAGTGAGCACTTTTTGGGTGTTAACACTCTTCTTTTTTTCTCCCGTCCATAAGCCATATGTGTTCAATATATAGTCCTCCCAAAGGTAGGTGAAAGGACACATCGAGATGTTACTTGGGCAGATGGAGGGTCAAAGGTCACCCAATAACTGCTTTGTGGGAGTAAAAAGTAATTAACTAGTGATTTTTACCATTTTACATGCTACCCGCAGGCTATAGTGATGCAACTCGCGGGTGCGCTTGTTATAGTGATGAAACAAGCGAGTAAGAGGAAAAATGAGGAATTAGTAAGTCTAAAGGATATAAAGTGGATATGAGTCAGTGAAATGGATCCTACAGGCCAAAGAATGTTGATTCTCACAAGGTGGAAGATTACGTTGTAACATATGCCCCCTAATGTGTGAGGTCAGAGACTGATGTTACAATGGCCGAAATACATTATAAAACTTAGAAGTGGAGTGATGGAAACACAAGTGGAAAGAGCATCTCACTCGTCATAGTACAATAGTATCTCTGAATACATGCCAGTACAGTATAACAATCTGATACAATGGCCATAAATAGGCAGTACATAATGGATATATGTCATAAGTGATCATAGCCATGATTCCTCTACAGTAAGATATGGTCTCCTGCTGAAAGGAAACGACTGGTGCAAACTGGAGGTACAAACTGCTGATATCTGAGAGGTGATATCTCAGATGTAAAGTCAAAGTCATGGGCAGCATACTGAATTCCACCATCGCCCGGGGTCTTCTACTCAAGTCTTCGACGGTGCAAGTCCCATCAAGTGAATAAAGGAGTTGAAGTCGAACCTGATGTGACATCGTATTATTACCGATCAATGATGTATACCGTTGACAGACGCGAGATGAACCACCAATAATGAAAATGGGCATCAAGGCATAGAGCACAATCATCGGAGTGTGAATAAATGAGTTGAAGTCTAACACTAGGATGAATCCATCGATTAGGGGACATTGATGTATTCCCAAAATTGTCGATGGCGAGAGAACCTGCCACTAATGACTGCAAGCCTCAAGGTACTCAACCGAACTCTAAGCCTCAAGTCCCGGAATAAATGGGTTGAAGTCAACGGAACGAGACTCACTGGAAGGAGGGCATTAATGCATCCCCCATCAACCAGAACGAGGTACCAGCTATGCTGAAAGATTTGGAAGATCTCAGGTGAAACAAACTGACTCAATAAGGATGCCTAACATGCAATAGTCAAGAGATTTGAGGAGTGGCCGACACTGGTTTCAAGACTTCCTTTGAACAAGAGCATGAGCAGATGGATAGACTCAGGAAACATAGACTTGATATAGACTGTGTGATGCAGGAGGCACCACAAAGGGATCCATAATGATTGGAAGCTTAACCAATCGGTGGAGAAACTGAGAAACAAGTACAGCTCCTAAGGTCCAACTATAGTCCCGACTCATAGTGTATGGAGTGGAATGAATGCTCTATTCAAAGGCGACATAACAGCTACCAACTAGAAGTAGTAACCATAATTCCGTCCGGCTTTTTGGAATATTTTTTTTTTTGTCTTTTTCATATTTGGGAAAACCTTGAAAAAGAATAAAATTGCTTACAGTACAACAAGTGAGAGAACGAGTGTCAAATAGCGAGTAGACTAGTCCCAAGCTGTGGAACATACCTATGATCAATGCAAGGAAGTGCATGCAGCATGTGGACACTCGGGGGTGTGTTCCCTCAGGATCAAAAGGTCATCAAATTGTGAAGGACAAATGGAAGCTCTGCAAGGCTCGACAGGAAAAAGTGCTCAGGCACATGGCTAATAAGTGAGTAAGAGGGAGCCGGAACAAGGCTCAAGCAGCAAGCAGGATAATGCAATGCAATCACAACTCGACAAAAAAGGGAAGTCTTTTTCATAAAGTTAGTCTCCTCACCTGAAAAAGTGTAAAACAATGAGAGAAGAACTCTTCTAGTCACATATGACTAGAGTATACATTTTTCGTAATTAATCCACAAAGGTCCGAAAAAGGGGTAAACTTATACCTAAGTGAATGTCGCTTCAAATCCTTTAACGAGTCTAAAATGACAAGTATACTCGGCAATCTTGTTTGATTTGAAAAAGTCTAACAAGGGCTTAAAAAAGACTTTATAAAAATCTTTTTCATAAAGCTTTAACGAGCCCGAAAAAGTAAACTCATGACCTCCTTACTGTTTTTAATGAGCTCAAAGGAGAGATGGAAGAATGCTCGAAATGAGAGTAGACGAGTGTCAGGGACATGCGAGACTAGTTCCAAGCACATGGGACAAAGTTGTGCATAATGCAAGGAACATGAGCAAGATAAGGACACTTAGCGGGTGTCTACGAATTCGGATAGTAATAGGTTCAAATGCATCATAACAATGGGGAGGCCTAAACCTATATGCAAGGTTCTGAATATGCCTGCCATGACCGAAGCAAATGTCGACAAGGATCAGTAAACAAGCATAAGTCCAACTAAGAATCCTATCTCTAAGAAACATAAGTACCAAGATCATCTCTAGAACATATGTAAAGAAAAATCTAATACAGGTCACTATGGTAGAAAATTTTTCAACTTCACTATTATCATCCTTAGACATAATGCAGGGAGAACTAACCACTGAAGGTGCCATGTTACCAACACCCGAGGGACCAAAATGATCAACTTCGGAATGAAGAGCAAAGCTGAACGACATGGAGGAATCTGCAGTGGCATATTCATCATCACAGGAGTTGGAAATTCTAGAAGTAGAATCGAACTCATCAAGATCACTGATTCGCGGATCTATAGGAGAGTCTACAGACTCATCACTAGGGAGATCAGACTTTAATGTCAAATCGGGGCTAGAAAAAACTATGCCTGGATCAAAATCCAAATGCATGGCAGGTTGTACTCGAGGCTCATCTCGTTCAATAAGATCAAGGGTAGGAAGGAAATAAAATTGATGATGAGAATCCTTCCAAGGCTTGTCATTACCATTCATGGCCTCGATAAAAATTTCATCTGAAGGTAGAATACCATCGAGGCAATCATGTGAACAAGATGGGTCGACTGCACACGTGGGCAGCATAACGGGATCTTCTTCCCCTATCTGTGAAGAAGAGAGATCTGGCTCTGAAGTGGCTTGTTGAATATCCTGGTAAGCAAGCTCAGCTACAGACAGTGGCATAGACATCCCGACATGCATAATGTCTCCAGATGCAGAACTCGTGGACGGTAAAGTCCATGGATTATTAAAATAGGAAGTCCAAAATGGCATACTATGCAAAGGAGGAGACACATCGTCGGAAATGGTTCCGATGAAGTTCACAGGTGTTGGAAAACTATAAGTTCCCATCAATGAAGGGTACATACCAACACCTATGTTCCCAGTTGCTGGTTGAGAATCAGTAACTTGCAGGACTATGGATCCCGTGGATGCTATGGAAGGAGTGTTAACGAAATCCAGATGATCGATGGTCACAATCTTGTCTTCATGGGGAAAGCAGATAACCTTGAATACAGTGGACACAACAGCCTTCATAGCGTACATCAAATTCTGACCCAGTAACAGGTTGTAGTCGATGGGTGCATCAACCACCTCGACTTCAATAGGCACAGACATACCTCCCAAGTAGACAATAAGGGAAGGGATAATTACATGCGGCTTAAAAGACCGACCGTCGAATGCAGTGAGCATGGTTCTAGGAACGAGTAGAGGAGGAGAGCCAAGATATTTCCAACAAGTTAATGACATTACTGACGCAGAAGCAGCTTCGTCAACCATAGTATGTTTGACAAAACTCTGAAGGCACACCACCTGGATTTGAAAATCCACGTGGTAATGTAAGCGAGGTTGTACATCAGTAGTATCGAACTTGATAACACTAGGATTTCCCCCATCCTGAACTCCTAGCGCACCCAAAAGGGCATGCTTCTAAGAAGGACAGGCCTGTAAAACTTCAAGAGCCGACATAGCACACGGAGTTTGGCCCAAATCTTCTACGATGGAGTAGTTCTAGGCGGCTCGAGCATTAGGATTATGCGTAGAGCGCTTGAGAACACCTTTCGGTATCCGCAGCATATTAGAGGGATTCTCGATATGCAAGGAATTGTCAAGAGGAGGGGGAGGCTCACTCCCCATATTAGGTTGTGGTGCACCATAATCTCGTTGACAAGTAGCAACAAAAACCTCTGATTGAACCATGTTCACACATCCATAACCACTGGTATTGGAAGAAGTCATTTCCGTTTCATTAGGTCCATAACTAGTGGTGGCAGCATGCGAAGCCATGTTTTGATGATGAGGAAGGGGATCCTTCAACACAGCTGGGCTCTATGCCAAATGATTCGATGCTTCTTCAATTCGAGGACATAAGTGAGTAAGATGATCTTCCCCACAGAGCTTGCAAGGGAATTTCACCTTACACCTAGGTTTACGATCCTCACTAGCATTTTTGCCTTCCTGAGGAGGGTTGTCATTCTCTTTACAAGAAGTATTGCGATTGTTATTATTGTTGCTTCCATTGTTTCCACCCCTACGATTGTTTATCCCCTTTTTCTTACCACCAGGTTGCTAATTACCTGACGGTTTTGTTGATTGCACATTGTGTACATCAGATGACGGAGTGGAAGTGGACAAGGTATGAACCTGTCCGGGAGTAGACTAGTTTAGCGACAAATTTTTCATTTGATTAGCTACTAATTCTATAGGGCGAGTGCTTGTGGATCCCACGATGCCATCGACATGTGGTCCAGGAACTAACGTAGGCTCATGTCTTGTTCTCGGTGCGTCAGGGATAATGTCATATAAAATGCCAGACTGAGAGTATAGTAGATCTAACTACTGGAATTTCAAGATAGCTTGTTCCTCAGTCACAATGCTAGACATCGAAACATCCTTAGCAATGTATGGGAGTAGAGACTTAAGGAACCATTCCAACAGAAACTCTGGAGGAATTTTGGATTTCACTAATCTTTTCCGCCGATGCCACTCTTGAACGTGGTCAGAAATATGTGTGGCCTTATTCTGACAGAAAGTAGACAACAGTTCAGTACAAGTGTCATAACGAACCGGAAACTGGAAATGATCCAAGAAAACCAAAGCAATCTCGTTGAATCCCCTATAGGTGTTCCTGGGCAACTCCACATACCACTTCATAGCTGCCCCCGTGAGGGTGCATTGAAATAGTCGTAATCTA
This sequence comes from Larix kaempferi, assembly GCA_027924585.1. Taxonomy (NCBI): domain Eukaryota; kingdom Viridiplantae; phylum Streptophyta; class Pinopsida; order Pinales; family Pinaceae; genus Larix; species Larix kaempferi. The sequence continues at coordinate 7,971,908 of BSBM01001035.1, forward strand.
ACGGAATCATGATTCAATGAGTTGGGGGAGCACCAAAGGTGAAACATTGTGACATGATCGCCCAGATCCTCACCACCTTTCCCCTCAAACTTAGGGATGTCTGAAGGGAGCTTGGTAGGGACCGGGGGCCAAATAGGGTCGTGACACACCAAATAATTCATGATCTTCGAAAGATCTGGAAGATTCAGACGTGCAAGGAATGGGAGTTGTGGCTGGAAAGCTTGATTATAAGCTCCCATAAAAGGTTGGTTGAACAGAACCGTATTATAAGGTGGACCAAAAGCTTGACCATGAGCATTAAACTGTTGATAATGAGGACTTGGCGGACCAAAATATTGACCATGGCCATAAGGTTGATAACCTCCTCCGACCTGACCCATATGAGAGTAAGCAGGCATATGTGTGTTTTGGGTACCGTATTGAGGTGGGTTAAACTAGTGGTTAGCGCCGACTGTGTTGTAGTAAGGGTTACCACCATAAATATGGGGCATATACGTACTATTCGTAGCGGGAACCGATTTTTAATGACCATAATGGTGAGGCATGTTCCCACCCCCAGCATTAGGATTAGCGTGAGTAGTTGTGTGGTGACCATAATAATGAGAAGTATTCCCAACCCCAACGTTGGTGTTACTAGTAGTAGGAATGATGGTGTTATGATCATGAGGATAAGATATATTCCCCCCTCTTACATTAGCATTACTAGTAGCGGTGGTGGATGCAAAAGTGTGTGGTACTTGTCCACCCCCATAGTTAGGAGGAGCATTAACATTTACGAAAGTGGCCCTGGGTTGACAGGCAGCAATATGTGTGTTCAGTGGTGGATGGTGAGTCAGGTTTCGAACAGTGTTCCTATTAGGTGGGGCAGTCTTAGGAGGTGGTCTTCTTCCAACATTAGCATTGTTAGGAGGATTATGACCAGTCCTCATATTATGTGAGTGAGTGGACAACGTGGTGCCCCCGGCGAGGGTATTTCCACCAGTGGGTGTAGTGTTGTTAACACCATGACTAGTGCTAGCATGACTACCAAAAGTAGTGGGAGGATCAACTGTATTGAAACCGGGCATACTATATGAGAATGGGTTAACGTTGATCGCAGGATCTTCGTCTTCATCTTCAGGTAAGGTTGGAATCCCGTAAAGATAATTATCCAGGTTCAAAGGATCGAACGGATCGTTCTCAAGTGGATTCGGCCAAATAGAACCGGGTTGAGTCTCAGGTGGATCACCCCCTCAGGCCTCACAAGGTGTGGGGGTGTTTGTAGTATGTTCGACTACATCCGATGGAATCGTGGGGATGTTCTCCATGTTGGAATGTGCAGCCGTCATAATGTCGACTACGTATGTCTCGTAAGAATCCGAAGACTCAAAGGGATCCCACTGGCATCCCCAAGCAACACGGCGTGAAAACTCGATCGGTTTTAAACCAGCTAACCGACGGGAATGGTGGAGAGTAGGACTCCGCGCCACGATATCTCCAAAGAGAAAATCAAATCACAACGTATCCTACGGCCAACTATTGATCAAAAACAGTAAATCAAAAGCACACACCTAGAGAAACTATAGCCAAGAGCAAACAAACAGAGTGGCTAAATGAGCTCCCGACACTAGAGCCAGTATGTATCTCCTAGGAGAGGCTTGAGACTCCCAAACTATAGCCAAAGGCAACATAATCAGTTATAGAGACACCCAGGCTTCACTGTGTGTACAGGGTCAAGTCCACTGCACAAACACAACTGTGTTGTCCAATCCCTATCTGACTCAGGACACAAACAGCATAGCCACTACAAGTACTCTATGCGATACCTAGATAAGGCAATTATGGTCACCGCAATATAACCAATGCTCAGGGGGACAGTCGCAGGTGGGATCCGTCGTATGGGCAGGGTAGCTAAGCCCAAAGCACAAGAGGATGAACCTCCAGTACCCCCAGATACGAACAAACCCTGGAAATATCTCCCACGTTCAGTCGGTATCAGAGAGATATCCCTTCAACCAACCTCCCGTGACCTTGTGCTTAACTCTAGTTTGAGTAGAGCTTCCTGAGAACACCGATATATACCATGGATTCCTCCACTCCCTGGTCAGACACCTAATGTTTCGTCTAGTAGTCTTGGATTGTTTACTCACAATGATCTATTCCAAGACTCTAAACCTATGCTAGTTGGTGTACCCTATAAATAAAATCAGTCTAATCAATTTTAAGATTAAGCGTTAATTTTAATGGATGTGGTTACTCAAGGGATATGGTCGTCAAACTAGTGGTGTGTAGGAATCAATATTATGCAAAATCGTCCAATCCTAGACTCATCTATCCAATAAAATAATGTCACTAACATGCACAATCAACCCAACAATTTCAAAATATAAATGCAATCCTTTTATATTTTCGATGCACAATCAAAGCCTAAATGAAAGCAGCATGCACTCAATGCAAGATGCAGTACATGAAAGTAAAAAAATATTTTGTATTTTCTCTTATAAACAAAGGAAAATGCAAAACTATATGTATATTTTTTTGTATTTTTCAATATAAAGAGATGAAAAATGCATGCAAAATCCTACTATTCAGTCGCTGAAGTGCCGAGAAGATCACTAAGACAACCCAGCAAATTCCAAACAGTAAGACTCAGCCAAAGGAATGAGCTCAAAAGGAAAAAACCAACAAGGCTAAATCCAAAGATGGGTAAAAAACCAACAAGGCTCAACCAAGAGAAACGAAGAGTTCTCGTCACAACCAAGGCATGGAACAGTCAAGAAATAGGCCAACAAAGACTTAGGATCATCCAAATCCAACCCAACAACAACCAATAGTCATAAAGCAACAAAATCCGAAGTTGTACACTACTGTCGAAGGAATACCTACAGGTACCCGCGAGCAGCAGTGTAAACAGAGGCGGGTATACGCAGGCAGAGCTAAGCTAGCCTGCGGGTGAGGAAAGGAAAATGGGAAAACAAAGAGTCCAATGGCTCAGAAAAATCAAGTTTTCTATAGTGTATCTTAACGGCCAATCAGTGACACAGAGCTTCGATAAACAACAACTCTAATTATGGACTAATGCTCAAAAAAATTCCCAAACATGGATGTTTTCCCCAGCGGAGTCGCCATTTCTGTGTTGGAGAAAACTCACTATGGCTTGGGAGACCACTACATATAGCTGACTACCAAAAATTAACTCAATTCTCAGAACTATGCTATTATAAATGACAATGCTAAGATAATGGAGAATGTAACCAACCTTGATCCAAACGTTTGATGTAAATCCCCGTTGGAGCTTTTCCAATCCGTGCACTTGAATCTGCAAATTAGTCTTGATAGCCAATATACAACAAGTACATATAATATATAAACGACATTAACATCATCAATAGAAATGGCCCATGATATAACAAGTAAATGCAACCCAATGTAATATAAACAACATTTACAACATTAATGGACGAGAATATGAGTATTTCTATTAATAAACAAGAAGAAGTACAATGTGATACAAGCTCTTGCCGGCAACCAATCTGAACCAAGATCTAGATCAATCCACTTGTGCCTCCACCACTTAAATCCTCCATGAATGACAAACTCAAACTATGATAGGAGTTTGGAAGGTGAACATAAGGGGTTCACAACTACAAGGATCAATGAGTGTAGACTCAAGATAGGGCAAAAATCCACTAGAGTTATCTTGCTCTTCTTTTTTCCTCCCATCCATAAGCCATATGTACTCAATATATAGTCCTCCCAAAGGTAGGTGAAAGGACACATCGATAAATTACCTAGGAATATGGAGGGTCAAAGGTCACCCAATAACTGCTTTGTGGGAGTAAAAATTAATTAACTAGTGATTTTTACCATTTTACATGATACCCGCGGGCTATAGTGATGCAACTCGCGAGTACGCTTGCTATAGTGATGCAACAAGCGGGTAAGAGGAAAAATGAGGAAATAGTAAGTCTAAAGGATATAAATAGGATCTAAGTTAGTGAAATGGATCCTACAGGCCAAAGAATGTTGATGCTCACAAGGTGGAATATTACGTTGTAACAAGTCATAGTTTCAACAAGATATTATTCTTCTCCTACTTCCTCCTCTTCAACAACAACACCTTCAATTTCAGGTTCTAAGGGTGGTGGATTATTTGTTTGACTCCTTGTCTTCATTAATGTTTAAACACATAAGGTTCCAATACCATGCTCGTATACCACTTGTAATGTCCCTTTTTTTTATTTTTATGAAAATAGTGAAAATTTCAATTTTTCTCCCTAGTTCAACCTTTGACTAGTTATGATGTCTTGGTCTCCAAATTGCTCCAATTACTTCCAAATATTATGAGCAGGTGTATGTATGAGTTTAGAACATAAATATGAGGTTCAGGGATTCTTTTGGACCTTTAAAATACTTCTTCAAATCCTCTTTTAATTCAGGTCAATGTAGGGAACTTGACTAGCAATTTGGGGTGCAAATCCCCCTAGGGTAAGGGCTGAAGATGGCTCTCCAAATGGTACTGAAACCTCTCTAATTTTTGAAAATATGAAGGGTACATAAAGGGGACATCAACAGGGTCTCATATACATCTCCATTCAATTAATTTTGTCTGCTACAACACTCTCAAAATCAGAAGCAAAATACTAGTTTCGACCTTGGGGGAAATGATAGGAAAACTTCTCCAAATGCTATGAAACTGAACCAAATGACTCCAAAAGATTAGTTAATGAACCTGAAACTTGTTAAACAGATTATTAACAGTCCATATATCATTATTTCATCAGTGTTTCACTTATTCATTCGAAATTATCATCACAACATTGGCAAATATCAACATAGTGGGGAAAAGGCACCATTTTCTCATCAATGATCAAATTTATACATTTCCACGTGGAATCTCGACCTTAAAATATCTGAATGTGAATAAAAGAGAATTTAATTCATATTAAAAAATCAATGGGGCATTATAATATCCACCAAAGAGTACAATATATCACCAAGTGCGCCTTCCCTCAAGGATCATGAATATGCCAAGCAAACTGAAAATGGTTGGAGGAATGAGTTGAACCAAGAGTGACCATGAGCTTCCCTATATATTAAACCTAAAACAAAAACTCCATTGAATCTCTCATGAAAGTTATGAATGACCTTTCCCACTACCAACTAGGATGGAAATATTTCGCCCTCGAAATTGGCTAAGGAAAGTAGAGAAGCACTCCACTAGCTCTCTTCACAAATGCAAATTATGAAAATGATAAAAAGCCATTCTTATTCTTTTTTATTGTATTTTATAAACTTATAAGGTCCTCCTTGGGTCGAATTCCTTCCAAGGGATTCATGCCAACTCAAGTTGGGAAGAGATTCCAATGTGTTCCACTTGTCCCTCCAATTCTAACCTCCTCTTCCACCAAATTCGAATAGATGTCTCTTTGGCTTCCCTAACTCCCTTGAGCGCCCTCTTGGAGGATAGTTTTATCCCTGACATGTAATTTATGTCAGATGTCAACATTTAGTTATGATTTGTGTCATAGGTGTCATAGCATCTTCATCATTGTTGTTATAGAACTAAGGAATCTAGTCCAAGTGTCCCACTAGCTCCAAAATGCCTCTTCCTCTTCCATGGGAGTTAATATTCCACTCCAATTTGACCAACAATGAGTCATGACAAGTATATTGACTTTCCAACTACCAAGACCATTAGACTCCACCTTGGATTCGAATGGGTGAGAATAGAATGCCATGTGGCATGAGGAATCTAGCTTTGCGTGGGTCCCACATCCTCCATGTGTCTTCATGATCAATTGCCACTTTGATTTTCTCTTGCATTTATTTATTTAGATCCTTTATTAAATATTTATTCCATTCTAATGTCCAAACACCATTTATTAGCTCCCTTGTTGCAAATCCTCATGTCTCCATCCAACCTAGGGAACTAGTAGGATTGATGGAATTTCCCTGTTATGAATTTATTTGAATGAGGACATTACAATTTGCTACATGTATGTATCATCTGTCGGTGGGATTTCTCCCATGCCGAGATGAGATCCCAAACGAGCAAATGGGCACGCACATCTACTACATGTTCGTATCATCTGCCAATGGCATTTCTTCCATACCTGGCTGATAAATTGAACGAGTAGAGGTACCTATGCAATCACATGGACAACTACTGACTATCCGACTCATCTGCCAATGGGATTTATCCCATACTTGGCTGAGTACCTGGATTGTAGAGGCACCTATGTGAACCCGACCATCTATTGACTATCTGATTCATCTATCGATGGTATTTCTCCCATACTTGGCTGAGTACCTGGACTATAGAGGCACCTAGGAAAAACCAGGGCAAGCATCTCGATGTCATCTTTCCCTCTCAAGGAGGGACACGTTCTCTTCTACTCCAAGTCTTCCACGAAAGTCTTCGAACTTCCCCCTGGGAAGAGCCTTGGTGAGAACATCTGCATTTTGGTCATCTGTCGGCATGTACTATAGCTCGACCGCACCTTTCTACACCATATCACGTATGAAGTGATATCGAATATCTATATGCATCAACCTGTTGTAAAATATAGGATTCATTGACATCTGCACACAGCTCTGGTTATCACAGTGAATCATAGTTGGCTCTGGAATCTGTCCAAACAATCTTGTCACAAGTTTACAATGCCAAACTACTTCTCGAGTTGTTGTACGAGCAGCCATGTACTTGGCCTCTGTAGTACTGAGTGCTACCGAGTTCTTCTTCCTGTTGCACCAGGAAATAACTGCAAAACCCAAACTAAAGCAACATCTGGAAGTACTCTTCCTATCTGCAACGCATCTGACCCAATCTGAGTTTGTAAAACTCTACAATATCAGGTCACAATATGAAGCATATTTCAACCCATATCCCACAGTGCCACACAAGTATCTGAGCACATGTTTTGCAGCAATCCAGTGAATCTACCTATGCTCGCACATGAACTAGCTGAGAGCATTCCCAAAAAAACATATATTTATTCTGGTGTTTTTCATATACATCAAGGAAACAATCAATTGGCGATACATGGTGGGATCAATCATATCTGAGTCTGAAGCATAATCTCTCAACTTCTTCCAATTCGCATCCATCGGAGTGGCCATAGACTTGCAATCCAAAATTCCAAATCTCTTCAATATATCTATGGTGTACTTTCCTTGTCCTAGGAAAATCTCTTTCTGCCTCTTCCATACTTCTAATCCCAAGAAGTAGTGCATTAATCCAATATCCTTCATTTCAAACTCGGAGGCGAGATTCTTCTTACACCGTACGATAAGTGTCTCATTTCCTGTGAGAAATAGGTCATCAACATATAGTACCAAAATTAGTGGCTTGTCATCTACAACATGGTAGTAAAGTTTGGGGTCTGCATCACTCTTGGTAAATCCCAAGATCACCAGGAATCCATCTATCTGTCCATACCAAGCACAAGGTGCTTTCTTGAGTCCATACAGTGCCTTTTTCAATCTGCATACATGAGACTCCTTTTCGTGGACAATAAACCCATCTGGATGCTCGATGTAAACTTCTTCCTCAATAACACCATTGAGAAAGGTTGTCTTCACATACATCTGATGCAACTTCCTTCCCATAGCTGAATCAATAGCAATAATCGACTTGATGGAAGTATATCGAGCCACGGGAGCAAATGTCTCATGATAATCGACTCCCTCTTTCTAAAAGAAATCCTCTGGAAACAAATATAGCCTTATATTTTTCAACACTTCCATCTGCTCCATGCTTGATCTTCTATATCCATTTAGAATTCACTACTGACTTCTCCTCAGGTATCGGCACAACCTCCAACACATCATTCTTCATGATGGATTGATATTCTTCCATCATGGCATCCTTCCAAACTTTATGTTTGGATGCTTCTTCATAAGTGGTTAGTTCTGAATCAATGATGTTAATCATCAGTGCCACATAATTGGAGAACCTCTGAGGTATTTTTCTTTCTTTGGAAGCACCATGTGTAGCTTCATGCCCCTCTGCATCCTGCAGTGTCTGTTGTGCCCATATAGGTATTTTCTGGCTTGAAACATCTCTAGGGATATCAATTGGATCAATGGGATTGATAGGTTCATCCTTTTTCGCTAACTCCCTATGAACTGGAAAGGGAGATGATCTCATATCCTTTGGTTCTAGAATTTCTTCATCATCAACCTCCATGTTCGATCCTCTACCTTTCCTAACAACCATCTCTTCTTCAAAGGTCACATCCCTACTGACTTCAATCTGTCTGGATCCTGAGATGTATATTCTATAATCCTTTGAAGACTCACTATATCCCACAAAGGTTCCCTTCTTTCCTGAAGGTTATAGGTTCAATATTTTCTCCTTGGGCACATGTATGTATACTGGACAGCCAAAGATCCGGAGATGGCCCACTTATGGTTTCACACCTGTGAATGCTTCTTTTGAAGTCATATTCTTCAATATCTTATGTGGACATATATTCTGTACATATACAGTTGTTCTGGATGCTTCTTCCCACAATAACATTTGAATACTCTGGTCATGTATCATAGCTTTGGATGCCTCCACAATTGTTCTATTCTTTCTTTCTGCAACCCCATTTTGTTGAGGGTTGTAGGGAACTATGAGCTCCCTCTTAATTCCTGCTTCCTTGCATAAATAATTAAATTTTGTAGAGGTGTATTCTCCACCATTATCGAATCTCAAGATCTTGATCCTCTTCCCAGATAGATTTTCGACTTGTGCTTTAAATTATTTGAATTTGTTGAGTACTTCTTCAGATTCTTTAGACTTGAAAAAGTATATCCAAGTCTTCAGTGAATAATCATCAATGAATGTTATATAGTAATGATATCCACCCAATGAAGCAATTGTCATGGGTCCACACAAGTCAGACTGTACTAGATCCAAAATCCATTTGGATCTACTCTCACTATCTGGAAAAGATATCCTGGCATTCTTTCCAAGTGCACATACTCTAAATGTCCCATCATGGTCTACCTGGAGCCCTAGTAAACCTATCACTATATTCTTCAGTGTTGGGAGAGCTCGATAGCTTAGATGAGCTAGTCTTATGTGCCATAATTCTCCCATTCTTGCAGCATCATGTACTAGGGCTTGGACTGGTGGGTTGCTTAGTTGATACAAGCTCTCCTCTCTTATACCAATAAATTTGGTTTTGCTCATGCTTGAGTTCTTGTGCCAAGCAAGTACTTTACCTTCTGAGAAAGCTACTTTATATCCCTTATCCTCCAAGGCTGATATGGAGACAAGATTTCTTTTCATTCCAGGTACATAGAGCACATCACTCAGGGGCAATGTATCATTTTATTCTAGTTGAAGGGAGGTGGCTCCAGATTCCTTCACAGTGTAGTTTGCATCATCTCCAATTACAGCACAGAGATGTGAATCTTTCTCAACTAATTCTGAAATATTCTCTTTATAACATGTCACATGTCTAGATGCACCACTATCTATGAGCCAAGTATCACTAGTGGTTGGAATAGTACCTGATAGAGCTGGTATGAATAGAAATTATGTATGATATTCATTCTTGTGCTTATTTTGATGATGACCTTCTTCTACATCATCAGTGGATGCTTCATGCTTCCTTTTACTTGAACTTCGACGGCTACTGGCGTAGTGTCCATATTTCCTGCACCTATAACATTGAACTTGAGATATGTCCTTCTTCTTCTTTTATTCTGGGAGAGGACTTGATTTCCTCTCTTGGTGCTTTTGTTTCTGGAACTTCATTCCTTTTCCCTTACCTTTCTTGGCATGGGATACAAATTCTTGATTCTCCTCAGGTTGAGTACCATGGAGTCTTTGTCGTGCTGCAATTCTTGTCTCTTCCTAAGTGCAATATTCCCATAGTTGATCAAACTTGGGTAGCTTAGATCTACCACTTATGCTTTGGATAAAGGACTCCCAATATGGTGGAAGGCCATTCAGAGTGGTGATAACAAGCTCCTTATCGTCAATGGAATCCCCACTGGTGCTAAGCTTGTCCCTTAATTATGTGATCCTCATGAAGTATGAGGAAATAGATTCTGACTTGGATATATTCATATTTGAAAGATGATGCCTCAATGTAATGGATAAATTGATGCTAGTGTGTTCAAACAACTTCTGTATGGTCTTGAAAATTTTCCTATTAGACTTCTTCCCTAATATTTGTGGAACCAAATGATCTCTTACTGAGTCCACCAAAATCCTTCTTGCTCTGGCATCATTCTTCCTTCATCAGGATTTGACTTCTTCGGCTTCTAGATTAGGGACTTTCTCATTTATATATTGTAATAAGTCATTTTCTTCTAGAAGTAGAAGAACCCTATACTTCCAAGAGATAAAATTGGAATCTCCTTCCAAATTATCTTCAACCTTCATCCCAATCATCTTGACTACAGATCTAGTTCAGAAACCCTAGCAGGAGCTAGGTCAAAAATGAAAGTTGGAAATTTGAAAAATTGATTCCACAGGTAGATGCACCTTGGCAAGGTGAGTTTATTTAAGGTAGGGCTAATCCAAATACGTGTATAGAAGTAGGTCAAAACTGAAACCCTAATTTATGCTGCAGCTATAGAATTAGGTCAAAAACTAAAAATTCTCGGAATTGAATTCTGTCTTCACCAAAATGTGCCTCCCTAAAATTGAAATTTCCAAGGCTCTTTTTCTCCAAAATGTTGGGTGAATACTTCAGAAGATGAAACCCTAGTTCTAGCAATGGCTTCTTCTATAACTGCTCTGATACCATGTTAGTTTTCATACATTCATAGCATAAAAATCCAAATGCATAAACAAGATCACTAGAAGAAAGACAAATCACAAAACATAACAACAGAGTTTATCCTGGGAAACCCAAACGGAAGAAAACCCAGCAACCTTCATATAGAGATGATAATCCTGATATTAGAGTACAATCATAAAAGAGAAAAGATGGAAAATGTCTTCCAAAAGTAGAAACCCCAAAACAGTCTTCTTCTCCTCCACTGGCAGATGCAAACTTCTCTCTCTCAAGTAATGCGAACTTGAGTTGAGTGGATGACTGAATAATGAGGTGAGCTCTCCTCTTATTTATACAAGTGCAAACATGAAAAATTCCCTAACTAGGTCGACTTCTCTTGTGGAGCAATAAATAATTTTAATTTTAATATTCTTTTGCTTGCTTTTCATCCCAAGTTTTACATTGATTCTTTCAAGGGTTTTACATGGTTAAATACATCAATTTCATATCCCTTAGGAGGTACAATCAAGTACAATAAAATACAATAAATAATATCTTCCGAAGTTGCACAAAATCCAACATTTGGAACCTCCTGATACGCTTCTACAAAATACTTTATTATGGCTCTTTTGTTTCTTCTCTTCATTTTCTTGAGTCTTCTATATTGACCCATATATTCTACAACTTATTGATGCTCTACAAATCACACTTTGACTAAGTGGCTCGAACACTATACTTCATCCTTATACCAGGGTCCACTTTCACATACACAACAGATAAATACAATGAGCTTCTGCTCGACTTCATAAGACACCATACAAAAAAATATAACTTCAAATAACACTATATACTACAACCAACTAAGAATTCATCTACAACTTCAAATGCTAATAGACTTGTGCCACTCAAACCGGTCACAAGGATTTTTGGAACTAGTGTGATGGATAACCTCCATCCAACTACACTTTCTGACATCCATTAAGATCTACAACTATCTCACTCTTGAACTGGAGACAGGCACAAACAAAAACCCAAAAAATAGGACTCACAAATTATTGGTACACTAGGGATTTCCTTCCCTCTTAAACACAAACTAAAAAAAAAAAATTCATCTCTCCCCATCCTCATCCTCGTTACCAGAAAATATAAAATCCATATAGAAGTTGGGTCATGGGTCGGGGTACATATATCCATAAAAAATGATCAATCTACTATCCTGGTCTAGTCTACTTTCCCCTGTTAAAAACCGAGAACTTTGATTCGAGGATCAATAGGATCTGTAGCTAGTGGCTCTTTTTTCTTTCCATGAGATTTGCTACCAGATGCTCTCATTTATACCTTTCCCATGGCTTTTGGTCAACACCGATACATGAACTTGATTGGGAGTTGAACAATGGTTCCATGCATATTTTTCTCACGTGACAATGGAGGTTCCATATCAGCAGTTCTTCAATTCACACAATGATTGATGGGTTAGGCATAATCAGTTTTAATATCCAAATAATATGAGCGGGAAGGATAAGATGGGGCTTAACAACTTAGTCATTTTTTAAATGATCAATCATTAAATGCAAGGATCAAGGCAACAATTTCACATAGGGATAAACTTGATGTGATCTAATCATATTGTAATGACTCTTAATGATGAAAAGATAGGTTTGGTTGAGACAATGTGGAAATAACGATAAAATAACTAAATATGTTGGGTTCCCCAACCATAATGGTCTGAAATAATTAGCTCATGAATTATAAAAATACCACACAGAACACAAGTGACTAGGACAAATAACTAGACTAATGCAACATAACAAAATCCAAACTGCAAAAATCATCTCCTACGCTAACTCACTCCCTATGAAAAGAGTGTCATCTTGTGAAATGACTAAGCAAAGATGTAGGGTTACAGGTGTGCACCATTCACCCAACCTGGTTTGAGAATGCCATCGAGTTCCACAAGTTTAATAGATCCTGAATCTTTGATTTCCGCAACAATGAATGGTCCCAACCAATGCATCTGAAGCTTTCATGAATGCTTTAGGAACTTGCTATAATAGAGTAAGAATTGGTTTCATTTTTTTAAATGTTTCCTCTTGATATGGAATTCATGCCAAGATTTATGTCCTTCTTTCTCCACAGTTACATGATAGTCAACTAAAAAGTGAGATTCTTCTAATTCTATTAATTATGTAAGTCATTCCACAACTAAATATTCTTCGGTCATATGCATTACATACACAATGTACAAACTAAGAACAATGAATTATGCTAGAACGATTGCTTCTCCTCCATATACCAACTTGAATGGAGTTTGCTTGTGCATTTTCTTTGTAGTGATCTTGTATTCCCATAGTACTATGGGAATTATGGCATCCCAGTCATCCTGGTTTTCACAACATACCTTTATTAGACCCATATCCAAAAATTATATTCAAGGCTTCCATTGTGCCATTTGCTTGTTGACGATATGGATTGCTTTTGTGATGATGTATCAAAAATTCTTGTGTCAAGGTCATGATAGTGATGTTAATGAAATGCGTGCCTTGGTCACTAGTGAGGCTTCTGGGACACCCAAACTAAGTGATGATATTCTCATAGATGAATTTAGTTGTGGTCTCTATAGATAAATCTTGTATCGATGTTTCTTTATCCCATCTTGTTAAGTAGTCTATTGTGGTTATTATGTAGCAGGATTTTGAGTGTTTTTCTAGGAATTGTCCAAAAAAATCAACCGCCCATTTCTCAAATGGCTACAAGGCATGTATCAATTGGAGTGGTAGTTCATCCCATCGAGAAGGTTTACCAACTCATTGTCAAATGTCACATTCCCTTGCGTAATTTTTTTCATCCTTGAACATTTTTAGCCACCATAATCCATCCTCGAGAATCTTCCTTCTAGTTTTTTTTTCACCAATATGGCCACCCACAACAGCAACATGGCATTCCCACAAATATATTGTCATTCATGACCTAGCACGTAGCGGTGCAAAATTTTGTCTATGCCAAATTTATAGATTTTTCCCACAATTAGTTGATATTGTATAGCTCATACAACTAAGTGGCGCTTCTAAGTCGTAAAATAGTTGTCTAGTGCTTTCCTAGCTATTAGGAACGGTGTGATTTATTCTAAGTGATCTAGAGTACCTTCCACTCTAAATAGAGCTGCATTATGTAATTGATAATCAATAGGTCCTTCGGGGTCCCCTGTTTTGATTCTTGACAAGTGATTAGGACCATTATTGTATTTCCCTAACTTGAATATTACCTCAAAAGAGAATTTTTGAAATAGGAGTAACCATACGCAAATACAACCTTCTAGCACAGGTTTGTTTACTAGGTGCTTGAGAGCTTAATGTTTCGGGATTATTCACTACCCTAGTGATATTTGATTGGGATCACCACAAATCAATGCCCATAAACAATTCAAACATTCCTTCCTAAGAATGCAATTTAAATGGATTTATAGTTTAAACTAAAATTAGAAAATAACGGATAAATTTCTTACCCTTGGTCCAATGTTTGTAGAAGATCTCTCTTTCAAATTATGATCCAAATGTATCTTCAATGACCTGGAATCATCAACACAAACAAAGATACAAGTATAAATACAAATATAATAATTCAATTGCAAATAAATGTGTTGAATTTACAAGATAACAAAGAAAAAGAAATTAACACATTGTAGGATATGAAAGAGAATTCTTTATATAAAATAAATAGCAGAATACAAAATGGATATCACATGTTCTCAACTATGGCATTGTCCTGAACTGGATGTTGAGTTCCTCTCCCAAGCCACACACATGCACACATCCTCTGTGCTACAAAAGCATTCCCATAGAAAATGCTATGGTAGTTTCTTGGTAAGAGAAAGATGGAGACTACCAATAATGCATATTTCTAGATATTGGGAGAAATAATTGCAAAACTAGGAATAGGGTTTATGGATTCAATATGCATGAGATCAACATAAGGATGTTATGTTTCTCTCTCCTCCTCATTCTTTCATTTTCCTCGTTTATAATTGTGGGGAGGCAGTTAGGGAATTTTAGGTAGTTATCTATGGGAAAGAGATGGTTAGATAACCATGAAACTATTTTTACGTTTCTCAAGATTTATTATTTTTTTACCTTCAAAACAAATCATGCACGAGATATACACAGTAAGGGTGCATATACACATGCTAAAAACAGTCATGGTGTGTATGAGAAGGAAATTAAGTTCTTTTGAAGGATTTAAATAAGAAGGGATAAGGGAATTGAACCATAGAAGGACAAGGAAGTATGCAAAGATGGATATCAACCAAAAATAATCATTATGCAGTGATGTAGCAAAATATGCTATAAAATATTCCCCCTAATGTGTGATGTCAGAAGGACAAATGATGGTCGAAATAAATTATAAATATTCAGAGCATGTGCATGGTGGACCCATTAGAAGTAGTCAAAAGCCATCCATAGGCAGTGAATTTACAATAGAACAAGTCAAAACTCTCTTCCTGAGGTGGGCATACCCATGCTTAGGAGTAATAAGAATCATGGCTACCAAATCAAGTACACTGCAGATCCATGTGATATATAAAAGCAGTGATCATGGCCATGAAAGATGAATACACTTTGGATCCATGTCAAAACATATCATATCCACAAAATAATACATAGTGGATCTATGTCTCATAATCAAATAAATATATCTATAAATAAGAACAGGACAGATCAATCCTCATAAGAATCATTTCCAAAATATAACAGAATAGAAATCCAATGCAACTCGAGTCATATCATAAAAATGTGATACTATATATAGACTCAAGGTCTTCAAACCAACCAATACGGGTAGGAGTCTAAACTATGTGAATAGATGTCTTGAATTCGAACATAGTAAGACACTATTTGATTATTGGTCATTGATATATAACATTAACAAGCACAAACCAACTCACTGATAATGATAATGAGAGGAAAGGTACCTAGTACAAATTAATAAGTGTGAACATATGTGTTGATGTCAAACACATGTAGACTCTAACGATCAGGGGACATTGATGTATTCCCACTATCAATAGCGAGGAAACCTACCACTAAAGACTACAAGTCCCAAGGTACTGAAAAGACTCTAGATCGCTATCCCATAATAGATGTTCCGAAGTCAATGATAAGTGATCCGATGGAAGGAGGGAATTAAGGCGTCCCCCATCATCCAACACAAGGTTGTCACAGAAAGACAAAGATTTGGTGGAACAAATTGATTGATTATGAAACGTACTTGACATAAGAAGGCAAACATACTAAAGTAAAGAGTTTTGAGGAGTGGCTAACACAAGTTAAAAATTCCTTTGTACATAAGCACAACACAATAAGTGACTAAGGCAACATTGAATCAAGGATGAACAAGACATAAGCCTGTGATATAGGAGACATCAACAAAATTATCCATAATGAATGGAAGAGTAACTAGTCATGGGGATATAATGCATAAATGAGTTCAACTTCCTAAATACATACTATAACCCAAATTGCAAAGACATAGACTCAAATAAATGTGCTTTGTTCAAAGGAGACGCAACTTGCGACCAAACATAAATAAGAAAATGACTCATTTTCATCTATCTTTTTGAAATATTTGATTTTTTTTTCTTTTTCATAATTTATAAAGATTGAAAAGGAATAAAATCATTCTATAATACATAGGAGGAAATGAATGTCAAGGAAAACCAAACTAGTTTCAAGTTCAAGGAACAAACCTATGCATAATGCAAGGAGCATGAGCAGGATATGGGCACTTGGGGTATGTTTCCTCCTGGTAAACGGCTGTCAATTTGAAAAGGAAAAATGATGCAAGTATTAACGATGATGAGATTGTAAATGAGGGCTTATAACTAATTGTAATCTAGAAGACGGCATTAGGCTCAAAAGCTCAAGCAAGAAAGATGCAAATGTATTTACAACTTAAACAAAAAAAATGGAATCATTATAGGGAATGGACAGAAATATATGAGAAAGAGAGACATGCGGATTCTTCTCAAATTCATGGTAAAACTATGAAGGATCCTAATCCTATGAGAAAAACTTGGCATGGACAGCACCAAAATGGAAAAGGGGTGTTGACTACGGTGTCCCATGTTAGGTAGGCTCTTCTATTGAACTAGTGCAAAATAAATATCAAGATGGTTGATGCACCAATATCCAATAGGTTCAACCCCATGAAAAATTTGGATAACAAAAGGTTCAAATGCATCATAACATAGGGGAGGCCTAAACCTATATGCAAGTTTCTGAAAATACCTGAACGGATCAAGCAACATGCAGAAAATGATCCCTAAGAAACTATGAATCCAGCTAAAATTAGTGTCTCCAAGAAACAACAATACCATGATCATATCTAAAAAATATAAAATGAAAGATCTGATACAGGTCTTTTTGGTAGAAGTTTTCCCAACTTCAATATATTCAACAATATTTATTACCAAGGCATAGTTACTAGTTAAGACCCAAAATCACCGAGGCTTGAGGACCTACAATCAAGAATATCAAACTCATGAGTAAGATTGAAGATGAAATCAGTAATGGAGTCTACAGGATCAAACTCATCATCACATGTGTCAAAAAATTAATGGAGTCTACAGGATCAAACTCATCATCACATGTGTCAAAAAATCTACAAACAGGATCAAACTCATCATCACATGTGTCAAAAATTCTACAAACAAGATCAAACTCATAAGGAACACCAACTTGCAGCTCAATGGCAGGGTCCAAAGACTCAAGAATGCCAATGTATGAGGATCTACAAAAAATGATATTAGACTAAAAAGGAAAATTGGGGTTGGATTTGATTGCAACTGGGTTCAATCCAGGGATATGATATTTGGAAAGGACGTCAATATCAAAGGAATTCCAAACTCAATCATAGCCTCTACAAAAACTTCATTTAAAAGAATTAGATCATCCTATAGAGAACACATGTCAAAAAATTCACTTGGACCAATAAGGTGGAGAGAAGGCTCCAATTCCCCCAATGAGTGAATCACCTTGTCAACTGCTAGGACCAAGTACCAAGAAGGTAGGCATGAATGTAGAGGCTTCATTAGTAATTGGATAGAAGGGATATAAGGCCACATCATTTACCTGTGGCAAGGTAGTGTCTACCGACACACTAGGAACATACAAAGGATATACATGTTATAAAGGCGGGTAATGATAAGGATCAATAAATGCAAGTTGATCAATATTGAAAATGATTTCATTGTGAGTAAAATGCATCAAACGAAAGAGTATGGACACCACGACATGCATAGCATCCACATAGTCATGCCCAAGGAGCATATTGAAGTCCAGAGGATCCTCCATTACCATAAAATTGACTAAGACGGTATTCCCACCTAAGGCAATAGGAAATTAAGGAAGAAATCCCAAAGTTTCACTAGGTCTTCCATCAAAAGATAGTGGTTGATAAACAGTCAACACAAGGTTGGGAGATCCCACACCTCTCCGAGAATGTGTGGATAAAATACTAACATGGGATCCTTCATCTACAATACAATGAGAAACCGTGTAGTGTTTAACTTGAACCTTTATCTGAAAAGGTGCAGAAGAAGGAAGGCGGGGATCAACTATACTATTCCAATCAAAGGAAGAAATCCTAGAGCCTGGCGGGGGTTCATACGAACCAAACTAAGTACCCCCCTTCTCCAGAAATTTTTGAACTATTAGTGAATAAAAATTGAGTGGTAGACACATCACTCTTCAAAGGAAGAGTGGGATCAACCTAATATTGCATCAATTCGACCACTTGATGCTTGTCACTCTCCACAGGAAGAGTGGGATCAACCAAAGATGGCATTGGTTCAACCACTTCAACATCAACACTCTCCAAAGGAGGAGTGGGATCATTCAAATATTGTATCAACTTGATCACTTCATCAACCAAATGTTAAATATGTTGTTGGGAAATTACATTTTTTTAGGAGCAAAAGATCCTTGAGACACGGACAACACTCTTTATACCTGTGGAATAGTAGGTCACATGTGAGTAAGTTGATATCCCTTGCAAATTTTACAAGGTAACTTAGGCTTGCATCCTATTCATTTAGATTTATCAATAGGTTCAATATGTCCAGCATGACTCGCATTGGTTGATAGTTTTCCCCCAGCATGACTTGCAGCAGTCGGTTTCCCCAACATGACTTGCAGTGGTTGGTAGCTTGTCTATAGTATGACTTGTAGTGGTTGGTGACTTGTCGCTGGTATGAATTGTAGTGAGTGGTGACTTGTCCTCAACATGACTCACAGTGGTTGATTAATTTCCCCCTTGTCTTCGTATATTCTTCCTCCTTATATTCCTTTTATAATGTTGGATACTAGTATCAAAATTTTCACCACATGAGGTAGAAAGAGGAGGAGAAGATGTTACTCACAAATAAGGAACATGGTTTTCATGCCATTGATATAAACTGCTTCCTTCAGAAGCATCAGTAGCATTCAAGACATTCAAAGTGGAAAACAACCAAACAAGAAGCCCCAGGGTGAAACCAAGAAGATTCAAAGTAGCCATCAAGGGAACACCAGTGTTCCCAACAAATGGAAAAGAATAAGGAACCCCTTGCATACAGGTCCCATGGTTGGTGTCCATAGGAACCTTGGCCATAGTTTCTGACTCAAAAAGTAAGAAACACTATCTAATGCCAACTAAGAACAAACAACAGACAACTAACAAATATCCTAGAGATATAAATCAAGCAAACGAACAAGCCTTTTGGATCTAAGTACGAGTTGATTAATTCTCGCAACCAAACAACAAAAGTACATGAAGCAGTGACCAAGACCTCCGCTAACATCCCTTCTTGGTGAAAGTATCCCAAAAATATGGGACACCCTCCAAGGGTACTGATATTTTGGTTCAATGTATACTTTAGGTACTGTAGGAATCTCCCAACAATCACCTAAGTGGGAAAGAAACTAATACTACCAACTCATAGTTGGAATCTAGGGGAACAATCGATGGAATCTAGGGGAACAATCGATGGAATCTAGGGGAACAGTCGATGGTCGAGATCATACGTATGGGAAAGGTAACTGAGCCCAAAATATCAAAATTACCAGCACCACAAGGAACCCAATTTGGTACTAGTGAAATACATGTACATGCAAAATCCCACAAATTCTTGGTTAAGAATCAGAGTGATCTCCTAAACTTAACCTTAAACGACCGCGTGCTTGACTCCCGTTTGAGAGGAGCTTCCCATACACACCCTTACAATGTTGGATTTTCCTATCCTCAGATAGAAAACTAAGTTTCAGGGTTTAATAGCCCCGAACTGTTTGCTTCCACCCTAGTCCAAGGCTCTAGCCTATACTAGTTGGTGAACCCTATAAACCAAAAAGTCTAGTAAATTTTAGATTAAGTGTTCATATTAATGGTTGTTGTTACTGAGAAGGATTTGGAAGTGTAAAAATATGATGTTCTCAACTATAAATAAATCTAAATATACTACTTGCAAATGGAAAATACTACTTAAACTTTTGAAATAGTTACTCAACTATAAACAAATTTCAAAAAGAAAGAAAAACCAAGCATAACCTTTCAAAATTTTAAGCAAGATACAAATTTTCAAGGATATTACTATAACCAAAGCAATCAATTCTTTATTATTTTCATGAGATAATGATAATGAGAGCAATATAATATTTTATTTTATGAAAACATTCCCAAAAACATCAAAATGCCCAAAAGATTCCTAAATGAACGAGAAACAAACTATATTTTTTTGCAAAATTCAATTTTATTTTTCTTTCAGGATCTAATAAAAAAACACTTAAAATGATGATTTTGAAGGCTTAAAAAATGGAATTTGGAAAATCTAAGGAAGTTGCAGATCCCCATTGGGCCTGATA